>OZ020532.1:1132122-2332122 GCA_963971445.1 Ornithomya chloropus
AAAGCCTTATAACTTGGAAAAAACGGCTGCACCGATTTTGTTCAAACTTTTTGTGAAATGTTGTAAATGAATTCAGCTTTCAAAAGAAGTATATTATGTGGGCGTGGCGCTGTCCATTTCCTTAGAAAATGACTTTTCGATATTATTTCTAATTTATTTACTAAATGGGTGGTGCCACGCCCACATAATATACTTTGTTTGAAAGATGAAATAATTTACAACATTTCACAAAAAATTTGAACAAAATCGGTGCAGCCGTTCAAAAGTTATACGACTTTAAAAAATTCCTAAAATCAAGATTTGCTTGCTGGGTATGCTGGGCGCCTGGTATTTTGCTAACATTTTTATGTTTGGTTTGTGATTTTTAAAATTACGACTACACATACATACACACACACACAAAATGTGCTTGCTGAGTATGCTGGGCGCCTGGTATTTGCAAGCATGCACGAACACGTTGTTGTTGTTGTTGTTGTTGTTGCTGCTGCTGCTGCTGCTGCTGTTGTTGTTGTTGTTGTTGTTGTTGTTGTTGTTGTTGTTGTTGTTGTTGCTGCTGCTGCTGTTGTTGTTGTTGTTGTTGTTGTTGTTGTTGTTGTTGTTGTTGTTGTTGTTGTTGTTGTTGGGTGCGTTTTGATGCGTTTTGATGCGTTTTGATGCGTTTTGATGCGTTTTGATGCGTTTGTTGTTGTTGTTGGAATTATTCTTATTGGAATTATTCTTATTGGAATTATTCTTATTAGAATTATTCTTATTAGAATTATTCTTATTAGAATTATTCTTATTAGAATTATTCTTATTGGAATTGTTCTTATTAGGATTATTCTTATTAGGATTATTCTTATTAGAATTATTCTTATTGGAATTATTCTTATTGGAATTATTCTTATTGGAATTATTCTTATTGGAATTATTCTTATTAGAATTATTCTTATTAGAATTATTCTTATTAGAATTATTCTTATTAGAATTATTCTTATTAGAATTATTCTTATTAGGATTATTCTTATTAGAATTATTCTTATTGGAATTATTCTTATTGGAATTATTCTTATTGGAATTATTCTTATTGGAATTA
Organism: Ornithomya chloropus; assembly: GCA_963971445.1. Classification (NCBI taxonomy): domain Eukaryota; kingdom Metazoa; phylum Arthropoda; class Insecta; order Diptera; family Hippoboscidae; genus Ornithomya; species Ornithomya chloropus. Next base: position 1,133,198 of record OZ020532.1, read on the forward strand.
TTCTTATTGGAATTATTCTTATTGGGATTATTCTTATTGGGATTATTCTTAATGAGATTATTCTTAATGAGATGGTTCTTGTTGGGATGGTTCTTGTTGTTAAATCTAGATTTGCTTGCTGAGCAAGTCTGAGCGCCTGGTATTTTGCTCACATTTTTATATTGGCATGAATTTCATTTCATTCACAATAACGACCACAAAAATGAAGGTGAACTTTCTTGGCTTATAACTAGAAAACTACTGCTGCGATTTTGGTCAAATTTTTCGCAAACCTTTGGAAATTTCTCTAGCTTTGCGGGGATTGATAAATTAATGGGCGTGGCACTGCCCATTTTCTTAGAAAATGACTTTTTAATCATTTTTCTCGTTTATTAACTAAATGGGTGGTGCCACGCCTACATAATATACTTCGTTTGAAAGCTGAATTCATTTACAACATTTCACAAAAAGTTTGAACAAAATCGGTGCAGCCGTTTCCAAGTTATAAGGCTTTAAAAAATTCCTAAAATCAAGATTTGCTTGCTGGGTATGCTGGGCGCCTGGTATTTTGCTAACATTTTCATGTTAGTTTTGTGATTTTTAAAATTACAACCACACATACATACGCACACACACAAAAATAAACGTGAACTTTCTTGGCTTATAACTAGAAAACTACTGCTGCGATTTTGGTCAAATTTTTCGCAAACCTTTGGAAATTTCTCTAGCTTTGCGGGGATTGATAAATTAATGGGCGTGGCACTGCCCATTTTCTTAGAAAATGACTTTTTAATCATTTTTCTCGTTTATTAACTAAATGGGTGGTGCCACGCCCACATAATATACTTCGTTGGAAAGCTGAATTAATTTACAAACTTTCACAAAAAGTTTGAACAAAATCGGTGCAGCCGTTAAAAAGTTATACGGCTTTAAAAAATTCCTAAAATCAAGATTTGCTTGCTGAGGCATGCTGGGCGCCTGGTATTTTGCTCGCATTTTCATGTTTGTTTTGTGATTTTTAAAATTACAACCACACATACATACGCACACACACAAAAATGAACGTGAACTTTCTTGGCTTATAACTAGAAAACTACTGCTGCGATTTTGGTCAAAATTTTTGTAAACGTTTGGAAATTTCTGTAGCTTTGCGGGGAAATAATTTTAATGGGCGTGGCACTGCCCATTTTCTTAGAAAATGGCTTTTTAATCATTTTTCTCGTTTACTAACTAAATGGGTGGTGCCACGCCTACATAATATACTTCGTTGGAAAGCTGAATTAATTTACAACATTTCACAAAAAGTTTGAGCAAAATCGGTGCAGCCGTTTCCAAGTTATAAGGCTTTAAAAAATTCCTAAAATCAAGATTTGCTTGCTGGGTATGCTGGGCGCCTGGTATTTTGCTCGCATTTTCATGTTAGTTTTGTGATTTTTAAAATTACAACCACACATACATACGCACACACACAAAAATGAAGGTGAATTTTCTTGGCTTATAACTAGAAAACTACTGCTGCGATTTTGGTCAAAATTTTTGTAAACGTTTGGAAATTTCTGTAGCTTTGCGGGGAAATAATTTTAATGGGCGTGGCACTGCCCATTTTCTTAGAAAATGACTTTTTAAATCATATTTCTCGTTTATTTACTAAATGGGTGGTGCCACGCCCACATAATATACTTCGTTTGAAAGCTGAATTCATTTACAACATTTCACAAAAAGTTTGAACAAAATCGGTGCAGCCGTTTCCAAGTTATAAGGCTTTAAAAAATTCCTAAAATCAAGATTTGCTTGCTGGGTATGCTGGGCGCCTGGTATTTTGCTAACATTTTCATGTTAGTTTTGTGATTTTTAAAATTACAACCACACATACATACGCACACACACAAAAATGAACGTGAACTTTCTTGGCTTATAACTAGAAAACTACTGCTGCGATTTTGGTCAAATTTTTCGCAAACCTTTGGAAATTTCTCTAGCTTTGCGGGGATTGATAAATTAATGGGCGTGGCACTGCCCATTTTCTTAGAAAATGACTTTTTAATCATTTTTCTCGTTTATTAACTAAATGGGTGGTGCCACGCCCACATAATATACTTCGTTGGAAAGCTGAATTAATTTACAAACTTTCACAAAAAGTTTGAACAAAATCGGTGCAGCCGTTAAAAAGTTATACGGCTTTAAAAAATTCCTAAAATCAAGATTTGCTTGCTGAGGTATGCTGGGCGCCTGGTATTTTGCTCGCATTTTCATATTAGTTTTGTGATTTTTAAAATTACAACCACACATACATACGCACACACACAAAAATGAACGTGAACTTTCTTGGCTTATAACTAGAAAACTACTGCTGCGATTTTGGTCAAAATTTTGCAAACGTTTGGAAATTTCTGTAGCTTTGCCGGGAAGTAATTTTAATGGGCGTGGCACTGCCCATTTTCTTAGAAAATGACTTTTTAATCATTTTTCTCGTTTATTAACTAAATGGGTGGTGCCACGCCCACATAATATACTTCGTTGGAAAGCTGAATTAATTTACAAACTTTCACAAAAAGTTTGAACAAAATCGGTGCAGCCGTTAAAAAGTTATACGGCTTTAAAAAATTCCTAAAATCAAGATTTGCTTGCTGGGTATGCTGGGCGCCTGGTATTTTTCTTACATTTTCATGTTGTGTTTTGTGATTTTTAAAATTACAACCACACATACATACGCACACACACAAAAATAAACGTGAACTTTCTTGGCTTATAACTAGAAAACTACTGCTGCGATTTTGGTCAAAATTTTGCAAACGTTTGGAAATTTCTCTAGCTTTGCGGGGATTGATAAATTAATGGGCGTGGCACTGCCCATTTTCTTAGAAAATGACTTTTTAATCATTTTTCTCATTTATGAACTAAGCGTTTGCGAAAAATTTGATCAAAATCGAAGCAGTAGTTTTCTAGGTATAGGCCTAGCAAATTCACATGACGTATAATGAATGAGAATGGCAATAATGTTTAATGGTAAAAAACCGACAATTCTTATATGTTTCATATTCAAATTTCGTTCTTACATGCTTAACCAGCACTGTTTATAATTATAACAAAATATATCCTTACATAAAATGTTGTTATTGCTTTTGCTTTATATTAGTCTAGAGATTGTGTTGTCAGCTATAGACTATGTTGTATTCATTCTTTCGTTCGCTACTGGCATATGGCGTGTTATAATGTTGCTCCGCCTCCTTTCCTTAAATACAATCTCCTGTTGTTGTTTTTGTGTTGGTAGTTATATGCCGATTTTTGTTTATGTAGCTTTGTAGTTTTGCTATTGTACCCAGGAACGCTACAAAGCCACAACCATATGCATTTATGATGCCATCTCTTTCTTTTTCTGTATTTAACGCCCCTATACACGCATCACTTTCGTACTTTGCTGTACACTGCCAAACATTTTACCTTTCTAGCGTATATGCAAGCGTACATCCAATTATATTGTATGTAAATGCATGTGTGTGTGTGTATGTGTGTGTGTTATCGCTTGCATATATGTTTTATTATCCTGTTGGCAAATAAACCATTTTAATGGTAATGGCTTTAGTTATTTATGCTTTTTGCTTTGTTTATATATTTACACACACACAATAAATGCATATACACACATTGAAATCATGTAGATAAATGGAAGGAGGTTGTACATGATGCAAGTGCAATTATAGTTTTCATAATGGATTCCATTAGGTTTTTGGTTTCTTTTTTGTTGTAATTGTTGTGACTGTGTTTTGTTGTATAATGATTTAATATTTAATTTGTCATGAAAAATTTTAGGGAACTCGCAACGTAACAAGTAATTGATGATTATTTGTTGTGATCCTACTCTCTCACTCCCCATTTCTACATCTATCTCTCTCTCTGGTCAACGAATCTTCAAAAATCAATATTAAGAGTTTATGGTCCAACAACAACAAAAAAAAAACTTGGCAAAAAAAAAAAGCACAAATATCAAAATCACAAAACAGATCATCATGTTAATCCTGACAAAAGCTTTAAAGGTGTAAAGAAAGCAATAAAAGTGTCGATTAGCATAAAAAAGTAATTTGTTTTACTTAAACTTTAGCCTGAAGGTGGGTACAGCAAAACAAAAAATGCGATGGAGCGAGGTAGAGCACGATTCAACAAGAAGGCAACAAAAAAAAAGAAACGCAAAAATTGCCAACGTTTAGAGTTGAGTTTCTTTAAATGAAAACTTATAAAGATTAATTTGCTGCTGAAAAAAAAACTAACTGTAAAAATCGAATTTGACGCTAAATAAGGTTTCTTTTTTTAATTGTAGGCGTGTGTGTATATTATGCCAATACGCCCCATTTTTGGCGATGCATACCCTCTCTCTTACAATAAATCCGTATAATAAAATTTCAACTTTATAGAAACATTTTGTCGATTATAAACGTGGCTGTCAACTAATTTTCCTCCATTTAAATACTAACCTATAATGAATAGAAAAGTCTGTACAAAATTTCAGCTTAATATGTCAAAATTCCAAAGAAACGTTTCAACAATGGTCAGACGCATGGACATACAGACATACGGACGTACGGACACATGGATATTTGGACACACAAGCATAAAGACATGCGGATGTACATAGGGATACATGAACGTACATGTCTGGATCGATTTAGATTTTAATGCTGATCAAGAATTTATAAAGTCTCTATGAGTTCCTTCAGGAACATTTACGCGCAATATCTGGCAGACAGTTTTAAGTTCTTCAAGCATAAAATGATGCAGTGAAGGCTAGAATTTTGCAATTTTTTACAAAATATAAACATTTTGGTTAAATCAAGAACTATAGTCTATAGTTCAACTCCCACTGGCTCATATTAGTTTTCATTAAGAAGTTTGCAAATGTATAAGAAGGCATGTGAGCTTACTTACCTGGATGGGTATCTACTTGTGTTGGTGTAGCAACTAAGAATATTTCTACTATTTTAATTACATTCGTTGTGAGCTCTAATATAAATGTAAATAATAATTATATGCATGTGTGTGTGTGTGCATATCTCTGCATGTGCGTTTCCATATAAAAAAGTTTCTTCCTTAGACTTCTTAAATCTGCTCAAAGGATTTGCCAAAGTTTTCCCATTTACAACATCTCGCTCTCTCGCTCTCGCTCTCTCTCTTTCTCTTTCTCTTACTCACTTTCTTTGTAACTTTTTACCGAGAAATACCTTTAAAGTATGTGTGAGTGTATGTAAATGGGTTTAAAATAATTTTTGCTAAATTATGACAAAATTTTATGACTCGCTAGAGTCGTCCTGTTTTTGTATTCTATGCTTTTTTGCTTTATGTACATTGTGCTATACGGTAATTACCTGAAGAGAAATGTTCACATGCAGTGCATTTGTATTTATGGATAAGTTTTCTTTTTAAAATCTTTCTGTTCCTCTCTCTCTTTGCTAATATCCCAAAATGTTACCGAAGGGATTATCACATATAACATAAGAATGCATATCCTTGTGAAAATATTTGAATCATTTAGTAAGAGTTCTAATGGGCGCCAACTAATATGAGAACGATAAGGTAAGAAAGTCATGTGAATGAATGAAAGAAAGTACAAATATTATATATAATCTTATATACCGATCACGCCCATTTTTGGCACATCGATGTATACCAAATTTCTTCATCATAGCTCAATTTTTATGGCAAATAAATAGATTTTTGTCAATTGTGGGCGTGGCTCTTAACCGATTTTTCCTAATCCTTCTGGGTGTTCCAAATGGAATGACAAACTTAGTATACATACCTTAGTATCTCACCTGGAGGGTATTATAATGAAGAAAAAACATTAATTCTCATTTTACGAAACAATTTTATATGTTAGTAAACCAAACATTGTTAAATTTATAAACTTTTTTCAATAACTTTAATAACTTAGATTCGAAATGTTCGTCCACATATATGTATATACACACACGTCCGCATAAAAGTCTGAAAACTCCAAATTGGTATACAAATGCATACTGAAGCTGTTAGTAGTTACATAACTACTCCTTCATATATATATATATGGAGTTGATTTTTTATAATACATGATTGCTGTTGCTGCTGAATGGGTGGATGGAGAGTGCGGCTGACAAAAGTCAATTGAAACGTATTGTTATTCAGTTGAATGAGTAAAATCCTTCTTTTACTCGGTTTGAAAATGATTGTTGTTGACTGATTATTGATATGTAAGCTTGTGTGTGTGTATGTGATTAATATGTAATAATCATAGCAAACGGGTACTGTAGCGACACATCAACGGTGGCGGTGGATGAAGAGGGAGTATATAATTTTATTAGCACTATTGTGGTACATTTTAGCATCGGAAGCATCGGAAACTTTCAAAAAGTCACATTTATACAATGAGAATGTACAAGAATACCTTAGTTGGAGAAATCATCACAAAAGCTCAAAACTTGCTATGGTTTGTGTTAAAAAAAAATTACAAAAAATTCATATAAAAGTTGGCACAATTAAACCTTGTACTATATGAAATTAATCTGACACGAATTAGGGATATTTTCCATATAGCGATTTTTTCATTGGGCGTCAAGTGATGTTTTTCACTACAATGCAAGGCTTTAACTGTTGTAAAATTAAGTAGAACTTGTCCGATTGTACTCATACTTGTCACCATTTGGCCTTGAGGTATATGGCATAGTTGTGACAAGTTTTACTTAAAAGTATCAAGAATTGTAGATTTTTCCTATATGCTGTACTTGTGATCCATTACAAAACTTTAAAATTTCCACAATATTTATATGTTCAGCTTTATGCTTAAGAAATTGACCTTAAGCGAAACATAATACTAACACACACACACACCCACACACCAGGTATTTGTAAAGAGTAAAACAATTATCTAACAATTGCAATAAATTTATGACAGATATGCTTTTATTATTATTATTATCACTTGATCACCAATTCATATAAAATTATTGCTTTGGCTCAAAGGTGAACAACTTTTAGATCCATTCCAATGTAAGGAAAAGGCCCAAAAGGGTCTAAAGTGTTAAATTATCCAAAGAAAAACAATAAATCTAGAAAGAAGAAGAAAGCAAAAGAAAACCTACCACAGATAAGAAAGACAATAAACCACAAAATCTCATTGAAAAATTCGTCTCTAATGCAATACATTACACAGCGGTTAGGAGAATATTGTGTAGCAAGGAAGACGTTTGCATTTCTTTAAAAGAACATTCAAATGCTACCAACCAAAGGCTCCAGCCTGATGTTGTTGTTATCTAAATGGTCGGACACACTCTGTAATACTGTTCAGTAGCTTTCAAGGCTATTACATGTTTGGAGAGAACTTTAGCCAATTTGAACAAAAAACAAAAAAAACAGAAACAAACAAATTGTTTTATTATGCTGAATAATTGCTGTATCGGGATACACCAGAGTAGTGAATAATTAATTTAAATGGCACCCACTGCCAGCGCCGAAGAGATTGTACAAATAAATCTACAGAAAAGATTTGCAAGAGATACAAATAAAGCAAAAAGCATAAGGATTGCTTTCAAGGAAAATGTCTCTTATTGGTATTGGGCCGGAGTATACACCCATCTATAAATTTCATAACAAACCGAATAAACTTTAAATTTCTTTTGACATTTTCTTACAGCAAATTTTATACCCTCCATGTGTAATACCAAGGTATACTAAGTTTGTCATTCCATTTGCAGCATCCAGAAGGAGGCCCCAAAGACTTTACAAAGTAAGTTGATCAGCATCAAGTACTGAGTCGGTCTAGATATATATGTCCGCGGGTAAGTATTTTCGTATGTCTGTGTATCCTTTTGTACGTGTACGCATGTCTGTGTGTTAGTCCATCTATCGATGTATTAAAAATGGGCATGGTGGGATAAGAGACCACGTAAAAGTGGACTTGCAAGCTGATACGTTATACATACACTATTAGAGGGCGCAGTATATATATTTGCCACGCCCACCATTGTAGATGTGGAGGGTATTTAAGATTTGGTCTAAGTCAAATTTAGTTTTCTTACTTGTTTTATTTAACTTTCTCTCCGAACATTTACTTTAAAAAAAAAAAAGATAATATTCCCATAAAATATGTGAACGCAGTAATGCCTACAAATAAATATAAATGTATTTATTAAACCTAATTTTCTTTGACAATTGAAAGCTGTAGAATACATTGACGTAAACACATATGTACAAATGTTGCATTTCTGAATGGTCTGGTGTTGAAACGAAATTTTTCTTCTTTTATGTGTCATTTATTTCAATTTCTCATTTGGCCTTTTGGCCACGCGCAACACAACAACCCCTCGTCAATTAGTGTCAATTTGTAATAGGAAACTAAACTGTAGTTATTGTACAACAGGACAGAAGACGGACATATATTAGTATTCACCAAAGAAATAAAGAAAAAAAACGAAACATGAAATATCCAAACTGTCAGCTAATGATGTGTGATGTAAATTTGACATCATATATATAACACATACGCACACACGCATATGAGTTATATTTCCTATAAAACACTGGCCACTTTTCTGCCACATAAGGGATGCCAGGAGTACATCATATGAAAGTCTATTATCCAAGCATTCTAAATTATTAGCTTTGCACTCTAATGCCAAATTTTTTTGGTTCGAGTGAATTACGAATAAATTTTTTACACCCACCATCATAATCTAACTTGATCTTCATCTAAGGAATATAGGAAAACTTCGATCTTGTATGGTGTCTCTTGCTTGCTATGTTCCCTTGTCGCGCCTTCATAACTTATATGTTGTTACAGGTAAATAAGTCATCTGCCACCTGTCACCTATATAATAATCCCACGTGTAGATCTGGAAGTTCATACAATAATATGCAAACATTTTTAACAATTGTACCACCTTCTCTTCCCGTTGGATTGTTAAGCGTTTGGTATAATGCCAAGATAAACGTTTTATTATGAAATGAAGTGCAAATGTTTATCTGTTTAAGGACACACGGAGCACTTGTTCTACATTCCACACCGTCTACCGTCATTCACTTGAGCACCATTAAAATAATCGTCAAGAGATGTATTTTAACAAAAACGTAAAAACCTTTTTGGCACATATGCAGTAGAATGTCACACAATAGCACAAACATGTCATGCACTTATCAGATTATTACGTACAGATAAATATAATAAAATGCCAATAAATGGAAAAAAAAAGACACAAAATTGGGCAAAAATTGAAGAAAATTTACAATAATTTTCTTTAACATTTTCTTTATCATAATATTTGCATAAAATGCAATATGAACCCTTTTTGTAACTGTTTCTGGTAAAATTGAAATTTGTGACACAAATCTAAAACCAACAAAACTTAAGTTATTTTTGGTTTAAAGATTGCCGGTAAGAGTGTAAAGATGAGTATATGAGATAAGATAAGAAAAAGGATGCAAGTACATACATATAAAATAATCATACAACAATAACAATAATAATAATAAAAATAATACAATAGATGAATATTTCACATGTGAATTCATTTACATTTCGTGAACGTAACACATGAGGTAGACAAGTAAAAATAAATAAAAATGTAGCTTAAGACTAAACTTAAATACCCTTTACAACTTTATATAAGGGGTGGGCGTGGCAAGTATATGATTACGCCCTTTAAGTGTGTATTATGTATCAGCTTGCAAGCCGAGTTTTACATTGAATACGGTTTATTGTAAATTGTGAGCTTGTCTGTTGTCCGGCCACGCCTATTTTTGCGTCATGGATAAATTAGATAATTATAAATACGTATACCAAATTTCCATTTCAAAGCGTAATTTTTGTGGCAGATATATACATTTTTGTCAACAATTTTAGCTCAATATCTCAAAATTTACCGTGAGAAGGCCAACAACAGACAGACATACGGACGTATGGACATACATGTGACGATCGACTCAATTTTTAAGGTTGATTTAGATTATTTATACTTTGTAAGATCTCTGACGCCTCCTTCTGGGTGTTACCAAAGTAATGACAAATTTAATATACTTTAGTAGCTAATGTGATGGGTATAATAAGGTAAGCAAGAGGTAAGATGGGATGGTGAAGGGATCTTACATTGGCATGCCAGAGTTGCGTAATTATACACAAAACAAAACATTTTCTGATAATAATCATAATAATAATAATTTAGTTGTCCCTTTTGTATATAACATAACATGCTATCTCTTTTACTCTTTCCCTAACTATCTGGGTCTGTTTCAAAGGATTCTTATTCGGGACAACTTTTGCTTTCAGTAACAGTATGAAAGCTACACACATATCCTCTCAAAGTCAAAAGAAGTACAAGCATGTGTGAGTGTGTGTGTGGTTGTAGATTTGTTTCCAAAAATGTAAATGAACCATAGCTAATGGTTTTATCGCAATTATGCTAAAATATGACATATTTTATTACTTTACACACTTGCCCTCTACACCCACACCATCCACTTCATCATTTCCATACTCTGCCACAATATTTTGAATAATATTTACATATATATGCAATTGTACAAGTGTGTGTATGGGTGTGTGTTTGTAATCGTATGTTTATCTTTTATTATTATATTGCCATCCAACAGAGATTTGTTGCATAGAGTGAAAAATAAAGGAAAATTAAAATATTTATTAAGAAAGCAAGTAGTTAGAGTAACATTAAACGCTTGCTCCCATTTAGATAATTATACATGTTCCATGCAGTAATGTCAGAGTGGGTAGTAAGTACAGGTTGTATCAAGGCTATATAGTCTATATATACCCTTTGTTTAAGTTGTCCTAAAAAAGTGGCAAAAACAAATTAAAAATCATCTGATTGCACTCAAACTTGTTACAATTGAGCTTTGTGATGTATGGAATAATTGTGACTAGATTCATTATAAAATGTCAAGAATTGTGGACTTTTTCCATATAACGAACTTTTGTTGTTTTTCACTATAATGAAAGATTTCAAGTGTTGTAAAATTGCCCGATTTTGGTTAAACGTATCACGATTGAGGTTAACGAGAAAAGAAATAATTGTGACAAGTGTGACAAAAATATCAATATTTGTGGATTTTAGCTACAAAGCGGATTTCATTCCATTTGTATTTGAACAAATATTTCTTAATTATTTTACTATAAAACGAAACTCAACTCAACCTGTTAATTATGCTTCAAGTTAATTAAAGAATATCATGATAGCTAATATTTTATATATTGTTCTGACGGTACAGATTTTTCAAAATTTCACTTTCAAACTCACTGTATTCGTTCTGTTTGTTACATTTAGAAGTAGAAGAGTAGATAGTAGTACTACATGTAAGTAAGTAAGAATTGTAACAACAAATATGTGGTTTGCATTGTGAATGAGTTTTTCAATATTCAAGCAACGTTCGAACTTTATAATTTGCAACAATAAAAACAACAACAGCCACTACTAGTAAAATAATGAAATAATTTCATTTAACAATTGCATTAATTACCGCCTTTGAAATCCAACTGATTATATGGCTTTCAAACTTATAAGGTACAGGCAGACAGGCAGGCAGGATTTTAGAGAAGCTAGCAAGACAGACAGACTGACAAACAAATCAAATTAAAAGTTTTATATATGAAAGGATTTCAATTGACATTTTTTTGGTTACAGTTGAAAATAAACCACTTAAGTTTGATTTAAATAGACACAAACACTCACACTCACTCTTACACACATGCTGTGGCTAGGTTAAGATAACAGAAGGTAATCTAATAACGTTTCATTTACGGGTTTTGTGTGACAAAATTTACTTACCGTTACGTAACATGTTATGTAAACTTTTGTATAATGTAATTTGTTGTTGTTGTATATAAATTTCTCCCAGCCTCTTACATGTTGTTCATTAGCGATGGCATTTGGTTGGCACACAGAAGAAGGTTTATTGCTTGTTCTACATAATATATGGACGTACGTACAAGTGGTACAAAGTGGTGGGTTTGGGTCATAGATGCTTGTGAGGCTCTATTGGCACGTTTGTTTTAATAGAAATTTATGTGACACCTTTTGGTTACAAGAACATTATTCAATGAGATCGTAGTGGAGTGTAAATTTTCTTAATCAATTGTACAGGTGGTACATTCCAAAAGAGTGGTGTAAATTTGTTTACCTTAAAGCCAAAAAAGCAAAAAAGAAGATAATTTTGTTAGGCAGCGAAGAGTAAGTCGGGTCTGCTACTACGAAAATCAGGCAACTGTACCCTAAAAGTCCATGTATAACGCGTACACCTATATAATCATATAATGTCTTTTTTTCTTAAGTTTATTTTTCCGTTTGGAATACGCAGAAGGAGGCAACAGTGACCTTTACTGAGCATCAAAAGCTGAGTCGATCTAGACATGTATGTCCGTGTGTCTGTCTGTTGTTGGCATTCTCACAGTCGTAAATTTTGAGATATTGAACTGAAAGTTTATACAGAAACTTTTAGTTTATGCACGCTATTTAAAACGGGCAAAATCGGTCAAGAACCACGCCCACAATCAGCAGAAATCTATATATCTGCCACAAAAATTAAGCTATCAAGTTGAAATTCTACATGGATATTCACAATGCCAAAAATGGGCGTGGCCGGATAACATACACGCTCACAATTAACAAAAAATCATACTCAGAAGAGAATTCGACTTGCAAGCTGATATGTAATACAAACATTATTAAAGGGCGTAATGATATATCTGCCACACCCACCGTATGTAGATATGGAGGGTATTTAAGATTTGATTTAAACTAAATTTAATTTTTTTACTTGTTTTTCATAGTCCTTCTCAGTTCTTTTCTGTACACGTCCATAAAAAGAGGACAATTTAATTTAATTTTCCCACACACATCAACATGGATAATATGAACATACATGCACATACTCATACTCATGCAAGTGAACATAAATTGGATCATTTAAAACCATATTTCACACTTGTGTCCACCACTAATGCGGTAGTAAGTTGTGGTCGCTATATAAATTTATACAAAAACCAACACACATGCTATGAATATGTCTACATACACACCCGCATACCCCACATTATATAAGACATTATGTGTGACTGTGCACATTGTTCCATTTATAAGGGATTTACAAGCATCATTGCCTGTTGTTGGTGTTGTTGTTGTTGTTGTTGGGGAAATGTGTGTAGTTTTAATTTATTGCCACTAATTACGAAATGATAAATTTCATTTATAAATACATACACATCTACATACGCATGGTATATGTGGTAATATGTGTGTTCCATGGGTAAGCATTGGAAAGTTATTAACTTTTGACTTTTATCACTTCAACGTTGTTTTGGTTAAATGTTCTGGAGGGGATATTAAAAGGTCTTAAAAAGGGTCTATGCTAAACACTAATTATAGGATGAATGAATAGAGATTTCAGTAAGTTTTGCTTTTGGTCATTAAAATGCTTTAAAGTGATTGCGATTGTGTTAAAAAGGTAAAGTTTAGAGATGGTGATGGAGCCAACACCAATGACTGTAAATATTTCTAATGTAAAAAAATAATTTCATTAAAAAGAAAAAGTTTTTCAATAAGAACATAACAATTTTTTAATCCAATAAAAATTCATCCGTTGAACGTTTTTCCTAAACTATTCATACAAAAACGTCTGTCAAGGTTAATATTTTTATTATAGTGAAGTTTATAAACGAGGAACGTTTGAAAGAATTACTAAGAAACTTTAAAAGCTCTTACTCCCATTTTTGCTTATATCATCCCACCTGGGTAGGCTGGCCAAGCTATAGTAATGACTTTTCAAGATCAATTTAGCTTAAGAACTAAAACCTCTTGATCATTTACAGCTCCAAAACTTACATTTTGTTATGTTATGTCCTTAATGAAAACACTTTTATTATTTTCCACTTAAAGTTCTCCCTTCATACGTATTTAAATGAATCGTTTTTAAAGGTTAAGTGAAGATGTTTATCAAAGTAAACCATTGAAGAAATATTTAATCAGATTTAGCTGACCAGGTAATCAAGCGAAATCAATACAAAAACACTGTCAAGTTAATAAAAACTAGTAGAGCAATGTGAAATAAATATTTTGAACAGTTTAAGGTGAATTATGAAGGCATATACAGTCTGCATAAAATCTTTAAGATACTTCTTTATTAATTGCGGTAATCTGCTCGGAATTCTATGCCGAAAAATACTTTCGTTAGGACTTTTGAAGCGTGCTAACCACCGACCCTTTTTAATCATTCCGGTAACTTGCCTCAATCTGCTCAGAATTCTATATTGAGTCAACATAATACTGACTACTGTTAGGTGTTCTAAATCATCCTTTTGCGGATTGCCAATCCACGATATCCCAACCATGCGATAATCTGCTTCAATCACTTCAGAAATCTATGCTGAATCAAGGTAATACTTAAGACTTTTGAATCATCTTTCTACAAGTTGCAAATGCATCCATATAACCAAACGTGCTAGGGTTGTAGAAAAAAGAGTTTTTGAATGGATTTGAAAGGAAGACATTCACCGGAAATTCGTTACCGATAATAACAACCGATTAATGAAGAAAAGAAACCGAAATGAAATGGAATCGATGTGTAATGAAATGAAAGAAATTAAAAGAAAAAAAGAAAATAGAAACGTTTCAATAACCAAGGAGTGTGTTTTAGTAACATACAAGTACGTGTAGGAGGGTAGTAAGTATGTTGTGCAGAAAGAAACTAATGCGTAAACATGTAATGAATAATGCATGAAGTGAATTTTCATCACAACCAATCGTCTCCATCAAGCAGTAAATGAAGAATAAAAATCCTTTAATCGGAAGTGATATTATAAAAGAAAAAGCATTAACCACACATACACACATGTAATATAAACGTATGTGTGAAGATGTGGTTGGTATTTAATTTTGGGTCAAAGTCATCTAAAATGAGAGAGAATCGTACGGACTGACTGACCACTATTTAAACATAGAGTTATACGCGCCTGTTGATGTAGCATTAATAAAAGTTGACCGCATTTACGACTCAATTATATATTTATATCATAGATTAGATAGATAGATAGAGCGAGAAAGAAAAAAGAAAGAGACAGAACGATGGCAAATAAAATAATTACCCTTACCACCCATCAACAAGAAACTGGGTCCTTAAAACTAATATATTCGTGAGTGTGTTTGTATGTGTGTGTGTGTGTTTCAAGTATTAAACTAATGGCTGTGGCAGCCTTAAATTATAATAAAAACGTAATGAGTAGACTTAACAAAATTGTAACCAACCTGAACTCAACTGCGATTGTGTGAACAAGTGTGTACACGTAATGTACACACATACCTCTTTATACTCATATGAAGAAGTTTGTCCTTGTATATATGAAACTTTTTCTTTGATAAACTTTTCTAAGCAAGTTTTTTTTCCATGTGGCGTTGGTCTCTTCTGCCTCTAACGTGAATGTTGTTAAAAATGAAAAATGTTTATGGGAGGGTATGTGTTGCTACATAAACGCAATATGTTAAAAATTGCATTTTTATTTAAATTTTATTTTATTTTGTTTTTTTGTCAACAAAACATTTGACATTATTGTTGTAGCAAAAGGCAATATAAATAAGTAGGCGTGAAATTGGCACAGTCATCATCTCTTCGCTGCTGTACACTCTTCCTCATTCATTTCATTTCATTTATTTTACTAGTACAATAATTTAAAATACATTTTACACACACACACCCACCCGAACATAACATAAGTCTCATATGAGCAGTAGAGTCATTTACCTTTTCACCATTGAAGGCGTCTTTTTTTTTAATTCAAGTCGTTTTTAACACTCGTGTAATTTTTCGATTTAACTCTGCCCTCCGGCAATAACAACAGTTTTTATACTCTGCATCACTTGTGGCAAAGGGTATATTAAATTTGTGCCGATGTTTGCAACTTCCAACCGCGATTCTTTAGAATAAATATCTAAATCACTTTAACCCTGTCCGTCTGTCATGTTAATTTGTGCTTAATTTATTACAATAACAACAATCACACTAAAAAGAAGGTAATATTGCTTTGTTTATAACTTTACAACAATAACTCCGATTTTGATCATTTTAGTTGCAAACATTGGAAAATTTCTATAGCTTTTTGAAAATCTTGGGATTGATGGGCGTGGCTTTGCTCTTATGCTTAGAAACGGTCTTTTTAAAAATGTATCATGTTTTTTTAACTAAAAGGGTAATGCCACGCCCATATAATATGATTCGTTGCAAAGCTGACTAAATTTACAAGCTTTCACAAAAAGTTTGAACAAAATCGGTGCAGCCGTTAAAAAGTTATACGACTTTAAAAAATTCCTAAAATCAAGATTTGCTTGCTGAGCTATGCTGGGCGCCTGGTATTTTGCTAACATGTTCATACTTGCATGATTTTCAAAATTATGACCACAAAAATGAAGGTGAACTTGCTTGGCCTATAACTAGAAAACTACTGCTGCGATTTTGGTCAAAATTTTGCAAACGTTTGGAAATTTCTGTAGCTTTGCGGGGAAGTAATTTTAATGGGCGTGGCACTGCCCTTTTTCTTAGAAAATGACTTTTTAAATCATATTCTCGTTTATTCACTAAATGGGTGGTGCCACGCCCACATAATATACTTCGTTGGAAAGCTGAATTAATTTACAAGCTTTCACAAAAAGTTTGAACAAAGCTCGGGCAGGCTTTTCTAAGTTATAAGACTTAAAAAAAATGAACAGTTTTTGAAATTTCGGACCATTTTGAACCCTAGCTAACTCATACAACTATATACTGCCTCTGAATTTTCTAAAGTAATTGTAACAAGTAGCTGAGTAGTGTAGTGTACTAGATGATCGATCTTGGCCAACTATAAGAAATTTTTCGTTGTTTTTAACTGAATCATGTTTTACATACCACACATATGTTTAAACTTACTCAGCATACAAATATCACATATGTATGCATGTGTGTATGTTTATTTATTTAAAGCAAGTGTTGTTCTGTGTTCTTAGTTCTTTTTTTTCCTTTCCTGAATGGTTTGAATTTGGTGACAGTTGTTGTTTATTGTGGAGTTTTGCAGCCACCGTGACAACATTTTAAAATCGCTTTTTCATCCTCTAAACATATATTGTTGTTGGTTTGTTGTATTATCGATATTGTTGTCACCCATTTTCATACTATATGTGTTTTTGTATATTTTCGAAATGTTCAGCCTTTTATTATTGTATTATATGGTACTTTAAGAGATTTGGGCAATTAGTAGATTATACACACATACACTTACATAAAATGCTAACATATTGTGGTAACACTTGTACATACTTTGATTTATAAGTAAATAAAATTCGAAAATACTTGTTACGGTATACGTATCAGGATCACGGAAAAGATATTTAAGAAAAACAAACATGAAAATATTTGCTTTGTATCCCTAAAACTATGCGTACACCCAGAACTAACTCAAAAAGAAATCAAACAAATAATAAAATTAAAATACAAGTTGTACAATTTTTTTGTTTTAATTTGTTATACCCTACTCATAGTATTTGTTATTGCGTTCGGAACACCCAGTAGAATATGTCAGAGACACTTCAAAGGAGGAATCTTTAGCCAGGACGAACGATTTTTAAAACAAGGTTATATAGGGCTTTTCAGTAGGTACACATTAAACATTTTTCGTAAACTGTTAAGGACAAATGCTTTTATGAAAATGTCTCGCTTAAGAAAGAATTTTATTAAAAGCTTATGGCTTCTGCTTGCTTTATCCCTGGGCCCCCTTTCTCTTGTTGCATTCTTTCAGTAAAATCGACAATAATAATAATAAATGTCGGATTAATATGATTTACATTGCTATGGAATTTGTACATCATTAATATTTTTATGCTGCTCCCCGCCCGCCATCCATTTATATAAAATCATACACAAATGAAGTTTCTTTCACTTTTTTTGCCGTCATCAGTGATAAGGACATAATCATATACCCACTAACTTACTTACTGAACTGAAGATGAATACAATGCCAAACACTAGATAGCATAGATAAATGGATAGACAGACAGACAAAATATTTCATTAATACCAGTCAACGTCCTGAATAATGTTTAAATGAGTTTAAATGACTTTTCTAATAATTTGCACGACTTGAATTATTGGCACACTGAAAAACATGACACAAGCACAGAGAGACGTATTGGTGGGCATACAATATTTATGGTGAAAGTATTTTTCATTTACACACCCAAACAACAACATTTTTGAGTGAAGATTTTAATAAATATTATTGATCGTCTATGGGTACACATAACGTATAAATCTTGTGTACCCATGACATCATGTGACATGTCAAATGTCATCATCATTATTATTACAACACTATTAGCATATTAATCATATATACTCATACAGCTTTCATTCACCATTTTGTATGAACAATTGTAATGAATTCAGAAGAGATGGCTACAGATTTGTTGGGATTTATTTAAAGGAATTAGCAAGAAAAACATGTTTTGTTTTCATAGAAAAATTTACATAAAAATGCAGTAAAATACTTGTTGTTGTTGTTGTTATTGTTATGCTTCTTATAACCAAATGCTACAATTAACTTTTTTTGTAAATGTTCCACCGTTACGGTACATTTGGAAGTGTTTCATTACACGCTATTATTGCTTATTATTATAAGAGCGCCCGCCGCTATTAGTTTATTGGCCCAGTTGATTAAACGGACTGTGAAGAGAAAGGGTTGACCTTTTCAACTTAGAATTTTGTGTTTTTTTTCTGTTTTGTTTAATTTAGAATTATAAAAAATGTAGGGATGTTGGTGACAACTGTAGTTAGTGGAGCTTAAATGCTGGCACATTATGAGTCCCACAGGTGTTGTGTTTTTATTGTATTTACACCCGAAAAAGGTTTTATTTTCTATAATATTCAAGTAACTACAATAAACTAAGTTTGTCAGTCCATTTAAAAGCTTTAGCAAGGCACATCAGGTACTGCGGAGAGATATCTGAGTTGATATAAAAATGTACGTCCGTATGTCCAAATGTCTATGTGTCTGCCCAGTATTGAAACGCTTGTAAATTTTTGACATAATAAGCTAAAATTTTGTATATATATATATTTAGTTTAAACATGTGATCGACATTTAGTAAAAATTGATTAGAAGTCACGCCCACAGATGGCAAAAGTCTGTCTATCAGTCACAAAAAAGATAATTTTGCATATTTTGATAAAAAGTCTTTTCATGAATATGCCAAAAATGGGAGCAACACGCCCACAATTTTATAGATGTGAAGTAAAGGGTACTTAGGATTCTACTTAAACAAAATGTATTGTTCTTACTTGTTTCTTGTTTACGTTATTTTAATTTTTCCTTAGAATCTAAAAAAAAAATTTAAATGATTTTATTCAGGTTTAATTCAAAGTTTAGAAAAAAGCAAGTCGTTGGGTTTCCACATTTAGACTTCAGTCAAATATACCTTTTCTTCTTGATTTGTTTACTTTTGCAATAAAAATTGTATGTGAAAAACAATTAATAATAATAAATTAACTTAAGGGATATCTTACCATAATTTGAAGTTGAAGTTTTCTCCCTTCCAGTCCAACGCACTTGTGTTGTACGTACGTATATTGTTGTCATTGTAAATTGTTCTTGAATCCAGCACACAATAATCCTTTTTTGTTGTTCTACTTCCTACTCTTTCCGTTCATTCTCTGTTCTAAAAAAAAAAACCTTTATAATAAGAAAGAGAAAAAAAAGTGTGCGCAACTAATTTCATTCACTTTTTATGCAAATTTCGATGGAAGTAAAAAAAAATTATATTGTTTTCTTGTTTTTTCCTTGTCCTTTTAGCTTCGAGTAATTTTTAACAAATTCTTTCCTAACAACAATTCATTCACACTAGAACTGGCAATCTTACAAAACAGGTGGCGACGCGGCTTTTCATAGCTCATAAAAAGCGTACAACACAAGTTTTTCCCTCACATTAGCGGCAGTTAAATGGAGGTGTGAACCTTCTTTTTATGGCTCTTAATATGAAACGCACTTGTTCGCTTTTTTCCACGTTTTTTTCTCTATTTTTGATTCTATTCATTTTATTTTTTTCCTTTTTTTATGGAGAATAAAGCGGAAACTTACAAAAATGTATTGTATTGCTTGTCATTTGGGCGATGAGGTAGGGGAGTGATGCCTGCTCATATAAATGAGCCGGGAAAATTTCCTTTTTTTATTTTTTGGGTATTATCGTATGCCAGCCAGCAACAATTTTTAAAATTAGTGCATTATAAATTACAGAAAAATTTCAAATTTTCTTTTAATTAGTTACACTAGACTGTTTGTCTGTCAGTCTGTCGTTTTAATTGTAAATTGTGTTGAAAGAAATGTTGTGTAAATTTTAATTGGTATTGGAATTAATGGGAATTGATTACAATTCATATTAGTTCCAAAAAATCTTCCAAAAATCTTAAAAGTCCTCTTGTTACCGTGAACTTATAGTTGTCAAAATGTAAATTTAAAACTTACCTGCTACAACTATTTTATCCCTTTATATTTTAATACACTCTTCCACTCAAAACTTTTATAACTTGTCTCTACACAATACAGAAAACATAGTGCGAGTATGCCCTTAATTAAGCTCTGAGTAATATTCATAATTTAATTGAATGAACATGAATTCCCATAAGAAGCTTGCATGACGACATTATTAAGATATTAATCTTAAGAATTTTTGTGTTCATTTCCCTCATGTACACCAAACGAGGACAAGTCGGGCGTAAGGGTGAAAGTGAAAGGGTTAAAATTAGCATTTCAATTGTAAGATGACAACACAAATAATCGGTAATAATAAAGTTTTTCCTTTAATCAAATGTAGAAGCGTGTCCTGGCCACACACGCACATACACATATCAAGCCTACTGGTAAGTGTTGAAAGTAATTTCCGCTTTCTCGCCTAAGATTGTCATGGAAAAAGTTAAGGAAAAGAACCACAGACTTAATATTAAAGAAGGTGCTTTATTTCGTCTTAATATGTTGTACATATATTTCAAGTATATTCAAACAAATTTTAAGACCATCAGCTTTCCAAGTATTTCCTTTCATTTTTGTGGTCATAATTTTGAAAATCATGCCAATATAAAAATGTGAGCAAAACACCAGGCGCTCAGAATTGCTTAGTAAGCCAATCTTGATTGAACGTATTTTTTAAACTCTTATAACTTAGAACCGGCTGGATGGATTTTGTTCAAACTTTTTGTGAAATCTTGTACATGTAGTCAGCTTTGTAACGATGTTTTGAACCTGTTTTATTGCAGCACTCACTGATTAGTTAAACTATTGGAATAAAATTTAAATGATTTTCAGTTAAATCTTTATTGAACGCAACAACAGTGTGATAGTGTGTGACAACAACAACAAATAACAAACTAAATATTTCAAAAGTAAAACGTGAAAAGGCAGGAAACAGGAAACTAGTGTTAATTTTTACATTATATTGAATGCATGACAATAACACATAATTTTTACAATTGTTTGTATGTAAAGTAATGTACTAATAATGAGCCATTAATTAGGTGGGTTTATGTAATATTTTTTAAGGCTTTGTAGTAAAAATTTATTAAAATTTCACCACCTTAACGTTCACGTTTACACCACTGTCAGAAGGCCCGCTTACACGTAGTACAGTGTACATGCAACTGTTCCCGACTTGGCACCGAAATTAAGGGTTCGTGCGAATAAGTGGTGACTTCCACTTCATCATTACCAAACACTAACTCGAGTATATCTCTGACACGCAACCATTCTAAACGATCTATACCACAACCTAAGCGTGGCATAGCCAACTTTTGGACACCATGTTGTCTCTACAATTATGGGAAATGTTATCGGTTGAAATTGTTCTTTAGTATTGTCTCTACTCACCATGTGATCTCGGGTACAAGTTAGAGCATAGAATAGAGCTATATAGGTACTCTTCTCATGATTCCGATCTTTGGTAACCAAATTATAAACATAACGATTGTGATCTTTAAGAACTGCCACATTGCCTCGATGATGATCTTGTCGTAATAGTTCGTGTGCTGGTCCATATTTACATTTAAACTGCAGACCTATACCAGGACACATGGCAAAATCGGCACTGATTGAATGTACAACCGAGCAACTTTTCGGTGGTGTCTTGTCATGACCTCGTTGTTCGATAATGCGACATTTCGGTGTGGCGATCTAAGAAGAAAATATTTGAAAGTTTTCCGATAAAGATGGGCTTTCCTTCCCTTCTTCTTTTACCTTTGGTGGGTTATAATTACAAATCATAATTTCTGCATTATACTCTCCAGCAAAGACTCTCAAAATAATCTCTTTGATTTGGGGCCATTTTAAACCATCCGTACCGCAACAAATACGAGGCATGGCTACCTTGGCATTATTATGATTACGCTAAGTATATAATAGTTTTAAACTCAATGTGTAAATATGAATTAAATGATTGAGCCACCACTCACCATATGATATTTCATGCATATTAAAGCGGCTTCAACATTTTCATATGTAGCTTTCTCATACATGGTCTCCTTGGTAATTAAATGATATATAAAGCGTCCATGGTCTTCCAGCACGGCTACATTACCGCTATGAATATGTTGACGACTTAATTCCTCTGTCTGTCCGAATATTAGATTAATTTTCCACGCTAACGTCCCTCGTCGGGCATAAAAATCTGCTGTACTACTGTACGCCAAAGAATATGTTTGTGGGACATGAAATAAATCTGTTTTCACTTCGGTTAATTTGAAAGCGGCCATAATTTAGTTATTTATATAACAATTTTGTGGATATTTCATTTAATTTCTATTTTGAAAAACGATTAACGTTTATATTGGTTTTGTTGTTATTCTGCAAGAAAAAAATAATACAATTTCGATTCGATCGATTTTAAGCAATTTTAATTGTCTGTAAATATCTGAAAAATGTTAAAATTTACGACCCTGATAGGACCAACAACAGCCGGACACACGTACACACATATACACTTAGATCGATTGAGTTTTTGATGCTTATCAAGAATATGTATACTGTGTACAGTCTTTAACGCATTTCATGGAATGACACACTTAGAATACCTTAGTAAAATAGAGTACTACTACCTACCTTAATGATGAGGGTGTACTAGGTTTCATGTTCCATTTGTAACACACAGAAGGAAGCCTTGAATACTTATTTACGGGCAGAAATGAATGAAATGTTTTATCGATATTGCAACTATGTATACAAATATAAGCTTAAATATACACCAAAGGTGTTTAATTTTTATGTACACATATACATACAAACTTATGCATTGTATAGTGAATTTTCTGTGCGAACATTGGCCTACAGTTCACGTTCAATGTCAACTTCCGCATTACCATTCTAACGTACATAAAATATTTACATACGCCCATACAACCGAGTACTGTGCACTGTGCACACAATACCGATAATTATAATTAGTTTTTTTTTATTTTCAATTTTTTTGGCTTTCAATAACTACAAAACACACGTACACACGTATGCAAATGTATACAAATATCTACAGAGGTAAGTGCAGTTGAATACCGCAGGCATGCACATAAATCAGCTACCAAGTGTTATATAAAATAATTATTCCGGTTTACACACGCACAAGTATGTTTGTTTGTACACATGCCGACCGGCCATGATTCATACGAATATTCTATACATGACCAGCCTCAAATATGGTTTTATTTTTAGCCAGCGCAAATGAATCAATAGCATTACTGTTTTGTTTATGTAAATATGTATAATGAGAGACCATAAATATTTATTACGAAATGTTTTGTAGTGCATCTCATTACCTTATAAAACAATAGACAAAAAGTAAAATGAGTTTTGTTTTTCTATCGCTAAATGAAGTAGTATTCTAAGTGAAATAAGTAAAAAATTAAATTTCATTTAATCCGAATCTTAAATACTCTGCATAGATATGCTTACCCTACCTTAAATAGCTAAATACCCTGCATTTAAGATTGAGTAGAGAACTATTACATAGAAATGTATAAATAGTGGGCGTGGCAAGTACATAATTACCTCCTGTAACAGTGCTAGTAGTACGTATCACCTAAAAAGTTGAATTCTGCGCTAAATTCTATTTTTATAAATTATGGGCGTAACTTTTATTCGACTACGCCCACTTTTGGTATATCGCTAAATAGTTATATATATATGTATATGTTTAGTAAAATTTAACTTTATAGCTAAATTTTTGTGGCAATTAGTTAGATTTATATCAATTGTGGGTGTGGCTCTCAACAAATTTTTTCCAACCTGCTTATAGAAAGAAGTGTATAATAAATTTATACTCCATATCTAAACTTTTACAATCGTAAAAGTACCAACAATGAACAGATGTAAGGACGGACATACCCAAATCAACTTAGTTTTTAATAGTAATCAAGAATATATAAACTTCTTGGAATGTTTTAAACAAAACAACAAATTTAGTATACCTTAATTTTAAGTAGAGCATATTAAAAAAGCATTATTTAACTGCGCGTTTTCATTACATTACAAAGACAGCTGTCTTTAGCAATAGAAACACCCGCAGTGCGGCTACTTATTAAGGCATCCCATATATGGATAACTTGGGGGTGATCTTGCATCAACGAAGGCGGACAATTAAACTAGTTAAAGTGTTTTCACATATATACGTATGTGAGCCATAACAAAAGCATTCAATTGTTGCAAATATTGCACCAATAATAACAGCAACAGCAAAACAAGTTGTATGATAATCAAAGTAAACCATCTAAACTAGATAAATATGAGGCATATAGGTGAAGGCGATTTTCAAAGAAAAAACCTTATCTGAACCGATCTTTAGTTTGGTAGGCCAATTTCAGAGCAGACTAAGATAAAGAAATGTTAACCTATTACGCTCAGTGCCGAGTAGATGCTCTTTAAATGGCAGTATTGTTAACCATAAATGGTTTAAAGAATACTTAAAAGAATTAT
Organism: Ornithomya chloropus; assembly: GCA_963971445.1. Taxonomy (NCBI): domain Eukaryota; kingdom Metazoa; phylum Arthropoda; class Insecta; order Diptera; family Hippoboscidae; genus Ornithomya; species Ornithomya chloropus. The sequence goes on from OZ020532.1 coordinate 1,158,162, forward strand.
ATATGAATACTAAATGTATTCTAAATGTGATGGTTGTTGGTTTTGTCACTGTGACATTTTATATGACGTAAGGTCATTATCGTAAAAATTTGTTGCTGCCAAATTCATTGTTGAGTGGTTTACAAGCATAAACTGGTTGTAGCCTTTTTGGTGACATTTTTTATATCTATATATGTATATAGTGTACATATATATGTACTTGTTTGCAATATTTTTGTACACATTATATACGTACTAAAGTTTTGCGAGACGTATGTAGTCATGGTTAGCAATCAAAATTTACTTTTGTCCATCCGTCTGTTTATATAGTTTTCAAAAAATTCAGTATTCAGTTTTCACATTAGGAGTCGCCTTTGCCCACAGTTGCTTTAAGATTCAACTTTTGAATAATTTACAAATAATTTCATAAAATTCCAAAGTTGTCAAATGTCAGCTGCTTCTCGTGTTATGTTAATTTGTTTTAATTTATTATTAATTATAAGACATTCACCCGGTTATTTAACTTAATAAAATTAACAAGTTAATGTTGCGTTATAATCAAATGATTGGAATGTAGATTAAATATGTGTAGAAGTGTAAGGGGAAAAAATAGAATAATAGAACTAGATGATGTGTGTTTTTTTAGATATAATAACTTTAATTATTATACACATTCTATCCATTTTATATTTCTACGTAGTTTTTGTAAGCAAAATCGTTGAAGAGACACATAATACATAATTATGTACTTGCCACGCCCACAATTTTGTATGTAGATGTGAAGGGTATTTAAGCTTTGGCTTAAACTACATTTACTTTCTTTACTTGATTATTTATTTTGATTTTATTTTTTTTCTATTTACTCATCCATAACGTGAAGATGCTTGGTAATTGTTTACGAATAACTGTACAAGACAAAATTAAATATATATGTATATATATGTGTATATATATTACATTATAACACATAACGTATATGTGTATATTATTTAATCAACACTTCGTTTTCGTTTATTAGCTTTATTAAAAAACAATCAATAATGCAGGCAATCCCCCTCCCAAAAATAAAAGACTTTCAGTGCACTTATAGCTATATATGGTGTGGATACGTAAGAGTATATACTCCATATATGTACGTATGTATATATGTGTGAAGAAATGTTTATGGGAAGAATACACTAATTAGTAAGCAACTGTTTATTGATGAACTATGAGGTAACTATCTTTTTACACATTCCCTATTATAGTGGAAGGTAGATTAAATTTGCTTTTCTGTTTGTAACTACTAGGATAAGGCTTTAGGAATCCTAGATAGTGTATATAATATAAATATGTATATTCTTGGTCAGCATTAAAGTTTTAAACTATCTAACAATGTCCGTATGTCCGTATGTCCGCCTCTTTATTAGTTATTAAAAAGCTTCCTGTTGCCTAAAATTGAAATATTGAGCTAATATTTGGTATCTACAGCCTTCAAAATAGGCAGAATAGATTAGGCACGCCCATAATTTAGAAGAAAAAAAAACAGTTTCAAGGTTGATACTTGGTATATATTTTTATTTACTCTATCTATAGATTTTTGGAAAGTAGGCGAAGCCGGATAACAAATAATTTAGAAAAAAAAATTGTCTTTATTCACAATTTGTCCTTTGAAGCAAAACTACGCCCACCCATTACATATAAACACAAGAGTACTTAAAATCAAGATCTAAACCTAGAACAAAATAAACTTACCACGGTTTACAACTTTAAAACTTTCTTAAACGTTTATCTTTAAAAAACACTTTATAGTCGTATATACATACAATATCAATATATCTTCTGTTTGTTTGTTTTTTTTTTCTTAACCTGTATATGAAATCATACCACAGAATACAGAATAAATATTTTTATAAATCTATTCGTCACTCTTATCACTGGAATTTACTTTTACTTATATTCTTTGCTTTACAAATAACCACAAAGAGATCAGCAGCAACAACAACAACAACAATAAAGTGCTCTTCTCGTCTTAGTATTCGTTTACAATTATAATGAAAAACTGAAGCTACGCTTTAAAGCGTTCTTTCAATATCAAGTGACCAGTAAGCTACGTATTCGTTGACTGACTAACTGACTGAGCAGCCGTTGTTGTTGGTGGTGGTCTGTTGTGGTTATTTAGTTGGCTTATTAGTTGGCTTTGTTTTGTTTTTCGTTGGCATAGCATTAACTGAGCAAAGTACAATATAACACTTTTCTCTTCTGGCCAACAATTCAACTTAAAATTCGAAATCGATAAACTTGAAAGTTTTTAAGTTTAGTTTTTAAGTTTGAACACAAACCTAACGTTCTTTAGTGAACATGTTTCTAAATGGTAGGTGCTTAAAGATAGCAGCTGAAAAGTAGGCCAAGATTTTTTAAAAGAATATGTATTTCAAAGATACAATGTAAGGAAAAAGACGGGAAACTCTCGAGTTGTATGATGAAAAAAAACTTCATATGGGTTTTTCAATAGGAACCTAACAATTTTGTACAATTAAACGATGCACCCGTTAAACATTTTTACGACGATCTGTCAACGTTTTAATATCAAAAAAGGTTCACATTTTTATTATGGTGAAGTTTACAAACAAACAATGTTTAGTGATTATTAAAAATATGCAATTTATTCTTTGATAGACGTTAAGTCTCAAAGAAGCTCATTTCATATTTGGCTCAAGCCAAACGTAGCATTTTTAATTGTTTTTCAATGTTATTTACATATATACATACATATATATACCGACTTTTTTTGTCGCTAAATCTACACTTCTTGCTAATGTAAAACGAAATATTTTTATAATGCTTACGGTGTATGTATATATACATACAGATGATTTGCTTTCCAAAAATTATGCAAATTTCATTTAGTGACACTTCCGTTATTGCCTTCTGGGCAAACCTTTATTCCCCGCTCCTTAACGCATAAACAAGTAAAAATGTTATAGACGAACCATCACAACCATTTAATACCCTACATCACTTAGTGTCACAAATCATGCTACAATTATAATTAGTTGGCTCTACCACTTTGTAACATATCGTCTTATGGAAAGGTGTACTAAAAATGATCCAATCAGGTCCAAACTTTTGTCACAATATATTAAGAATTGCACATATTTGCTATATAAAGATTTACTTAAAATAAGAACGTTATCTGGGAAGGGGTCCTAAAAATGGTCCAATATGAACCATTTTCAATAGTGTACATCATTGGATGAAGACACGTCTTTGTACTAAATTTCAGTGATATAAATTAGAAACTGTGGTCAAAATCTTGCAAAATTTACATTGACATACGGACAGACAGACAGACATGGTTAAATTGATTCGGATGTAACCATTTCGAAGTTATAAACAATCGTATCAACTTAATATACCCTTTAACTTTACCACAAGTGGTTCAGGGGGTATAAAAAAGAACTGGTGCTAAAATCCCATTGACTGGAACACCATCAACCTTTGCTAATAACTACCTATTACTGCTGACATTGAGGGCAGAACAAAAAAGGGAGTGGAACCATTTGAGTGTAAAGTATTTTATGAGTGAGTGTTGTGTGTTGTTGTGTTTCTTACTAATCATCATATTCTCCACTTCATATTGTTTAAATTACCGTTATTCTTGTTTCACAAAAGCGTTTGAGGTTGAGGTTGTCATTGGGTGGAGAGTTGTACAAATTAAGTTAACATTGTTTCCTTGTAACTTCTTCCCCCTCCCTCACTCTTTCTCTGTGTGTTTCCATCCTCTTTCATATTTTACATTTCCGGTACTTAATTTTATATCACTGTTTAGCTACTATGGATGATTTTCTTTTGTTCATGACACCTTACCAACCGCAGCGGTTTTTAATAAATCGTTAATAGGATTTTTGAAAAGAAATTCCATGTTAAACAAGAAAGTGTGTGATGGAAAGAAAAATCCTAATTTGAATTTCTTAAAATCCTATTAAATAGATCCGATAAGGCAGAGGCAGATTTAACAATAAGAGCAATCACAGTTTGACATGCAAAACCAAGACGATCAGAGACTCAACAAATATTCTTGATCAGCATCAAAAACTGAGTCGATCTAGGTATATATGTCCATGACTGTCTGTTGTTGACACTCTTATAGTCGGACAATTTGAGATACCGAGCTGAAATTTGGTCTAAGCCTAAGCCTGCTGTAATTTTTTTACTTGTTACACTTAAGCCCCCCCAAGTAACCGTAACTCCGCTCCTATCTACAGAATCTTTTTAAAAAGCATTAATATCAAATATTAACCTTTTTTACATTTCCTCCTGTACAAATCTATTCGGCTACTCTTATATCCAACTCGCATCAATTTCTACTCAAGCAAAATATGAAATGATTAATATGTTTGTATAGGATATGATTTAACTTAAGTAAGTGTATGTGTGTATATGTGAGTGTGGCATGAAATGGTTTAACTTTTATATGCATATGTGTGTGTGTGTGTGTTGATGGTGAAATCAAGACTTGTCGCTATTATGTCAAAAAAATCTTCAAAATTATGAATCGTTTGTGACATTATAGACGGGACAGCATTCATCTTCCTTATGATTAAACGATGATAAGTCAAAATACATGAAACATGAATACATGAAGAGAGCAAAGTGGAGTAGAGTAGAGTTAGACAGTTATTAGTCCTTTTTTATTCTAACTAAAACATAACGTCCTTTATTTCACCGTGTTACGTATACGGGAGAGATAGATAGAGAAAGAGGAAAATACAGTCACTTGTATGTTATTTTTATACTCTATGCCATTTTTATATTAAGTTTGTAAGGATATTTGTAACTCCTAAACAGCAAATGCTAAACCCACCTTGAATATTGATCGATTCAAGATTCAAATCTGATTCCGTCTGTATATGTATATTTCTGCTCAAGTTACAGGTGGCATTTTTAAAGAAACAATTGGAAATTTCTATAGATTTTCGGGGAATATAATTAAAATTAATGATATTGAACGGGCGTGGCACAACTAGACAACTAACTACTGCTTGAATTGAACAATTTTTAGAACTTCTCCCTATATCAGATCCTATTAAAATGGAAATCTTTAAATTTAAAGAACTAATGTAACGCGCTATTGTATATATGTGAAATTCACAGTTTACCTATAAACCTGAAGGCTTTTACGAGTTGACTCCAGCTAAATAGAATTTTACACTTGTTTGAGCATTATTTAGTGATTCTTATACAATAAGACGCCTTCTATTTATGTTGTTTTAATATGAAAAGATGAACAATAGCAACCGAACTAAGTAGCAATGGTCACATGAGACACAAGCAATTCCATATAATTTGAGCTTTTCAAATTTTTTCTAACTCTGCACGACTGTCAATGTTTGTATATTAAGTTTATAAGAATGTATGTAACTTTTAAAGGGTTAAAGATACAGCCACCTTTTATACCAATCGATTCAGAATAAAAATTTGAATCGATTTAAACATGTCCGTCTGTCTATCCTTGTAAATTTGTCCAAACTAATTATAGTTTCATTTGTGGAACTACATGGTGTAGAGGATTAAAAGATCGCATTTGACCGACTATACATTTGCACTTATTGCAGTTGTTGTTGTTGCTGTTCTCTCTTAAACATATTGTTAGCAATTTGTTGTCATATGTTTGTTGTTGTTATATATATGTGCGTTAGTGTATAGTTTACTAGCGAAATTGCTGCGGAGCAGGGGCTTTTCTTTCACTTATGTCACATGATAAATGACCAAATTTCTTCTGTTGGATTTTTATGAATTATGACCTTTTTCCTTGTGTTTAGCTGTGCGTTGAGGAGCATATGTGAACACTACCTATAATATATTATATTACGAGATGTTGTGTAACAACTACTATACCACACCCCCTCTCCCCCCCCATACAATAATAATTTCATACTGAGAGCTAATTTTAAGACTGTTGTCATCAATTCATTTTAAATGCCCTTGAGGTTCATCAAACTTATACAACTATACGCATATATACGTAGGGTACGTAGGGTTGTTGTATTGTATATGATATATTTAATATTTTTCAATTTTTGGTTTTTTTTCTTTTGTTTTTCTTCCAATTCCAAAACCATCAAGATTTTTCGTCTTTGTTTGTGAAGAGGAAGCCGGAAATTACATTTAACCGTTTCGCTATTCGCTGGTATAAAAGTTAGAGTTACTATAAGGATTTATATACATGTGTATATGTGTGTGTATAAATTCACGCCTTCTTTTGAATCTCCATCCCTACCATCCCTGCCTTTTTTCTTTATATCTAAGCAATGATAAGGTGTCGCACGACAAGCTCTGTAACGAAATTTTGTAATAGCTGAATAAAACAGTATGTAGCGAATAGAGAGTGTTTGTGTGTTTGTGTGTTTATAAGGGCGATATGCAAATTTACCCCTTCAATATTCCACCGTTACACGGTTTTTGTTGTTGTTGTTTTATTACTGTTTTTTATTGCTTTTTTTTTTCTTTTGCTAACTCAGACACTTTCTCGTGTAGTGTCTTAGGGCTTCTATATCTTTTTAAGTGTCTTATTCTTCTTCTTCTTCTTATTCGTTTTGTCAGATAAGTATAAAAAAACATTAAAGATTAATCTTTGAGGAAAAAGTACGTGAGTTCATAATTTTGTTGTTGTTGTGTTTGTTGTGTGAATAAACTTTGTTATAGGCGGCATCTTTTAAACAAACTTGCATTTAAGTTTTTATTTATTTTTTATTTATTTTCTTAATTGTTCCAGAATAATTCTCAAATATGCATAAAAAGCTCTATTTGCATATTAAGCTTATTTTTAAAACAAAATTATAAGATATAAGAATATTAAAAATGTGTACCCGATTGTATTGTATATAAGGGTTCTTGTGAAGGCTTCTTGTGAAGGCTTCTTGGATATTTAACTAAATTTATTTTTATTCTTCTTAATTGTTTAGGAAGAAGGAGAAGTTTAAACTAATTTTTTCAGATTCATTTCACATATAAAGAAAATAAACAGCCACAGTGGTGTTTCTTCCTTTGATGGCGCCAATTATGACATTTAACCACCAGTTACACAGTTGACAATTTATTAATCTGAAAACCAATAATGTAACAATCATCACAATGTGTACAACAAGGTAACTGTGAGAACTTATGTACTTGCATACAATAAGAATCTACAATATCTACAATAAATAAAAACAAGTATGAAAACTAAAAATTAAGCTTAGTCCGAATCTTGAATACCTTCTTTATGTACATACAAATAGAGGGCGTGGTAGGTTTACGATTACGTCTTCTAATAGTGTATGTATTACGTATCAGATTGTAAGTCGTGTTTTATGCTGAGTATGGGTTTTTGTCAATTATAAACGTATCTTATATTCGATCGCGCCCATTTTTGGCATATCAATGAATGGGATAATTACAAATATGTATACCAAATTTCATTACTATAGCTCAATTGTTGTGATAAATCAGTTTTTGATACCAATCAAGAATATATTTACTTAGTACAATCTCTGATACCTTCTTCTCGATATTCCAAATAGAATGTTGAACTTAGTACATCTTAGTACCTTATAATAGGGTATAAAAAAAGGCAAAACACAGCAAGTGGTTTGTGCGTTTTGTTTACAAACTAAATAAACCGTTAGTTGAGTTGAAGTATTCAACAGAAATTATTAAGAAATTTATGAAATGATAACAAAAACAAACCAATGGGACAGTTCATAAATTTCATAAAGTGTCAAAAAGTAGAAAAAAACAAATGTATATAAGGGTGTGTGTGTGTGTGTGTAACACAGTATGACATGAAATAAAGAAAATGCTAAAAAATTAATTGATGTTCAAGATATCAGTACAAGTATGAGAATCTATATAAACAACAATAATAATAATTGTAAACAATTTAATTGTCGTTTTTAGTTAAGTAACAATAATAACAACAACAACGACAAGGTATGATTATCTCTAAATTTACACTAAAAGATTATGTTGCAACGTTGTTCGATCATAAAACATAAATTATTGCCAAACCATTCAGTTAGTGTAGGACTGACTAACTGACCGCTTTTTACTATGAAATCTTTATCATAATTATTGATAAAAAAAAAGACATATGATTACATTTCTACTGGGAAGTATCTGCCATTCCTGCCCCTGCTAACTCAAGGTTTTTTGTACACTTAAAAAAAACAAACTTAGTATAACCGCCATCTTATGTGAAGGGTATAAAAAAGACTCCAGTAATTTTTTATCATAATAATATTAACATAAGCTTCCTTTCTTTTCCTTGCTTTAAAGAAGTTTAATATTACCCGTATATCACACATAATGGGTGTACATATGTATTGTGACCTTTTTTTTCTTTTTGTCTACTTGACATACACAAAATATGCCTCTCGAATGTCTATTAAATGTTTGTTAAAGGCAGCAGCAGCAGCAGCATTTGTTATATTTAGTGTATGCTGCACTGTACTATAATTTGCATAATTTTGTATTCATTAGATAAGTAATTTGTATGTCAATATATTTGAATAAATACGACGACCCTCAGTTTTTTTGATTGGGAAAAAAATATATAACAAAGACAGCAACTCTCGATATTTACCAATTTACTGGTATTCCTATAAATGAAAAATTATGTGTAATAGAAGGACAGGAAGGGGGAGGCTGGCGTGGTAAGAAGAAGAAATCGAAATTTCCTTCATCAATACAAAATATTGTTGTAAAGTAAAAGTTGTTTTCCACAAAGTCTCGGAGGTTAGAGAAAACGCATTATTTTGATCTATCTTTCTATGTAATCTTCAGCAAATTCATCATCAATTTTTTTTCTGTAAAAGTTTCCTTGTTTATAATTTATTTATGCGTAATTTATACTTGATTATGAATATTTTTCCTTTCTTTCATAATATTTTATTTATCACAACAACATTTTATCAGTGTGTTGTTATGGTTTGGAGTTGTGATTTATTATTAATACGTAACCAAAAGAATTCAAGTAAAAAAACTATTACTAATATATTATGTTTTAAAAATATATCAAATAAAAGTCAAACCAGGGAAAGGATAAATGAAATATTGTATCAATTAGTACTGTTTTTAGTACAGTTGGTGTTGTTGTTCCCTATTTTTTCTTTTTTTTCTACAATCCTCTAATTTAATTTAATACTAAATTAAATAAATTAAAAATAATTTAACCTACAGGGGATGGACAAAATAATATGAACACCTGACATAAAGGATTTCGGAACTGCAGTCCTTCCATTAATGTTACCTTTGTAGAGCTCCTGCCGTACTGTTGTCGTTTGTCGAAACAGTGTTACTCAAGTGAGTGAGTGTTGAGTTCTGCTGTCCCTTGCCGCGTTAGTTTTATGTTATCTGGCCGCAATTCTTTTAAATGTTCATCAGTCTCTATCTGAGTTTCGCACACTATTTCTCCTCGCCGATGATGTTTTACCATGTCTTATGATTGCTGCATGGTGTTCATATTAATTTAGTCATCCCCGGTATGTTAATTAAGGAAAAGATTTCGGGTTTTTTTTTTTTTTTGTAACTTTTATTGTTATAAAAATTCTTGTGTAGCTCCTGAATAAATCGTATAAGCAGGTACCTGTACGCTATAAAAAACTTTCAACTTTAAAAAGGTGTTTCAATGAAAATGAAAATCAACAACAACTAAACGCTTATTGAACGCAGTGTAAGGATAAGAGAAAGATCAAAGATTGTACAATAAAGGAAAAGAAAAAAGTAGAAATAAAACGGAAATGTGTTTAATGCGTGCCTAAAATAATTATGATTTCGTTTATAAAAAATATAAACCAGATAAGATATATACCAAGTTTGATATACTTTTTGTAACAGATAAATGATGCGATTCGATCAGCAGTAAAGTCTAAAGTGGCTTTACTGACCTTGAATCTTTATGCGACGAACAGTGTCAACGTCGACGTAAAGCCCAAACAGCTCAAGATTCTTTCTAAATGAAAAGAAATGCTCATAATTACCACAAAAAAAAACCATTTTGGTCCTAAATTTGTCAAATTTGATCCGAAAGTAACATTTTCATTAAAGGTTTTATAATAAATGCTCACATTATACATATTTTCTTGTATAGGAAGGGTATCCTAAAATGGAGGCAAGTCCAGTCTACATCTCTTTTTGAACAGATAAACATCTTATTATAAAAAAGAACAACAATATAAGGAACTACCAGCATAACTAAGTATAATATAAACGGTCAGAGATTTTTTATAAGAGATATAAATAGAGTTTGTATAATCCAAGGGAAGCGTTATTGAATTCAACACCTTAGGAGGGTGTAAGTATGTGTTAGGTGTTAATCATTGACGTTTTAAATTCAAGATGTACATACTTATACATCCTTCACTCCTTGCTAGAGTGTTTCCTGTACACTACTCATTAAAAATTTATCCAAAAACACTTTATACAAACCCTCCCAAAAAACCGATTGAAGCGATAAGTGTGAAAAGAAAAAAAACCCAAATTGTTTTCAATATTCTTTCTCTTAGCTATACCAAAAAGCAAGCAGAAAGTTTTAAATTCTATCATGTATTTATGCACCTCTCGGATCACTCTTCGGTCTCTGTTGAGAGACTTAAGTGCTGTTGTCACCTTCATTTTTTTTTTTTTGGGAAACATATCTCTTTTCAAGTGATTTTTTCTATTTGTCTTTTTCTTCTTTGCCTAAAGCAACTTTTGATTTCATTAACCTCCCAAAGGTTTAATTTTTTTACTATTTGCTCATTGGTCTATAAGTATGGTAAAAAGTTTTTCCTAATCTGTATGTGCGACATGTTGTCTGCTCGCTTGCTTGCTTGCAATTGCTGTTGACTTTAGGGATTTACAATTGAAATAAAAAGAATGTCAAAGATATGAATACAAGGAATTTGTTTTTATTTTTATTTATTTACTTTTAATTTAATGAAAATTAAATGAATGAAATGTTTAGCTTGATAGGAATTTTCATAACATTTAAAGCAATCTAAACTGAAAAGTTCTTTTAGGCTGAAAATAAATGAATAATTGTTGCATATTGTCAGCTCATTAGCGGAATCGGAAGGGAAGTACATGGATTAAAATCTTAATTAAAAGAAAAGAAACTACAACTAATTTTGGGCTTCACTTAAGTCATCTTGTAACTGATTGAACTCTAAAGCTCTAATGCCGGTTTCTGTAAAACAAATCCACATGTCTTCTCTAGAAGAACTTAGAATGAAACTGTTATTAATCTTTGCAAGTATCTGCTTCAGTTCAATTATAAGTCTCTTAAGTTTCTTTTCTTATTAATACAAATTATTGTATTTTATAGCTCCCCCGAGTATTCATTCTCATTAAAGTATTCTACGCCAAAGGATATTTATGAACCATGTGTTAAGCATTTCTTTTATTAAACTATTTTACGTTCCTTTAACAAACCCATCCACAAAGTTGAATTAATTATTGGTTTTATAGCTTTTGGCATGAATTTGAGAGGAACTATTAAAAGAGAACTTAAATTTTATAGACCTTACTTTCTATTATAATTAGAGAATATGTAAGGCTATCAAAAGGAAGTTCAATGAAGATTCAGGCACAGAAGAAAGCAATTCCGCTTCCTTTCCATTTTTTAGAGAACTCATTAGCTAACTGTACTCATCAACAGTTACGCATGATTGCATATCACATTTCTCGTGATGGCGGTCTCTTTGCGATCTATTTTTTTATAACTCTTAAAATCACACAATTGTGCATTTATTTATTGGCTTACGGAAATCGATAAAACTTGATTTAATCTTCCACTTTGTGGCAATCAAAACATATTTACACAAAATATTATGGAAATTTTGGTTTTTCTTTTTTCTTTTTTCTTTATTCGATTTTTTACCATACATGATGGCCTGTCACTTTTGGCAAATTTATTATTCGCAAAATAAAGCTTTTTTTTGTTTGCCGCAGAAATAAGGCAAAAATAAAACACTACACAAGAGGGTTAAGAATATGAATTCCACCCTGTCGACAAAAAAAAAGTGCCTTCTAACACCTTAACATGAATTTTTTATTAAATCAGTGGCATACCCAACACTTAAACTTGACATTGCAAGTGTGGGTTGAAGTGCGTATTACGAGGAAATAATATTTATGATGCCTACGGGTGTACGATGCCACTGCTTTACTTATTTATTACTTATGAATGCGGTAAAAAATAAAACAAGTAGCGGCTATCGACACAACTACTTACCCTTGGTTTTCTTTCTAAAAAAAGTATTAATAAAATAAATTATTTTTAATCTTTTATAAAACTATTTCCTTTGTTCCCGGTTATGATGGGTTTTATATGGAAAGAGTACACCAAAATTTGACCACATGTACGTGTATGGTGGGTATTCCCCCACCAATTAATAATATTTTAACATTATTAAGCTAATTAACTACTCTGTATAAAATGTTGTGAAAAAATAATAAAAATTGCGAATTTTCTCCACATAAAGAAACACACATAAAAACTAGAAAAGAAAATTTTCACTTTTTTTTTGTTCCTATATGACTGATCGTGATACACATTTCCACTTGTTTTGTTGTGTTTCTTGGTGTTATTGTAAAAGAAAAATGAATTTTCAATATAAATATTAGGGTGTGAATAATCGGCATAACACGTATTTATTGCTTTATCGTAACATTTCTTCTTCCGTTCCGGTTGTAAGCTTATGCGCTTGAAAGTGAAGTGAAGTTGTTCGATAAGCTTTTCGTTCTTTTGATGTATTTTTTGTTCTTTTTTTTGAATTCTTTTGGGTTGAAAGAATTCATATATTAAGGACTAATTTATGATAATGTATTGGAAGGAATGTTAAAAAATTTATTGAGTGCGGGCAATAGTAGGGAGAGCGAGACCATGGCTGTTAATCGTGAATTTGAGGTGTTTGTAGTTTTGTTGTAACGGAAGCGCCAAAATAAAAACGCATACATATGTACAAGGCAAGTGTTGTGTTGTGTTGTAATGTTTTTGTCTTTTTACGATTGCCCAGTTACATGTCTCAGCATTTTTGTTTTGTTTCGTCTTAACAAATTCAATTAGTTTTTCGTGCACTGTCAGCCCTAGAGGGACCTCATAAAACGTCAAAACAAACACTCTTAACCACCACATCATATTCGTTTTATACATAACATCCTTAACGCCAACGTAATGTAACTAAAGTGTAAACACCGGCATTGGCAATGACCCAGCACTTGTAACTGGACCAGTCAGTAGTCTCTGCTCATCATCATCGTCATTATCATCCTCATCATCATATCATCGTACTTTTATGATAATGTCCTTCCATCAATAAAATGAGGTCCCGTGAGATGTTGTTGCTACCATTCTAACCAACTACTCTGCCGGTCGTCTTCTAAAGTCAAAATGGTATTGATGAAAACCCATCAACGTGTCCATGCTTATTATGAAAGTTTTGTCAAGAAAGCCTTGTAACAACAACAACAACACTTACACCACAAAATGGTCAAATACTTAATGATTCAAGTGTTCGCAATAGTGAGAAGGCCGCATGAATGGTTGAACACTTTTTCAGCACTTTCAGGGCTATTTTAATATTATCACCACAGATGATGTAATATTAGCCGTTTCATGTCTTGGCAGTAATTTGTAACCTCTTCGAAAGCAAACTGGTCCATTTTGTTATATATGTTTGTACACATATGTGACCTTTTTTCCACTATCTCTCTATTGACATTTTTAGATAATTTACAACATTCTTTTTTGTGCATTACTTATATTAGTTAATGCTTATGATTTCACAGAAGAGAAGGGGGTATATTAAATTTGTCACTCCATTTGTAACATAAGTATTGATTAGCATCCAAAACTAAGTTCATTTAGACATGAATGTCCGTACATCTGTCTATTTTTTGGCTCTGTCTTACGGTCACATCTTTTAATAACACTAAAACACTAAAAATCTAAAAAACTAAATTTGGCTTAGGCCCGTTACAAACCATATACTTTTCTTAAGTAGTGTAGGGTGTTCAAAGGTCACTTTTAATCGTCTGGAATGATTTCTTTTTTTATAAGAAATGTTTATGATCGATAGATGTGAATACAGAAACTCATGTATGAACACATGTGTGCTGCGAAGGTATTCCCAAGTTGAGAGAAATAAATATTATTTTATGTCTATTCTATACCAGACCTTGTATTTATTCATTTACTTTTTGTTTTTTGTGTGCATGTGTTTGTTTTTTCCAAGTTGACTACTTTACTATTATTATTATTATTACTATTTTTTTTATACTTTTTTTGTTGCATATAAGGGCAATGGTGATGACCTGTTAGTGTTATTGTGTATAACCTGCCGCTCATACATTTAAACTCCTCCCTGCTGTTTTATGGTTTATTTTCTTTACTTTGCCAAATATTTTGTTATGTAGGATGCTGTTGCTGATGTCCGTCTTATTCTTCTTCTTCGTATTTTTCTAATATAAGTGGTTTTTCAGCCTATTTCAGTTACTGTTTTAATGCAATTACCGTTAACCATTATGGTACTTGTGTGTTTTGTATGCTTGCTCCACTCCACTCCACACCACTCTACTCCAACCATTTTCAAATACAATATTTATTTTATAGTTTCAGATGATTCTTTTTCCACTTTACCTTAAATCCTCTTTATTTCAATGTTTATTTCTTATGGTAATTGTCTGTCCGGACAATTCCGTTACTGTTATCTATGCGGTACATCTTTACTCAATATCTCTATGTTTTGGCCAGAAGTCCAACATACAGCAAACGCACACTCACATACACATAGTGACCTCTAAACCTTTAAATTACATTCGACCGCAATTACATCCTGATACTTACTTATGTAGATGGTTGAATTTTATCCTTTATTACTGTATAGTAATTTTACGTAAGTGTACGATTGTACGAATAAGTTCAAGTAAAAAAGAAAAAACATATGTACTCAGCATAAAATGCACATTTATAAATATTTAATGCTACGTTAAGTCTTATTATGATTGTGCTGGAACATAATTTAGTCATAAAAAAGTCCAACAATAACAAGAAGCATCACATATTATGTAAAATAGCCCAAACTTCAGATGGTTGATATTCTTTAGTATAAATAAATAAATTTATAATAGAATGAAGATGGTTTCAATTTGTTTTTCAATATTTTTTTATACATTTTTTAAATTCATTTAATTTTTTTGACTATTTTTAATTAATCGACTATGGGCGTGTCTCTAATCCGACCACGCCCATATTTGGAAGGCGATGGATGGCGTAATTATAAATATATATACGAATTTTCAATTTAATAGTACAGTTTTTGTGGCAGATACATATAGTTTTGTGCTTTCTATACAAAATTTTAGATAAATATTACTTAAACTTTAAACCTTACGATCATGAGATTGTCAACAACGTACGGACATACGGACATTGACATCGACATCGACTCAATTTTTGCTATTGATCAATATTATATATACTTTGTTACATCTTTACACCTTCTTATGACTGCTGCTAAAAGAATGACCAACTCAGTATACCTTAGTATCTTAGTAAGAATGATGTTTATTTGTACTTTCTATACAGTTGCTAAAGTATTTTTCTTAAACTGTTAATTAATCATTTTTCTTTATATTTACTACTGTGGAAAAATAACTGGAAAAACTCCAACACAGCAAAATATTAAAGGAAAAAGGACCAAAAATGTGTTACACAGTTAAAAAAGTTAAAGGAATACGAGAAGAGAACAAATAATGTCTCTTGAGATAATGTCAACGTAAATGGTTTCGGCAATTTCGTGCAATTTTTATGAATTATTAACATTCCTACGTTATGACAACCCCGGCTACGGCGAACTAAAAATAAATACAATTTACTACCGCATCGTATATATATGGAGCAGAATGAATAAGAAATGTTGCTCCGTGAGTGTATATATTAAAGCGAGTAATCTAAGTTGTGTTACAGGAAATGGCAAGAAATGTGAAACCATTCAGCAAAAACCAAAAAACAGGCAGACGGATGGACGGACGGATAGACGAAAACGAAAAGACAATCATAAGCTGTGCGTGTACCTGTAAAAGGCAAACAATTGCTTTATTACCGTAATTTTTTTCTATTAAAATGAAGAATCTTACTAAGTGTTGTCTTCTTCTTCTTCTTCTTTTAATGTAAAAAAGTTACTTTATCCACCCTCGTTCAAATCATATCAACTTCACTTACTCCCTCGACAGGATTTCCCTTTATGGTAGTAAATTTTTTTTGGTGTTTTTACAAAAAAAAAAAAGGTGAAGTATAACAAGAGTTATGAGTTGTTATCCAAAAAAATGAAAAAAGAGGAAAAAAATATGTTTTATTGTTGTAGGGCGTGTGATAAATAATCTGGATAAAAGTATTATGGAAATTAGATTAGCACCGCTGAGCCAGCATAGTTGTAAGTAAGACATTTGTTTATTTATGTTTACAATTATACTTCAAAAGTGAAATGAAAATATTCTTATGAACATCAACATAAATAAGGACACAAGCAAAGCTACTTCACAGTCTCAACTTGTAATGAAAAGAACTAAATATATTATAAGAGCTACGGTACCTTAATACTTTATGGATCATAAACAAAAGTTGACTTTATTTTAAGCACCCGTGACTGCGGCATCACCTATTAGTTAAAAGGAATTTACTTGGGTTTCTGTTGGAAATGAAATCTTATGAATTAAAAGAATCATTAGAATTTCAATGGAGACGAAAAACAACCTGCTGCTTAACGTACTTTCAAAGTCTGCCAATAGTTTTTTGAGTCCCTTAAAAAACAGAGACATTGAAAAACCTCCAAATGAAATATTCTTTAAACCAAGACAAAAGTTCTAAATCGTTTTTATAGGAATCTACAGAATTTGTTACGAAAACGTCTTAAAAAAAACAGTGGATACATTTGATCACTAAAAAGGTTTTCCCCTACAACACCTACGTTTGTGTAAACAATATATATATGGACCAAAATCACAATGTCCTTTAAGAACAAATATTTAAAAAGCATTAAAAAAAGGTTTGATAGTTAATGACAGAGAGAAAGAGAGAGGAAGAGCGAACTTTGCCTTAAACCAAATCCTGAATACCCTATACATCTACATACAAATAGTGGGCGTAACTTGTATATTATTGCGCCCTATAATAGTGTATGTATTACTTAATTACTACTTTGAATAAGGTTTTTTTAGTTAGGGCCGTATGTCAATTTTAAAAATGATGTAAACTAGAAGTGTCTGTAAAAAAATTTCAGCTCAATATCTCAAAATTTACCATAAGAGTGCCAACAAGAGACAGACACACGGGCATACCTTTCAAGATTGACTTCATTTTTAAAGCTTTAATGCTATATATTGCAAATAAAACAACAAACTTAGTGTACCTTAGGATATTATATATGTGAAGGTTATAAAAACATAAATAAAATGCTTGCAAATACCACAAATTCCGATACAACTCGCGACCAAAACAGAGCAATAAGCTGTTACAAAAATCACGGTCCAGCATGGTGGTGGTGGTGGTGGTGGTGGTAATAATGCAACACAAACAGAAAATTAGTAATGCTCGGTAACAGTAACAACTGAGCGACAAAACTTTTTGGGCAATTGCAGTATAGAACGCATTGTTTTAGAATTGTCTTTAACAGAGTGTAGTGCCTTGGTAGAGTAGAGCACACAACTTATGATGAAAAAGAAAAAAAAACCAGACGTCACAGCCGACATTGAATTGAAGTTGATGAAATTGCTTCTTTTTTATAACGAAATAACTGCGAAAAAACTTATATTTAGTTCAAACCAAATCACGAATACCTCACCAGCTTACGATAGGTCCGTACATCCATTTAGGCGAAGTGTACTTAACTATTGTAAACGTTCCCTTATTACCAATTTTTGAATGAAAAACTCTGTTAAGGATGAAAAGAATGCTAAGGATGATTCTCTTTCAGTTTTATTTGAACTATGGGCGGGTTTTTCAACCGATTTTGCCCAATTTTCCACAAAGTCTTAACTATCGAGACACGTGAATAAATTGTTTTAGAATTTCATTTATTATTAAATCTTTAAAACGTCCTTGTGGGTGTTGCAAATATTTTCACAAAGTAAGTTTATATCCGATCTCTAGAAGATGGGTACAAAGGTAGGGGTATAAATAATATTTCTGTGATAGCCAACATAAACATAAAACATAGTCCACTAGTAAGTCGTCACATTCATCATCATAGTTAAACAGTGTGATGACGATTTGTGGTGTGTTTATATAGTTGGGATTTTTTTTTATATTGAATTTTATTTCCCTAGGAAGAGTATAACCAGTTTAGTCAAGCATTTGTAACAATTCTACAGACCCCGTATATTCAACACTTCTCTTTAGAAATATCGTCTCATCCATTCACTCTTTAGTAGAATTTAGAGCAACCAACTGCTACCCTGGATCATTTATAATTACTACTAGCACTTTTCTAGTAAATGTAGTTAAAAAAAAGATTTAGATATAGAGTGGGAGGGTAATTACAATTCAACTCAAGTATTGTTTTCAATGCTAACAAATCTTGGAAAGTTTTTTATTACAAATGATGAGATTTTGTCGTCAGAGACAAACGTTTGATTGAAACTCATCGTTATTATTGTCGTCAGCAGCAGTAGGCAGCAGTCAACAGCAGCATTAGTTAGCAATAACAACAACAATGTTAATATTATCAAGATCTTGAATAGTTTTTATATTTAATGGCGTTGCCCGGTAGAACATATTACACACTAAACCACATCACACCATACCAGACCAGACCGCATCGAAACAGTGAAATAATAAAATAAAAACACTCACTAGTCCCCAGTAAATTGCAGACAATACACACATGCTGCTTTTTTTAAAATAAAAAATAAAATAAAAATTTAAGAATCAATCTCCGATCACTGATCATGTTGGCGGTGATGCAGATCGGTGTCTCTTGTTTACTGAAAAACGCACATTAAAGGAAAAACGGCAAAAACGGTACCAAGAAGCATTCAGTTATAATGGTTAACATTTAAGCCTCATTAATGCAATTTGTAATGAGACAAAAAACAACAATAATAATAACAAACAAAACAAAACATCAAATAATTATTAAACATGAACAGCTTCTAACGGCAGGAGCCCGAAGGCATAAGATACTTACAGACAGCGTTATGCTTTTTATCAGAAATTGACAAAATCTTAAATACCCCTTATATCTACAAACGGTGGGCGTGGCAGGTACCTTATTAAGTCTTCTAAAAGTGCATTACGTATCAACTTTCAAGTTGAGTTTTAAGCTGTCTGCGGTTTTTTGTAAACTGTGAGGGCATGTGTTATCCGACCTTGCCCATTTTTACTACAGTAATGGATGAGGTAATTATAAATGTGTATACCAAAATTCGAACTCGAAGCTCAATTTTTGTAATAGATTTTTGTAAGTTGTAGGCGTATATATAATCGGTAATAATAATATAATATTTAGTTAATCTTACGTTGAAATATTCTTTAGTAAACAACATAAGGATGCACAGAGAGTCATGGCTAAATCAATGGAGAATTTATTAAGAAAGTTTCCTTTTCAGCTGTTACAAACATGTACAAAAACTGATTATGCTCCCACTTCAAGGTGATGAATATGAAAAAAAAAGAACAAGAAGATTAACGATTTACAACAAAAATGATTAAACACGATTTCCCTCAAGTTATGATGAGCAAGCAACAGTAACCAACAGTACCAACAGCAGCAGCATCAGTGGCAACACAAATTATTCTCTTTACAATGTTTAGCTACCGTAATTGTTATCAGCGTATTGACAAAGGACAATATATACCCATCGCAGTACAAAGAAACAATCAACGTATGGTAGGTACTGAATTGTCGATACATTATGATTGAACGAACAAAACGAGTGATGTTCTGTAACAACGTCAACAATTAGAGAAACACGTTGTTACATTCATGTGTCTGTCTGTCCGCCTGTCTAACTAAGTGGCTTTCTATCCCTATATCCATCTGACTGCCTGCCTGCCTGCCTATGACTCTAAATTTATAAGATCGTCGTACCAAGTAAATGTCTATTAAAAATTGTTACAACATGTAACAGAACAACTGTTAGGTTAAGGCGGCATCTTCTGACCATTTGGATGCCATTTATTGTGTCTATGGTTAGATTTACAATATTGTGAACATGAAGAACAGCAACAACAACAATAACAACAGCAAAACAACAATAACTTGATCACTTGGCCACTTGGTAAGATGTATGTTGAGTGCGCGTACATTCTTTATACCCTGTACCACTTATGGCAAAAAGTCTTTTAAGTTTGTGTTAATGTTTGTAAAGAAAAATTTTTATTGAAAACGATTTAAAAGGACCAATTTTGGAACACCTTCCCATATAACGCGCCTTTGTGTGGCAAAAAACTTCAATTCTAAATAATTTTTGATAAAATTTGTTGAAGAATAGTTAAATAGTTTAATAATGAGCTGAAAATAATTTGGACCTTATTGCACCATTTGTAGAACCCCCTCCCACGAAGTGACTTAAATGGCAATGCCTTGCTAAACTAATTGATGTTGTAGGGTATTAAATGGTCGGGCTTGATCTACTATAACAATTTCCCATGTTTTATATAACAATTGATTGATCTGCAAGATTATTGCTGTTGTAATACCTATGTGTGGCTGTGTGTGTGTGTTTTTTATGTTTGAAATGTCGATGGTGATGAACAGCCAGCACACTTTTTACCACAAACACTTGCAACAGTTTGTATTCATGACTCTGGACGGCTGTACTGCCAATAAATTCGTCTCTATGTATGTGTATGGCTTGTCATCTAAACAGAAACTCTAATCGATTGAGTATGAGTTTTGATTTCAATGTGTCAGTCCTCTCCTACACAACTTTAAATGTAATCAATTTTTCAAAACATTTGTTGACCACTTCTCACTTGGCATATGAGCTTCAACTGTTTCGTTGTTTTACAGCGTGCTTCACTACAACTGACTACTGCTTCTGCACTAGACAAGTATAATTTTATTTTTATTTTTTTGCTTTAGCTGGAACTCTTTTTTTTTAACTGCATGTATTACTTTTTAGCTATTTATGGTCAATTGATTTTTCACTTATTGCTGTACAATGCTGCAGCATTTTGTGTGTGTGTGTGTGTGTTTTTGTTGCACTGAACTGACTATAAGTTAAGTGGAGAAACGTTTTGCTAGTGTTTTATATGATAAATGGAAGAGTGTGTGCGCGTTTGTATGCGTCCTGAAACTAATTGGATATCTAGGACCCTAAATAACCGGCCACTACTCTACATAATTAGCTTTTGCTCAAGCAAACGTGAGTTATAGTGTAAAGCAACAATAACAACAACAACAACAACAACAATTCAATCTATCCATATTTTTATCATGCTTTAAAAAAAGCCAACGACACTCCATCATCATAATCGTTATAAGTGTTTATATAACAAGCAATGTTGACTGCCATTGTTGTTGTTATTGTTACCTGACCATGTTTGTAGTGCTTGAGTATTTTTCGTGGGATATGCATTCAGCTTGTAAAAGCATCGATAACAGAAACATTCTTTAATAATTGGCAAAAATTAAATAATTCTTTGATTACACACACGCACACACAACCGCACTAACAAAGACAGATTTCATTATAGGACAAGAATTTTAATACATATTTATTTCAGCCTTACATCGTTTCTAAACTTGTTCACCTTTGTTTTTTCACTTTTTCTTTTGAATTCCTTCTCTTCTTTCTTTCTTACTATCTGTTACAAATGAAATTCATTTTCATTATTTCTACTGTTATTGTTATATTTTAATCAATTTGTAAATTTGGAAAATTTCACACTTGACTAATTTGTCGTTGGTGTCAGACGCAGCGACATGTGCCGCTTTCAAAAACATTAAAAACCAAAAAAAAAAAGGAGAAGAAATAAAAGACTAAATTAAGCTTAGAACAAATCTTAAGTACCCTCCACATATACTTACAAAAGGTGGGCGTGGCAAGTATATGATTACGTTCGCTAAGAGTGAAGGCTTGCAAGTCTAAGTTTTTCTCTGAAAAAGGCTTTTTGTAAATTTTGCAAATTTTCGAGATTGATAGGATAGTAATAAATATTAGCTGCAAATTTTAACTTTTCAAGTCAATTTTTCAACAGACACCCGGACAAACACGTCTAGATCGACTCAGTTTTTAATGCTTATCAAAAATATATATACTTTGAAGAACGCTTCCTTCTGGCTGTTTCAAAGAGAATGACAAACTTAGTATTCCTTAAAATCTTATGTGGAGGGTGAGAAAAAAACTACAAAATTGTATTTTGTATTGTATTTTGTTGTTCAGTAGGGCACAATGGAATAATAGTATCCTTGTTGCTCTTGCTGTTGTTGCCGTCAATGGTGTCGGTGGCAAATAGCGGAGCAGAGTGCATGCAACATAACATTAACATTAAAAACTTTAATATGATATTTAACATGTACGGCTCGTTTGCTTAACGAGATACGTGATGGACATATTGAACCATCACCAACACCACCACCACCACCGCCATCAGCATCTTCATCATTCACATCATGTTACATAACGATTCATGTACGCATTCATCGTCGCCCAGATTGTACTTTACCTTCATCGGTGACGTATCACCCACCAGAGTAGAGAATGGAGTACAGTACAGTTCACTCTCCTCTCCGAACAATAACAGACTGATTTGTAGAGTCTTACACTTGTTCTTAGCATATGTATTGTAAAATATATTTATGCTAAGATATCGATTTAAAGAAGAAGAAAAAATACACTGAACATCACCACCGCCGCCTCTGCCACAGCCATTATCATCATCTTAAGGTATTAAATATTCTAAAAGAGTTCTGAGCCTTTGATTGAATTCGTTCCACTGCCACCATTTTTTTTGTTTTTTTTTTCGACAAACTATAGTTGACAACTTTACTTGATAAGTGTTGCTGAAATTTAGTTGTTGTTAGTGTTCACGTTGCGTTGCGTTTGTTAGCCACCAGTGTTTAGTGGTTTGTTTGAAAGCGTGCGAAAATATTGATTTCAACAGCGACACGTGATAATTTTTTATATCACCTGCGAACACCGAGTATGTATGCGGATAATGTATGAAAAAGTACCGTTTCATTTGAATGCCGCTGCACTAACAGTCATGTTATGAATTCTTTGTACTCGACCTACAAAGAATACTCCGAAAAAGGCTACGAAAGAATATATTGTAAGGCTATTAATAAGACTTTACCGGTCCGTCCATATACTAACAGAGGCCTTTCTAAAGCAGCAAGATTATAAAGGTTGATGAGAGAAAAATTTTCAATTCTTTATAAGAAGAAGACTAAAAGTCTAAAGGAGTGTAAATAGAAAGCCTTTCTCTAGAAAGAACTTGTCTATTACTAAACTAACAAGTGAAAATTTTATATGCAATTTCACTATTATGCTACAATTAGTTCAGCGGGGAGTCATTTCGTGAAATATGAATTATATGAAAAAAGGTTCTTAAAATAGTCCGATGGCGTTCAAATTTGTTAAACTACGCAAACTTTTATCAAAGAATATTAAAAATTGCGATAGATTTTTATCATATAAAGCCTCCCTTATTGAGGAAGGGTTCCAAAAATGGTCCCATTCGGTTCATTTTTAATACAGACCCTTTGTGGACTAAACTATTTCCTTTTATCAAATTTCACCGAAATGTCACAAGAAATGTGACCTGTAGAGCACAATTGTGCAGATGGACAGACGGACAGAAATTGTTGAATCGATACAGATTTTTTGTTTTGAGCTTCTTTGTACTATAGTAAGAATATTTTTTTTAAGTGTAATACAAAAGTGAGTTTAACCAAACTACATATAATTACATTTTTTACGACTATTACGGTTAGATATTGTTTGGCTTAGAAGCAAGCAGCAAGATTAATTCGTAACAATATGTACATATAATAAAAACAACACTGAATTTCTTCATGAACTCAATTTAATTAAATTGTAATAAAAAATGGTTGTTAATATACTTTTTTTTTCTTTTACTTTTTTATAGTGGCGAGTTGTCTGCTTTTATAACACGAACATTAATGTGTGGTTGTAAATGGCTACAAAAACAATCGGTAATGATTTCTCATCATTGATAAGCTGCTGTTGAGGCTGCTTATTAAGCAATGAACGCTTAGTGCTGCCATGCTATATGCTGTTTACTGTTTATCTTTCTATCGGTAGCGGTAGCGGCAGATTTTTCGTTAATTTCTTGTCTTTTTTTTTATACTTTTATTTTACTTTCTTGACCTGGTAATAATATTAACGGTTTTTTGTTTATGATTTTATTTTTATACTGATGTGTTCATTCAATACCCACGACATTGTCATTATTATACATACATATAAAGATTTACTGCCGCCGATAATTAAATGATGTCAAGTCGTTTTGCACGGGATTTACGAGTAATGCAGAATTCATGTTCACACAACACACGTTGAATGTTAAATGTTGTATGTATTGTATTGTATTGAATTAAAAGCGAAACAAATTCATCATTTTGTTAATTAATAAGAGTCATAAATTAACCATAATATATACGTGTGTGCGATTCCCCCTTGAATGAAAACTATAGATGAGGTAAAAGGCATTTGATAATATATAAACGAACCAGCTTTTAACAATCATTTGTTGATTTAATGTGGTCACATGTGCAAACTATGACCGAAATTAAAGCCTTATATGAATGAATCGCGACTAATGATTATAAAATTCGCTCATTTATATCCGGAAATTCTACATATAGTCCTTGTAATATATTTTAATTTTATTTTATTTTAATTATTCAAAAAACCTAGCATAGCTAATAAAATTCAAATATTTCAGACAGACTGACGGACAAGTGTTGTTATTAAAGTAGAAAGGAAACGATTTACGAGTTGCTCTGAAAAATTGCTCAATCTAAAAGTATTATTGCCAGTAAAAAACAAAATTAATACCCTACACTTGAGATACTAAGTTTGTCATTCCATTAGCAAGATTTTGAAGTAGGCTCTACAAAGTGTATACATTCTTGAACAGCATCAAAAACCAAGTAATACGTAAGATATACATTATTACAGACCATGACCGTGGGTGTAGCAGCTACCGTTTCTACGTAATTTGTTCAGTCTGTGACACCTCCTGCACGATATTGCAAATGAAATGACAAACTTGGTATTCCTTAGTATCTTGCAGAAGGATATAATAACTATTGAATAGCCTTCATTAATAGACATTTCATGTGTGTGCATCCGTACACACAATATTTTTATTGTACTTATTTTGATCTTTATTAGTGTTTATTTGTCTTTATTTCCTTCCCGTTTGTGTCAATAATTATTTTACGCACCACCTTTATCCACTCGGACTACTCGCAGCACATAGATTGTATAAACACAAAACTGTATTGATTTTCAAGGCAATTGATTATGAGTGGCAGGCTATATATACGTGGACGTGTATGTTGTGTGCATGCCTGCATGTTTGCCCTAGAGGCACATGTGTCTAGTCCGGGTAGTGACCAAAAGTGTAAATAGAGCAAATTAAGTTTTTCACACTCAAATAAACTGAATGGCAGCAATGACGCAGAGAGAGAGAGAGAGTAAATGAACGCATTTTTATTTTGTTTTTCTTTTTTTTGGATTTTTCATCTTATTCAGAGAATCTTGAAGAAAATTTGATAATTTTAAGATAATTTTTTTCAACATATTAAATTTTTCTTTAGTCTGCAGTCTCAAGTGAGTGTGGCCCAAGTATCCGAATGAATGAATGAATAACTAAGTTAAATGAGTGACGCCTTCGCACACATGTCATGGATATGTAATATATGTATACATATCTATCTATATAGTACAAGCACAGTTGATTTCAAACACAAACTATAACTAGTTCAGGGTTCCACCACATCATAGTCATCATCGTGTACGTTAATAAGACTTAGCCGCAGACGGTCGTGTGTGCGTGTGTCTCTAAAGAGAAAGAAGAGCAGGAGTGCGACGTTAGCACGTGATGTGAATTTTGGAGTTTTTGTATTTCTTTTATATAAATTCTTTTACTATTACTTTTTTTTCATTTTTCTTCTTCTTCTTTACTTTCATTACAGTACATTTTTCCTAATAAAAACGATTTTTCTTCTTTTTTTTTTCTCGTTCTTTATTTTTTCTTACGTTGGAAGGGATAGGAAGAACTTTTTCTTACAATTTGTTGTTAGAACGTGTTTGGAATGCAATTTTAAATATTGATTTTTATTACAATTATACGAGTCCAACATAGAGCACCATTATGAGCATTTATGTTGAATGGGTTGGTGTCTGTGTTACTTACTTATCATTAAAGTATACAAATAAAATCCAACATCTAGGGAAAATTTTAGGGAATTATGGTTAAATTTAAGTTTTAAATATAATATTAGATACATGCACACACATAAACTCAGTTATCCTACCTATCCATAAAGGTGCTCAATGCATAATAAATGAGTTGGAAGCGGAAGAAATAAAATTCTTTTGAAATTTCTCACTGAAATTGAAAAATCAATCACTTTATTCTACATACGGGGTCTACACACATACAGGGGATCGACAAAATAATTGATTATATCCCTTTCTAGTACAGCTTGTCATTAAAAAATGTTCCAAGATTTGAATTTGAATTTTAATTGATTTAAAATCTTATCTGTTCTAAAATCTATTTTAAATTTTGGCAAATATTTGTATAATAGATTTTTGTCGATTGTAAGTGTGTATCTCTGATGTCTTTCTAGATATTGCCAAAGGAATGAAAAACTTAGTATACCTTAGTATTTTATGTGAAAGGTATAAAAACTTGCACAAAAAACAACTTCTTCGTTGTTTATTTTAGGACATTCTCAAAAAGCGATATAAATAATTTTGCCATATTTTTCAAAATTCAAAATTAGAAAATAGCTCTCTCTCTGTATACATGCATTTATATTTATGAGCGTAAGCAGCTGTGACTGTTTTAAAGAAACATTAAATACTTAAAATTTATGATAATACATAAAAAAAGGTAAATTGTTGTTGTTGCTGTTTTTTTTTACATTCATATAAATAGGAAAGCAACTTAAAATGCAATAAATTTCCAAGACAATCGAACAAAGTGACATTATCGGTATTTGTTTGCAATTGTGCGAATTTTCACTCATGCTCCAGCTCTACTCCCCACCCATAGCATTCTCCCTCACTCTTCCATCATTATTACAACAAAAGATGTTTTAGGATATAGAGTACAATTCTCAAATTTATAAACGTTTGATAAGAGTCACAGCACACACACACACATACACGCGTATATGGCACAAAAACACGCCTGAAGTTCATAAATAAGAGGAACAAAAAAAAGAGCTTAATACACATAAGTATATAAACTTGTAAATGCATATGTATGTACGTACGTATACGTACACCTACAATTTGACATACAACAAGAAATTGGAAATAAATGAAAATTTTAAAATTCGTACAGGAACACGGAAATTCGGAAAGAATGAGATTAAGTTGCTACCGAAGCACACATATAAAAAAAAGCACGGCGCATATGTTGGAAAGTATTGTTAAACTTCAACTTTAATACACACACACACACACACACACACACACACACATACATTTCTTTGCATGATGTAAAGGGTGGAGAGAGAGCAGAAATGTCACCGTCTATAGGAAGCGGGGTGGTAGCAGTAGCAGCAATAGTGCAATTTTAAATCGGATTTATTTTTTAATATGCCTCAGGGATCGATTATTACCGTTCAAAATCGAATAAAACGCGCGTGTACTTTTCTTCTTTTCTTATATGAAGCTGGAGCTTACAACGATAGTATGGCAGCAACAAAAAAATAGAAAAAAAAGGCAAACAGTTCAGAGTCAATTGTGAAGAAGATTTGAATTATTCTTTTTTGTCATTCTTCTTCTTTATTTAGCTATACATCATTGACATCTTAGGGCCGCTCAATTTATATGGAGAGAGTGAAAAACATTCAATTTTCTATTATTACGATACTATAAGAAGAATATGCTTTTAGTTATTGTTGTTGCTGTTGTATTCCTTCTTTCTTATTATTATACATAAAGTATCCTAAGTTTGTCATTTCATTTACAACACTTGACATATGAGGCTAATATTTAGTAATAATAATAAGAATTATCAACGATGTGCCAAAAATGGGCGTGATAAGATAACAGACATGCCCACAATCGATAAAAATCGAGATATCTGCCACAAAAATTTCCCTTTGAAGTTAATATTCACTATTATTAATAATAAAATGGGCGCAATCACGCCCAGAATTTAGAAAAGACTCTATTCAGCATGTAATCTGATACACGGTATCTTTTTAAATATATTTAAAAAAACATTTCGCAAAGAATAGTTCATTAGCTTAATAATTGGCTGATATAAATATTGATCCGATTAAACCATTTTAGAATCTTATACTATATAATTATATGTCATGCCTTACGCTTACAATCAAATTAATTAGAACATAATTTGTGAAATGTTTGAAATGAATGATGAATGATTTGATTTTCAACAAATATCCAGAACTTGGCTTTTAGCCAAATACGAGTAAAGTACTGGAGCAGCTATGCCATGTTAGTACGAAAAAGTGCAGTCTTTAAATCCTCTAATCTATTACTTCTTATACGACATGCAAGGCAGTTGATTTTGTGGGTGAAAACATAAATATTGTCAAGCAATTCCATTTAGTGGTTGTGTGTATTTTTGTATATTTACTACGTCACTAAAGTGAAATGTAGATACTGCTGCAATATATTTATATTTAGATGGCATAACATTCCTTGCTTAGTTAATTGATATTCACTTGTATGGTGCTATCTCTTTCTCTTTCTCTCTCTCTCTCTCTCTCTTTTCCTACCTTCTCTCATTATATTGTGATATATGAGCCAGTGCAACATTCTATTTGGCCGTTTAATGCTACATACGACTATTTACTGTTCAATTTTCTGTGTGTATGTGTGTGTGTGTGTGTGTGTATAAAAATGAATGCAACATTGTGTGCATCCACTATGCATGGCCTTAACAATCAGGGTTTACAATATTTTGTTATTTGAGAGCTACACGTAGGGTATGGTCATTAGGATTTCAGAAAACGTATTATTTTTCGAGAAAGAAAAAAAAAAAAACAAAGCAAAAAAAAAAGTAAGCAACAAAAAATAAAAAATTAACGTTCCCAGTAAACCTCAACAGAATACTTAAAATAATGCACAATTATATACACATACACATGTGTATATATATGTATATGTGTGTGTTGTGTACGCGCAAAGACAAATTGTTTTCATATTTTATATTATTCACGGATTTTCTTTCATATGTAAATTTAACCTCAGTAGCACGTATGCACCAATACACACATACGCCCATACATACATACACACATATGTATATGAATACTTTTGCCGCAATATGCTGCTTATCAGTAAACGTGGTGGATATTATGTGTTACAAGTATTTTCATATAGACACGGTTGGTAGATATGTATGTAAGTCCGTACCTACCTGCTCATACAATTACTATCCTACACACAATACGTCCCATAATTACTCATACGCTTACTCAAATACTACTTCACTTACAAGAGAGCTTATTATACGAATTAATAAAAATATTTCCTGGTAAAAGAAGAACAAAAAAAGAAAATATAAAAATAAAAATAATTAACATTTGTACAAAAATTAATTCTGAGAAATAATTAAAATATTGTTACAAGCCGTGGGTGTGTTATTAAAGGTAGCAATTATTTGAAAGTTAGAACAACAGTTGAACTTATGATAAGCAAGTAAACTTCAATTCAAAACTGCAGTAAGTTTTCACAGAAAGTTAAAAATTTTGAAAAAAAACTTATCTGTTAACAGTTTATTTTGGTTTATAGTTCTAGTTGAGTCTAACATTAGTAGACTCAAAGCATTACCACCTAAGTTAACTTCGTGGCCTATCCTCATATGGGAAGAGGTTGTAAAAGTGATGCGATTGGCTTCAAGTTTGTTTCTGCCCATTTTTAAGTCAATTAATTATTCTTCAGCATATTTTGTCAAAAAATATTAAGAATTACAATTTATTTATTAAGACTTATTTCAAATAAAAGAGAGGTTCTAAAAAGAGTCCGATCGGGGCCAAATTTGTTACAGGCCATTGTAATTAACTTTTCCTCACAATGTAGCGCCTAAATCTCAAGGTGATTAATAACAATGTAGCCTTTCGGTTTCCACCGAATATGTTTACACAGTGAACAGTATGTAAATATGAAACTGTCTCATTCAAGTAACGTACAAATGACATAAAATAGGATTTTTGAAAAATAAAACAAAAAATCTTTATATATACAAATATTTATAAACGTAAAAGAATGTGTAAACAAAGAGAAAAACTATAAATAAAAAGTAGTTTCTTGACAAACATTCAATTGTTGTTTAGATTGAGTTGACTGACTAAAGCTTTGACGTAGTGCTACTCAGTTAGAAAGGAGTGCCCTCATTGACAACTGTCACAACAACAACAACATGGTGTTTAAGTAAATGAGTGAATACCGGTCGATATCACAAATATGCTAATACTCGTAATCCATCCATCCATCCATCCATACACACCCAATTGATTCACTGCTGCGACAGTATTGACGGGTATTTGTATAGTTTGCATTTTATTAATTTCTTTTATTTGTTTGCAAAATTCAGTAGAATTTTAATTGGAATTTTATCGCTTAGGCCACATGTTATAGAAATGCACTTGATTTGTGTCTTACTTATACAAAGATATCCACCAGGGTATGTATGCTTATAATACCTTTCAGGATGGTCGCCTCTCTACTTACTGTTGTGATAGTTTCATACTTTTCCTTCAGTTGACTGAGCTGATGATTAATATGCACAACGAAAGAGCAACAACAATAATAATAAAAACCAAATAATTGTTTGTAAACAATTGTAATAATAAACGCAGAATAGTACGCGAATGACAGTCGAATTAATGTCAAGCATTTTAAATGCTTTTCTTTCAACGTTATTTTGCGGTAATAAAAAAGAAAGATTTAAGTTTACTGTATACACATAAATGATTTATAGTATTTAATATTATTGTAGTTTACCGACAAGTTACTCTCTTGGCAAAGGGTATATTAAGTTTGTAAGGATGTTTGTAACTTTAAAACTTGATCTGCTCAGAATCAAAATTTGAATCTATTTAACCATGTCCGTCTGGCTGTACGACCTGATTTGTGAATTTCATAGTTAAAGGTAACATGTGTTCTATAAAGAAAATAAATTTTAACCTAAAATATCTCAAATATTCTGTGTTTTATTTAAATACAAAATTGTTATGTCCTTATTGAAAAGACCTTGCTTGATGTCTTCTTCTAAGTGTTGCAAATGGTAAAACAAACTTAGTACCTCTTTACCTTTGTGTATCTAAAGATGTTGTTCAATGACAGTCTTCATTCACTTATTCTTTAATA
Organism: Ornithomya chloropus; assembly: GCA_963971445.1. Taxonomy (NCBI): domain Eukaryota; kingdom Metazoa; phylum Arthropoda; class Insecta; order Diptera; family Hippoboscidae; genus Ornithomya; species Ornithomya chloropus. Next base: position 1,189,704 of record OZ020532.1, read on the forward strand.
GACCAAACCCACTAAACAAAACATACTTTCAAACCATCTCAAATCTAATCATTGAATGAATGCTTTGCTTAAATAATACATGTCTGTACTTATCACTTGAATGTTTTGTGTTTTCTACATCTTTGAATATATTTGTATTCATGTATGTAACTGATGGTGTAGGTACTGTATTAGACGTGTTATATAATGCATTTTTTATTACGTCAGGTTACTTTACTAGATTAGCATTGAAGCCGTAGGTACTTGATGCCATTTGGAGATGTCACCATTTTTATGAGACATGTGCGTGCCATTACACTGACTTTGATATTTAATTCAGTATACTCGGCTAATATGTACATGTATGTATGTATGTGTGTGTTGTTAGGAAGTATACAGAAATGTTTCGTTTTATTGATATTTTTTGTATAATAAACCGAAAGCAGACTCCATCATTAATAATATTCGGTTGGCAACAAAAACATAGTTGCCAACCTAATAGATTATCTGTCCTTGTGTGACTTGTGATTATTTTGTCACAAATTTATTTATTTATAACAATTAGATACAATGGAAATTTAGTTTTCCAGATGAATGCTTTGTAAAGTCATAGGTTTGTTTTATTAGGCATACATCTACTACCTTATTAAGTAGCTTTCATTGGCGATATTACCGCGAATACCTGAATATTGTATACAGAAAATTTTAATCATAGAATTTAGACCGAAACCCTGAGTGATCACCGAGAAGATGAATTTAAGTGTATTCAAAACCTTAGCTTAGCTTTAATTTATAATCCCATCTGCACATATTCCTTTTGCTTTCAGTTTTAATTTATTCATTCACATACTTATCCTTGTATAAGAGTAAGCAACGGTAAGATGTTATCTACAAACGGTTAGCAACCATAACAACACATCAGCATTTTAATAAAAGCAAAAAAAAAATAATATTTTTGCAAATTTTACATCTAGGAAATAAAGCAAACGAACTTAGCCTGAACTCAACAAAACAACAATAACAGTGATGATACCACCGTAGCAAAAAGACAATGTGAGAAGATGGACTAATATATCCAAGTGGCATATAACACAACGATTTAGAAACACCCTCAAGTACGAGTGCTTTTGCACCTCAATACTGAAAAGTTCTTCGGTACAACTCTAGTATTGAAAATTTTTAGTGAGGTAAATAATTTTTAAAACTGAAAGATCTCAAACTCACTAGAGTATTCAAGATACTTATTTTCAGTACATCTGAAACCTTGATGTCGGCATATACCAAAGTTATCTGGAAAATCTGAAATGCACAACATTTATGTATATGCGGTGCAAATATTAATAATCATAATAACTAAAATCCTAATGAGGAGGTGGGACCAAAAGAGAGAGAGCGAGAGAGATAAAGATAGAGTGAGATAGATAATGCCACTAGTTAGGACAGACAACAAAAGAAGCGGCATGCATCAACACCCATAACAGCATAACAACAACGCCAACTCATTTCAAGTCAGCACAGTTAGTCAAAAACATAATTCAGTGACATAAATAAACAAACTGAAGTCGCCGCCACACATGTCACAGCAATGTTACTCGGGCAACAACAGTTTGTGATAAAAGTCAACCAAAAACAAGTAAAAAAAAAAAACCAAATTTTGCTTAAGCCAAGTTTTAAATATCCTACACACACACACACACACACACACACACAATGTGGGCGTGGCAGTTACAATGTTACGCCTTCAAATATTGTACGTATTAGGAACCAACTTGAAAAATTTTACGCTAAGTAAGGTTTTTTGTAAATTGTGGGCGTAACCACGTCTATTCTTGGTATTTCCAGAGATGGGGTCATTATGAATATGAAAACCAAATTTCTACTTCAGAGAAGGCCAACAAGATGTAGATACATGGACGTACGGACATTTATGTCTACATGCTCAGTTTTTGTAGAGTTGCTGCCTCCTCTTTCTAAGTATTACCAAAGGTGTGAAAAACTTAGTTTACCCTTCTTCCTATATGGGGAGGGTATAACAAAACATTATATAGTATAAGTTTATGCGTGTTATAATTAATCCCTAAAGCTAGACTGAGGCTTGACATGTGCAATTAAATATTTCCCCTGTTATTGTAGATCCTCAGACTTATGCCCAAAAGCTGTAACAATATCAACAATGGTCAAGAAGGGGAAATCAATTGATTACATAGCCATAGCGGGTGAGTTAAATTCGTTAGAAACCCGTAAAATCAGTAAATGATTTAAGCGAAGTATGATGAACGAATAATTTAAAGGAATTCATTTCACAACTATTGTATATTTTCTCTTTAATTGAAATTCACTATTTTTATGGGTGATCAGGTGTATATAAACACATCCACCTAGAGTCTTGTTTTCGCCCTCATTTCGTTAGTGTTTAATATGCAAAATTAGTTGCTACCACTTGACTGGAATTGAAATCGATTACAGCCGCAGAATACAAAAAAGTAATACTGGGCGCCAGGTAAATTCACCGTTAAAGCGTAAAGAAAAGACAGAGAGAGAGAGAGAAAGAACACTGCTCGATTCTCCTTGGCAAAATTAAAATGTTCAATTAAGTGGGAAAGAAAAAACATTTAAAACTTTTTAATTTAACTTTTGACACTTTTTCCGATTAGATCGTTATCCGACCGGACAACAAACAACCAACACACAAAAGCATTAAGAATTACAACCATTACAATTATTCAACCATTAGCATGACGCAATACTTCTCGCTAAACTGCATGCAGTCAAACAGGTAGCTGGAGCAGTCTTCCTCTACATCTGCCTATAAGGTGACTACAAATTATCAGTAACAGCAATGACTTGGTCAATTAAAACGATTCGGTAACTGATAGTCAACAATTAAATGATTTTCTTTCTCATGTCTCTCATTGGGGAGTTTTGTTTTGTTTTGTTTCTTTCCTTGTTCTTCTTTTTGTCTATTTTTCACCACCAAAGTTACAAGATTTCAACATTAAAAATGTTAATTAGGTTTATTTCTTTCTTTTTTTTTGTTTTTTCGTGTATGCACGCAGCACATCGCTCTAACAGAAAAACTTTAGTAAATTAGAGTGGTTTTCGAGGTGTTCTGCAACGTTTTGGGTAAGGTTAATGTTTATGTTGTAAGTCTTCTTAGCGACTCTGGTGTATTAGTTTTTCGTCAGGTAGTGCGGTATCTGCATAATAAGTATACATCCTTAAAAGAAATCAGTGTTCCACGAGGATGGATTTGCCCTTAATGTTATTGCAACAAGCACCAGATTATGACGGTATGGTTTTTAATTTATATTACAACATATTGAATATATGATTAAATCAATACAACTTTCGCGTCAACATAATTTTGTCTCAAATACTTTTTACAAAACAAAAGTTCAACTACTTTCCTCAAAGACTTAAAACAAGATAAGCATTTAGGTCTCGTGTTAACTAAATTTTTTTTAAGATTACTGATACTCTACCTAAAAGATGCCCCATTATTAACAACAAGAAAAAAACATGCAATCATTAATTTGCTCCAATTTTCGTTAAAAAAATTTTCGGGACAACCCTCGTAATAATAGAATTTTGTATTCATTTTCACACTCTCTAAACAGATGTGCCGCCTTATGTTTGCTTAACTAAAAGCCATGTCAAAAAAACACAAAAAAAGACGCAAACAAATCCGCCTTCGGAGAACGCATACAACATAACATTCATCCCATCACCACCACCACTCTCATCATCCACAAAGAAAGCATCACTACTGCAAAAGCAAATGTGTATGTACAGCTATATATATATATGTATGTAAATGTTTGCCCATAAACGAAGCGCGAACAATGTGCCAACAACGCAAAGTCAAAGAAGTCGTAATTTGCATATAAAACAACCTGAGGCCGCGCACAACACTGAAATCAAGTGGGAAGTGAGCGAGAAAATGTTTAAAAAAATACAAGTGAAAATGTTATAGGCGGTTAAGTTTGACCATTTAATACCCTGCACTACTTAAATAAAAAAATTAAAATTTTAAATATTGAAATTAAAAATATTGTTTTAAAAAGTAATTTTTAACAAATAAAATTTTTTACAAATTTATATTTAAAAAAGTTAAAAATAATTTTTTTTAAATCATAGTTAAATATTTTAAAAATAAATTTTTACAAATTAAAATTTAATAATAAAAAAGCTTTTTTTCTGAATGCGTTTTCGTGAAGTGTCACAAATATTTTACAATAGAGGTCTCAGAAGCATCATCAGAAGAACAAAGTATATCAACAACAAAAACAACACACACAAAAAGAACACCATGACCTTATATAGGGGTGTGTACGCATGTATAACATATGCCACGAGATACTGGCTATAGCTGTAGCTCTAGCAGCGGTTGTTGCAACAACACCAGTGGCATTAACTAGCAATTAGGCGTAGTGTAAAACATACAATACCTGCAACAACAATAACAACAACAACAACATTCACACACATAATTGTTACTGGGCATTTGTGTGTTGAGAAAGATTTAAAGTTTTACCTTAATTTTCGTTTTTTTTTCTTTTATATATATATATAACGTCCCTTTTTTTTCTAGTGGCATTGTCACCTTTGAGAGAAAATTTTTTAGACAGCTTGACGCTATGTGAAGCTACTACATGGAGTATGCGTGTGTTTGTAAGTGTATAGGCAAGTGAACGCATTAAGGAAGAGTAAGGAAGTAAGTATAATGTTCAAGCTTTCATTACAGCATGGTGCGAAACCACCGCTTGTTGCTTCTTAGAGCCTTTAATGATTTTCATGTTTATTCATCTCTCTCTCATGCTGTACCTCAAACTTATATGATAATGTTTTTATTTTTTATAGATAAGCAATTTTCTTATAATAAATAAGAAGATAAATGAAAAATTTAAAGAAATTAAAACTTGTAATGTCTTCATACGGTCATGATTCTGACTTCAAGAAGGTTCACTCACGTTGTGACCTTTCTAAAGTTCCACTTTACTTGAAATACATGTATAACGCCCTGCCGGACCAATCCACTCATGTCAAATACTTCCTTGGACCAAAAAAAATATATTATAAATATAACAATTTATGCCAAATAGGAAAAGGAAGGAAGAGAAAGACACAGCACAGCACCGAACTGAACTGAACAGAAGATGAATAGTCACGTTGTACGTTGCACGTTTCAATACATACATTGTGGCAACAAATATACATTTTGTCAAATTGTTGTTGTTTGCCACAACAATTCATTCATTCGTTCAACAAAAAAAGTATTTAGTTGTTACCAAGTGTTCCAGTGTTTGGTTCCACTACATCGTACAGCCACATGCAGACATTTGTTTAAATGAGAATTATTGTTTATGGCAAAAACATCATCACAACAATATTTTCTAGCGGCAGCAACAGTTGGCTAAAAGTTCACATGAAATCAAACCGGCAACTGAATCAAACAATATAAAGCCACTTGAATGATTTAAGAGTAGAGTGGTGATCATACAGGAGTTGTTGTTGTTGTTGTTGTCGTTGTTGTTATTGTATTGAAAACAATACCATAGCTCAGCACGATTTTGTTATCCAGAAGGTGAAATGTCTTAATATCTGGAGCTTAACTATACAATCGTACAATTGAATTGATACGTGATTAGTGAATAGTATCTCCATCACCATTCCACCTACATAACACTATACCACCCTCACATACACACCGTATGACCAAATAATAACCAGCTGAATATATATTATGTGATATTACGTACTCGTCTGAAGTGTGCATAATTTTTATATATTATATGTTAGATGAATATTGTTACTGTATCCATGCCACACGATTACTTTTGAACTTTGATATCTTTTAAAAGAGTTATGTGGCAATATTTCACATAAAACTGAAACTGATTTATCCATGTTTCAAGTATTTGAAAAGAAAGTCTTGATATTATTTGTCAAAATTTTGGTGAAAAATAGTTATTTATCTCAATAATTGGCTGCGACAAATTTGAGCCCGATACGTCTAATCTTAGGACATCTTTCCATATAACGTTTTTATATGGCAAAAAATCGCAATTCTTAATATTTGTATTTGACCACATACTTCTAAGCCATTATACACAATATTATGTCACATTCTTAACCGATTCTGAGAAAATCACTTGAAAAATTTAAAGTTGAATAATTATTAAAGTGTTTGTTCGATAAAACATATTTCATAACCACCCACCTATACCCCAACTTGTATGCTTTCATACTATGTACCTTTCTTAATATTATGTACCAACTATTTTCAATACGCATGAATGCACCATATACGCATTAGAATGGCAATTACAGCATTCAACCGTTAGTGGAATGTGAAGAAGAAACAAATGCTGCATCATACCATTCCATACCACACCACCAGCCCCCATTCTCTGTCGAGGAGTATGTACAGCAAACAATAACAAAATCTATTGTGAGAGGCAGAGCATCATAACATCAGTATTTTATGTGCATCAGTTCAGCAGTTGAGTAGTTGAGATGCTCTGTATACCACCAATCCGTGTCGAGCTTTCAGATGCAACACAGACCAAAACTCTACAACTCTACAACTCGACTACTGTTGATATGGATGGATGTGTCAATGTGTACGTGAACTCTGGTAATATGCTTACAACATACAATCAACCCTGAATGCATTGCTGCAACAGACTGGGTAGGAGAGATGTTATATATATGATGATGTTTTATTGTGCTCCTCTGCGGTATAACAACCAGGAGAGTCATCGGATGCTCACTCTGATTACTTTAGATGCTGTTCGTCTAAATGTTTTATTGCTGAGTGAGTAGGTGTGAGTGTATGTATTATGGTTGTGCGCAAAAGAGTTCTTCTGCTCCTGTTGTTGTTGTTGTTGTTGTTGTTGTTGGAATATTTCCTACCTGTGCTTAAATCTACTTTTGATGACTTTTCAACTGTTACTCCGCCGAACGTTGGCTGGTTTGTTATTGGCTTTTTTTTTATATATTTCTTCTGATTTTTTTGTTGTATTCCTTCTTGTTTTCAACTTCTCAGCATGTGCAATAACAGATGCGCAAATAACATGCAATACACCTACAAAGCTCATGTACAAGACAGCTATGAAGAAGACATAAAAATCATTCGTATCATTATGATGAAGCTCCTCTTATAAAATTTTGTTGTTGTTGTTGTTGTTGTTGTTGTTTTTAACATTTTATAATATACGCTACAAAAAAAACTTTTATTCTGTATTCTCTCTGAATCTCTTAAGTCATGGAGAGTATGAGCATCAATTTGCACAAAAAATTAAATTAAAAAAAAATCACATAAACATTAAATGACCTTAACAGCAATAACAATGATGATGATTACATATGATAGTGATAGTGAACATAATTAATTAAGTTATTTTATTTAATTTTTTATTTATTTATTTTGTTTTTTATTTACTTTTTATTTATATATTTTTTACCGATTTACTTATTTATTTTTATTTATTTTTTAACTTAATTTTTATAATTTTTATTCATTTTTTACTTACTTATTTTAATTTTTTTTTGTATTTATTAATTTTTTTTGTATTTTTTTCTTAAGGAGAAACATTCACTTTGGTGGATAATGTTAAATTTGTAGCCCGTTTTATGTACCTCCATTAATTTAATTTTGCATCCTATCTGACTCGCTAGATGGCCGAATGTTTGTTTGTTTGTTAACTCTTGGATTATTAAAAGTTGTCTAGGGCTGTCCTCGTGTCTTGTTGGTTGCCTCATGATGGTTGGCTTAAACATACATACCACTTAGCAAATATCAGCTGTGCAGCAGCAACAGCAACACAGCAACTGTAACAGCGGCCTTGTCTTGTCTTGTGTGGTGTGGTGTGGTGTGGCTGCTGTGAGTGTAACAGCAACATAATAATAATAATAGTGAGCGAGCTAACATATACCATATATATATACATATATATACATATTTAGTATATTGAATGGATTGTTGCCTGCGAATAACTGTGACCATGTCTCCCGATGCGAGGCGATAGTTTATCGCCAATTTTCATGCCGTGCAGAGGTGAACGCGGAACATACTAAAGAGCGAGGCATCCACACATCTCAATGCAAACTAAAAACAAAAACAAAACAAGAAAACAAGAAATCGCATAAAACGATGGAAGCCCCAACTAATCATACGTACGCACACGTATACGTATAAAAATGTCGTGCAAAGCTACAGGAATTCCCCTCAGTTTTTGTTTTCATTTTTTTTCTTCGTGCAGGAAAATTTTTCATAAAGAAAAAATGTAACAAAAAAGCAAAAAAGCATATATTTAGAAACTAAACAAAAATTAAAAAAAAGTCAAAGTAGAAGAAGATGAAAAGTTTACGATTTGCTTTGCTAAACGAAGCGTACAAAAAACATAAAAATAAAAATTAAAGTTTTACGAGATTATAAAACACGACCTCGCACACAATTTCAGTGGTAGTGATATGTAAACACGCACACACAGGTGCATTGGTGTGCATATGTATTGTTATATAGATGAGTTGTATAAGTAAGTAATAAAAAGCCCAAATAGAAAAATGTCCTTTGGTGGCGTGGCGGCAAGAAGCAATAATAATATACCGACGGGTATAACGTTATAACGCTTCCACTTGACCAACAAATCTAAATGTATTCTTTTCAAGTGCTAGAAGCCACAGAAATCAGAAATAATACCAATTTTGTAATTTAATGCAAACCAAAAAAAAAGTGAAAAGAAGTGAATAAAAAATGTTAGTAAAGAAAACAAAATTGAACGGCAAGAAATAAAAATAATAATAAAAATAATAATAAATAGAATACATAAAACAAAATGGCACAACACTAAACAAAACAAAAAATTGTTATAAAAAATAGTTTAAAAAAAAAATAATTACAAAAAATAATTCAAGTGATTCAATAATCCCATCTCGAATGGATCATCATAGTGGCGGTTTTGTACCATCACCATGGGCAGCTGTACTCGGCCATCATGCTATGGCTACGGCGGGTGCAGATGCTGGATTTGCAGCGGCCGCCGCTGCTGCTCATGTCCAGAATGTGGCCGTCGCTGCTCAACATCATCATCATCATTCGCATCATCAAATTGCCGCCGCCGCAGCCCATCACAATCATCAGCATCATACGCATCATCCCCATTCCGCGCATCATCATCACCATCATCATCATCCGCATCATTTAAATCCGTCGGGAATGCCAATGGATTTACATGTACCACAAGGATTCCCATACTACAGGTAACATTAATCAACAGATTTCACATTATTTGGGGTTAAAGTTATGTAGGATTGGTCATTGAAAATGGTCGAATATATATCTCTAGGAATTTACCAATTCCGTATATGTATGTTCATCGTTAAATTGATAAAAGTTCAGAAATTGCAATCTGCCGTCGGGAAATGTTTTAATAATGTTACATTTTACAAAACCCTGAGGTCTACTTATCACTTCTCGATGTTACAGTTAGTACTGAAAGAATGAATTTGGGAAAAGGCTTAAATCAATCATTATGGAAAGGAGTTTAAAACATTGTTCGATCGTCTTTTAAATTTGGTCCATGGTCCATCACTAAGCTAAGTATTTATTTTTCATTAAATTTTGATTCAAAAACAAGTAAAAATGTTATAGCGCGACCATTAAGTAGCCTACTACAGTAAACGCGGCCTATTGCCACATAAGGAACTTCGTGAAATATCTTTATATCGAAAAAGGTTTCAAAAATGGGTCAAATCGGATTCAAAGTAGCCAATTACTAAGCGATTTATTTATTAAGAAATGCGACATTTTGCCATATACTATAAAGAATTATTTAAAATAAGAACGTTACATGTAGAGGGATTCTAAACAAGGCCCAATCGGGTATAAATTTGATACAGCCAGTTAATTAACAACTTTTTATCAAATTTTGTCAAAAAATATTAAGAAATACGACTTTTTGCCATATAAAGACTTTCATTATAATAGGAAAGGGTTCTAAAAATAGTTTAATACGGTTTATTTATATATATATATATACTGTGTAGAGACTCTAACGACTTTTCTTTAGTGTTGCACACGCAGTGACAGCTTAATATACCTTAGTATCTTAGGTGTAGAATATAATACATAAAATAAATGAAAAGTATTCAAGTACCACATGTATGTATGTATATATGTGATGTAGCAGTCGTTTGATAATGGTTGAAGGTTATTAAAAATTTAATCAAAGATTATTATCAACAATAACTAAAACAGATACCGAAACGCATCTTTAGACTCGTACTGCATGAAAGAAAGAAAAACGGATATCAATCAAAACGTAGTCCGCTTAAAGAAGAAGACAAGCACAGCAGCAGCTTCAACATCGCAACCTTGCAACAACTTCATATCATTATTAGGATAACAACAACAGCGACAATAACAACAAAAGCAGGAGCAATACTCGCAACCAACCAAATTCACATCAACAACATCATTATAATCATAATTTCTGACGTTTTGCTTTATAACGATTCGAGTTTTTTTCAATGTTTTTTTTTTTCGGTTCATTTTTGGGAATTGTGTGCGGTTTGCGTTTTTTTGTTTTTTGTATTTCGCCTTTCGTGAGGGTCCATAGTGTTTGACTTAATGGATAAATGAATGGGATGGATGAGAGATATTTGAAATGCATTGCACCCGACTAAAAGTTTCGGTTTGTGTGTATGTGTTATTATTTCATTTTAACAAAATGGTGATTTTCTCTCTCTTTCTATCTTTCTTGTTTTTATTTTTTTTTTTTTTATTTTTATGATGATCCGACAAAGCATATAAATCCCACTGCAAATCAACCAATCACGTTCGTAAATAAATTGTAGAAATTATGATATTTTTGTGTTGCTGTTGTTATTGTTGTTGTTTTCATCATAACTCTGGTCAAACTCAGCGCATACATTTCGCTATCATCATCAACATCATCAACCGTTTTCTACACTCAGCATAATATTCCACAAAAGAGTATGTGTGTGTTTGTGTGTTTGCAATTTAATGCAATGCAGAGACATTGTGAATATGATTTTGAGTGACTGTGTGTCTGTGTGTGTGTGTGTATTTTGCTAGCTTGGTTGGATATCTGAAATATTAAATAATAAGAGAAGGGGCGGATGGACAGACAGACAAACGACTAACTCACCGGCTGACTGAACGCCTGGGTAGGCTGTCATTGTCTGTACATAGTAATCATTAAATTAAGAATTTTTGTGGTTGGCGTTGATATTAAACATTAATATGTATGAATAGAGATTTCTGTTATAATAGCTATTATTGGTATTGTTGTTGTTGTTCATCAGTTGATTTAGTTCCAGCCACATAATCATCACTATACAGACGGACGGACAGACAGACAGCAAACGGCAATTGTTTGCAATTGGTGTTTTTTTTTAAACCGCTGACCGACTGAAAGGCTAGCCGCCTGCTGTAAAATGAAAAATGAGAAAAAAACAAAAGCGAAGTATATGAGAAAACCTTAGATTTGCGCTATTTCGCATTTAATTTAATGGACCACAATCTGTTCCATCATAGAATTCAAACTATTATTATTATTATTTTCCACGATTTTTTTTCTTTTTTTGTTATGAACGCTTTCTGATCGGTGGTGGTGTTGATGTTGGTGTTGGTGCGGTTTATCTGGTGAAAGATTTAAATAATTGTTTTGTCATTTACTCATAATGCACTTGAACCCACCTCTCTATCTCTATCTATATCTATCGCTATCTCTTTCTCCTGACAATGTAATTTTTTCAACACAAGATAAAAAGTAAAAGGATTGTATTTAGTTAAGGCATAATTTAAGAAAAAAAGCTCAATTCAAATTAAGCGTAAACATTTTGTAGCAATTAGGAGACTGCCAGGCGTGTAATATATTACATTTTACCTCTTAACAATTTCATGTTAACATGTATTCTTAGTTTCAACTAAAAAACGGAGAAGAGAGTTTTTCTACGTTTTAGCCTATGTGGGTGTTAAACTCATCCCTCCCATCTTAAATATAAAATAAAAATTAACTAAAAAAAATCTGTAAAGAATTTCTACTGAATATCTCAATTCTTCCTATGATTCTTTACGATAGACTGATATGTCCATATGTCCATATGTCCGTACGTCCGAATGTCCGTATTTCCGTCTGTTGTATTCTTACCGTCGTAAATTTAAAGATACAATGAGTTGAAATTTTGTAAAGACATTTTCTTTGCAATTAAAAGTAGTTAAAATTCATCAAGAGACACGCCCACAATCGACAAAAATCTACTTATATTCAACGAAAATTGATCTATGGATTTAAAATTTTTTCAATTTTCATATTAACAATTATCTTTTTCGTCAACATACCAAAAATGGGCGTGGTCGGATAACAATCACCCTTACAATTTACCAAAAATCATATTCAGTGTAAAACCCGACTTTTAAGTTGATAGGTAATGCACACCCTATTAAATGACGTAATTATGTATCTGCCACGCCCACCATTAGTATGTAAATGTAAAGAGTATTTAAAATTTGCTTTAAGCTAAACAAGTATTTTTTCCTTGTAAAAGTTGTCTTGGCGTATGTGGCTACACAGCATATAGAATAAAAACAACAATAGCAACAACAATAACAACAACACTATCGAAAACAAAACAAAAAACAAGTGCAATAACCATAAAATATATATACAACAAGATGTCTACATAGTCTATACAACTCCACCATTTTTCTACGGCTGCATCATCATCATCAGTCATTGGGTTTGGTTGGTGAGCACAATCAGTGTCTATCAGAATTTTTCAATTATATCGAAATAGCGTTATCCGTACTTATATCGCGTCAGAACGCATAATTACTGTAATCACCTGCATTATTACCCGAACAACGAAGTAACAGCCCACCACCAGCACCACCACCGCCACCATCATCATTCAACATCACCATCACCAGTCAACTACTAAATGCAATGAATGCACTCTGATGCACCACTAATACTGTCTCCCTTTCTCTCTACCATTTTCATTGCATACATATTGGGTGTGTGTGTGTGTGTGTGTGTGAATGTGTATGTGAATGGATATAAGCCCAAAAAAGTGGTTTCGGCTTATTAATGTTTTTACTTTTTGTTTTTGTTGTTATTTGTTGCGTAAATCATAAGAAAATTATTCTTTTGATTCTGATTCATTCCTTGGCTTTGCCTTTATCGACCTACGTTTTCTTTATATGTACACGAGTACACATATTATTGGATTTATATTTAGTTGTTGTTTAGCGGTTGTTCTCCTTCACTTTGTTAAATTATTGCAATGAAATTTATGTATATTTAATAATCATTTCATCATTTCACTCTTCTTTTTTTCTCTTTAACAATCGTTTCGAGTGTGCATGGCAGTATATAAATATAATAATAGGCACCATTTTATGGGTGGCGCGATGCATCATAGAACCAAGGTAGCTAAAAACTAGCAATTCTTTTTTAAATTTCTTCTTCTTTTTATACCTTAATAATTAGAGAAAATGTTAAGTTTATGGGTCCGTTTGAAAAACACACCCAAAAGGAGGTTTCAGACATTCCACAAAGTTTATATATTCTTGATAAGCATTAAAATCTAAGTTATACATTTTTATATATTGAGCAGCATTTACTCGTATATAAATGACCACCCGTCTGTCCATGTAAAGGTAATTTATACACGGGTACAAAAAATGTAATCAGGTAACTGTTACGCCAACACTTTGTATTTAGATATGAAGTGTACTTTACCATAAGCCTCACGTTCTCACTTCTTTTATTCTCATCTTGATTATTTTGACGTTTTTTTTTGAATAAAATCAAAAAAAAATTGCTTTTAAATACGAATTGAATTCAGACCCAAGAACACTTAAGCCCATTTATCAGGGTTTTTTGGTATTATAGAGAGTGAAAGTTTATATGTATAGAACAGTAATTATTCTTCTTAGTGTTTTTTTTTCTTTTTTTGATAAATTTCCGGGGTTTACACACACACCACACACTCATAAGCGAAAATTGTTTTGGAATCTAGACAAAACCGCGAAATCAATGAAATCTTCTTGATTACATATGAATACCGACGAAATAAACGGAACGATCTGAACAGAACGTCAGAGAGACGCACAGCCACTCATACAGCCAGCGACCAATTTGAGGGCTAAAGTGCCACACAGTTCCCATAATGCGACATCAATGCAGTAAATCAATTTTATAGCATGATACGTACATACAAACACACATACATACGCACACATACGCATTACTACATACATTACTATATTAGCGGACAACCAACACTCATAATCACAGAGCAATTTTCAAAGGAGTCAATCGACGATACATACATCATATGTATGTGTGTGTGTGTGTGTGTGTGTGTGTACATTGCTTTATATTCGGGTGTTAAGAAGTTTATTGGTAAGAGGGGAGCTTTTAAGTGTATATTGGCAAAATTGAATGAAAATAAAAAAAGAGAAACAATCTACACTCACCTTAGGTACGTCTAAGCTGCTCATCTATACACGTTTAGTGAAAATGATTTCCAAAAAAAAGTTGGTTTTTTTTAATAATTTACTTGTTGAACAGTAACGTCCGTTTCGTATGTGATGATCATAAATCGAAACAAATCGAATGGAAAGCTGGCTGACTGGCTGGCTGGCTGGCTAGTATACGCTAGAATTATAAAAACATAAATATAAACTTCATTGATGAACGCACAATCGCACACACACACACTACTTATGATACATGTTCATGTATGTGTAATTTTCTTAAAATTAACCAAAACAATAACAACAACAACAACAATTGAAGAATGGTCAATTCATGTGCAAGCCTAACCTAACCTCCCTTACCTACCCATACATAACCTCAATATTATATTTCATCAGGTTTTCTTTACCTTTATAGTTTTTGTATTATTTTGTATTATTGTTGTTGTTATTATTATTATACATTTATTATACGAACATATCTAAATATATACATTGTGTGTGATTATAAGTTACCGTAACCTACCAACGTGGTCGTCGTCGTCGTCGTCAGGGATAATAAGGTTGTGCGTTGTCCGTGAGCGTATCGTATTCTCACTCACTTGCCAGATGCCCAGACAGAGACCAATTATTAAAATTGTATTTTTTTTCTTTTTCATCAAAACACCGCTCATATGCCTATTTACACATACAAACAAACAAACAAACACACACACACACGTAAATATATTCAGTGGTTTAGTTAAATTTTATTAAAAATATGAAAAAAAAACAATTTTTGACTTTGATGGCCTGTTGATTTTCTAATATCGATCTTCAACGATTGATACTTCTTCTTCATTCACCTTTTTTGATTAATTTACTTCGATGGTTACGGTATGAAATGAGAGAGGAGCGTATCGTGGAAACTAATTAAATAGTCGAACCAACCAAATTTCGCAGGAATTGAAAAAACCGTCTTGTAAAAGAATTTTGCGCTACTTGTGATAGGTTTACTATCAGAGGAAAGGTACAATAAGTTTGTTATTCCATTTGCAATATCTAG
The DNA here is from genome assembly GCA_963971445.1 of Ornithomya chloropus. NCBI lineage: Eukaryota > Metazoa > Arthropoda > Insecta > Diptera > Hippoboscidae > Ornithomya > Ornithomya chloropus. Next base: position 1,205,240 of record OZ020532.1, read on the forward strand.
AGGGGGGGCTTCAAAGTTTTGACTTAGACCCAGCTTAAAACCTATAAATTAACAATCACAAGAGAGCCCATAACAGACAGCCACAAATGCATACACTTCTAGATCGACACAGTGTTTAATGCTGATCAAAAATATATATATTTTGAACAGTGCCTGACGTCTACTTCTGGATGTTAGTATCTCATGTTAAAGATATTTAAAATATGATCAACTGAACATTAAGGGACACAGTTATATGATTATAATAAAAAGGGCAAGTGTCGACTTAATTCGATACATAGATAAGCACGAACCATTACATTTGCTTGGTATGCAGTCTTCTCAGTAAATGAACAGTAAGCTACTTACAAAAAAATCGCTCCTTTATTAATGTGTAACACGTGTGCATCAAACACTTTTCCCTTCGAACAAGTGTTATGACTAAGAATCAGTTGGATAACAAAAAAAAAACCAGAGTTGGCCGTTACTAACTTTACTATGAAGCTAAAAGGCTATGCAGCGTTGGTTGAGACCATGGAAGACTATATATGGCAGGCACATGCCTATAGATGAACAACTATATGCATATATGAATATAACTAAATCTGACATCAACATCGTAGCTAAACAGAGGCATAAAAATCCTTACCCCTCCTCAGATAGAGAACTACCAAATGAAACAGCTAAAAATCACCATCAACTAAACTAAACATGTCTAATGAAATTATTTCAATCGGTTCTAGCTGAACCATTAATACCCTATAACGCATATTAGGCTAAAATTGAATGAGTTGGATCGGTACAGGCGAGTCATTGCCTCATATCGTTATGTAAGAAAATGGGTTCTAAAAATGGTTCAATCAGGTTCAAATTTGTTACAGATAATTATTAAACTAATTAACTGTTCTTTATCAAATTTCATCAAAAAATAAACAAAATTGATACCTATACAATCAATAAAAGATATATTTAGACGGAGTGACAGACATTATTAAATCAATTCAGATTTTGATGCTGTTTCTGTTTCGATCGGTGTAATTCAAATTAGGTGTGGCACTTACACTTTTCGAGTAATACTTTTAACCACTTTGTGAAGTAGTGTATAAACATGTTCGGTAATGAAGGCCTCAAAGTAGAATAGTTTCAAAGTTCTATAAAATCTATAAAAACTATTCTACGCACCATTTTAAGCCCTCATATTAATATACAGTGAAACAACACTTACTTATGGACAGACGGACATATTTCATATATGTTACATTTAAAAAAAAAATCTAGGTTTAAATAAAATTTATTGATAATCTCTGTAGTATGACTCCCCTTGACTGGTATTTAGCTGATGTTGAGGTAGCTATAAACAGTGAATAAATGCTGCGTGAGAGAGGGAGAGAGAGAGAGAAGAAGTGATCTTTAAAAAAATGCTTTGATGGTGCATATAGTGGAACCGCGCTATATATATAAGAAGTCGTAACTAAATCGAAACTTATAAATATGTATGAATTTTAAAATTGCTGGAATGTTGTTTTTGTTGTTATTGTTGTTGATGTTGTGCTTCTTAAACTTTTTTTTTTACTTCTGCTAGCTTTCGATGATGAAAACAAGGATCACACCGCAATCAAAAGAAATTAAATCAAGAAAACGCAACAACAGAAACAACAACAACAAAAACAAACTTTACAACAACATTAGCAATGAATCAGGTAGACCAAGAACAACAGCAACAATAATAATAATAACAAAAACAACAACAGCAGCAGCGTAATAAAGGTCATATAAAAGAGTTTTTCTCACACGGACCAGCAAAAACCGAAAAGAATAACAACAAAACATACACAAAGAGAAAAAAAATCAATATCAAAGCAATCATCGACATCATGATCATTATGATGATGATGATTGACGCAAACGCATAATGAACGTTGTTGCAATACATCAGTCAATCAGCCAGTTAGTCAAGTCCGTACGTCAGTCTGTCTATGCTTACATATGTAGTGTCCGCGTACGCATCATCATCATCATCGCCATTATTGAGTTGCCTGCGGTTTATGCGAAACTGTTGATATCACCATCATCACCCCTCGTACTCTACCAGTAATTAAATTTACTACCATTTCTACTACAGGGATAATATTCTCTAGATTTATACAAATTTAATAACTGAGAAATGTACACACATGTGTTTTTCTATATAAATTTGAGAAACGTATTTTCTCTATATGTGCTATCACTTCTCCTTGGTGGGACAATGCGGTTTGATGATTCCATTCAAGTAAACAATTAGCTGATTGACTTATTTTAAGAACATTAAATAAGAAACTAACCATTTACCTTGATATCCTGCATATATTTAGTAACAAACGGATATAGAGATAGGTGGACCTTCTTAGTGACGCACATCTTAAGGTTATTATTTCCAATGGAACCAGGAAAACAAGCTGGTTCTTCTACAATTACTTATGTTGCCAAACTTAATATACCTTTGCATTTGTAGGGTAGGGGTAAGGGTAGGTTAGGTAGGCACACGTTTCTTTTCCTTCTCGTATATGTATGTAGATACAAAATATTATATTTTTGCAATTATTTACGTCAAGTCAATAATTATTGTTGAATTTTAGCCAATTAACAACAAAATTCAATTGTAGTTTATAACAGTAAAGAGAGATAAAAACCAGATCAAACTATGACACCTTTCACAAAATTTTGTTTGTTTGTTTGTCTTGTGTAACAAACGGGTAAATGTTGCATTTTCAATTAAATTATGCAAATGAACGGCGAAAAAACACAGACTGGTTTCTTAGCTATGTAGTGAATCGGGCGAGTGTGATAGCAGAACAAAAATAGTAATTAAGATTTTCCTTCATGGTGTAAAACATACCAGAAGAGAGTTTCTAAAACTCCACCTACTATGTAGAGCATTAAAAGAATTTCATCATTTATTTGGTTATGAATATATAAAGTCAACGCACAAGACTCAACAAATAACTGAAAGCGTTACATGAACTGTAATATTGTATAAATTACACAAACACATACATGCACACACATGCGTGCATATGCGTTGCCACTAATTTTCTTACAAAAACATTTCATCAATGACGATTTGACAGAGACGCTGACAGCGCTATGTGGATGATGGTGACGACGATAAAATTTGCTGATGAAGAAGCTGAATGTTTACAGTACCGTAGGCAATAAACTCATTATGTCAACACGAGTATGCATCTCATCATATTAATATTCATACGCATTATATTCCCCGTTATTATATGGTTAACAAGTCTGTTAACTTTGGTACATTCATGTACACGTATGCATATGAAACGTACAGCTAAGGGATAAAGGACCATCTTCATTTAGTTCAAATTAAATAAATTTGTTCATATAACATTTCACACCCAAAGTGACACTTTGGCATAAAACCTCGACATACCGCGACAGTTGAATGGAAGTTGCTTACATCTTTCATAAACGCAGTGTTACGTATTTTACACCGTGAATGGGCGTAAACAATATTGTCACAATCCATCAGGAGATCAAGTGTTTAATGGTTTAACAATTTTTCTTATAAGAAAGTGGAAAAGATGTGGAACTGGATAGTTTTTTTTATAGAACAAAAAAATACAATAAATTCTTACACTATAGCTGATATAAGATGTTGTTGTTGTATTGCAAATATTATATGTAAACATAATCTAAACAAAACGCTTTTGAAACAAACCACACGCTAAACCGCAAAGCCGTGTTAGCCAATAAATCAATATTCTCCCTCTCTCTCTCCCGCTCTTCCTATCTTTATCACCTTCTGTAACTAACCGTGTACAATCATCTCTATGACCGACTCTTTGTTCATTTAACCAAATCAGCCTTTAAATCTATAGTTAATCATTTTGTGGGTTTTATTGGTTAGTTGCTTGAGTGGGTTTTTGTTGTTTGTTGTTTTTCTTAAAAAATTCCCACAATTTCAACAAATAATTACAATTTATACTTTTCTTTCATTTTCAGATACCGTGAGGATGCTCTATGTTGGGGTGATCGGTAAGTAACCCTTGGTTGAAATTATCCTTACCCAAATTTTCTGACCCAAACTTAAATCTAAAAAGCAATTTATTCAAGAAATTCATTTCAATTGTTTAATAAACCTATTCTTGTGTTATTACCGGGGTTCAGAACGCATTTATCTATGCGCTGTCTAACAAGAATTTGTACCAATTCGTACGAATAACTTATATATTAAGTTTATCTGAACCGATTTAAATAAGCTTCAATTCTCATGTGCCAAAAATGGGCGTGGTCATATACACCTACAATTTCTGTAGAATTCAACTGGCCAGTTGATGTGTAATATATATATAATGTTAGAGGGCGTAATCATAAACCTGACACACCCATCACTTGTATAAAAATGTGTAGGCCATTTATTTGGTTTAAGCTAAACTTGGTTTGTTAATATTCTTCCCTCTTTTTTCCCCCTTTTTTCTTTCCTATTAATTTTCCTTTATTTTTATTTATTTTTTTCTCCACATTTTCATAATTAACGCACTTGTGACATAAACAACGATTTCATAGGAAATCAATGGAAGAGATCGGAGCTGCTCAGTCATCAGTGAATGCCAGGTAAGTGATAATGTTTATATTGAATAAACATTGTTGTTATGGTTGTTGTTGTTTACCTCTATTGCATATATTGTAGTGTCTAAGCTGGGTGGTAATTATGTCATAGTATTGAATTTGTTATCATAACATTATTTACTGAAGGCATACAATTGAATGTTTGCATTAGATATAATAATCAGACATATTTACAACTACAAAGGATAGTTTAACCGTGCGACAAATACATTTTCTTGTTAAGCACATCACTCCACTGCAATACAACAGTTAGTTTATCTAATATTGAGCTGAAAAGCAAAGCAATGAGTTGATGACTAGTGTGTTGTGGTGCGGTGGTGGTTGCATCAATCTGTGTGTGTTGTTGTATGAACTGGTTAGTACCTGGTGTAGGTTGTGGTGGTGATGAGATGGTGGCGTTGAGGTGCTATGTTTTTTATAACAGAAGTCACGAGATAAATCCAATTAGTTTGATATTTGTTCCTTTTTATGCTGGACAGACGAACAGACACTTCTCACAACATAGAGGAAAAGAAATACATTTAATAGGTGTAGTGGCATCATTTATAGATATAAAGTAGAGACATGTGCGGTTAGATTGATATTAAGCATGAAATGAAGGAGTGAAGAGACCAAAGTTTAACGAACCTCGGTAGCAACAACAATTATAATAAACAAGTTCAGATACGGAAAAAAAAACTAAAATTTTGACTTCAGCCTTTACTGAGCCCACAACAGTTACAACAAATTTTTTTTCTAATCTTACGCCCTCCATCTTGACTGTTGTGTCATTGGCGTGGTGTCTTATCTCAAAAATAGATTGTGTGACACATTGATATCCTGTTTAGTTTCAGGATCATTTCAATTTCTTATTATGTTGTTGTGTTATTTTATTATGTATTCTGGGTGTCACCTTTAAACAGTATTTTTTTTAGTTTAGTTTATGCTCTAGCCTCACTACAGGTTAACACATCTTATTGGTTATCTACTGTTACTGATTTTTGTTTTGTTTTTATAGTTTATGATTTCCGTTTTAATGACTCAGTATTTTTTTTTTTCATTTTTCATTCATTTCTTAGTAAATATTGTAGTTTAGAGGATTTATCTTATCTTTTGAAGCTTTCTAAAAAAAAAAGTAGAAAAAATAAATGTTCATACATTTTTATACTGTCTTATGTCCGTCTTTCCAGATATCCGCTAAAAAATTAACTTCTATTTACCTTTTGTTGGTATTAGGTAAAGAAAAATCTTGATTAGCATCAAAAATTAGGTCTAACTTTACATGTTTGTCCATAGGTCCGGGCTTCTGCCTTTCAATAGATCACTTAATTTACTGTCTTAATCCTTTTAAACCGACCCATCATACCCCTCCCACCTATAAGGAAAATCTGTAAATCTTAAAAATCTTAAAAATCTTCGTGGATAATAATTCTTTGTCTTATTAATATAATAAATTTGTTGTACAGTGAATACATCTCAATCGTAGGAGAGTAGAAAAGACGTGTATTTTGCTGCACTGTCTTATGATCTTTATATTGTATAATTATGAAAAATCCCTTTTGGGGCATTAATTGCTGTTTAAACAGAATAAAATCCAATTGCCTGTGTCGCTGTTATTGTCGCCAGTTATTGTATTTCCCATTTAGATTCAATCCAATTCAGAGCATTAAATTGTAAGAACAGGTCGGGTTACTCATTCACTCCTGTGGTTATATTGCATGATACTTAAAAACCGTCCATAAATGGTGTTCTGTGTGACCAGACACATTATTATCTCTATTATTATAAATAATCATCATTTATATTTGTAGAAAATTCTGTAGAATTTTGCTGCTTTTTACTATATACTCTGTCATATCCATTTAAGTACATTGGTTGGAAATTGAGTATATTTCTAAAATTATCCAACTAAGCAGAGAATTTTCGATTAATGCTTACGCATCCATCTCAATTATTGCCATTGCCAAAGGCGTAGGGTATCAAATTAAATGTACAATACAGCATCGATCAATTTATGTTGCATTTCTTAAATTGATTTGTGCAATTAGTTGAACAAGTTGATCGAAAAAGAAAAACCAAACGATACAAATAAACGAATTCCTGACGAACGACAAAATATTTGACGAATTTACTTTTACTGCATTATATACACAAAACACATTGTTACATAGGTATAGTATGTAAAAAATGTTGCTTTCAGAAAATGAAGAGTTAAAAAGTTTTGCTGCTGCTGTTACTGAAGAGGAAGAACGTTAGTGGCAATTAATGGCAACAACAACAAAAAACCAAGAAAAAAACCAAAATTTACGTTCGTGTATGTTCCAGAACAGGACAGACAGTTCTACTCAGTTTTTAATATTGATCACTATATAGGAAGTCTGATGCCTCCTTAAGAGTGTTGCAAATAGAACGAGAAACTTAGTATATCCGCCATCATATGTGGCGGGTATAAAATCTAGTTTGTAGAGATTTTTTAAGGTTTTACAAAGAGAATAATAAACTTAGTATACCGCAACTTTGGAGTGGAGGATAAAAAAAACTACCAAAATTAGTCCGCAAGCATAAAAGTTCACAAATACCAAACAAATTTAAAGCTACAGGTTTTACTTGAAAACTATTTCCAACTTGATATTAATTAATGTGAATACAATGCGATGATGTAAAGATGGTTGACAGCACACACATAAAATGTCATCTAAACTCCTACCAATCAGTTTATTTATCAGCAAATTAATATATTGATCGAGATCGATTATTCTTAATGTTTTACAAAACATTCTTCTTTGCGTGTAATTGTATCACAGAAATGTTGTTGTTGTTTATCATTATAGTCATGTTTATTGTGATTAGTTAGATATGTAAGCTGAGCAGCACATCTCCAGATATCACAAACACAAAAACAACTGCTTGTTGATTTAATACAGTTTGTCCGTCACTCCGGTCTCGTATATGACACAATAACCAGTTTTTTTCGCTCATCTTTAGTAACAGATAAAAATGCCGCCGTTGCTATAAAAACCGAAAACACATCATCATCAACAACAACAACAACAAATGCAACTGCACAATTGCATCAGCATCAACGGCAGCCACATTTGCTACTAACTCTTATTTGTTGTTATTATTATTTCAACCTCAAGCTCCGTCTACTTCAATGCGTGTCGTGGTGTGTAGTACTAGAGTTCCTTAAGCTTACATAGAGTTTTGGTGGAAATTTAACACGTTTTATAAATCGAAAGGTGCAAGAATATTAATTAATAATTCCGATCACAAACCGGTGTAAAGCCTGGCGGCGTAGTTTATTGCCCACAGTTTGGCATGTGAATTACTCGTACGTACAACATGACCTGTGCTGAGTTATTTATAATTGTTTGGATTTATTTTACAATAGACAGAACTCAGGGAAATATCTAAACATCTAAATGCTGGTTTTCTTTACACGTCGTCGCCTTCATCACCAATTTCTAGTATCGCTTGCTTCACTTTAATCTTAGCCGAATTTCACACATCTAACATTCATTATTATATAATACCGAATTATTCACATAATAAAGGTTTTAGCTCAATTTCGTGGAGCTCTGGTAAATATTGAGTCAAAAATGTTATAAATCTTTTAGTCTAATGCTGGCCTATGCAGTTATTTTAGACATTGGCTGATTTTTCCCATGCGCTACTCTCTATAAACCTCTTAATGTAACATAAAACACTTATAGACCTGTAACATAAAATGGAGGGTATACTAAGTGCTAAAAATAGGCGTGGTCGGATAACAAACACGCTAACAATCGAGAAAAATTTGCCACAAAAATTGAGCTGTTGAAAAAGTTGAACTTTAGTGCATGCGTATTTAAAGTTACCTTATCCATCGATATACCAAAAAAATGGGCGTGGTTTAATAACATACACGCCCACAACTTACAGCGTAAAAGTCGGCTATCAGAGGTCATAATCATGTACCTGCCGCGCCCACTGTTTGTACGTAAATTTGGAGGATAGTTAAGATATATAGCTTTTTTTAATTCTTTTATTATCCTTCCAATATGCTGAAAAGATTTTCCATTATTTTCCATTTCTCTCCACTAAAGCTTACATTCTTGTTTATAAAACAATAAATTATTAATCCCTTGTCTGTAATTCCAAGCTGCATTTACACTGCATAACACCATCAAAAAAAAATTAAAAAAAATGCAGCAGATACTAAAAATTCTAAGATATGCTTAATAACAACAGCAACAGCAACAACATCAACAACAAACAACAAAACACTGCATTAGTACACGTCCTAATTATTATTGTTGTCAGTAGTGAAACATTCTCATCATCATCATTACCATTGGTAATCATCGTTATTTTCATTGTTACTGTTATTATTATTGTATTATTGTTATTGATAATGATCCAGGCAAGTGTAACAAATGAACATATTCACGTACTGGGTAACGTTACGTGTGTTGGCGCTGCCTCATACATTTATAAAAGAATTTTTATTTTTATTTTTATACCACTTCGACAGCAGACGGATGGTATAATAAGTTTATTGTAACATTTGTAATAAATAAAAGGAGGCTTTGAATCGATCGAGTTGTGTGTGTCCTTACGTCTGTCTCACAAATTATGTTAAAGCTGAAATTTTTGCACAAATTTCTTTGGGAGATACTGAATCAGTACCACGACTATTTTTTTTCTAATTACAACCATAACGTTGAAACTTGTTTCTTAGTTATTCTTTTCATAGATATTCTAAAAATAGTAAAAACGCATAGGGGACCCGCAAGTTCTATAGGATTGAATTTTTGATTCACAATTCAATAGTTATCAAAAGAGAGCGTAAAAATGTATGTGCGTATAAATGTAAAGGAGGGTATCTGATATTTGATGTAAACGTACTTACTTTTTTTTATACCAATCAGCAGCAGCGCGTACATTCCTCACTACTTGCCAATAATAAATAAAGTTCAGGCATGCTTTCAGGCGTTCACCGTCACAATGCATTTGATTGGAACATAAACACATGCACAAATGACAGGGATGGTTGGCAGGTTAGGTTAGGTTAGGTTAGGTGTGAAGACAGTAGACACAATTCTGTGTATTTGTAAGCTCTGGTGCATGATCGACATTTAAACAGTAGTTTTTGTATTTTAAACCAATTTAGACCATCGCTAGACGAATGGCATTTAAACATGGTATGTGGTAGACACGAAGCCCAAATACATACATCCAACTGGTTTATATATCAAATATTATTGAATTTTTTTTTATATCAACTGAATTAGTGATGATCACGGATCACGTGCGTACGTGTGTTATGGTGTCAGGTGGGACGGAAACTTTTAAAAGTAAAAAAGTGAAAACTGTTTTGTATGATTAGCACATGGAAATGGTCACACAATAATAGCATATAAGGCTGCTCAAGCACTCACACATACACACGCCAGTTATGTGCTAACCTAACGAATGTTAAGGTATTCGTTCATTGGAAAGCATTCTACATGAATACAAACTGCTTATTAAATTAAATTAAGTTGTTTTCTTTTTTCTTTTTGTTAATAATTGACCGGTTGTTTACATGTTTGGTTTTAAATTCTCTTTAAGTTCACCAGTAGCCTCTTAGGATTCACTATAATTGAACCATTTCATTCATATTAATTTGACACATTTTTTTATTTTTTCTTCAAATATATTTTTATGATTTGATATTTTTTATTTCGTTTTTAAGATGTTATTGTTTTAAATTATTTACTGTTAAATTATATCTTACGGTTTCTTTTCAACTTTTCTTTGTTAATTTTGTCGTTTTTTATTTAGTTTTCCGTTTTTATTTTTTGGTTGTTGTTGTTTTTGTTGATGCTATTTTTTTGTTTATTTCAATTCCATTCATATTAATTTGACTGATTTTATTTTTTTTAAATATTCTTTAATTTTATATTTTATTTTTGTTTTGTTTTTAATTGTTAAATTTTACACTACTACTTTGTATTTTACTACTTTTGTTTTCCTTTTTTCTTTTTTATTTTTATTTTTTATTAATAATTATTAATTAATTTCTTCTTTAAATTCTTCGTTTATATTTTTCCTTTTTTCTAGTTTGTTGTTGTTCGCGATTATGATTTGCCAAAAAGGGGCCGCAGTCGTATAATAGACACGCCTAAAATTATACAAAAAAACGCAGGATTTTTATTTCTTAGATGATAAGTAATGTTTGTATCAGACAAGTAATATGATTAGCTGACGTAGGTAGCTATTAAAAATTAGTGGTAGACAGAGTACTTTAGCAAGGCACTTGTCCGATGTTGTTCAAATTTTTTTTATCGTTACTTAAACCTAGGTCATTATAATACATAAATAGCAAAGTTTTGGGTCAAGTAAGACCCCTTTCTACAAAGTAAAGCTTCGAATTTTCAATAGAGATTAAATTTCAATCAATCACAAAGGATCAATATTCGATAATATTAAAAAATAATGTTAAATAATTTTCTACATCTCAAAATTTTTAAGTAGGGACTATCCCCCTCCTTCCACTATCCCTCCTGCAGCTAAGCGTCTGTTATTTACATTCACAGACGTTTATTATAATGTCTGTGAGTATAACAAAACCATTCAATTATTACATAAACACAATATAATGCTCGCCCACGTATACATTTAAATGGAAAACTTTCACAATTAAAATTCCATATAAAGTTTTTCACATATTTTCGATATATTAATTTCTTATACATCCAATGAATGTGTGAACAAAATTGTTTTAAAAAAATAGGTGAGGTTAACTCCCTCCTCCCCTCCACTATAAAAGCGCTCATCACGTAACTAAGCAAAAAACAAAAACAACAACTCATACTCCGCCCAATACATGAAATAATGTGATAGATTAAGTGAAAAGAGAAAAAAATTCAGTGAATAAACAGATGTGTGTGTGAAAATATATATATATATATAATATATATTATATATAAATTTGTTTATATATAAAACCAAGTTTTGTTGTTGTTGTTGTTACTCAGTTAAAACTTTAGGATTGGCGGTTAATTGAAATTTCGGTCACATACCAATACATAAAACCATAAAAAAACTAAAAAAAAAATGTTTGTGTGTAATAGAAAAACTTCAGCAGACAGATAATAATAATAGCAACAACAAGATGTTATATATTTAGCAAATATTCGTGTATAAGTGTGCGTGTAGGTATGTAATGTCCCCCTCTTTTCGGCAACTAAAATAATTGTACGTAAGCACTCGTATTTATGCACGCTGTAAACATTAGACAAAGCCAAATACAGAGAAAGACAGAGATAACAACAGTGTGTGTGTGTGTGCGGTAAAAATTTCCAAATTTACAAAATGACTGCAGCACCAACAACACCAACAACACCAACAATGACAAAATATTATATAAATAAAGTACGGGCGTGGTAAGAGGTGTATAAACTAGAAAGAGACAACACTAGCTTTAATCCATATAATGTGTGACGTTCCACCACCATTACTACATTTCACCCATACTTGCATTGCATAGTTAGTTCATTCATCTATTCGCACGTACACGCTATGAAGAGCACGGTCGCATGGACACACACACACACACGCACACATAGGAGTAGGGCTTCACTGCAAAAAGGTTCTCCGCATGCTTGTGCAACAAAGAGAAATCAACAACACTAAACATAAGCAGCCGACTCCGAAGAGAGAAAGAGAGAGAACGAATTATTCGTTTAATGCACGCTTCACACAAAATTCACCTCTTTCGTTGACTAGGCCGACGTTCGTTTTCTTTTGCAGTCACCGCACATTTTGTTTTGCTCATTATGTATGCGTCTTACGTTAATTCCGATTCGTGCTTATTATCTTTTCATACCATGAAATGTGCAAACACACACAACTACGAATGTTTTTCTTTTTTCTACTCCAACTGTGTATATCATCAAGCATATAACAGTCACGTACCGCCCATTTGCGTACGCAGCCATACATAATAAATGCTTAAATGCACTGAGAGTACTCAACATACCTTTTTTTTCATTGCTTTGCTTCGCTTATCTTAAGAGTGCATTCTTGGCAAAGCAAATTCTGAAATATTCTCTTAACTTTAGTTTTCTCTTTAAAGAAAAAAAGTATTATTTTAAGAGAAGTTTAGCTTTTTTTATAAAAAGGGAGTTTTTCTTTCAGAGTTTACAGTAGTTATAATGATAGGAATTGCTGTGACTGGATGAGTATCTCGATAGTAGACATAATGGCTTTCATTTCATTCGCTCCGATTTTCTAGTAAGATACTATTTTAGTTTCGAATCCTACATAAACGCTTTAAAGGATTTATTGTTAAACATTGTTAACCCTTTCCAATGAACTTGAGACCAGAGACTCCTAAATTTAGAATAATGAAACATTGTCCCGTAAGGATTCCAACGACCGCAGAGATCGATTTCCTTTTAAGACTTGATAGGTCTCACGATCGTAAATTTTGAGATATTGAGCTGAAATTTTGGTTAGATAAAAATCACGCTTACAATTTACAAAAACCCTACTCGACTTGTACCTCGTAATTATCGTAATCATGTACCTGACCTACCTTTTCAATGGAATAGAATGGAGGATTATTGTCTTTAGTTTTCTTAGTTAGAATTTCCTTTATAATCTAAAGGATATCCTTACAAGACTTATTATTGGAATGTATAATTTAACAATAAAAATTCAACAAGGTGCCTAATAATTGACTTTTTATTTCCTTCCTATAAATATATACAGGGGATGGACAAAGTAATATGAATACCATGCAATATAGTTGCTTGTTAGTAACACTGCTTCCGTGTAAATAATGCGACGCGTATGTGTTGCACAGTTTACGTGCCAACTCGCGCGGGTTATATTTCAGTGTATTATACTCTTTGCGATCGGTGAAATGTATGATTTCGGGTGTTCATATCATTTGTTCATCTCCTGTATACATTATAACTCAGGAGATCTCTCCTATAAATGATATAGAATTTACTTCCCCCAATGAAGAAACATTTTAAAAACATCCCATCATTCCACGGAGTTTTTTTTCTAAAGATCAACACCCAGGTGATGTCTACTATGAAGGCCAGGTAGATAAATTATTATAAATGTCTTGGAGGGTATCTTGGCTTTAGTTAAAGCCATATTTAGATTTTTTGTCAATTCTGAGAACATTCTCACAATATTTTTTATTTTTACTCGTAGAACGCATAACAACTCTCGGAAAAATATTTAGAAAATTTCCCACCTACGATTAAATTTTCTCTATTTCGCAGCATGGGAGAATTCCACAACACAGTCTAAGCCAGAAAGAGAGTTATAAACATTTTAAACACAATTTTTAGAAATTATACAATGGAGAAAAATACTTTAACTCTCATCCGCCCCCCCTTCTAACACACACACACACCCTTACAATAATTTCTTTTCATTTCTGGGTTAAACTTTCTCAATTGTATTGGTATTGTGTGCATGAGGGGGAGGGAGGAACAGTGTGTACTTTGACTGCGTTACTCTGCTCACGTTTTAAGAGTAATGTACGAGCGTGAGACTGCTTAAAATGCTACTGGTACGACAAGTACATGACTGTGTGATAAGTCAGGTGCAGGCATCGTGTGTTTATACACAAACACAACCATACAATTATTATACTCTATACTTAGTACATTTTTTGGTTAGCAAGCCGTTAAGCAAATGGAGTCCTGCTTGATGCATTCATATAACATATGAACCTACACACACTACTAACCCTAACCCGTACAGTCAGTCATTTAATAGAGTGTAGGTGTATATAATGTATAGGAAATTGTGTAGGTGTTTTTATAGGAGTATAAATTTATATTTTTTTTATATATATGGTCGTGTGGTCGTACGTGTAAATTTGTTGTTGCACGTTCACGTTCACGTTCATTCGTTGGTTAGTTGCTAGTGCTGCTTATGTTTTCTTTTCTTTATTCCTCTACGTGTATTGTTGTTGTTGTTATTTGTATATTTTTTCTTGGCTTTTTTCCTTTTTATATTTTTTATTACTTTTCTATACGTATATGCATACACACACACACACACACTTTATATATATATAATGTATTGCTTTAAAATACTCTCTCTCTGTATATAACCATCGCTAGCTAGATAGCTGAATGGTTGGATGGATGGCTGGCTGGCTGTCTGACTGAATGGTTCGTTCGTGCTGTGCATGCCGAGTCAACGATGTCACCCCTCATGTACAAAATATACACACACACGCGTGCAAACATACATTCATATTGAGTGTGTACCACATTTATTTAGCTGTAACTGCTATGCGTACAGAAAGCAATAAAAAAACAAAAGGAAAAAATATTATATTATGTGTGTTTGTGTGTAAATGCTGTTAATGTTCTTATTGTAGGTAACGTTTTTCGTTTTTGTTTTGTTGTTGCTATTATTGTTATTTTTGTATTATTTGCCCCGTTACATACACATGTGTGTGTGTTTTTCGAATGCGTGTGTGCGTTAGAGAGTATGTGTATGTGTGTGTGTGAGACATCTTCAATTCCATTTTGACTTTTGTGTTTTGTTTGTGACGTGAACGTGGCCCATACGAATTATTCTGCACGTACTCGTCGTCAACAACGGACGTTCGCTTATAATACAACGCTCACCGTTTTAATTCAAAACTCAATTCAACTCAACTGAACTCGTCATCGTTTTCTCACCCTCAGCCCCCAAATACTAAACCAGTGTACCAGCAGTGTTGTTGTTGTTGTTGTTGTAATATGTAATGTGTAGTAGCTGTGTCGAGTAGCAATAGTAATAAAATAATAGATCGACCGCAAAAGAACGGTTTTCTCATGC
This sequence comes from Ornithomya chloropus, assembly GCA_963971445.1. NCBI lineage: Eukaryota > Metazoa > Arthropoda > Insecta > Diptera > Hippoboscidae > Ornithomya > Ornithomya chloropus. The sequence continues at coordinate 1,220,654 of OZ020532.1, forward strand.
CAACACATGCACCAACAACACATCATACAATCAATAACGGATTGTATGAGTCTGTTGGCTACATCATCATCATCACCATCATCCTCCGCCTTTTCGGAGGATAAGTACGTGTACGTGTGTACGTGTGTACGTGTTTTTTGTTTTTGTGTCGTGTGTGCGTATTAGAATTACGGACTCTGTTCACATCAACAGAGGGCGCGTCAATCAGTTTTTTTCCATCAATCGGATGCTGGACTTGGTTCAATAACGTGCAGCAGTACGTGCTTCATTGTCACAAAGAGAGATACAAAAAAACAAAAGAATAAAATAAAACAAACAATAAAAAATAACAAAAACAAAAATCAACTCTTTTAACGTGTGCTCGCCACAACTCGCGTGCACTTGACGTGTCAGCAAACCGTCACCACCAGACCCAGTAGTGCATTGCGTGTATATATCTACTCAAACACGTATTTGTATATATATATATATGTAGACCATGCAGAAAAAAAACATAAAATTATGTTATCACGCATTTTTACAACTACTGGACGCCCGGACATGTAACAACTAAACGTTGCGACACGTTTCGATTGGTGCACGAATTTGAATTTTGATTAGTTTCAACAATCAACCAACAACAATAACAAAAAATTAAATATTTTTCCTCAGACAATAAAAATAAACACAAAAAAGAATCATGAATAAACGTTTATATAAATAAAGTTACAATTAAAGCTTTGCAGTGTTTTTGTGATTTCCAAAAAAAGTTATATAGAATTTTAAATTCTAAATATTAAATAATGGTCAAGTGCTATATAGGCGACGTGTGCGTGAAAGTGTTTAAAAAATTGTTTTTTGGTGCATTTTTAACCTTGCAATGAAATGCAGAAAGAAAATTATGCTTAACACAATAAAGTTGAAGTTGAAAAATTAAGTAAATAATTAAAAAAATTTAATAAAACAAAACCAAAATTAAATAATAAAATAAAACAAAAATTTAATGCAATCGAAAATAATTATTAATAAAAAATTAAATAAAACAAAACAAAAACCGCATATAATTAAAATTAATTATTAATAAAAAATTTAAAAATAAAATCAATAAAAATTCATTCAAAGATTACAAAAAAATACAATTGAGAATGTTACCTTATCAGCCGGTGGCTATGGATTATGGCTATCAACGTCAACCCACTCCAACCGGTGCCCATCCTATGGCACCAATCGGTTCATTGGGTATGCCCACTGTTGGTACCGGCGCCGCCTTTACACACTCTTGGCTTGTACAAACTCAAGATTTATGTGCTGTGCCTTATAATAAATTACCGGGTCAACCGGGTGGCGTCGGTATGCACCATTCACAACAGCAACCACTGGAGCCAGGGTTAGTAAAATCAAATTAACGTCGGAACAATATTAATTTTCTAATTATTGCTCTCAAGAAGAAACTGTAAAAGAAAAAAAGAAAAGAAAAAAATGAGTACAAATGTTAATGATTTACAGGAAAAGTCTTTTCCACCATAACTAATATTTTCTTTCAAGTCCTTCTACGATGCTTTTTGCTTTAAATAATGAAATGAATGCAACCTAATGTTTGAGTTTCAATTTTCAGCCTTAGAGAGTCAGTAAAAGGCTAGAGTTCAATTTTTTATGAATTAATTTTTTTCGATTATTATTGCATAACCATTACGTTTGTCAATTAATATAATTTTTCGGTCATTAAACATTCTCTGTTAGGATAATTCTAAATCACAAGTCTCTGCTGGTGGGCGAACTTTGTTTGTACTAGAAAAGGCGAAATATTTCTCTTAATACTCCACCGATTAAAAATATATATATTTCAAATAAAAGCTTATTAAAAAATTCTATAAAATCAATTAAAATATCTCACAAAAGCAATTCATACAACTCACAAGGGAAAGTCTCAAAGGTTTAACTTCGAGAGGGATTATTTTACTTAATACTCCACGAATTAAAAAAGTAGATACGTCAAAAGAAAGCTAATTAAAAAGTCTTTCGTATTGTCCATATAAATAATTACAATATATTTAATACTTTATGAGTTATATCAATAAATAGTTACAATAGTTTCAAACAATCTCAAATATCTTCAGCAACACTTTATATGAGTATAAAAAGCATCACCCAGGCATAATCATATACTTGCCACTCCTACCATAGTGGATGTGAAGGTTAGGTTGGCCTAAGCCAAATTTCGTTTTCTTACTTATTTTATATAAATACTTTCTTCCATCTTCATTTCAACGAATATAACATAGTTCCCAAAGAGGAAAAAATCGTTCATATCCTTAAATTAAAAAAAAAAGGTGACAATGCATTAAGTAAAAGTTGTTGCTAATTTTTATTCTTATGTGATATTTAAATGAATTAAGCGAATTTTCTTTTCATATTAATCGGCTTTTATGGCTGATTAAGTTACTGTTGGCAAAACAGTGTGAGTAGCGAAACTTGGAATTATTTGTTACTGTTAATGTTACGTCGTATACCTAATGCTATTAATGAAGCTGTTAATCCCATATAATGTTAGGTTTGTGGTGGTTTTCACATAATGAAGATATTTGGAGAACAAGCTACAATATTTTCTCGTCTACTAGAGCAACAAATCTAAGAAAGCTTAAAAGGCAGGCAACTTGAATAGCGGCGGCAACTATTGTTAAATATTATTTACAGTACTAGAATGGAAACTCTTTATATTCTTACCTTCGTTATATAATGAATATAAGGAAGGCTGCTGGTGACGATGAAACGGAATCTGAATATAACGCTGTTTGGAATATAATGATCAGATACTTTAACTACAATACCGGCGTTTTATTGTTGCTACAACTTGACACAAAAACACACACACTCACACACTCACTTACACACCCATAAAATCCCATCAACAAAACCTCTGTTTGGCATCTGTCGGCCGAGTCTCAGGCCAATTTTGTATCTTTGTTAATATTCTTCATCAAGTCATTACATTTGTTCATCGCTTACGTTTTATACGTTTAAGTATTTTATTATACGCATAAAGATTTTAATTTTTTTTTTTTTTTCATAAATAATTGTTGACTCGTGCCGCTATTCTAGCGACAATCAACACATAGTCAAAACAATTAAAAGTTTTAAATTTATAAAGTAATAAAAATGAAAAAAAAATTTTAAAAAAGAAAAAATTTTATTCATGTTTTTATAGTTCAATGTAACTAGACGTACCCATTGTTTAGGTAGTGTACTTACATGTAGTATTTATGTATATAAAAATCTACATTTTTTGAGAGACGTTGTGTTTAGGTTGCAAAATCAAGATAAATATCATTTATTTGCCAGTTATGAGCGTTTCAAAAAAATCGCGTCGCAAACAGCGGCACATGAAACGGCAAAAATCAAAAAGTAGCTGCCATACAATAATAAAGGTATTTAGAGAGAAGACCGTAGGGATGTTGTTGTTGTTGTTTTTGTTTTTATTATTTGTTGGGTTGTGCTTGCTTCATAAAACAACAAAACCGACTTTTTCTTGTGAAGTAATCAACACTTCTGCAGAGATATGCATCTTTAAAAACGCAAAAAATCCGAAAAGTTGCACTCAAAGTTACTTAATTATCAACATGTTGTGTTGGAAATATAAACGTACATACATATAAATATATATATATATATAAAGAAAACGACCGATCAACGAACTACCGACTCAAACAGTTATTACTCGAAAGAAAACCGTAGCTTTGAACAAGTAAAACCGTTTCATTTGACGTAGAGCACATCTTAGATAACAAAGAAATCTGGAATATTAAAATAAAATTTATGACTGGTAATGATGCGCGGTCTATGGCAACTTTTACGCCCAATTCTTACATCGTTTCTTCCCTTTCATCATTACTGGCTGGTTACACCCTATTTAGGTCTGTTCCAGGGTTGGATCGGTGAAATGTGTGATATCTCAGACTTCCGAAAAGGACAAATCATTGGTTCGATTCTCTGTGACGAAAACAGCTGAATTGTTTAACGTTTCACGAGCGACAGTATCCACGGTAATGACAGAGGAATAGTCGACGAAATTCAAACTTAACTGACAAAGACTGACGATTGAAGAAGATTGGGAAGTAAAATAGTTTTAATAACTAAAATTTAGAACTTGACTCTAAGTAACTATGCATGTACACTTTACACTTTTCTGTGACGTTCCAGCTTATCGAATAACTACTTTTTAAAGCATTTTCTATTTGTTTTATTCCACCGCCAGGTAGCAACTCTTCTTAACGACAATTCTTTAACAAATCTTCTACACTTTAAACATATTTTCTATATCAGAGCAATGACCCTTTTCCAGGTACTATTTTAAATTCTATCCATAAATTTCCCACCACCATACCAGACCTCAGCGAACCGATCATGATATGAATTGAATTGTTATCCACTTGCCTGAACTAAAACCCATATTTCTCTCTAATATATTTGTTAACGAAGTAAAGAAAGTAAATTTTTATTAATTACCCGGCAATTAGTCTTATTTACGAATATGTCTCAAAACGGACACAATTCATTTTCTTTCATCAGTCAGTCAGTCATTCATTTATTCATTCATAACTGATAAATGTACGATCATCATTAGCAGCCGTAATGGTTGACATGATGAAAGGAAAAAATTCAATCATTTTTGTTTTTTTGAAGAGTAACAATACATACCCACCTATACGAATATAAGTGAAATGCGTTTAATTTTTGTAAAAGTTTTGAAATAATTTCAGTTTTGTGTTAAATGAAAAGAAAATCATTTACACCAAATACATGACAAAATTTGTTACGCTACATTTGTCACAACACATTCACGTACACACGCACACACCAGTCTGTCTACTTAAGAAAAGAAACAGTAATTAATCTTGTGCTTTTACTTGCCATCCCTGTGCAATACATAGCCAATCGATTGCTAATAAATTGGCTGTCAATACTTTTTAATACTTTTTTGAAAAAGGGAGACAAACTGCTGTTGACAATGTTGTTGCAACGGCTCAATATTTACGAAAATGATTTTTCATCAACTCTTAATAAAATTTATTGTACAATATTTTCTTCTTCGTCTACCTGCTAAAAAATTAACTTAAACCAAACCTTCAACTTTCATTTCTAAAAATAAACGGTGGGCGTGACAGATATATGATTGGACCCTCTAATAGTGTCTATATTACGTATCAGCTTGGAGGTGGAGTTTTGCACTGAATAAGGTTTTTTGTGCTAATGAGGCATATCACTCCCTCTTCACATTCATACTCTCTGTTGCTATATATTTAAGTAAATGGTAATTAATACCAACTGCCTTTGCAGTCCTTAAACCTCAGGGACAAAACTTTACATTAATAGCATATTATTTACGATTCCTATTTTGCATATTTCAGAATATTAGAATTGCGCAAAGAAAAGTCCCGTGATGCGGCCCGTTCGCGTCGTGGTAAAGAGAATTTCGAATTTTATGAATTAGCAAAAATGTTACCATTACCTGCAGCCATAACCAGCCAATTGGATAAAGCGTCCATCATAAGACTGACGATTAGCTATTTAAAATTGAGAGATTTCTCGGGTCATGGTGATCCACCATGGGCTCGCGAACAAAGCACCAGCAGTAAATTGAAAAGTAAGTGATTAAAGCATTTAAATTCAACAAGTTAGAATACTAAATTTGGCTTAGGCCAAATCTTAAGTACTCTCCACATATACACACAAGCGGTGGGTGTGGCAGGTACTATTTATAAAAACTCCGCATACAGTTTAAACTTAATTATCAATACATACACTGCACTAGGAGGGTGTAATCATAAATATGCCACGCCTACTGTTAAGATTTGACTTAAGCCAAATTCAGTATTCTTACTTGTTCATATTTAGCATATTTATAGTTGCTGAAAACTATCTAAAATCACCTTCAGCTAAACCTTAAATAGATGCGTTTCATTGCGTTGCGTTACGTTCATTTCATAATATCCGCAATTGACTTTTTATTGTTTTTGTATTATTTGCATTTTTGGACACTTATCGATTTTATATTAAATGAATGCTCAAATGCTCGGTTGGTAATAAATTTAACCTCTAAAAGAAAAAAACAAGTGTGTACACACAAACGCACACTTTTATGTAAATATTTATTTATATGTTGGATTAACTTAACAAAATGAAGTGAAACGTATGAAGAAATAATAAAAAAACAAAATGGTTGCGCATGAGCAGAAAACATTATCAGTTGTTTCAATGAACAACAACAACAATAATAAAAATAAAAATAAAAATAAAAATTGTTGGGTTTTTTTTTATGCAAATTAATTGAGTAACTTAACATGTATGTGTACAATGGCACACCGAACATTTAACGTTAATGCAAAACAAAATAAAAGTCTTTTAAATGGAAATTGAATGGTATTGTAAAGTAAACAAGTAAGAAAACTATATTTATCTAAAACCAAATCTGAAATACCTCCACATCTACATATAAACATTGGATATAGCAAGTACATGATTACGCCCTCTAATAGTCTATATATATAATTCGAGTATTAGGCGGAATACGTTTTTTTGTAAATTGTGAGCCTCTCTATAATCCGACCATGTCCACCTTTGCTATATCCCTGGATAGGATAATTATCTTCCGAATTTCGTCATTATAAGTCGATTTTTTTTGTCAGATATATATATTTTTATCGATTGTGGGCGTCTTTTTTATCCGACCATGCCCATTTTTGGCACATTGATGAATGAGGTGAGGAATTATAAATATATATACCAAAATTCCAAATTTTTATGGCAACTCAAAAAGTTTTTGACAATTGTGGGCGTCTTTCTTAACCGACCATGCCCATTTTTAGCAAATTATACGATAGTATAATTATATTTGGTATACGTATCAAAATTTAAACTTCATGGGTCGATTTTTGTCGATTGTGGGCGTGGCTCTTGATCAATTTTGCCTCATTTAAATAGTAATCTGACCAAGCGATTACATAAACTAATAATACACGTATGTTAGTAGCACAATATCTCTAAAGCGAGTCCTTCTTGTAGTTACAAATGTCATGATAGATAATATGTATAAATATTTACAGGTGCTGCCATAAGACGGAGTGCCGCAGTAGACTTGTTTGAACAACATCAGGGTACTCACATATTACAGGTATGTATGTGCACATGTGTATGTTAACCTTCAACGCTTTACATATATGATGGTTAAAAATGGCTTGAGTCCATCTTTACCATCATCACATTACCTACTACCCATATGTAATATAAGCCACAACGTAACGTCATGCAAACGAGTTTTGTTTTGTTTTATTTTTTACTTGTTGTCTTGCTTACTCAAACGAATATCCGTACACCATACCAAACGCATACATAGTATAAGCGTATGCAAATTATTGAATACATTTCTTATCAATTTTCTTTCTCTATCTCTCTCTTTCCTTCTCCTTTTTACTCTTTTGTTTATTTGTTTATGTCGCACAAAACAGTCTTTAGATGGGTTTGCTTTAGCTGTAGCTGCTGATGGTCGTTTCCTGTATATATCGGAAACGGTGTCCATTTATTTGGGCCTGTCACAAGTGGAGATGACCGGCAGCAGTATATTTGATTATATACATCAAAGCGATCATGCCGAAATAGCTGAACAATTAGGTTTAAGTTTAACTAGTAGTAGTAGCGGTGTTACAGGGACGAGTGGAGTTGGTGGTGGGGGCGCGGGTGGCGGTGGCAATAGTAGTGGACCCTCTGGCCTGGCTTCGCCCAATTCAGGAACTTCAGATGATGGTGTAGTGACACATGGTACCAATAATCCGGATGGTAAATGTTGTTGTTTTTTTTTGATCTAATTAATTCTCTTCAATTAACAAAAATTAATCCATTTAATTATTTCTTTATAGTATCGGCTCAAATGTCTGTGGCCTCGAATAGCGGTTACAAGGGTTATGAACGTTCATTTTGTATACGCATGAAATCCACTTTAACTAAGCGAGGCTGTCACTTCAAATCGTCCGGTTATCGGGTAAGGTTTCAATATATTCATTGTATGTATGTAGACATGTAAGCTATGTGAAAATGTATTAATATTGTAAACCTTTAATTGTAGTTATGTTTTTATTATTTTCTTCTTTTTTTTTTGGTTCGCTTATTGGTAGAACAGAACTGTAGCACTATTAATACTTTTTTAGTGTCTTGTCGCCTTTTTGTTTGCTGTGTAGTTGCCTTTGTATTTCTCTCTTCTCTTCTCTTCTCTTCTCCTCTCCACTTTTCTTTGTGCCCTCATTTATCGTTCATCATCAAAACATTCATACATTTGTTGTTGTTTTTTATATATATACACATATAACACCACTCACCCTTCCTCTCCCACCCTTGGTTCACTATTGGCAGGCTAATGATCAAACGGTGGTCAATAATGGTGGTAAGAATCCTCCAAAAGCAATGGGCTCCAACTATTCGGTACGTATCAATTAAAATCAGTACAAAATAAATTTTGCGAAAATTTTGAAGTTTTGAATTTTTTTTTTTTTTTTTGTATAACAGCATTTTCAATTTCATTTGCGGTTACGTATTCTTTCCAAAACAAAAATCATTAAAAAATCAATTTTATTTAATAATTGTTTAATAAAAAAAAAAAATAATAAGTTGAACTGATTTTATTGATCAGTATCGAATACATACACAACTCTATTATAAGGCGTTCACATATGAATAATTTTTATACTCATTATCTTAATTAAGTGGCTCAGGCTACAGAACAACAAGTTTATATAATTTCATACATCAGGTTTACATCTTAGATAATTTATTGATCAAGTTTTTTATAAATTGTGGGCGCATTCCAAATTGTATCCCAAATCTCGTATGTACGTACACGTAATCTACTTTAATACTAGGAATTTTCAGAATCACGATTTAATTTCGATAATATTAAGAATCTATAAAGTATATGAAATTTGTTTACAGGTTGTTCTGCTTCTATGCAAATTGCGGCCTCAGTATACATTTTCGCATACACGTAAAGCGCAGCCGCCTCTTTTAGGCATGGTGGCTTTAGCTATAGCTTTACCCCCACCCTCGGTACACGAAATAAGACTGGAGTGTGATATGTTTGTGACGCGTATAAATTTTGATTTCCGCATAGCGCATTGTGAGCCAAGGTAAACAGACAATAAATAACCCAACCAACCAGATTCCACATTTATTGAACTAAATTTAATTATATTGTAGAGTATCCGATTTACTGGATTATACACCAGAAGACTTGGTTGGGAAGAGTTTGTATTCGTTATGTCACGCAGAAGATGGAACTCGTTTAAGAAAAAGTCATATGGATTGTAAGTATATAGGAGTTCTATAATATATATCGTATTGGAACAGATCACATGAAATTCTTCCTTATATTCAGTGATAGAAAAGGGTCAAGTGCTGACTGGGTACTTTCGTTTAATGAATAAAAGTGGCGGTTACACTTGGATGCAGACCTGTGCTACGGTGGTATGTAGTTCCAAAAATTCTGACGAACAAAATATTATTTGTGTCAACTATGTGATCAGCAATCGAGAAAATGTGAACTTGATTTTGGACTGCTGCCAATTGGAGCCCACCGTGGATAGTATCAAGCATGAAGACCTTACTAGTGGTGATAAAAATTCCGGTTCACCTAGTGGTGATGCAGCAACAGCAGCAACTGGCGATAATCATCACAACGGTCATTCAGCTGCTGATAACAAAACGTCAACACCCAAACCGGAACCTTCGGATACCCAACAGCAACGGTCTAGGGGTCGGGCGGCAAATAATGCCCCAGCAACCAATGTCAATATGATTTTAGTCAAAGAAAATAATCCCTGTATGGGTTTGGAAATAGAAGCCAATGCAACTGGTGGCAATTCATTGTCAGCATCAGCATCGCCCGTTGTTGCCAACACTGCAGCAGTCGGAAGTACTACAACTGCAACCACAAAGCGGAAAAGGAAAAGCAAGGCCACCCAATTGGTAGCAGAAGTTGAACATACAATAGATCCCAGCCAGTGTTTAAACGAGCCAAACACCAAAGTTCCTAATTTAGAGCGTGATAACTCCCGTTCACGTCTACCTTCCATGATAGAGGAGCCCCAGCAACAACACCAACAACAACAACGTCACCAGCAACAGCCTCCACCACAACAGCAACAACATCAAACGCCTAACGTTCAGGATCCACAAAGTGAGAGTTCCGTCAAGGATCTAGAACAAGCCATGTCTAAGCATCTGCCTTCACCGGGTTCTACAAACACCGTTGGTGGTCCGAGTATAACCGATTTTAGTACCGATGCTTTATTAAAGCAGCAGCAGCAACAACAACAACACCAGCAGCAGCAACAGCAACAACAACAAAATGATAAGAGCAGTACTATCCAATGGATTGGTACACCACACTACCAACAACCTGCGCCCCCCATGCCAGCCACAGCTCTTCTACGGCAATTGTACGCCAACCGAGAAAGCGTTATACGAGCGACCGCCCGCCAAACGCCCAACGGTGGCGTCTTTTATGGGGAACAACAAACTGGCCCTCTACCCACCCCACCGGGCAGCGAGTCATCCTATGATAATCAATATCTGCAATTACATTCCCATCCCCAAAAGGCATCGGCCGATGCCTTCACTAATCTGGTCTCAACGTATGGTACATATCATCACAGTTCTATAGATTATCACAATGCCATGACACCACCTAGTTCAGTATCGCCCCGGGATTCCAATAACTCAATGAATGCTGGCAGCAAATCAACAACAACGGCCCTCAGTGTTAGTAGTAATGGTCAATACGATTACACGGACTCTTTGCGTACCCAATACACTACAACGGCCAGTAGTGGTAGTGATGCCGTTGGCAGCAGCACCTCAACGCTACCTCTGAAACCGCAACCATACTCAGTATCGGCAGCTGTACACCCTCACGCTGCCAACACAACAGACACCAGCAGTGGTCTAACATATAGTAACTTGGATCAACCGCAATATTTTAATCCACATTCCAGTTTCCATTTGTACCACAAAGGCGGACCAACGGCGGGTTGGTATTCCACGCCCACATAGGTATCCCTTATGCAGAATTCTCAAACAGTACAACAACAGCAGCAGCAGCAACAGCAACAGTATCAGCATCAGCAACCTTATTATGAGCCCTATAACCACCAGCATCCTCAATTAAACGCTTTAACTCCTCTAATAAGTCAAGATGTTCACAATCTACACCATCAGTCACCAGAAACGCTTAACCATCAGCTAAGACCAAAAGAGAGTTGGGACATTGTGGGCGCTTTAGGTAAAGTAGCTAGAATGTTTTTCAGCAATGTACGGAAGGGAAATTAAAAGGTTTATCGTAACAGTAAAACACTTTGGAGATTGCACAGTAGAAACCCATTAAATGTTAGGGTATACACTGAGAGATTAAGACTTCAACGACGTTGGATTGCTGACAAAATGTTCGAAGGAAATTGTTGAACAGTCTGTATTGCAATTAAGAGCTTTCCTAGGCAACAGTTAAAACGTAACTTACGCGTATTGTGGAACTACTACCCTAGTCTGTCTTGTATTTATCTACGGAAGCGATCTTTCAGTCTTTCGATTCATAATTAAGTCTTTTTCTCTCATCTACACTCTTTTACTCTTATTTTAGCTATTATACTCTTCACTCTTCATTCGATTCCAATAGCCTTTTGGATGCCAGAGATTAGAATATATATACCATTTTTGTATAACATTCCATTCCGAAACGATCTAGTCATGTCCGTTCAATTTTCTTTTTAGAATTGGGCAAAATCTGTCCGCAATTGATAAATATCTCTCTCTGCCTCACAAATATTATATTATTATCGATATATTTCGATGGATAAAGATTCCACTTTCAATGTAACCACTACTGAAACAAACAAGAAGGCTCCAGTCTGTACTTCTACAGTTTCATTGCGCAGGGTATGCGAAATATAGTCTCAGTGACATAAGGCTTTTTTTCACACATGTCCTCCACATATCATTCCTTTGGCAACACCCGAAGAGAGTTGTCAGAGGCCCTACAAAGTATATATATTCTTGGTCAGTATCAAAAAATGAGTTTAACTAGACATGTCCGTCCGTCTGTCCGTATGTCTGTACAGATACTTCTAGTAAGTAGATTTAAATTGGTCAAGAGTTACGCCCACAAAAATCCACTTATCTGCTACAACAATAAAGTTATAATGATGAAATTTAGCAAACATATTTATAATGATACTATCAATCGATGTGCCAAAAATGGGCATGGTTAAATAACAGACACGCTCACCATTTACAAAAAATGTGAGTTTCAAGTTAATACCAAACCAATACACTATTAGAGGAGTAATCATGTACCTGCCACGCCTCTAGTTTGTCTGTAGATGTGGAGGGTATTTAAGATTTGGTTTAAACCAAATCTAGTTGTTTTTCACACTTCAAGCACTAAACTCTTTTCCTCCTTCCCGCTAATACTCAACAAAAGGAATGAAAAACTAACTGTAAATTATATAATTGAGAAATTTTAATAATGTCAATTAATTATTAAGAATTGACAAAAACACACACACACATTGAAACATTGAATACTCCTTTACATTGTATAATCAAAATTATTTGTAGTAATAATAAAACAAATAAAATTGAAAAAAAAAAATAAGTAAATAAGTAAATAAAATAAAATATATAATATTTAAGAAATTAGGACAAGATGCAATGGAACATGTATTGTACATATTATTTTAGTTTATTATTTACATCTGCTTTAAGAGCGGTATGCAAGCAGTTTATTTGTAGGTACTTAACACAAAAAATGTTGTAAAAAAAAACTATTTAAATTTGTAGAGAAGAAAAAACACGTTAAAAATATTAAATGTTGTTAAATAATTGTTAAGCCGTGTAAATCAATACAATTGTGAATAAGAGAATAAGAAAGACGATAAAACGCTACTATTCCATAGATATACTACGTATAGTATGTAATAGACAACAAAGTCACATAGACATTAAATCATCAAAAACCTTCTCACAATATATAAAGCAAGTCTACTCATAGCCTCACCCCTCAGTTGCGGTCGTGTATAGATGTTTTTGAACAAGATTACATTTTGTCTGTAAGTCCGTCTCTTGAAAATTTTTTACACATTTTTATATCAAAAGAGGTTCCAAAATTAGTCCAATCGGGTCCAAATTTGTTTTAGTCCATTACTTAGCTATATAACTATATTCTTAACCAAATTTTGTTAAAAAAATATTAAGAATTGCAAATTTTTGCCATATAAAGACTTTTATTATATTGGAACCTTATATGAGGAGGGGTTCTAAAAACGGTGCAATTTGAACCATTTTTGATAGGGTTCTTCTTTACGACAATACACGTCCTTGTACAAAATTTCACTGAAATATCTTCAAAAATGCAACCTGTGGATTGCACCAAAATTTATATAAACAGACAGACGGATAGACAACATGATGAAATCGATCGCTATAATAAAAATAAAGTGGTGCATGGTATAATAAAAATCAATACAATCACATATACTCATACATATATATTAAAGAAATATATCACCATAAAATAATTTGCTAATTAAATTAACGCTTATGAAAGGAAATCAAATCTAGAAAAAAAAGAAAAAGAAAAAGACAAAGCATTGTATCGGTAATTGTAATATAAAGTAAATCAACTAAAAAACAAATACAAACCCACATTTAAAAGCATTACATATACGATATTATTATACTTAAAATATGTAATAAAAATTTAAAAAAATTGTACGTCTAATAATGCGTAAGTCTGTTCATTTCAAAATGATCTTAACGGAGAATCTACGATTCAAATGTGAGTAAACACCTTCATTCTTATAACTGTTTAAAAATTCTACATATACACATATGTGTGTGTTTATATATAGTAAGAAACTATACGAAATTAAATTGTACTGGATTTCACAATATTTGACATGATTTCCATAAAATCTTCATAAAATTGTGATTTGCCACATTCGTTGCGGTCATTCCAATATCATTTTTTATCTCTAAAAAGATATATTGGATAATTTCTACTTGCACATGTATTATGCATGTGTGTGTCTATCAACAGGGTAGATTGAAGGCTGGATTGTGGTCATTTATTATAAATTGAACACGTCACATTGTCCTGATAGCTTTTTAAGTAACTACATACAATCATATAATATTCTCTTACTTAAGTAAATGTGTGTAAGTTTGCCCATTCGGTATTTGATTACCAACAGAGACGTTTAAATATATATAAATATTGCTACGTTGTCTCAGACTATTAATTTAAATATATATTTATTATTTTTTATTATATTTAAATATATATATGAATAGTTCTCTGATGCAACGTAGTAATATTTAGTTGATGAGCAGCCAAGTATTGCCATTTAAGAAAACATATAAATGAAGTTTCATGTGGCAACCCTTATTCGTGCTTCTTTTATGCCTTACGTATACTTAACTCAGTTTTTACAATATTACGCTATTTTATTAATTGTAATGAAATAATAAATATTTAGTATAGAAAAGTTTTCATAAATTTAACAAAGTTAAAGTTATTACTTAAAGTTATCACTAAACACAACAGTATAACACAAAACAATATTCTGTTGTCCCCCTTTTTTCAAAAGCTTTGCTAACTTCACTCACTAACAAACTATTTTATATGGGCAATATAAATACGTAAAAAACAAAAAAAATAGAGACAATGACAGACTGTAAGCTTTTCATAGATGAATTTCACAAATTTTCAAAATATATTATTTAATATAAATTGTGTAAATAATGCTAGAAAAGTGTTCAAACGGTACGGATAAGTAGATAAAGTGTGTAAAGACTGACTGAAATTCTTGTGTATGAGTTGGTATAAAAACGAATGCTGCAACAATGTCACGTCACAGAATAGTACGTGCCATGGACTATAACGATGAATACGATGGATATGATGATGTGTATGGGCATTCGGTAGATGATGATTCTTGTATATCGCCAACAGATGCCCAACAGTGGCTGTATGATAGAGCACGTGGTCAACATTCTATGTCTTCCTTTATACACAACAACAAAGAGATAGCCGAAGAGAATGAAAACGATACGGATGCAGATGCTGGTAATGAAGAGCAAAAAGTGTGTGAAAAGTCACGGCGAGATTCGGAAAATTTTCAAATGCCCCACTTGGATGAAATGCAACAAGCCCAATTGGCTTCGTGTATGGATGAGGTGCGCAGTGTTGTCGGTGATACAATATCTGAACGTCACTTGGTAGAGACCTGTTTAAAGTTTGGCTATGATATTAATAAAGTATTGGATGAAATACTGAATGATGTTCACGATTGTAAGAATAAAGCCAAAGGGCAACCACTTCACGATCGATTAAGAAAGTCAACGAAATGCGTAAAAGATTCTAGTTCATCTAAATTGGTGCTCCTGGATACGAGTAGTAAAGCGATTAAAGTTACAACAGCTCCACCAGTGGTTAAAGTAACAACAGCTCACAATGATGCTAAGCGTGGTTTTGCCATAAATTCTCCCGTATTGCAACGATCCCCCGCTGTGTCCGGTCGTAGTACACCAATAGACACATCAACCGACGACTCGATTAGTCGCAAACAAACAACAGCAGCAGACCCAACACTACAGCCGGCATTGTTTAAAGTGTCCAAAGAGCAAAGTCAACGTGATGGCAAACATTTGTATAATAAAGAGCGTGGGAATGAAAAACAGCATCTCAATATGATTGTTATTGGTCATGTGGATGCGGGTAAAAGTACTTTAATGGGTCATTTACTGTACGATACGGGCAATGTGTCACAGCGTATAATGCATAAATACGAGCAGGAGTCGAAAAAAATGGGCAAACAAAGTTTTATGTATGCTTGGGTGCTGGATGAGACTGGTGAAGAAAGGGCCAGAGGTGAGTGAGATTTTTCTTTTTTGTTTTTGTTAAAACCATTTTCATTATCAGGCATTACCATGGATGTGGGTAGTTTCCGTTTTGAAACGAGTTCGAAATCCATTACACTGATTGATGCTCCCGGTCACAAAGACTTCATCCCGAATATGATATCTGGTGCTACTCAGGCGGACACTGCGCTGTTGGTTATTGATGCAACACGTGGTGAATTTGAATCGGGCTTTGAATTGGGAGGACAGACTAGAGAACACGCTTTGCTGGTGCGTTCTCTGGGTATACATCAGCTCGGTGTGGTAATCAATAAACTGGATACGGTGGCTTGGTCCAAAGAACGCTTCAGTGAAATTGTACAAAAATTGCGCGTATTTTTGAAGCAGGCGGGCTATCGGGATACAGATGTAACGTATGTTCCTTGCTCAGGGCTGACAGGAGAAAATCTAGCCAAACCGGCTAACGAACCCTTACTAACCAGCTGGTATCAGGGGCCTCATGTGTTGGCGGTAATCGATAATTTCAAAATACCTGAACGTTCCGTGGACCGACCGTTCCGTATGTCCGTTTCGGACATTTTCAAAGGTACGGGAGCGGGTTTTTGCATCTCTGGTCGCCTGGAAACGGGTGTCTTGGCAATAAATGATAAAGTTTTGGTGGGTGCTAGTCGGGAACAAGCTCACGTGAAGAGTGTACTGATCGATGAAATGCCTCATAATACTGTCTTTGCCGGTGATCAAGTTTCTGTTACTTTGTCGGGTGTGGATATGAATAATATTACGGTGGGCAGTTTAATTTATGATCCCCAACATCCTGTACCAGTCACATCGCGCTTTCAAGCACGAATTTTAGTCTTTAACATAAAGGTGCCGATCACCAAAGGCTATCCCGTTTTGTTGCATCATCAGTCTCTAATCGAACCGGCTGTCATTAGTAAATTGCTGGCACAAATTAGTAAATCGACCGGTGAAGTTGTAAAAACGAAACCTCGTTGTTTGGGCAATAATTCATGTGCACACATTGAATTGAAAACGACACGACCCATTTGTATTGAGCGTTATGTGGATTTCAAGGAATTGGGGCGTTTTATGTTGCGCGTGGGCGGTGTAACAGTTGCTGCTGGCATGGTCACCCTAATACACTAAATAATAGACAAATTGAATGAACACCAATTGTGTTGATTTTTTTTTTAGAAATGTGTTCGGAAATGTAACGACTGTCTTTGTTTTTCTCTTTTTTACTTCAAATTTTTTGTAAACGCTGGTGTGTTTTTTCGTTGTAACAATACCGAAATTTATTAATATTTTGTTGTTGTGTTTTGCTTTTTGGGAGTCTTCCTTTTAATACAAATTAAAATCTGTCAAAGTTTTTGTTGTTTTTGCTTTATAATCTCAAAGTCTTATATATATATATATATATGCTATGATTATAATAAATAATATGAGCGCGAAGCACCAATAAAAAAAGTTTTTTAATTCTTACCATACAAAAAGTAGAAATATTGCTTCGGTATTATAGTATACGACACCTTCGGTTTTTGAAAATAATGTTCGTGAAGAGGCACGACAAAAAAAGGGCAGTGCTCCAAAAAGGAAACAATTTTAATGCTTTTCCTGCCACATATTATAGAATAATATATTCGTTTATTTATTTAAACCAAGCTAAAATGTGGAAGCAGGGCTTTGCATTTAAATTTCAAACATGTCTGCTTTTTAATTCTTAAATAAACACAACTTAACACACTGAACTATACGAATAAAATACAATAAGCCAAATTATCTTTTTATTATTTATATTTTGCATTCTTTTTTAGCGTAGTTAAACTTTTAATTATTTAAAAACTTATTTTCACTTTTCAAGCACAATTTCCCTCCAAAAAAAAGAAATTAGTTACTGTTAATATCATCCCTGTCTTAAGTAGTAATCCATAAAGAAATTAGATACTGTTAATATCATCCCTGACTTAAGCAGTATGTAATCGATACAAAATTTATCGAAAATTTATCTTTATTAATTTTACCAATTTCACCATCTCTCATATACAATTACAGAAGTTAGAAGCTTTTTGCGTGACCTCCTCTGTTGTATGGTTTATTAAATATATTTAGAAAATTTTTCCGCATATAAAAAATATTAGGCACAAAATAAGAAACAAAATTATAAGTGAGAAACGCACAATAATCAAGTAAGGTAAAAAGATAATTTCTATATACGGAATTCTCAAATCGTTGAATAAAAAAAAAAAAATAGGCAACCAGTGAGAGTAGTGTCTAAAAAGGAACAAAGAATAAAAGTGAAAGAGACGTCATACCACCACACACATGCCAAAAGTTGGTAAAGAGCTGTGTTGTGTGAGTTCAGAAACGAGTTGTGTGGTACGAATTGTTCTCTTCTCTAATGAATCATATTTTTATAAAACAAATGTGTGCGTCGATTAATGAAATAATGTGAAGTAATAAAAATTAATTAAATAAATTAAAGAAAATACTAAAAAGAAGCTGTTTCTTAAGTGATTTTCTTTATGTATGTTTTTTAGGTGTTTTTTGTGGTGAAGTTGGGGCAAAATTACAACAAACGTACACATGAAGTAGCAAAGAATAAGTGTAAACCAGTACAAAAGTGGAAAATAGAAAAAAGTAAAGGCAAGGCAAAGAAAAGAAACAAAGAATATACAAAAGAACATCATAAGACCAGGCCCTGTTTAGAGCAATAGCCCCGGCCAGAATTCCTTTGTGTTAATAGAGAATGTTGTGCGGTGAACTTCGCTCCCCCCAAACTAGAGCAATTAACAAACCGCAGAAAACTACACACACGTATGCAATGCATTCAAATTAATGTAAATTAGCACAAAAAGTTGGAAAAAGGTAAAAAATTCTGGTTATCATTACAAAAAATAAAAATAAAAACCAAGTAAACATTTAGAAAAAAGTCTGAAAGTCATGCAAAGCAACAACATTTTACACAACAAAAATTTCAATAATTTTCAAAAATTCACAAGTTAAACTACGCCTGCTATAAAACATAAGAGAAGCAAGTGTGAGCACCTATATATAAACGCCTTCCATAAATAACAATAATAACAACAACAACCAAAACAACTAGATACCAATAAACTGCTACTGCTGCTGCTCTAACGTTGTAAATTTTTTCTTCCATCTAATATTAAAAATCAAACATTAACCTTTAACAACAAGACAGTTTTGAACCAAATACCCATTGAGCGGATAACTTAACAGTAAAACATTCAAACAACAAAAAACAAAACAAACAAAAAGCAGCAACGTGATGCGTGAATATAAAATTGTTGTATTGGGCAGTGGTGGTGTCGGCAAATCAGCCTTAACTGTACAATTTGTTCAGGGTATTTTCGTGGAAAAGTATGATCCCACAATTGAGGATAGTTATCGCAAGCAGGTGGAGGTGGATGGGCAACAGTGTATGCTGGAAATATTGGATACTGCCGGTACCGAACAATTCACCGCCATGCGTGACCTCTATATGAAAAATGGTCAAGGTTTTGTATTAGTTTATTCGATAACGGCTCAGTCAACGTTTAATGACCTGCAGGATTTGCGTGAACAAATATTACGCGTCAAGGATACGGATGATGTGCCCATGGTGCTGGTGGGTAATAAATGCGATTTAGAGGATGAACGCGTTGTTGGCAAAGAATTGGGTAAAAGTTTGGCAAATCAATTTAACTGCGCCTTCATGGAGACCTCTGCCAAAGCTAAAGTGAACGTGGTTGATATCTTTTATGATTTGGTGCGACAGATAAATAAAAAATCGCCGGAAAAGAAACAAAAAAAACCGAAAAAATCGTTATGTATACTGCTCTAAGAGGATAAAAACAGCAACAAACAACAACAAACACACAAATAAACAATCAAATACAACAACAACAACAAACAACAACCACCTTTACCAGTAATAAAACACATAAACACACTCAATATTTACACATTTATAATTATAATTAGAGATTTTTTATTTTTTTATTTGATATTTCATTTGTTGTTAATGGCCATAGCCCTTCCCGATTATAAAAAAACGTGTAATTTGTTTTTTTGTTTTTTTTTTTAATAATTCCCCTCACGTTTATTCTTTATACAACAACAAGAACAACAAAAACCACGCATTTATGCTCTTAATGGCATCTGTGTGTATGTGACTCTCTCTCTCTCTTTCTCCCCCTCTAAAACCTATTCAATCCATACCAAAAACACAAAAAATTATGTTTAAAGTAAAAATAAAATAAAAAAACCGTAGAAAAGGTAAATTTGGCTTAAGCCAAATTTTGAATACCCTCCATATCAATGGATAGATGTTTTTTAATAGTTTATGTAAAATTGTTGAATTCTAAGCTAAATTGTGGTCATCCCCGCCCACTCGTAACATATCCTTGAATGAGCGGATTATAAATTTCGAAATTTCCATTTTATGGCTGAATTTTTTTTTTTTTTTTTTTTTTTTTTTTTGTTATAGGGAGATTTTCGTCAATTGTGGGCGTTGCAAAGGGTATTACTCTTAATTTATGTGGAGGGTATAAAACAAAATCATACCAACAAATACATTTACACACACCACACTTTACATAATAACGTTTCAACAAAAAAAAAAAAAAGTTCAAAATCAAAAAACAAATTTATGTATTTAAGGTTAAACACGAAATTTCAAAATAATAATAAGAAAAAAACTAAAAAAAAGTTTTTACATAAAATATGCAAGCACATAGTTATAACTACATACCTATACACACACACAATAAAAAAACCTAAACAGGAAATTAAAATTTTATTTTTTATTACCCACCACCTTTCTAGGGGATATAGAAAGAATGTCATCAAAACACATTAACGGAAACCTTCACAACATTCAGAGGAAGTGAGACTGAGAGAGAGACAGAGGCGGCAGTACATAAAATTCTAAATAAATTTATGTTCATTTATTGATCCGTCGAATTGTGTATAACAGTAACGATCAGTTACTTACAAATAATTTTGAAACTACAACTACAACAGTGTTTTCTAAGAACAACCACTACTCTCTCATGCATTTACTCACTTTACTAAAACCAAACATCTCTTTATTATGAACGCTTAATAGTAGAACAAAAACCGACAAACTCCATGTTAAGGTGTTGGGTTGTAAAAATATAAAAATTTAAACCAAATCTTAAATACCCTCCACTTCGGCATGTAAATGGTAATGGGCGTGGCAGTTACATAAGATTTCATCTCCTAAAAACGTCTGTATTACGTAGCAGCTTGCAAATGAACGTTGTGGGTGTGTCTGTTATCCTACCACGCCCATTTCTTTCACATCGATGAACTTCATGGGTCAATTGTTGTGGCACTTAAATAGATTTTTGTCGTGTGTGGGCGTGACTCTCTTTAAGCACCTTTCATGTCGAAAAATGTACGATCATAAGAATGCTAACAAGAGGTAAACACCCGGACATAAGGACATAGATGCCTAGATCGACTCAATTTTTGAAGCTGATCAAGTACATATATCTGGAATGTGTAAATTATGTGGAGGGTATTAAAACAAATCAAAAAGAAAAATTAAACAAAAAATACAACAACAACAACAACATTACTATTTAGTAAAAAGAATGGAAAAGGTATTAAAATTTCTTGAAATTCCATTTTTAGGCATTTATAGAAAAATATTGCTAGCAGTACAGTAGATCCCCCAACAAGACAACTTCATCTAAGATTCCTATAACACTGCAGAAAAATAATTGCAAATATGAAAAAAAAAAACATCAATAAATGATTCCTTAATTAACGCGGTTTGACAAACAGTAGCTACACTTCCAATTAAAAAAACCTAAAATACCCATCAAGTTATATTTTATATATAAGAAAAATGGGGAGTGTTAGAAATTTCATATTTTGAAACTTTTTTTTTCATTTTGTTTTTTGAAACTGCTTAGCAATTAAATTATATTTTAGAAAAAAAATATATTTATATATGTGTGTCGTGACCTCACCATCGCTTTGATCTTCAGCTGCTGATTCGCTGAAATGAAGATGTATCAGCCGGCGTTATTGGTTGTTTTTGAATATAGTACTTAACGCCTCCTTGTAGCGATTTCGTTGAACGCATCCAATATAAAAAATATTATTTTCAAGAAAAAAAATTCTTTTCAAGGAAAAGAATTCTTTTTTTTATATATTTTTTACAATATTTTACATTCTCTGTTCACACATATACACAGCATTTAAACAAATTTATATAAGAAATATAATTATCACAAAAATTTGTCTGGTCGCAATGAAACTGTTCAAATAAATTTTTTTTTTTACATTTTTTACAATATTTTATATTCTCTGTTCACACATATACACAGCCTTTGGCACACTAGTAATACAAGCACTTGAAACATGATATTGTAATGATATGTTCGAAATTGAGAAAAATTAGAATAAATTCAGAATAAAAAAAAAAGTTATTGACTTGAATTTTTTTTAGCAATATCTCTCTATAGTAACCTAAATATGCCCCATACAACAACATCATTATGAACAAGGAAATAAACTAAATTTAGCTCATCATCGAATCTTAAATACCTTACATACAATGGTTGGGCGTAGCAGGTATATTATTACGCCCTCTAATAGGGTAGATAACATGTGTCAGCTTGCAAATCGCGTTTTACGCTTTTTGTCGATTGTAAGCGTGTCTTTTATGCAACCACGCCCATTTTTAATGCATCGATGGATAGGGTAACGATAATTATATATATATGTATATATATATTAAATGTTAACTTTGTTGCTCAATTTTTGTGGTAGATAAATAGATTTTTGTCGATTGTGTGCGTGGTTCCTGACCGATTTTGCATAATTAAAGTAACGATCTGTATACAGAGCCTAGAAGCGCAGAATTACAGCTCAATATCTCAAAATTTACGACCGCGAGAGTGCCAACAACAGACGGACGTACGGACATAGTCAGTTTTTTGTGTTGATCAAGAATTTTATAAACTTTGTAAAATCTATGACACCTGCTTCTTACTAACCTTATGTGGAGGGTATAAAACAACAATAAATAATTACACAAACATTTGCATCTCGACATGAGTATTTTCAACACTGAAATAAAAAAAACAAGATAGAAAAGTTCGGTTAAGACCGAAGCTTAAACACCCTCCACCTTTTATAGCCCTCTAAAAAATCAGTTCCTATTGCATTAAATTGTTGCGTCTATATTATTATTCCATCACGCCCATTTTGGGCATAGTGTTGGACGACGGTACCACTTATATATATATACCAAATTTCAACTTGATAGGCATAGTATTGTGCGATATATAACTTTTCGAGGTATGTTAAGATTTTTGTTTATTGTGGGCCTGTCTCTTAACCGATTTTGTCCAATTTTAATACGGAACAGCGAAATTGAACTAAGAATACGCATGCAAAGTTTCAATTTGATATCTCAAAAATTACTACCGTGAGAGTGCCCTCAACAGACGGACATGTCTCAAACGATTTCTTTTCTCAAGCTGATTAAGAAAATAGATGGTTTATGGGGTCTCCGAGGCTTCTTTGATGTGTTGTAAACGGACGATCAAAATGAATATACCCTCTTCCCTAAGGTGGGGGGTATAAAAATATGCAAAGGAAAAAAAACGAAAAACGTTGTATTTATTATATTATTAATGGATGAACTTGAATGTAAAATTTCCAATTTTTTTTTTTCAAATATATAATTGATATTTTAATAAAGAAAAAAAATAACCAACAACAATATATTGTAAAGGTATAATAATTTATAATAACAAGTAATATTAATAAGACTACAAACAACTATATAACAAAACAAAACAAAAAATATATATAAAAATAAAAACGAAATGTTTACAGACTTTTTTGTCGTTTTTTGAACTTTTTACTAAAAAAATCTTGCTAAACATTGAAAAAACAAATAAAACAAAATCTAATCTAACAATTTTAATAATTGTCAAAATACATACAGACACACATATTATTAAATATTCCCATATATATATACATATTTTTTTTTCTAATAATCAGTGTAATTGTATACAAAAAAGCGATTTTTCTAATTTTAGTTAAAGATTAAAAAAATCAAATCAAATAAAATTAATTAAACTAAGTATGAAATATCAACTAATTGATAAATGTATTGTATTATGTAATTGTTTTTACACAATTTTATTAATAATAAATTTATTCAGATTAAAGATCACATTGCCTATTGAAAGGGAGAGAGTGTTTTATTGTAACAGAAAAATATAAAAAAAAAACGATCCATTTATCAAAAAAAATGTGTAAAAAAATAATACATAAATAAAAAAATTAAAATAAAAAATGCGAAATTATTTTTTTTTAATTTTTTATTGATAGAGAAAGTTGAAAAGTTCAAAAATTAAGCTTATAAGTCACGATAAGGAGAGATTAGGTATTCAATTCTTACATTCCCACTAAAGAGTGCAATACATAAAATTCCCAAAGAAGCATAATTTGTAGAAGTAGCATATAATGGCACACTTTTTTTATTAAACTCTTCATATACGTTGAGGGGCATAGTAAGTTTGCTATTAAGCAAACAGTCAGAAAAAGGCATCAGATATCAAAATCTGAGTAAATTTTGTCAGATACGCCCACAATTTCCAAAATATGTCTGCGATATCTGGTGTGTGAGTTAATACCTGTTAAAGAGCGTTATTAGGTACCTGCCATGGCCCCATATATACATGTGGAAGGTACTTAAGATTTGACCTAAATCAAATTTATTTCTCTCACTTTCATAAAAATTGTTATAAATAATTTATATGTCATGTAACGGTGTAGGTTTTTTAAAAGAGTAAATTTCTTCCTGTAATATTTAAGAAAATTACATTTTTAAACTTACTTCATAGTTCATCGTAAAGTACTTAAAAAAAAAAAACACAAGTTAACACACATGTATATAAATCCTCCCATGCATAGAGTTTTTTTTCCCACAACAAAATAGACCCGTTACATTACATACTCATTATATTATATTATAAAACTGTAGAGAGATGCCATCTCTGCTTTCACTGTATGATTAGGATATGCATACAGGTGCTTTGTAGAGAGTAAATGAGCGAATACTACTTACGTATGTGTGTATATAAATATCAAAAATATATTTACATACATACATTTCCTGTCTTTCTATAAATAAAACAGTAGCAGTAGCAGTTCAACTAATAACAACAACAAAAAACATAGTTATCTATAGCTTGTACGTACATGTGTGTGTGTACGCCGTTACATACTCGTGCTAATGTAGTGAGAATGCAATGTACTGTAAATTATACGTAAAGAAGGAAAAAAGTTAGTTCTCACCACATGAATATAATGGAAGAACATATATAATCATATAGTTATTTTTATACCTCTTAACTCATGAGTAATTATTCCAAGTTATTCTCTCCCCCTCCATACATAACATAAGCGTGAATGGGTGTTTGGCGACGTTGGTGAGATAGTGTTTAATTTACATTGATGAATTAGTAAAAAAATCCTCTCCCCTTCCCATCTCAACCATACACTCTTTCTTTCTTTCACTATATCACTCTCAAAATAATAAGATAAACGAACAAAAAAACAAACCCTACAATGACTTTTAAATTGTTACATATGTCATGTGATATATGTATGACAGCTAATAAGATAAAATTTATATGGAGTGTTAATTCTATTCTATAGTATATATTGTAGGGTGTATTCCAATTGATAAAGTACACAATGCCTTTTTTCTCTCAAGTAAAACTTTTTAATTATTTTGGTACAATGTTTAAGAAATTTGTTTATATCGATCGATTTTATCAAGTCCGTCTGCCCGTCCAAGCAAAATTTGTTGCAAATCTGCAATGAAAGTTAATGCCGCCATCGTTCTTCATATAACAAAAAGGTTTTTTAGCACAGAATCTTGTCAGTTAAAGTGTATTACATCAGAGAGCTCATTTAGATATATGCCACACCCATTATTTATGTATTTAGAAGTTTTAGGACATTTAAAATTTGGCCCTACACAAATCCTAATTATTTTGATTGCTTTTAATATATAGTTTAACAACCCTGTTTTATTCCTATGTGGAAAGTTTGAAAGTAACTGCTTACCACTCTAAAATAGTTGCTTATTTTACAAATTGTTTTTAGACTTTTATATATGCATATATTTACTTTCAAAAACTTGTTCAAAAACTTACTTAATGTATTATCTGCATTAATATTCTTATGATGTCACTGCTTATGATGAACTCTTCTTCACATTTAGTTTTTATTGACTTCTATAACCTTTCGCGTGTTGAGTAAATATTTTTTTCTTGCTTTTCTCATAATGTGTTTGTTGTTTTATGAGTATTTTTCGCGATCTGTACTTTTGTTTATGGCCACCACCTTGAGATGACGGGTATATTAAATTTATGAAAACATATGTAACACCTACCACGACCACGACCCCGACAAGATGTGGAATAGGCTGCAACCTATAAGCATCTTTGTCAGTTTTAATGTGGGTAAGTATATACTATCAAGGTGTGGGTATCCAAAATTTGACCTAAGCTAAATGTAATTTGATCACATGTTCTTTTCTCCCTTCCTACCTACACTGAATACTTTATCTAGGCTATCAAAGTTGCGGTTTTTTATATGCTCATGGTAAACAAACTGTAAGTTGCTTTGCGGCCAAAGTTTAAAAAGAATAAATTCTCACTTTTAAATATAGTTGAAACATTTGCACTTGTTTTTATTTAGACAATATATTTGAAAACAATTGAAACAAGAAATAAAATCGGTTAAATGAAAGTAACAAGAAAATTTAAACTAACAATGAAGCAAGTGACTGCGAATTAGTTCATATTTCATATCACTTAACTGCTTAGTTCAATTGAACTAGATAGTACGTGAACTTTGTTTGGTTTACAGTTAATCGTTATAGATTGTTTGTAAACAAGTGTATACCCTGCTAACGGTTTCCCCCAAAGGAAAATTAAAAACCCTTCTCAATGTCTACATTTTAAAAATATAGATCGATTTTATAATTGATCACAAGGGTATAAATTGTACTTTAGAGGATCCCTGAAGTTTTTCCCTGAAATCTAGACAATTCAAATGGAAATGTATATTGTCTTTTTTTTTTTTTTTTTTTGAACATCATCGTTCTAAAAAATGTAATAAAAACTACCAGCAATTTTTTTTTATATTATTATTATTATATTTTTTTGCACGGTAATATCGTTTCGTATTTTATAATATGCACAATAGTTTATGTTCTATTATTATCGTTATTCATTATAACATAATCAATATAAATTAATTAATAATACATTAACAAGAAATAAACAAACATACATACACATGTAAATATCTATTATAAGAAAATTCTAAGCAATTTATTTTATTTTATGTAGTTTCAAGAAATGTATCGAGTAGTGAGTGTGAGAAAGAAACAATGTACAATATATTGAAATCCCTAGAGGGTATATTTAAGATTTGGCCCAAGCCAAATTTGGTTTTCTTACTTATTATTATTTATTAATATTATCTGTTTAAGCGTATATTAAATAATTTTGTTCCGGGTAATGGCTGTCTGCACGTTTCTGCTGTAATGGCATTTTTTTTTGATTTTTAATTCATTTTATAAATCTCTAATTATTATGTGAGTTTATTAAGAATTTTTTGTATATTTTTTTTTCAGAAAAATTTTGACTAGAATCTTTTATTTACTTAATTATATTTTTTTTATAAATATGTATTTTTATTTTATTATATTTTTTTATGGCTGTAATATACATAATATACCGTTATATAACGTGGTGCTCTAAAGTCACTTTCATAAGTTTATATACTTTTCTTTCTTTTCTTAAAAGTACAATTGATTTTTTTTTTCAAATTTAAAACAATATTGTATAATATAATTTGATTTTACAATGATTAATTAGGTTTTAGATAAATTCTTTTTTTTTTTTATTTAGTTTAATTATATTTTCTTTCTATTATTATGAAGGATTGAATGAATTTGAAATGATTTCGAAAATGGGTTTGAAACTTTAGAGGAGATTCAAATATAACAAGTATAAGCGTCCGATCAAAAAACGGCCCAAATTTTGTGGTTACACCCCAAAAAGCTTTTTGTACATAAAAAAAAAAAATATTTTAAAAAATTTTTGTACAACAATAAATTTAATAAAAAAAAAAAAAACGTATGTATAAAAAGTTTCGTTCTTAATGAATCAACGTATTGCACTTATTTAAGAATGTTGAGTTATCCAGAATTTGTTTGTTTCTATATGTACACTAATAAGAAATTTTAAATATTAAATTCTTTTTCCCAACAAAGTTTCAAAAAATATACCGTTACAAGTATGGAACAGATATAGAAATGAAACAGAGACTGCGTTTTTGTTGTGTGTTTATAACTTGTCATGTTAAACCGAGCTTAGATTAGACAAATATGAATCGGCTAACTGTTTTCTTCTGTCAGCTAAGTACCTAAAGTATATGTGTTAGATTTTTGTTTGTTGATAAATTAGAGATGACATTACAGATGTTTATGAATTAGAGATGGCTTACCATTTGTTATTATTTTTTACTCTCTTCAACGTTCTCATTATATACACGGAACTCGTATGGGTGAGAAAGTAATTAGAGAGAGGTCTAATTTCGTTTCTATATCTATTCTATAGAAGCCTAAATAATAGATGTATAGCATCGAGCAGCAAGCATTTCTATAAACAACATTTATAATGGGAAGAAGTTACAACAGCTGCTATCCAAAGCGGAAGTCCATCCATCTCTCTTGAGCTGAAAACAAATTAAATTTGTTTAGGTGGCTAAAACATAAAAAAGTGCACAGACAAGAAAAAGTCACATCTTATGACTATATCAAAGAAGGCGTGACTCGTTTCTAGTTTGTAACCGTTATATTATATAACGAGGAGTGTTTATCTTTGGATTATAAAAATGCGGAAAATTTTTCATTGAGTTCAACTTGAACAATCTACTTGAAACCTTACTTACTTTTTCTATATTTTTTTCCATAATCTTAATTTGCCGCTTACTACTCTGGCTGTATTCAGAACCTTATAATCACGAAGAGTTTACTTACGCTGGTGTTGCTGTTGTGTTTGAGATTCTATATTCGATTGATGGGGATGTTGATTCTGTGCGTGCTCTTCATGAGAACGTTGATGATGATGATGATGTTCTTCATCATCACTGGGCTCCTCTTTCAGTGGCAACGAATCAATTTGTTTAGCTGTCGTAACCTTTTTATTACGTTGCCACGTAAAAACACGCGCTATTTGTAAAAACTTTTTACGCGATAATTTTCCCATATGCTTTAAGCGTTCCTTAAAAGCAGCATCATCTTCGGCTTTACCTTTCGCACACTGTTCCCGATCTAAAGCATTCATAAATTCCTGATTCCAACGCAATTGATTCATAAATTCTTCATTTTGCAGCATCATGGCAAATTGTTCATCGGGTAAATCAAATTCACGCGAACCGTCGTGGGGTAGTGGCACAGTATTCGGAGGCATATTTACTGGAATAATACGCAGAAAATTGGATGGCAAAGGTAATAACATGGGCGGATTCCAACGAGCATTTTGCATTTGACAACGAGCCGTTTTTTTCGGTGTACTACCTTGAGATATTTTTGACGTTTGCAGCTGAAGGGGTGGTCGGATTTTTGGAGAGGCACCTGTACTGTGACTGGGTGAACCAGCTACACCAGTTAAGCCTGCATTCAAATTTAATAAAGTAGCATTTGCAACAGCAGCTGGTGCTGGCGTTTTATCCGAACGTGCATCAATTCCATCGGCTACATCAATCAATTGCCCTGTGGTAACCAGTTGTTTAGTATGGGCATCGAAGGAATCACTGTCATTCATATTAATTAAACTTCTCTGAGGTGACGCATTTCCATCCAATTCGTTTCGTAGTTTCTCATTCTACCATATAAGAAAAATATAAATAACGTTACATTATGCATAAATCACTGACTTTACCTGATTGTCTGTTGACATTTGTAACAATTGATCAATGGTGGCATCAACGGCCCCTTGATTGGCTCTCAAGACAGCCTCTATCACATCACGATCCATATCGGGAAACATGGTTTTAAAATCGGACATGGCTTGAGAAAATTCCAATTGCATGGTTGAAGCCATTATTTAATTTTTAAAATTTAAAATTTTTATTAAAATTTTTTAATTACAATTTTTTTAAGAGGATTTCGAGATGATTTCCTTGCAATAGTTTTTAATTAATTTGCGTTTTCAATTTAGTTCACATTTTTCGCTTTGTTTTTTGATTTAATGATATTTTTCTGATTATTTATTGTTTTATTTAATTATATTATTAATTTATTTTCTTCTTCTGTTAGCTTTTCTGCGTTGTGAAATTTTGTTCTAATTTTTTCTATTTAATTAATATACGTGAAGTTATCAACTGCTTGTTTGTGGTTTGTTGAAGGGTTAAAGCGAACAAGACAAAAAGCTTCAAATCTTAAGGTTTCCGCAGATGAGAAGCCTTACTTAACTCTGGGATTCAAGTACACAAAAAAAAATCATAGAAATGTATTTGTGTCTTGCAGTCCCTAATAGAAAAGTCAAAAACAGGTAGTTTTTTAATAAATCAAAAGCAAAAATTAAAAAGCGCCTCTATTACTGAATTTTTACTTCAGTTTTATAATTAATTTATCAATTTCAGAAAATCTCAAAGTCTGTGCTGTTTATCATATCAAGCACAGTTGTCTTTATTACTGTTAATATTACACTGTAGGTAGCAGTAAATAGAATATGAAGAAGAAATCTTACCGTTACAATTGTTTTCTACGAGTCAAATTCTTTGACAAAAATGGTTTTTATAAAAATTAAACGTGACTGTTAGTTGCTTGTAGTTCAGGTCAACCTTTAAATGGTATATAAAGTTTTCTTTTGCTTATAAGGAGAAAACTTTATTGTATAGAATGTAGGGTGACAAAGTTATAAGAATAAAATTAATCTACATAACTTTAGCTTATCAGTGATTCGTCAGTGAAACATACTTCTTATGACATCAAATGAAATCTCAATTCTATTGACATTGAGGTCATGCATACGAAAACTAAATTAAAACTGGTAATAAAAAGTACGTATGGCTTAAAACAGATCATAAATACCCTTCACTTATACAAGTAACTTGTAGGCGTGGTGTGTATAAGAATTTGCGGTTTCAACCTTAAGGCATCTCAAGGATCCCTCAGGTGCTTTACTTACATTTAACAAGTCTTTGAGATAGATATTCACACACATAACGGATCGATTCAAATTATTATGCTGATCAGGGTGTTGTAAACGGATTAGCAAGCTCAATCGATTCATGTTTTGTGTAGGGTATAAATATTTTAATCAAACCTTTCCATTTCATTAGGAATTTCACCGACTCGTACCATTAATACATTTGGGTTAATGTTAAAATATTTAAAAATTTAGTTGAACAACAACTGTCAACCCTGAAGCAACAATTAAAAAATGCAAAATTAATTTTTAAAAAAATCACAAAAACAAAATGAAAGTGAGACAAATATTACATATGAAGTAAATGTTTTGTTTTGGTTTTTGTAATGTAAACAAAATGAAGCCATAACGATAAACACAATAACAAAAGTTAACGGTAAACTAAAGAAAATATATTTATAACCATTAACATAACATAACCACTGATTACATGGTTAAAAAAGAATCCCTAAGAAGTAGTATTCAAACACGTTTCCTTCTCTCCAGACTACTACAAGAACAGGAAAATAGTTGAAAATAGAAAAAAAAGAAAACAAATCAACATCAAATAAAAAAATTGATTTTATTAGTTTTTAACATATCCCATGTTGGGGGTGGAGCCTACCAACCAACAACAACACTTATGTAAAAGCACCGTTTAAGTATAAAAACATTTGAAGTAACGGGATTGTGTGCCATTAGTAGAATTTCTGTTATTGCTGTAACAACACGACTTATAAAAAGGATTTTACACATAGAAGAAAATATTCCAAATAAACATTTCAAACTAAACTGTAGTGTAATTATAACGCATTGCACGCGTGTGTTTATTCAAGCTTTTGAAAAAAAATACAAAAATAATAATTTTTAAAAGGGAAATCCATTAAGGTGAGTAAGTCTACTGTAAAATATTTATTTTCATAATAAATAAATTAATATTTATATTCTATTTGTGTGATTGTATAAAAAGTCAACCTTTTACGTTTACAAATTACATTTATAAAGATTGTGCAAATGTTTGACACCCACTAGATAACGTACGAAGCACGTGTATTAAATAAATCGCGTGAAATACTTTTTTTTTATTGTCATCACCACTGTTTGTTTATTAATCAAAGAGAAATTGTAGGAGGAGGTTAATAATCAATGAAAATTAATATTATTATACTCTTCATTTACGAACGTTTGGTATACTAAGTTTGTCATTCTTTTGGAAATACCCAGAAAGACATGTCAGAGACTCTATGGAAGTACATTGATTTCCATCAAAAACTGATTTTGTCCGTATGTCCGTCTATTGTTGTCTATCTCTCGCAGTCGTACATTTTAAGAAGGGATTTTGACACTTTTAGTTTTAGTATGAATATCGCTTTTTAAGTTGTGAAAAAGGGTCAAAAGCCACGCCCAAAATCGACAAAAATCTATTTATTTGCCACAAAAATTGAGCTATGTAGTTAAAATTTGGTACACTTATTTATAATTACTCCATTTATCGATGTGCCAAAAATGGGCACGGTCATATTACAGATACTCTTGTAATTTACAAAAAACCGTATTCAGTGTAAAACTCAACATGCAAGCTGATACATAATAGACTATTAGAGGGCATAATCGTATACCTGCCACGCCCATTGTTTGCGGATAGATATGGAGGGTACATTTAAGATTTGGTCTAAGCCAAATTTATTTTTTTTTTACTTTGTGTATTAATCAAACGAACGTTTTGGGAGGGCATTAATTATTATAAATAATCTAAATAAAAAAAAATATAAATTATATATGTGATTAACACAATCTTATATACATATTAAATTGATAGACGTCAATAGAACTGAGTAAAAATGTTACATTAAATCAAAAAGCAAATCTTAGGTACAACATTTTTTAGCTCAGGCATTAAATGGAAGTTTATGACTGGCAATGCTGTTTATAACTTAAGGGCGTGTTCTACAAACTTGAATTACTGTAAATTACTAGACATTAACTTGAAAAATGTACTAAATGTCATCAAAAACCGGCCACACTTTGAAAAACGACCGACTAACTAGTAGATCAACTGAAAATTATAACAATTATGGGAAAGAATTTATTATATTATCTCAAGATAGCTTCACCTTTGAGGACAGACAATGTTCTTAAATCTGCCAAACAAATAAACTTCTTATTTCTTCTGAACTGAAAATTGTATCAATTCTTCTAAATACAACAACTCATCTCAGCGTTGCCTTAACTTTTGTGTAGAATCTCTCCTTATACAGTCAAATTGTTGCTTGCAATCATATCAAATATTGCATCAGATGTCCCTTTTCCTATTAATACATTTTGAAAATGTAAATTATTACATGTAACTTTTATTTGCCGATAATCTATGAAAAAAGAAAGCTGATTAACTAGCGTAAATAGTTGAATGACTTTCATTGAAGATTATGAAAAAGTACAAACGAAAAAAAAACTAAATTTAGCTTAAACCAAATCTTAAATACTCTTCATTTCTATATACAAATAATAGGCGTGGCAGAGGCCTGAATATATCCTCTAATAGCAGGTATTATGATTCAACAATGTGCTTAAGGAAATTATATGTACAAGGTTTATATCACATAATTTACGATTCTGAGAGTGAATGGACGTACGGACGTAAGGACATAAATATCCAGATCAACTGAGATTATCTTACTGATCAGGTATATATATATTTAAAGGCTTCCTTCTGGCTGTTGCAAAGAGAATAGCAAGCTTAGGATACTCCCAATCTTATGTGGAGGGTATAAAAAAATTTTAAATTATCTTTTATATCATAAAATATTTTTCAAATGAAATGTGCCATCTATGCTAACTTTGTAGATTTATTGGCACCCCATTACACATCGTACGATGTGAAGCCATTTAATATTAATGATTATTGTTTGAAAAAATAAGGCTCGTATACAAGTACAGTTGCAAAAACTTTAATGAAAACGATTATCGCGGTCTCAAAAATGAATGAACTGTAAAAGTGAATATTTTATATTCAAATTATTGTTTATTTTTTATATAAACAAATGCGTTCTTTTAATAATCACAAATTGATGTGGAGATAAGGAGAGTACCCAAATGAAATGATCTCACAAAACGAGATCATTGCTTAGATGAGATTTCCAAAGTTACAACTTACAAGGGTGATTATAATTATAGGGACAGATAGGGAAACGCTGGATTAATTCGATTTGTATAATATACAACGCAATTAAGTCTTAAGTAATCTTATCGAATTTATTTTTGTAATGAAATGCTCTAAGAAAGCGCCAAGAGATTATAAAGGGCTTATGAAGTTGTGGGCGCTCTATGTTGCGGATGCTGTGATGAAAAATATGGCATCGTGTGTATTTTCTAAAACTATTTTAGAGCATTAGGATTATAACAAGTTCCTTAAACATAATTGTTAAGCCTGCGTAATATCATATATTTCTATCCCTTAGATTCGCTTTCTCAACAGTTTCCAACCTTGATCAAAAGAAAACAGAAACTTTTATATAAAATATTATAGTCGGTCAAGCCCGACCATCAAATACCCTTCACCATTTGATGTTTTATTCAATTTAATTTTTTTCTTTGAAAAATATATCTCAACAAATGTGATCAGATTTTGATTCTGAATCGATCGGTAACTAAAGGTGGGTGTGGCAATTGGCATTGGGAGTTACAAACACCCGCACAAACTCAATGTACCCTTTGCCACAAGTGGTGCAGGATTCTTTATTTAATTATTTGTTAGGAAAACTTTTAAAATCCTTTATAACTTATGTAAGAAATCTTACTTCATAGAAAACAAACTTTTATTTCATTTTTTTGCATTTTCTTCTTTTATTTCCAGCAACTAAGTTATTGCGATTGGTGGTGTAGGTGGTGGTTTTTTTTCCATTTATTATAACACCATGGACTATTATCCTTCTACTATAATTGTGGGGCATAAAAAAAGTACAAACAAGTTGATTTCTTATCTAATATTAATCGTTCTATGGCATTTATTAAGAGTTGAAGCACGACCCAATTATCAAGGACCATTACATATGGGAATGACGGTTTTATCTAATTCTAAGATTAACAACAACAACAAAAACACTTGGATGAAATATGTGGTAAAATTTTGAATAATATCAAATATATATTTAAAGTGAAACTATTCCATATGAAGATAACTTTAAAAATGTTTAAAGTCTTCTAAAAAGGGTCCGCTTTTAATAACAATTCAATGAAATGGGATGAAAAATTTTTTATTGGAAAACGAGTGGAAATGTTATAGAATAGTTATGCCCGATTTTTTAATGCCCTACACTAGTTATTAACTTATAATTATTTAAGTTAATGCGAAGTGAAACATAATTATATGGAAAGAGGTTCTACAAATCAGTCAGGTCACGTTCAAATTTAGGACAGCCAATTATTAAGCTAATTAACTATTCTTTACCAAAGGATCGATACCTGACCTTGGAGCGAGTTTCATTAAAATGTCTTAACAAATGCGATCTATAGCTTGCGGACAAATGTACACAGATACTTGGGTGGATAGACGGACATGTTTAAATCGTTTCAGAAAGCGCGTAAACTGTAATTGTTGTTGTTTATTTATTTATTTTTCTTTTTCTTTAGAAACAAGAGCCGCAACAAGCGTATTCTTCTAAAATAGCACATTTATGGCCCTCACTCAATGATTTCCTTACAACCAACGATTCTGATGACATTCATCACGATACAAGTATTGCATATAAACAATTTTCCAAACGTTTACAAGATTTAACAGTATCCCCTGATTATAGCATCGCCAACAAAGCTGCATATAAAAATAAAAGAAGCAAGAAATGTAAGTTTAGATTATCGCATGACTCGTTTTATATCATTCGTATTTCTATATGAGTTGATTTTTATTTTTGTTTTTTTTTGTTTTTGTTTTTCATTTATATTTGAATCTTTGTTTACGTAGCCGAAGATAATGAATTAACACCGTGTAAGTTTTTTGTGGCAGTTTTTGTTTTAACTGAAATTTTTCGAAATTTTCTTACCTATCTTTTCAGATATGTATCCTTGTTACTTTAAAATTTGTATTATGGGTCTCAAGGATGTTTCTAAGAAGGATGAACTAGAGAAACAAGGACGCCTTTATAAAAAATATTAAAAAGACGCAAAAAGGATAAAAAACTTTGTATATTGTCGATGTTGCAAATAAGTATTTAAAAATATTCTTAAAACAACTTTCTACAATTTAAGAATATGTATATTATAAAATTTTACAGTTTTTATTTCATATTTTTTATATATTTATTTTTATTTTTTATTTATAATTAAAAAAATATTATTTTTATAACATAATTATATTTCAAATATATTTTAAAAAGTAAAAATAATTTTTTATGCATATATTTTATTTTTAAAATATAAACAATAGAAAAATATTTTTGTATTATTTGTTAAGATATAAAAAATAATATAATATAATACAAAAACAAAAAATAATATGAAAAATATTTATTATATATATATAATTATAATTATATTCTTTATATAATACATTTATATAGTAGTACAACTTTTGTTTTTAAAAGGTTAAAAAAAGTATTTACCAAAATAATTTACATATGTAAAACAAAATTAAAATATATTTCATCAATTTTTTTCAATATATGTATACATAAATTATGTATTACCGCTTCACATTATCCGCTATA
The DNA here is from genome assembly GCA_963971445.1 of Ornithomya chloropus. Classification (NCBI taxonomy): domain Eukaryota; kingdom Metazoa; phylum Arthropoda; class Insecta; order Diptera; family Hippoboscidae; genus Ornithomya; species Ornithomya chloropus. The sequence continues at coordinate 1,257,564 of OZ020532.1, forward strand.
TTCTATATTATACATTAGACGATTAAGTTTTTCACTGTAAATAGAAAAAAAATTAAATCATATGACAAGTATTAATGTGATAAATAAAAATTGTTTACTTACAATAGTAAAAATGTTTAAGGTTGTTTGTATAATATCATCCTTAGAGACAGGCAACGAATGCATAATGCAGAAGATTCGAATAAAATTCGGAGGGAAGTACAGTAACTGCAATATATACAGCTTACTGGGCGTATGAGCTACAAAAATGTGAAAGATGTTTAAAGGTATTGAAGTTGATTAATATAAAGATGCGATGGCTAGGTCATCTCGGCCGTATGGATGAAAGTGATGCAGTCAGGATGGCGTTCGATGGGGAAGCGAAAGGACGTCGCGTAAAAGGCAGAGTGAAAATCTGGTGGAGGGACCAAGTGTTTGATGTCCTGCCCTGCAAACACTTGGTGTACAAAACTGGCGAAGGCGTGCCGACGATCGAAGCGCGTGGCCTTCTCTTTTTGCAACGGGACAAAGATCTATATATGAACCGTTCAGTGATTAACTCCACTTTTTGAAAAATCTTAAATTTAGGTATCAAAGCACTTGGTATAGTCATAACTTTATTATTTCATCGCATTTCTCAACTTTTTTTTTTATGGAGTTAATCGATGTGCACTGAAAGGCTCACATATAGGTTGTAATGGGTCCGTAATGATTGAGAGGGACATATGTCTACAAGATTTTCTGAGTATTTTTTTTATTTACTTATCGCCTCCCTTGGTAGTATAGATACATACCTTAGATTAGAGGGACCAAAAATTGAGCCTTTTATAATCGCTTTAAACCGATTATATTATAATAACATGTCCCGTTCAATTTTCTTTATGTGTTTTATCTTTATTTATATCTATTTGTTTCTTTTTTTAAACTTTAAAAGAATCACAATATCAACCAAATACTAAACTAAGCCTTCGACAGAAATGTTTACAAACATTTCTGTTTGTTTATCTTTGAATACATAAAATGATGGTACAATTGCAAAACATTTTTGGGGAGATACTTAAAAATAAAATCCAATCAAAATATAAATAATTAAATGTATAAAAGACATAATGTAGACATAAATAATTGATTGATCTATCATACACATAGACTGAAGTTGTTGTTTTTCCAATTTTCAAACTAAATACGACGAACACGAAAGTTTGTATGTTTATGCAAATAGGTGGCTGCCTTAACTAATAAATTTATGTAAAAGGAAAGGTATTGGCAACACATACATTGAGTGATGGAAAGAGACAACAGCAATAAACTATTGATATTCATTACATGCTTTTTGTTTTGTTGTTGTTGTTGTTGTTGTTTTAGTTGTTTTGTTTTTCTTTTCTTACAAATATTTTTTTCTTATACTTGATATGATGAAAAACAATTTAAAATGTTTTCCCCTCATTATTTGTTGTTGTTGTTGTTGGTTTTGTCTTCTTCTTTTTCTTTTTTTTTTGTATTGTTTTTTCTCTCTATAAAAATATCAATTGAGATCGTTGTGGTTATGATTGTGGTTAAGTTGTATGTTGTTGTTGGCCCTCGTTAACCTCCGTTGTTGGCTGCAGTTGTTGCTGTTGTTCTGCCTCCAATTGTTTCAATTCTTTTTGTATTTGTTTTTTGCGCTTAACTTTGTCCAGCTGATCCTTTTCGGGACTTTTTAATGCACCACTTTTCATTTTCTCCTCAATCTGTTCAATTTCTCTTAATTTTTTACGCAATTTTTTCATTCTTTTCTGACTATCTGGCACCTCCTCATTTATACGCAATTGATCTTGAAAGTTTTCAGCCAAATCACTATTACAATGGGGACTATTTGTATGGATGGATGCTTTCGATTTGTGGCCCCCATTATTGGCCGTAGTAGTAGTAGTAGCTGTTGTTGTTGTTGTTGCTGTAGTTGAAGTTATTGAGGAGTGCGATGACTTATTCATATTAAATATTGGTGTCATTGTTGATGTTACTGGTATAAATGAGGTGATGTATGCATTGGTAGGCAGTTTCAATACACCAGGTAACGCTTGTTGTTGTTGTTGATGATTTTTGCTATTGGAAGTTGGTGTGACTGCTGCAGCATCTTTTTTAGTTTTATTTGGTTTGTCGGACACCACCGGATGCAGGCCAGGTGGCAATGTGGGTTTACGTTGAGCAAACTGCTTACCTTTGCTTTCATATAATGGCACCTCTTCCTGGGGTACATAACCATTTCTAACGCGTCTCGCCTTACGCCAGGTACCATCGGGCCGTTGTGTAGCTGGTATGAATTTTCCTACACACACACACACACACACACATACACATGCACATGCATAATTATTGTTTAATAATAATTTTACAAACGGACATATCATTATCTTTACCTTCACTGTCTGTTAAATAAGTGGTCATAATGACTGCACAGGAAACGTGATGGTAGCAATGGTCTAATAGGAATAGAGCTGCTTTTCAAGTCCCCGGGCAAGATATTGTACACTTTGTAATACCGCTAAAAAAATTACTTAGATAATAAACATTTTTAAGGCACACACCATCAACAATACGTGTATTGTACATATATGGCCACTTACTTGGCATGTACGATTTAGAAAACTCTTAATAATGTTCTCTTCTAAAAGGTAGGTTGCTCAAAGATTTTTTATATGAATTTTTTAACTTAAAACTATATAAAATCAAGTTCTTTTTAATAAAAAACTTCTTAAAATACTTTTCGCGTTACCTTCGAAAAGAAAATAAATTAGAAACGTCAAATAAATTCTCACCTACAGAGTAGCACAATCTCTGGCTACTCGCTTTTTACATATACAATTTATAAGGTGATTATAAAATGTATAATAACGAAGCAAGTGTAGCCTATGTGGCTACACTACACTTGAAAAACACATGTAAATATATTATAATCACCCGTTTCTAAACGGGTAACAGGAAGTGTGTTTAATTTCTTTTATTTTGGTTCAATTTTAGTAAAAACATTTCTAATTATATGCATATTTCATATTAAAGAATGTTAAAATGTTGAAACATTAGTAAATAATTATACAAAAGGCTTTTAAAAAACGAGGTAACTATGCACAGAGGAAGTGTAACGAACAAAGTGGCGGAACGTAAATGAACATTTCCTATATAGAAGCACAAGCAGAGTTTTACAAGAGCAAATTTTGTTACTAAAGAGAGCCTTGAATAAGTCGTTGCAAAACATTGCAGTTAAGTACACTTCATAAGTTCACTTTCATTTAAGTTGTGCAATGTGTGAAAATTTCTTCAAATCTTATTAATAAAATTAAGTTTTAATATTTAAATAACATCATAAACGTAAAATAATCCAATACTATATAAAGTTCAATAAAAAAGTTGCAAAATGCAACATTTATACGAAAGAAATGTTATAAATTTAATTCAAATGAAAATTTTCATTTTTTGTGAAAAAGTGTTCGTTGAAAAATGGTTCGCGACCTTTTTCATGTGCCGACGAGCCTTCGTGTGTGTGTTACGCGAAATTTTCGGTAATAAAGTAAGGCTTATAAATTTATTAAATTACATCCTGTATGGAAATACATGCAATTATATTATATTGATAAAAAAAAAGTTAACCAAAATTAAGTCATTTTATAGACAGACTGTTATAGTGTGTGATATTTTTAAACTATTTGATCCTCTACGAAAAAAGGCATGTTTGTATTAGAGGAAATATTAAATGTTAGTGCGCGCAATATTAAGTGCCCCACTGAGAAAGCGGGCCTCAATAATCTTCATGTAAGTGTCATATAAATCTGAAATACACATTTTTTCTTTGTATAATTAATATAATGTAAGGGCTTTACTCATCATTGCCATACAACAACTTGTCACGAATTATTAATATATTTTCATAACAAAATTATTCATTAAGATGATAACTGGTACACACCCATTGGTGTATATATGTTTGTATTTAATTATGCATTAGCATTTTGATAATGAGGGGTTTTTTAAAAGCATTATGATGCAAAATTATATAAATAATTAAAATTAATTAAATTGTTTATAATATTATTTTGGTAATACAAAGTTTTACTAATACTCAGCATATGTACTCAATTTTCAAAGAGATGAAATTGGTTCCCCTTCTGTGTTAGATGAAAGTACACAATTATATATTGCCAAGGTTGGGTTCAGTACTGTCCCAATCCATCAAATTTTTTAAAACCTATTTTTGGAATTTTATATTATTGTTGTTTACTTGATTGAGTGATTTTTGCTGTAATCCAATCCAAATAATAAGTAACTCGAGTAAAGCCAACCGGTTTTGTAATATCACAACCCTTAGCCGGACCAAAACTGGTAATACCAATAACCAAACGTGTCCGTTGCAAGATTAACGGTCCACCCGAATCACCCAAACACACAATTTTATCATTTAAGCCTTTGGCACATAAAATGCCATCACTAATTATGGCACCATATTCATTAAAACAGGCTGCATTAGAGATCACCAACAATTCGATAAATTTCTTCGAACCCGTTATAGTAGAATTGCCATTTGTGGTGTCATCAGCCCAATCTACCGTTATTGCTTTCATATTTGAAAATTTTTGCTTTCGTTTTTCGTAGGGTAGTATGGCGGGTTGAATGAATTTTGTAAAATTAATAGTTTGAGGTAATTTCACCAAAGCTATGTCATTAGCTGCTGTAGATGCTTCATATTTTTCATGTTGTAAAAATTCACGGCTACGTATAAATAAACCATTAGTTGGATAGATTCGGTCACTGCCCATATAAATGTTGATATAATTAATGTTTTGTGTACAATGAGCTGCTGTTAAGATCCATAATTTATTTAATAAAGTACCACCACAAAGTGTTTCTGTATAATCAATCGATCTCCCAATCAGCAACACTTGATAAGGTAACATTTCTATTAGACCGTATATATTAAAAGCGGTAATAAATGATTGGATTATAACGAATATAAATACAATTTGTAATGAACACATTTTATGAGGAGGAACTCTTATTATTATCGTATTGTATTGTTGTTAAATTAAAGTCTACTTCCAATCTAATCTAAACAGCTTCAAATTGTATCGTATTTGATAAAATTATAATATGTAGCTTTCATACATTGTTTGCATTGAAGCAGAGTTTTAAGGGCTTTTGCATGTAATTGGACAGGTTTGCTTTGAAAAGGGAACTTTCCTTAGCTTTATAAAGAGCTTTGCATGGATGAGTATAAAAGGAAAATATGAAGATTTCATTAACAAAAATTTACTCACAAAGGATTACATTACTTTAGCCTGTTGAACTTACTAGCTTTACATAAATGTTGCATTTCTAAATAGAAAAAGAGAATATATCTGAACCATCCACTTTGCATTTTGTCACATTGTTTGAAATAATAGATTTTGCTTTCTTTTGATTTCCTTTCCTTGTGAAATCAAGTCTCATGTTTATTTCGTTTTAAAGCTAGTTGTGCATTTTTTCTCTTCTGTTTGTTTAATTTTAATAAAGCAATTCAATAAGTATCACATAAAATAGATTTTAAAAAAGCCCTTGTTTTTCGTTTTTTTTTCTAAGCCTTAACTACAGCGGCACCTTTCTTTTTGATTAAACAGTCCAAGGCACAGGTTATGTCGCAAAATATGTCATCCACATTTCGTTCAGCATTAATCTAATAAAAATAGAGATCAGCAGAGTTAGTTTTTTTATAATTCGTAACTGTATGATTAGAGAGAGAAAAATGTTCAGAATAACTGTAACAAAGCCAAGGTACTTGATTTTAAATTGATTTTGAAGGTTGGGTTTAATAAATCAATTAATTTGTTGAATACAAACCGTTAGTGTTTTTTCGGTGTATTGAGAGAGTATAGCATTGGTATTCCTACGGAAGGTAGCTATACGCGTTTTAATTGAATCCTCATTGTCATCGGCACGCTTTTCTGTTGAGGCAGCTGCCCGACCCAAAATGCGCTGCACTAATGTCTCCTTATAAAGGATGAAAATTGGAAATATTAAAAATCGAGAAAATATATAAAATGGTTTAAAAACTTACATCAGCACAATCAAAAAATATAATCATATCAGCGGGAGCAATTTTACTTTCAAAAGCTACACCTTGATCTCTTTCCCGAGGATAACTACAAAAATATTGAAATTTATAGAAAACAAAAAAGGAATATAAAAGAAAACCCTTGCATTGTGGGAGAAAACATACCCATCAATAAGAAAACCGGGTGCATCGCCGGCCTTGTCCTCCACAGCTTGTTGCAATAGTTGCAGAACATCCTCATTAGGTACCAGTTTGCCTTCTTTCATTACAGCAGCTAAATTTTTACCCCTTGGAGTACCCGCAGCCACCTAAAATAAAGTAATTTTTAAAATGTATTTAAAAAAATATTAAAAATTATTATCGGTAATCTACCTCAGCTCTCAATAGATCGCCCGTACTTAAATGTACAAAATGATATTTTTCAACAATTTTGGCACATTGAGTGCCTTTGCCACAACCTGGTCCACCTAAAACCCATATAATTGGTACTTGAATCTATAAAGAAGAGATGGAGAGTAGTGATGAATTATTAAAGAATGAAGACGAAGAATTACATTTACACACACACACACACACACACACACACATAAGGCATTTAACCGTTGCAGCTAATTGTTCTCGGCTTTATTAATTAAAGCTTGGCTTAAAACTTTGGATTAAAAGCTGATTTATTTTTTATTCGAGTTAGAGAGAGCGTTTAAGAGCATAACAAAATAACGGTTTCATACTCTTACTTACAACTGTACTTTGTTGTCTACTTAAGGCTTCAGCCCGCTGTTTGTCGTCGGCCTCCCTCTTCATGGCCATTTGATGACACATAAACAACTACATTATAACATATATATATATATGGGTGTATAAGAATTTTTTTTTATGAAAACATTAGGATGAATTTAATATTGTTGTTTCTTATTAGATTTATACAAGCAGAGCAGGTTAAGCGGGACATTTTAAAAAGAATAATAAAAAATTAAACCAGAAAAGGATGAAAGTTATAGAATAAATATCTTTTAAGGTGAGGTTGGCAAGTCCTTCTCTTTGGCCCTTAAAGACTCTTTCACGATATAGCTACAATAACGTTATCAATGTTATCCAACCACTATGATTTAATGAAACTTCAAAACCAATGCGAATACATCCACCGTAGGTCAGTAATGATGAATACAAAATATTGACGTTTATCATACACTTAACCCTGGCATTGATGTGATCGCGGAAAATCTTTCTTATTAGCCGGCACAATGCCAAAATAATTTTCACATCATTTAGCAAGAATAACAAAAAAATTGTATTTCGGTATTTATATATACTCGTACATATATGCATGTAAACGCTTTCATTTCATTATTTTATTGCATTTATTTTTTATTTGGTTGCAATACCTTTGTTTTCACGCAATTGTGAAAGATTTTATAGAGGAAAGAAACCAACAAAATTAAGGAAAACAAGTAAAAATGTTTTATTGGACTTAAACCAATTATTTTTATACCCACACCACCCACACCACACCATCTCTCAGTTTTTAACTGGCATTCATTTTATTGTTTATCAACTATTGCATAACATGATAGAGAACCATCAAAACCAAATTACTTAAAAACACTAGTATTAGTAATCTTTAGGGCTATGATATTTTCCTTAGATATTTAAGCCTTGATTTATTTAGATTTTGATTCTTTGTTTTTTGATTTTCTTAAAAATCTTTCGAATAGAACGGGTTCTTAAGTAGTATTGGAAACACATCTGTTTTATTTCATAACTGTACAAAGATCTTGTTTATAAAAATTTTATCAAAATGCGTCACTTTGTTAATAAAAATTGACTTAGGTTAAATCTTAAATACTCTTCACATCTACATACAAATAAAGGGCGTGGCAGGTAGGAGATTACGCTCTCTAATAGTGTATTATAAATCAGCTTGCAAGTCTAAGTTTTATTTTAAATACAGTTTTTTATGAATTGTGACAGGCAGACGGACATGCGGACATACATGTCTAGATCGACTCAGTTTTTGATTGTGATCCAGAATATAAATATATTTTATAGGATTTTATTACACCTGCTTCTAGATATTGCAAATGATATGACAAACTTAGTACATCCCCGATTTCAGGTGGAGGGTATCTCCACTTTTCATTTTTTTTGTAAACAGAATATTTACTACAGACGCTCTGACTACTCAGGATCTTTTACTTTTTTTTGAAGTGTTGCATACCTTTTGACAAATTAAGTACACCGGTTGGTAGAAACACAGAACAGAAACAATTAATATGTAACATTCGCCAAGTACTACTCATCATAAAAAGCTCAAGGGATGTAAAATGAAATGCATTAGTTTAGTATGAAAGAGAGGGGCAGAAAAGATTCAGGGTCACTGCTGCAAACAAAAGCGTTGTCTTGGGCACAAAACAAAAACAAAACCAAACCCAAAACAAAAAAAGTCAAACTATGTCAAGGTTAAAAGGAAACAATAAAGACTTAATTATTACTAAAAAAAAACTTTATTTGGCTGAGGCCAAATCTTAAATACCCGGCATCAATGGACCAAAGCTTGCCCAGGAGTATATATGCTCTCCGTACTTTATAGATAAGTAAAACACAAAATTTATTTAAAAATGCTTCCTTTTTCAAATGTTATTGTATAGTGGGCGTGTCGACTGAAAGTTTTTGTCCAACTACCAACATTTCTAACAAGTTTGGAATCAATGGACGTCTCCTTCTGTACCTTGCAAATGTTTTAACAAAATCATATATACCCCCATATACATATATATATATAATGAATGAGTGGAGGGTATAAAAATATGCGAAATTTCTTTTTATAGGTTTTTTTTTTTCATATGGTTTCGCTTATAAACCTCGACTGTTGTTTCATACACTTTTCAACTACTCACCATTATAAATAATTGAAATTTATAAGATGATCTCTAGGTAGTAATTAAAAGTAAATACGAGTGCTTTTCCTAATGAAAACACTGTTTTGTGTAATTAACACCCACCCACTCGCTCGTTCACTCTTAATTATATGCACACTGTCGTGGTGTGTTAAGTAATTAATTTTATTTTTAATTTTTTGAATATTGTACCGTTAGCTGTACGATTTCTTATTCGAGACGCAGCACATCATCAACTAAAACAAACTTACAATGCGTTTCTTTCCTTCGGATTTCTTGCTGCTGGCCATAATTTTCTTCTCAAATGTTTCACACCGTAAAGCTTTCAAGTGATTTTTTTCTTGCAATAAATGTTTTTTTTTTTGTTATTTTATTTGTTTTTCTTCGCGTAAAATTTGAGGAAGTAAAGAAAACTTTTAATTTGAATGAATGAAAATTTCTTTTTAACTTTTTCTCTTTAAACAAAACAACAGTTAGCTTTTGACAGCGTGTCAGAGTGAGGGTGAGAGAGATAGCTTTAGGAAGCAAATGCTTTTTATACAGGGTTGCCTGGTGATTTTATTTTTATTTTTAAATTTATACATTTAAGAAAAATAATAAATAAATGCTTGGACCTGTTTCGATTCATTGACTGTGACTAGTATTAACGTAATTGGTTGTAATTGTTGGCGGTGTATTTGATGGATTTGTTGATGGGTTGGAAAGGATTGTTTGGGCTTTAGAATAATCACCCGGAAGTTGGGTGGTCCTGGATTAGATTTGCGAAAACTTTCGCGGGGCAAATAAACATCGAAGGCTATGCTTAAACTGTTGTTCTCCTCATTTTTCTCATCTTTATCTTCAAGCCATTCCTCTTCTTCTCTTTCTTCTTCATCACTTGTTTCATAATTCTTCAAGGGTATAATGTCGAATTTTTGAAAAACTTTCTTAAAATTCTCAGGCAACGGTTCAGATTTTAAGAAATTTAATAAACTGTCATTGGAGGTATTTGCTGTGTTAGTAAGATTCACAGTACAATGCCTTTTAGCTTTATGCCATTGATTAAGTTCAGCTTCTGCTGCCGCCCGTTTTGCTTTGGGTTGAAATTTTTCTTTAAAATTCAAAATTTGTTCGTTACTTCCGTGGGATATAAGTGGAATAGTTTTATTTTGTTTTGAAGGATTTCTAATTTGTTGTTTACAGTTGTCAAATTGTTCCTTAATTGTGTTATAAGGAAGAAATTTACATGGTGTCTCTATAGTTTTACTTTCAGGGTGTAATTCCTGTTCCAATAATGACCAAACACAATCTTCGGCAGTTCTTATTGGTTGCTTATCAAATCTAATATTTTGATGTTTAATTAATATATAACCGGCTCGGGTTAAATTTGAATACACCAAATAATTTACATATTTGTCGGAAGCTGATTCTCCCATTAATAATAAATAAGCCTGTTCTATTGACATCAATTGTTTATTATATTCGAGTTGTAGGCGATTCTGTAAGAATGAAAATGAGAATTATTTGTATTATACAAATTGATTGAATGTTACCATTTCCAATAGAAACAATGCCTCATAGTATTCTAAATAGAGTTGTCCTTTATGATTGTAGCCAAAATTTGAAAATTTTCCATCTTTACGTATTACCCGAACAGCTTTTAAGTTGTCATCCCATTCTGCCAATGTTCGCCCAGCTAAACGTTCTATGCGCGGTTTTGACAATTGTTTTTCCAAACGATCTGTTAATGGAAAAAGAAACTTTATATGGAATTTTAATTTATCTTATAATTAGTTTTCTTTTTACCATATAAATCATCTAATTCTTTAGCCTCTTCGTTTGTATTAGTTGGCATGGTTTTTTTTAAACCACTAGCAACCACAACCAACGTTTCATCATTCCTTAAGCCTAAAAGTTCATCACTTCTGAAATTTCGTTATACATTAAACATAGTATGCATTTATGTGATTTAATTATATTACTTTAGATATTTCGTTTTTGGTATAATTTTAATATATTCATTAGGTTTTAGTGCTTCAGTCATAATATATTTTATAATAATAAGAATAATAATTAATTCTCCATATAACACAACGATTCAGTTGATTATTATTATTATTAACAGCTGAACACAATTGACACTTAAACAAGACAGGGTGTAGTTAGTGATAATATTATATAATATAACATTATGTGACGCCCTATTTTAATATAAGCCTTCAATTTCTAAAAGTTTTTTTTATTATTCATAATATATAAGTCTAATAATTATTCATATGAGAAATTTGAATAAACATATCTTATGTATGGTTCAAATTCCCGCATTTTACATATAAACTTGATGTATTTTTTTTATGAAATGTATATGAGATGGCAATACTCTTTATTTGTAAAAGTGGTAACGAGATTTAAAGAGAACAACTGCAGCTAACTTAACATCATATCTATAAAATTTTCTCAATTACCGGAATACAGAAATAACGTTAGAAAGTAATTAATGTGTTTCAATTATTCACTTCGATTAATAAATACTTACATGTAAGCTTCCCAAACAACTAAACATGTAATTATTTTGAACATTTTATTGAAAAATATAATTTTTGAAAACTACTTAAACAGACTTATTTACATTACAATAATAGTTTTAATACACATTTTCAACAGAATTATTATAAAGGTGGGGAGTATCAAATTATTAAAATTTTTCACATTTATACTTTATGACAAAACATATGCTTTCTCTTTTCCTCTGTAATAATGTAATTGATAACGGATAATGTTTAACGTTGACTTGGATGACATCAGTAAAATACATTTTTTTTTTGTTAAACTGTTATAAACCATCGAAAATAATATACAAACAACAATATACATTTTGTTTTGATTTGTATTACAATCAAATTATTACAATAAAGACAAGACACATTGGTTGTTTTTGTAGTTAAACACTTATGTTAACGTTTTTGTTAACTATGGTCTATAAGAGAGAAAGATAGAAATAGAAAACATTATAATAAATGATAAATAATAAAATAAAAAATGAGCATTCAATGAAGATGATGGAGAGAAGTAAAATAAGATAAGAGACACGCCTACAATCGATAAACATCAATTTATCTGCCTAAAAAAATTGAGCTATGAAGTTGAAATTTGTTCAATATATTCAAGCATTCAGGGATGTACCTAATATAGGCGTGGTCGCATAAAGTATAACTTTTTTAGTCTAAAACTCGACTTTTAAGCTCAACTGTAGTACATACAAGGCGTAATTATGAACTGCCTTACTTTTCTTTGTAGACGTGTAAGGATATTTAAGATTTGTTCTAAACTAAATTTAGTCTTCTTTCTTGTTTAAGCATATTTTAAGCATTCATGACTGAATCAATTAAATATTTTATGATTTTCGGGGAATAATTGTTTTTTATTTTACGTTAATTAACAAAAGAAATGTACGAACAAGCAACATGCAAACAACAGTTGTCAGCATTTCTACAATTGGATTGTATGCAGTAATGAGAGGAAGGAGGAGAATAATCATAGATTACACGAAACATCTCTGTTTCATATCTAAACCTAGGTTATGATGGTAAGTGTACCTCAGAATGTCTTCACACAGTGTTGATTGTAAAATATGTTTGTCCCTTTCTTCCTCTCCATTGTGTATCATAATCTAATTAATTTTCATTTAATTTAAAAGAAAACAATTTCATTATTGGTTTTTTTACACGATGAGACACATTTTTGTGTGTTTATTTTCATTTTTGGGTTTCATTTTAAATGTAGTTTTCTTGTTCTCGTTAATTTAAAACTGCATTTTTCTACTTCTCCCCATTATCAATATAAACGAATACAAGTTTCTGTAAATGGCAAAATGTTTCCCTTAATTTTAACAAAGTTTTCTAGTATTAATTTTTTGTTGGCTTATGCTTTGAGTACAATTAATATTTTGATATCTTCCGGTAAAAGTTATACAATACAATTAAAAATGTTTATTATAAACACTAATAAAAAAGTTGCTTTCTTCAATTGTTAGACAAAAGGACGGGTGTTCCATAAACGCATTTTGTTTCAAGTTAAAAAAATTAACAAAAAAAAATTACTTTTATATTACGTTACAAATATTTAGAAGAAATAAAAAAATTATTTAAAGGGGAAATCCAAAAACTCTTCTGTATTTTTCACGTAAATTATTTGCAACTGATCGTTCTTGGGCCAAAAAAAAATTGTGTTTGAGGAAACGGAATAGAGAAACAAACAGCTGAGGAGTATGTTTTATGTGTTATATTAATTGTATGGAAGAATAACATCATGACTACCGTTAGAGTACAATGAATGAAATGAATGCATGGAAATTGTTGCTAATAAATAACGGGTTATTCATTATATGTCAAAACTATTAGGGCTGTATTTTTATAAATCATGCTCACTTAGCGTAGCAGGTAAAATGTTGTTGACGTAATCAAATCAATTAAATTATGGAAAGAATTCGCGAAGCTTGATATAATTCCGAAGGAGGGCATTTAATTTTTCGAATTCATAATAAATGAGAAATTGAATATTATTAAAAAGGCGTAAACGGTCCTATTAAAATATGGAATAAAGGAATAATTCCATCTTCGTAAGTAATTTGATTAATAGCGGAGTATTATGTATATTGTAGGCACTTATTATTTGTACTTAATGTCATCTAATGCGTTATTAAGTGAGCGTTAATTTGTTAAGGCACATGTAACTAATACAGCTCTAATAGAATGTAGAATGTATTAGCGTCGAGTATGACAAATGCAAGATCATTAATTGTTTATGAAGAGTATGAGAGTGACTTTTTATTTCTTTTTTTTTTTTGATGCTTACTTTTTCATGAGTGAACGGACTTTTTTCATAGTTCGATTAAAAATCGTTTTATTATTTGGATTTACTTGCTGATTATTGACAGCAGCGGTAGCACCTCCCAAAGAATGATTCGCTGTGTCTTTGGCAATCCGACTATTGTTACTAGCCGTACTATTGCCTCTATGCAGATGAGCTGCTGCCCGAGTTTGACTTTTCATTGTTATTGGTGTTGTTGTTGTTATTGGTGCATTTTTCGATTTGATTAAATTATTCTGATTATCTTCTTGTTCATCCTCCGCAGAACTTATACCCTCAGGACTCTGTCTATTAAGCACATTTGAACGTAACGTTGCCACTCTTTCGGGTGTAAGTGATTTGGTGTCTCTTGTTAAAGTCAGGCATGGTGATGGTAGGGTATTTGTGGCGTTAGTGGGCAATAGTTCTGGTGTTATGGCTACTGCCAGGTTGTGCATACTTTGTGTACCATCTGTTGGAGAAGGTGGTGCAACAATTGTTGCTAGTGTTTGCTCATCTAAGAAGTGATCTAATGAGCGTGATTTTCTATGTTGCGGATTAATAGGTGGCAGATTTGTAGACTTTTGCCTTCTTGTCACTGTTTCTATGGCCTTTTTTCCCTGCAGATCCGTTAATGAGGCAATCGAACCATTAAAATCTTCCGTTGGCTGTAAAGTACTCGTCGAACTGGCATTTGTTAGAGCCATACTGCCGGCTGTTACTAAAGCTGCCGCTTCGGCTATCCTTTGATCACCCGTTTCCGGGTCTTTGTTGTCCAACAAACCATCCACACTATGACTGCGATAATTAGAATTGGCTTTTTGCGCTTTCTGCGCTGTTATGCTCACCGCAGAACTACGCCTTGGTGGCCTATATGTTAAGGGTGAGACATTTTGCATGGAGCCACCCATTGGTACAACCCTTTGTTGCCCTGTAATATGTTGCGTTCTATAGGGCGTCAAAATATTACGCTTCGAACCACGCCCATACATGCTTAATTGGCTTCCAATGCTGCCCACTTTGCCAGTACTGCTCATTAAATTGCCGAAACGTTGCTGAGCGATGCCGGGTGTGGACGAAGTTCGGTATCTATTGCCGTGATGACTAGTTGCTAATTGGTGATTAGTATTCAATTAAATGGATTATCGTCAGTAATAAATTTGGCAGAGTTTTTGAATTTCTTTTTTGTTATCGATAACTAAATAATGTTAGCAAGTAATTGGAATAACTAGGACAACTATCACCAAAGTAGTAGAGAGAGGACTATAGAAAAGGTTGCGGTTCTTTAATTAAGAAGGTAAGAGTAAATGTAAAACTTAACTTTTAACTTGAGAATGAAGAGTTTGGAAAGAAAGAAAGGTGTAGCTTAAGAGTTTTATCAAAAATTTCGACTATCCGTTAAACGGTTCATTTTGTAATATTCGAAGATATTTTTTAAACGGGGACAATCCAGTTTCAATCGACACTGGATCGTCCGGTTTGGATTGTTATTGATGGATTTTGTATCCCACCTGATGCACCGCTATTCACTGCCGTTCCATTACCAATGCTGCCAGTTGTACTGCCCGCATTACTGCCGCCTACGCTATATTCCGAATCATTACTATGCATGCGTTGATAAGTAACTGCCGTTCCTGGTGTACCTGGTGTCATACCGATAATACGATCAATATTCTTTTCACCTCGCATAAATCTAAAAGTTTGTATAATCCCAAATGTGGATATACTTTTAATTGGTGTTGTGAAAAACACTTACCGTTCTAGTTTGTCGATACAAGCATCTTGATAATCGTGTATCCAGGTGACACCATTAAAATGGCAAATACTGCGCATATCTTCGGGCAAACATTCCGCTTCTGGCCAATCAAACTGATCAATGATCGGTATTATGTTACAATTGGCATTTAAAGCGGCTACAATCTCCTAAAATTTTTATATGCGAGACCTATTAAATACGCGTTTACCGGGAGATTTGTTTGTCTAATGAACTTACTCTATGAACCCAATCTTTGCAGTCTTTATCATCAATACAACGTTCGAGAGCGTGAGGTGTCAACACTAATACAAAGTTTTTTGCCTGACGAATACTATTCAGTAAGCCGTTATCGAATTTGCCCGCTTCTAAACGTTCAACATCAATGAACACTGAAAAGCCGCGCAACTGCAAATGGACCTGAGAAGATGGGGAAAAAACAGCAATTTAGGGAAACACTTCTTGCTTTCAAAGTGGTTCTTGTACCTTCAATAAACTGGCCAATTGTGATCCATTCGAACGTCTGTAGCTAACAAACACGTCCAATGTTTTTATAACATTATCATCCGTTGAGCTAACCAAAGCATTCTCCAATGTTTTTACCGAATTGAGGATACGCAATCGATGTATCGAATTCTTAATGCCGCATTCAGCAATCAACATATCCTCGTTGATATGAGGTAAAGATGTTTTATCGATGCCCGCATTAACCATTGAGTACGTGTACGTACAGTATTCGGAACCGATTTCGGCTAGAAATTGATGAAGTTTAGCAATGTCTTTCGAAGAATAGTCCGCCATACGTTTCAAATTCTGTAATTCACGTTCGAAACGTTTCACTAGAATTCCGTTGGCAATGCCAATATCATTACGCAAATTGTCTTCGTTCAGTTTAAGCAGTAAGTCCCCATCTACCTGGGATTCTTGAAATTGTTTAACAAATTGACCAAAACCGATCTGTTTCACCCATTCTTGAACATCTTCCACCGACCACAACGGCACTTGCTGTGATAATTTATGTGGTACAGTTTCTCCAATCAGCCGCAATGCTTGAGCGGCAAATTTAGAGGCTATAGCATTCGGGCAACTGGCCACAGTTTTAAGTGCTTCAATGGCTCCAATTTCTCGAAAGATTTCTGTATTACCCTGTTCTCGTTTGATGCCAGCCTCCATGCAAAAGTGGAAAGCTGCCAAACTGCGCGCTTCTTCACGATTGGAACTCAATACTGGTACAAGTCGTTCTAACCAGTGTTTGCTTTGACCATGGGCATGCGCCAAATTCGATTTGGCAAATTCGGAAGGATCGTGCGAAGTCACAAAGGGCTCTACCAAATCCAAACAACCAGATTTTAGTACTTCCGCCTCAATTTCTTTATTGGCCACCAGTACAGCTATGGCCAGACAGGCATAGTATTTGATATTGTCATCGGTGTGAAAGGCCAAAGGAAATAGCCACATGGGTACTTTTCGTAAAATCATGGCCTCTTGATTTTCAGCACCACCATACAGTGACAAATTCGCCAAAGCACTGGCACAATGCCGTAAGGTTTCCACATCGCTGGTTCGACATTCGAACAGAACCGCATCTAAACCGCCCAATTTGATGACATCGGAACATGTTCCCTCAGAGTGTTTGAATAGATGCTCTAATATGCCAGTTCCCACTCGAGAATATTCCGTACTTGAATTTTTCGTACACACGCAAGCCACATTCACCACTTTATCTAAGCCATTGTCTACAACGTGACTACGATTTTCCGTAGTTAAACATTGTTCCAGCAGTTTAGCTGAAGAGAACTTTATTTGCATATCACCCTTAACGCAATTGTGCATCAATAAATCCAAGCCACCACTTTTTCTTAACGAATCACACAAACTATAACCCAGCTCATGGCCATGGGTGGGCACTTCCCAAGCCCTTCTAATCACTTCATTAATTTTATCTAAATACGAAGTTTCCTCAGTAGAGGCTTTTCGTTCCCTTAGAGAATTTACACAGGAAGTCAACATGTTTGAGTATTTGACAATAGTTTGCTCAATTTCCTTTTGACCACTAGCACTGGATAAAGTCATAAGATCGTCCATTTTAAAATCGGATAATCGAAAGAATTGTCCATTCGCTGCGGACATATGAGAGGAGATCATACTGCTGCCACTGCTTGAAACACCTTTATGCGTCATGGTATAATTGGACTGAGAGGCGGACGATACATGCTTCTCCTGACTGATAATGCCATTCGAAGTCATGGTTTGGGATTGTTGCGATTGTGAGATGGCTTTCTTGTCGGCAGAGAACGTATCACTTTGAACTTTAATACTAGCGGCTGCCACATTATTGCTAGCCTGTTGTGTAACGTCTCCAGCACGCAAAGACAAAGCTTCCTACAAAAAAAAAAAAAAACGGACAATTATAAGAAAGGAGAAAAACAATATCATGTGAATCATTAAAAAAGTTGAAACCATTCTTTAAGTTTTATACCTGTTTCTGTTGCTCAACCTCAATGGGTATTTCGCGTATATTTTTAAGATTAAGAGTATTAGGTGTAGATGGAATATTGCCTGTATTAGTAAAAGTTGGAGTGGAATTCTTACGTACACTACGTTTAGTACAAGATGATGAGGACACCGAACAAGTTGACATTCTTCGCCCTTTAGCAGTCGCAGTAGTTGAAGTAATAGTACTTGTCGAATCAGACATAGGCATAGTCGTAGGACTATCTATAACTTGTATTGGTTGAATGGTGGGTGAAAGTGGACTTGTTGCTGTTGTACTGTTGTCTGTTGTATTAGGCGGTGGTGATAATGGCATTTCTATAATAGGACTGGGTGATCGGGTTGGTAGAAAATCCGTTTGACCCATTGATCGAAATAATCCTTTACGAATTGGCCAAGGGCCTTGACGGTTTTCCATAGTTATTCAATTTTCTTTAGATATAAATTAGGTTTAGAGTTGGGAAGTAGAAGGCAGGACAGTAGCAGACCTTTGAAACGTTTATTGGTGGAATTTTTCAACAACTCAACTCGTTACTCCTTTGAAGAGTCTAAACTGAGTAGTCAGTGCTTAAAAAATATTGCACCGAATCATGTATTTCACGTTTATATTAACTAAATAATCGGTTGTAGTAAGAAGTGTTTTTTGCCACTTGAGTGTTAGGCACTTGAAAGTATGTCTACCACGAATTTCATACGAAACGAATTTCAATCAGTGACAAAAATCACACAAATATGTTAAATATTCAATCACAAAAACATTAGTTTTTTTTTGCTCAAAATACAAGAACATGAAACAAATTATTTAAAAAATTTTCTAGATTTGACGAACGGCAATTGTGTAGTGTTTATATATATATATTGTTTATACCGAATCATAATAATAATAAAATGTCGTATGCTTCAATCCAAAACCCAAATGTTTTTGTACAGAGAAATCGTCAAATGTCCAACGATCCGGCCTGTTCAACAGTTTCAATTCGAATATTCGCGAGCTACTGAAATACAGTCTTTAGCTTTTAGCAAGAGTTTCTAAATTACAATAATTTTGTGGGAAATGCTCAAAATGAGAAGCAAGATAGAGGATTTAGTTAGTATTCGGTAGAGAAAGAGAGAGAAATTGTTTATTAATAATTTAAAATCTAGCGAGAGAAAGATTGAAGAATAAATTTGTGAATTGATTTTCTTTTTGATTGAAAGAACTCTCACGTATTTCTCTCGGTATTTTGCTCAATTCACGTTAGCTACTTACACCGGAATATAATGATGTCTTTCTTTATAAAATAAGGTTTCACCAGCTAGAGACGCGAACTTCTTTCGCACTTTTACAAGTTACATATCTTTCAGCGATGGAGCAATTATTTTGTTGACACTTAATGTGCGAAATCGAAAAGAATTGATGAAGCTTCTGCTATTTTAAGAGTAGGTCTTCGAATGGTTAACTATTGCCCTACTATACTATAAAATCTCTTTCATCATATAACAATTAAATTAAATAAAATTCTTATTATTATGCAATTTATAATTTTTATTATATTTAACTTGCATTCGATGTGAAGAAGAAAAAAACATTTTTTGTAAACAATTGTTCTACAAAAAAAAAAAAAAAAATTCTTGGCCTTATGCCAAAATATTTTGCAGTTAATAAAAAAATCTATATATTTATACTCTCCACATAAGACATTAAGGGGATATATAAACTTTGTCATATCATTTGCAATACTTAGAAGAAGGGGTCAGAGGTGTATGTCCGTACTTCCGCATGTCTGTCTGTTGTTGGTATTCTCACGTTTGTAAATTTTAAGACATTATTGGAAATTTTGTTGTTTGTAGAGATATTTTATTATAAAAATTGTGTAAAATTGGTCAAGAGCCACGCCCACAATCTAAAAGATGTGTATGTAATTGATCTATGCAAAAGAAATTTGGTATACATATATATAATTACCGAATCGATTGATGTGCCAAAAATGGGCATGGTCGAATAACAGACGGCCCCCTTTTGTATATAGATATGGAGGATATTAAAAAGTTGGCGTAAGCTAAATTTAGTTTTTTTTTACTTGTTTGTTCATGCATTTGTACCCTATCATACATTTCGAGTAATAAAATATTTGATTGCGTGTACAGCAGAATTTTACATATAAATTGATTGTAAAAAATAACAATCATTTATATATTCTTGCTCTTATATGTGTTTTGTAAAAATTCTTTATGCAGGCTTGCATTACAAGACGTATGAGTTATTATATAATTTTATAACTTATACGCACGTCAGAACAAAAAGTTTGAAAACTTTAAACCTTTAAGAATAAATAGTTATGATCACATTTTGTCATTATTTTATAATATTTTGCGGTAGAGTTCACTCATAAGCACCTTTGGTGCCTAATCTTCAACAATACCAGACTTTTATTTGTTGTTGTGAAATTACTTCATTTCTTCTTTTCTTCCATTTACCTTAATTTTTTCCAAAACTTTATTATATTTATAACGTGTAGGCGGCTTCTTATGTGGATAATAACGAACAGCAGTTAATTGTATTGAAGGATTTTTTAAAATAACAAAAGCTCCACTTAAGAATAAGTTTTTGGTTAACATTGCCCCATAAATTCCATGAAATTATTTTATTCCTTTATTCCAAAATATTATACATTTCACAGTAGCACCTTAACAAGAATACACCCTTCACCATTGAATGTTGTTTAAGGACTAAAGTGTTAGGGGTGGACAGTTTATTCATACTTTGCGTTGAAGTTGATGAAATTTTCATTTAAAAAAAAATCAATACTTTCCCCTTTTTTTCGAGACAGAAAAACACTATTACACTATTTAGGGTGAAGTAGATAGAAGAAGAAGTTCGGTTAGTAGTGTAAAGTTTTTATATCCAACTTAACTTTAGGTGTCCTTGACTTGGTTTAACTATTTCTTAACAAACATTCAGACATCCCATTGCGTGCTTTATTATAAACTATATATATAATTATAACGTGAGAAATTCCCAGCTTTTTAAATGTTTCCGTGCAATTCTCATATGAATTATATTTAGCAGTTGAGAGTTGCTAACGATGGTAAGATGACGTTCAGTGAAATGTTAATATTTAAAATGCCTCCAATAAATTTTTTGATAAATCTTTCATCGCTTAATTCAATTGTTAGGATCGTTAGTGCATTTAAATATATATTAAAAAAAAAGTTAGCAAGGGACGTACAGACATAAGTAAACCAATTCAAATGTAAAGCTGATTAAAAAGATTAAAACTTTATAGAATGTAAGCGAAATTCTACGTAAGGGTAAGAAGAACTATAGAAGTAAAGCTTTTAAGCTAAATCAACTTTCTTAACATAACGATCTAAGTAGAAAACTTATAAAACTTGATTTAATCCACTCATTATTCTTCTTTTTTATTTTAATTTTCACAAAAACTTACATGTATAACGGCAGCATTTTGTTCAGCCTTAATACCATCCACTTCCATACGATTTCGTGTTGCGGCGGCAGCTTTTGCTTCCTGATAATCAATATCGCCCGCTTGTAAACGTTTACTTTCCGCTAAATTGCTGGTAGCATGCTCTGAACTAAAACCATCGGTAACAATTTTCTTTTTCGATTCCGTCTTGCAACGTTTCTCTTCAAATTTAACCGTATCAACAGTTACATTTGACGAATTTAAACCATTAACTGCTAAGGGATTGGTAGCTTCCACTAAGTCCAAATGTATTTCATCTTCATCATCCGGAAATTTGATATTAGGTTGTATATTATCATCAACAATATTTTCCAGGGAAGAACGTATTCTGCAAGTAAAAATTATATTAGTTATAAAAAAAGTAGAATAGTTTATAGTTATAGTACTTTTTCTTGAGTTGATTTATGGCGTCGGAGCTATTCAAACTGCTCAAATTACTGAGATCGTTAATTGATGGCGGCTGATGATGATGATGATGATGGTTTAGGGTTGTATTGCTTCCAGTTAATGATGGTGTAACATTTCCTCCACTATTACGGCCCAGGGCCAGATCATTAATTTCAGACATGGAATTCTTAAATTCATTCATATCACGTTTCAAGGCGGCAGCCTTCAGTTCGGTGGATGTAGACGAAGACGATTGGGATGATGATGAAGAGGACGATGTTATGTGGTGTAAACGGGATTTCTTTTCCACACGAGTCGTTGTACTGCTGCTGCTTACCTAAAAATAGATTGCAAAAAGCAATTAACTATCAGATCAATTATATTTATATTTAAACATTATTAATCCGCAACGCTTCAGACTATATTAGATAAAGCCGAATAATGTGCCAATTCTTACTCTTCTACATCATCATCTACATATTGCAACATTTTAACATTTAATAAAAATACCGAAAACTAGTGAATAAAAAATCTATAAATAATATTCATGACGTCCCATTTTATGAAAATAATTTGCTAAAAATAAAAACAAGAAAAAACATTTATTTCACAGACAAAAGGTTTAATCAGAAAATCGATTCGAGAGATAACAGAAACACCCACAGTTCATAAAAAACGTTATTTCGGGTAGAACCCGACTTCCAAGTTGTTAGCTACAGATGAGGAACTAACTTTTCACGTACTTTTAGCTAAGACTGTAATTTCTTTTACTCTCTCTTAGAGAACTCTCTTTAAGGTTGAAAGGGAGAATTCTGATCTCTATTAATACCAACTTGGCTCACTCGCGTAAATGTGTCCATAAAATTCTATTAAAAGTTTTATTAATAACATGAAGATAACACAAAAAATTAACTTGTTTTTTGTGCATCTATGTATTTTGTTTGATAAGCTTTCTTTATCATATCTTTTCTATAGAAACTTACTTTGCAAGGAAGTCATAAAAATGTAATAATTTTTATTGAATAATAATTAAAAATAATCCAAAATAATTAAGAGAAATATGAATAGTGCGTAAACATAATAATTAACAAGTTAATATGATTCCACTAATCTTTGGGTGTAACTTATATATTTGTTTGAATTATAACGTGGGTTATGCGGACGTACGGATGGACACAGCTACGTTAACACATGGGACGCAGTGTAATAAAATTATATAAATTAATGGTTTTATATATTTTCTGTTATAAAAATAACTTTAATTTGCGGCCTATGAGCATACTTTCTTTCACCTCCTATACATTTTTATTCCCTCCACATAAGATACTACTTTGGTATATCAAGTTTGTCATTCCATTTGCAACACTTAGAGAGAAACTTCAGAGATCCTACAAAGTATATATATTCTTGATTAGAATCAAAAATTGAGTCGAGCTATTCTATTTATCAAAAAACTATCCTTAGCAAACAAAAGGCGACGGGAAAGCTGATACGTAGTATATACACCATTATAGGGCGTAATGTTGTACCTGCCACGCCTACTATGTGTATGTAGATGTGGAGGGTATTAAAGATTTTATTTAAAAAAGCTTTAGTTTCTTTTAACTTGTTTGTAATGTTTCACTTTTTGTATATAATTATCATTAAACTCGTAAAAAAGTTTATTTGTTTAGTTATTTATTTATTTTGTTAAAAAATTGACTTTGAAAAATATTTGGTTTTTGTGTTAATTTTAAATATTTTCTTTTTTAGATAAAAACGCGGGGCATTTCATTTATTACTTTTCTGATTTTTTTCACTATAAAGCGCAAAAAGTGTCGCACGTTCGTTTGCTAGTTCGTTTCGAATGTTTTTGATATTTATACAGCCACACCAAAGACGTTTCATTATTATAATTTTTACCACTAGACAAGTAACTATTATTAACTGAATATGAGACATTTTTCGTGAGAGATATTGTCTAATTGAGACTAAAGGGGGAGAGTCAGCTGTTCTATAATTCTATTGCAATAACAATAACAATACAACTACATAGGTGGCAAAATAAACGCATTCTATTCTTTAATAGAGAGAGAGAGAGAGAGAGAGAGAGAGAGAGAGAGGGAGAGATAATTTTATTATTATTACAATATTTATATTGGAGTGGAGCATAATCCCTTTGTATTAAAATATATACAATTAAGTGGGAAAAAACTAATTGTGGGTTAAGCCAAATCTTCTAAAATGATGATCATTAGAAAATATTTTCCATAAGAATACACATTTATTCTGGTTATAATTTAAAGGGTTTGGAACAATGTTTAATTTAACTTGTTTAAATGTTTTAATAATGTTTTAATAATGTGTCAGTTCTTATATCTTTTAAAGATAGGCTTTCAGACTAAACTTTCTCCTACATCATGTTCTAACAATTTACCTCTTTTTTTACTTAAAATGAATTTAAATAATTTGTATACAGCCAGCATTTATTATTTGTATAAATTTTTTTAAACAATAAATGACTCAGTCGTACATCTGAAATGTAAGGATGAACACTTGTCATTCATTTTCAGTTATAATGTGTTATATTTTTAACTGGAATGCATTTGTGTCAACAATTAAAGTGTAAAAAATTAACACAATATTGTAAAAAAAAATTGTTAAACCTTTAATGAGTCATACTACTACATCAGCGAAGCTAAACAGGAGTAACGGAGCATATAAGTGCCAAAGATTTTAATATTTTAATGCTTTGGTTACCAATTTTATTGAAAAACTTATATAGTGATAGCTTTGAATTCATAAAAGTTCTTTTTGTCTGTCTGTCCGCTTAAAATATTTAATGAAAACTTGCATTTACAAACTGTTTATAAATGTTTTATTTGGTGTAGACTAAAACCGAAATAATTTCAACATTTTTTTTGTAAATTATGGGCGCCCCCCTTACATAGCTGTGCCCACAATATGAAAATGGTGTTTAGTTGGAAATGTGAAGGGTATCTTAAACTCGGTCTAGACCTTTTTATACGTTATTTACTCGTCACTTGTTAATTTTAGAACATGGTGACGTATGTGTAATCAAGACACTTGAACCTAAAACATTACAAATTATAAGTGAGAAATATTTTTATTACTTTTTTATCATACATTCATATTTTTATACAATAATGTAATAATAAGAGCAAATCAAATTCAATACGAAGATGGGTAGGGAGAAAATTTGTAAGAGAAGCGTCTCCCACTTAAATGATGATTAGATACTTTGTTTTAAGGCTGATTAGCCAGTTAGCCATATACAAAACTATATCATGCTACAATTATTTGAAAAGTTAACAAATCATAAAACTTTAATAAAAAATTATCAAACCTTAGCAAATATTATAAAATACGTAAAAGTCGCAAAAATCGTCAAGATTATAAAAATTCCAAAAGAAATAACTTTATCGTGAGAAAGTACAAGTATTTAGCACTTAAAATGGGTTAAGAATAAAGTAACGGTAT
This sequence comes from Ornithomya chloropus, assembly GCA_963971445.1. Taxonomy (NCBI): domain Eukaryota; kingdom Metazoa; phylum Arthropoda; class Insecta; order Diptera; family Hippoboscidae; genus Ornithomya; species Ornithomya chloropus. The sequence continues at coordinate 1,282,905 of OZ020532.1, forward strand.
ATTTACTGTTACCGATTTTTTTTACATCAACTATAGTCTACTTTTAGGCTCTGTAGTTTTTTTCATACTTACTTGTTGTGATGTGGATGATGTTTCCTTAAGTCTACTACTGCTGCTGGAACTAGAACTGCTATTTAGCTGTCGACCCATTGTAGAGCTTAAGCCATTAGGACCGGTTGTCACGGTTCCGGGGACTCCGCCACCATTAAACGTTGCCGATGATATGGAACTATTACCACCAATGCCAGCTGACATGGGAGGTGAATGAATGTTGCTGTTGTAGTTGCTGCTACTGTTGTAGTTGCTGCTACTGCCGCTATTACTCCCCACAATACCTGTTGTTGTTGTAGCAGTTGTGCCATTTTTCTTATGGAAATTTTCAATAAACGATGCAGCCGGACTGACAACACCGCTTGATGAACTATCCGGAAAGTCTGTCATCTACAAGGAAGGAAAGGAAGTTTTGATTAATTTTACAAGAACAAATAAAAGGAGTAGTGATTCTATCTATATGTTCATCTTTCTTAAACCTTAGGATTCAATAAAATCTCTCACAACAGATTAACACATTTAACAGATTAAGAGCCGTTTCTATTGAAAACACAACTTATCAGAATAGTATTTTTAATTAGCACAATTCTTGGGCTAATCTTTTTTATAAAGAAGCATTTATTTAGCTTTTCCACATACTCTGATTCGATTGCAGCAAGTTTTACATTGTACAGTAGTCTTATTATAAGTTTGACGGCCTTTTTCACTTCTCTTTATCTCGCGGTTTTACTCTTTACTTTGTATTCTTGCCCAGTCATGCTGTCTCGGTTAGGTTTGGGCGTTTAATTACATATTCGTAATCAACAAAATCGTTCAAACAAGGTGCTTACATATTTCCATATAGGTAAGTGCAGTATTTTTCCTGCATTTATTTTTAGTCACAATCATTAGAAATGTCTGTATTTCAGTGTTTCAGGTGTTAATGAAAAATCAAACACGCTTCATGTAGGTTGTCCTATTCATACGTGATACTGTTGTAAAGCTGAGAGCTGGTAGTAGTGGAAATGTCAGAATGTTATCAATAATTCAATGCATACTTCAGTACTTCAGCTTGTGATGGATGATCATTACAATAGCTATACTTGAATTAATTTTGTTTAATCGTTGGGTGTTTCAAAGGTGTCTTTTGACAACTTAGTTGGACGAGGCATCTGTAGACTATGTGTGGGTTTTATAACAAGTTTATTGTGTATTTATTCTTTTGAATTTCACAATATTATTAAAAGCGTAACAATTTTGAATGAAATCAAATAAAACCTTATTTAGTATGTATTTATAAATATGACTGGAACTGGGTGAATGGTTGCGGAAAAGCACCTCACAGCACAGTTTATATTAATTCCAGCTATGTTTATAACTCTGATAGACATTGTATACAAACACCCCTGCAACCTTAATCAACACGTATAGTATAAGGTTTCTGGCTTGCGTGTCCTTTTTTCTATTATTAATTGCTAATAAACGCACCTAATTCTAACCTTGAATGTGCTGGTATTTGAAGGTTGATGTCAAGGTTTAATAATGTAGAAAACTCAAGGTCTAGTAGCAGAGTATCTGTCCATTTTGACATAATTGTATGTATAGAACGTTAATGGGTAGTTTAAGGCAACAGATTATTGAAATTTAATCAACCACACTAATGCACTTACTTAAGAAGCATAACGAATAGCTCTCTAAGTAGCTTTTTATATATGAAGGAAGGTGTGTAACAATTTTAATTGCTAAACATGATTTATAACTAGACAAGTTATTTATACTTAAACGATAGCCGCATTCTCTAATGGTTAACATTTAATGATTTATCATTTAATACCAAAGAGGAAGGAGAAGTAAAAAAAAAAGAAATTTGTTTCAAGCCAAATTTTAAATACTATCCACATCTATGTACATAGGGCGTGGTAGGTATGTGATACTGTCCTCTAATAGTGGAAGTATTACGCATCACAATTTTAAATAACAAACTGCACGTAAAAAACTTCAGCTTCATATCTCAAATGTATGACATTTTATATGAGAGTGGCAACACACATATGGACATACGGACATACATGTCTATATGAACTCGGTTTTTAATGCTGTAGGGTGTCTGATGCCTCTTTCTGGGAATGGAATAACAAACTTAGTATATCCCCATTTTATGTGAAGGGTATTTTGATTGTGAATACAGTGGTTATATATTTTTGTTTCGGTTTTTAGAAGTAGTTTGGGTTTTACTCAATTTCACACACAATAAAGGCTTAAAAACCAACAATAATAATAATCACTAATTTAGGTAATTTTTAACCTTCCAACTGACATGTGTAAGAAACAAAAACCGACAACACATGATGAATGTTTAGTGATTTATTGTCGACCCCATCTTGTCTTGCTGATATATGTAAAATGAAAAAATTGAACATTGAATACTAAGTGTAGATATGTTTTGTATACATTTCAAGTAGTTATGTATATATACTCTTTGTACAATTTATACACCTTCAGTAATGATTGAATTTCTTAATCACTCATTATTCACAAAACCCAAGAGAAAGGTGTTACAATACAAGTTTCATTCATAACAATCACCCTCCAACAATCTAACCTTGCTGTATGTCTGTCTAAATAGGTCTTATGTAGTGTTATTATATGTTAATCCTTATAAATATTAATGTTAATTACAATTAAACAAATATTGAAAGCCACGTAAAAATCGTGACTTAACATTAAGCTACGAATGCGTTTTTTTATACGCTTTACATACGATACCAAGTTTTTCATTCCATTTACAATACTTTACAGCTCAGTTTTTTTCGGCAAATTAATAGATTTTTGTCAATTGTGGGCGTGATTCTTAAAGGTCTTTGTTTAATCTAAATTGAGATGTGTTTCTTAGAATTTCAAATCAATATGTCAAAATGTACGACCGTAAGAGAGTGGCAACAATAGACAGACGTACGGACTTATGTGCGGACATGTCCAGATTGACTCAGATTTTCATCAAGTTCTAATCTTCTTCGTAGGGTGTCTAATACCTTCTTCTCAGTATTGCAAATGGAATAGCCAACTTAGTACACCCCCTCTTGTATGGAGGGTATACAAATTAATACCTCTTCTACAATTTAATATCACATTATAAACAAGCTTTTATTTTATTATTATTATTATTATTATTATAATTTAACAATTGTTTGTTTTTCTTTATTCAACAGCACATTTTTACAATTGCATATAATTTGTTGTCGGTTGAGTTGTTCAACAAGTTGGGCAAAAGCCAATATTTTTCTTAAAGCTGGCTAACCAATCAACAGATAAAATGAATCGGTTGTCCCAACACCAGGTAAGTAATCTTTTTAAATTGAGTGATATAAAATTTATTTGAAAAAAAAAAGAAAAAAATACAACAACAAAACAACACACAATAATAAACAATACACATAAATTAGTGAGAAGGAAAAAAACGGGTAAAAATGTTATAGGAAATTCCCAACGCTTAATACCTTAAACAATGAAACCTTTTCAGAATTTATGATACCCTCGTATACTTATATAAGATGCTAAGGTGTACTGAGTGTGTCATTCCATTTGCAACAGCTAGAAGGAGGTGTCAGAGACTATATAGAGTATAGATATTTTTGATCAGAATTAAAAGGGCTGTCCGTCTTTTTCCTCTCCGTTTTTTTTCACATTTACATGCATTATTAGAGACGTAATCATATACCTGCCACGCTTACTATTTTTATGTAGATGTGGAGGGTATTAAGGATTTGGTTTAAGCCAAATATAGGTTTTTTTATTTGTTTTAAAACAGTTCGTTTGTGAAATTATGTAATTGTTTACATTTTAAGGGAAATAAAAAATTCTTTTTATGTAATTTTATTTTTTATTTACCTTTTTAATTACATTTTATAATTGTACACTGAAAGCATATTTTTGTACAATTTTTTTACTTTTTCAAAAATTAATTCTTCTTGTTATTTATTTATTTTCCATTCTCTTGAAAATATTGCACAATACAGTTTTGTTTTCATTTATAAAACTGATAATGAATTATTATTTTCTTATATTTGTGTGTATTGTTGTAACGAAACAAAAACAAAAAATTGATTGTTAGAAAAATCACTTGGTTGTGTTTTTATTATTATAATAAACTCATTGTAGTGCTTAAGTGCTTATCGACCGACGGCGGCACCGCTTAAGCGACAAGTTTATAAAAATTCGCTACGAAAGCACATAACAAACTAAAATACATCAACATAACAAAAAAAAAAAAAAAGAAAAGAAAAGATGAAAACAAAAAAAAGCTGTTATACGAGTATACGAGTGGTAAGCCTTCGAATAAAAGCTTAATTCAGCCCATTGGTCGTGTAGACATGTGCTACGTGTAGTTTTTCTTGTTATTTGAGATGGGCGGCATACTAAGTTGTTCTGCTATTTTGTTCGAAGCATGTAGAAAAAGATGTTAATGTTGACCAGTATAAAAATCTAGAATCAATCTAGAAATGTTTTTAAAAAAAAAAAGTCCCCAAAATTTTTTGTAAAATTTAGTTTTCCATTAAAACTAAAGAATTCTTATTAAATTTTTTTGATTAAAATTTAAAACAAATTAAATTTTATTAAATATTTTTAATTGCAAATAAAATATTTAATACATGAACATAAAAATTGAAAAAAAAAATCAAATTTTTTTTTTTTAATTTTAAATAATATATTAAATAATTTCTTTAATACAAAAAAATGTTATATAATTTTTTATATTTTAACAAAAAAATGAACAAAAAAATAAAAAACTATCCTTCAAAGGCTTTCTTTGAAGAATTATGGTTTGAAGTAAAATGTAACACAAACGTTGAAGAAGCCGCCACGTACCACCCCCACAGTTTATACGTATATGTAAGGGGTATCTAAAATTTGACATGGGTCAACTATAACTTTATTTCTTTTGTTATTTTACTATTTTTGTACATTATTCTTTATTGTTTTTGTTTGCCAAACACTATTTTTCGAGAGTTTGCTTTTACCAGTCAACAGTTGTTGTATTTAGCTGATAAGAGAGCGAGAACCAGTTTCTTTGTTCTTTGCTTTTAGTTATCTTTTCGCATTTTTTCATGCCTTCATGTTCCTTCTTCTATATACGATTTTATTTTTTGCGCTTTATAATTATATGCTATAGATACAGTGCTGCCAAGTATTTTTGTGTGCCTAATCGATTGAAGCATGTCCATGTGTCCGTCTGTCTGTCAATATATATTTTGCGCTTAAAGCTTTGGACTTAGTTTTGATGATATTTGGATGAAATTTGGTAGAAGGGCATATCTTACCTCAGAAATGTATACTAATGAAAATGGTTTAAATTGGATCATTTTCAGAATCTTTTCCTATATAAAGCGTTTATTTGAAATAAGATTTTATATATTTCGCAATTGTTAACGTTTTTTGATAAAACTTGCTGGAGAAATAGTTAATTGGTTTAATAACAAGTATAGTTCGGACCATTTATAGAAGCCCTTCTCACATACTGCTTTTTCTGAAAGTAACTGAACTAAGCAATGTAGGGTATGATCAAGGTTGAATTACTCCAACATTCTCTCTTGTATTTTTAAATCAACTTAACCCACTTTTGTTTTTGCACAAAAACCACTCATATTTCACTCAAAAGTCTTGAAACGAAATTGCGAAAATTTATGCCTACCACTACAACCCCTTCAGAGTGACCCTTTCAGTTCAACTCATACGTTAGACAATAATGGTTTTTTAGCAATTCTTGGCAAATTTATGAATGGACAATTTACCAAACTGCTGGCTAGTACAGCTGGCATGATAAAAATATTACGTCTGGTGTCTGTCATTGTAAACATTCGTACATAATTGCAACCAATGTTTTATTGCTTGCTTTACACTTTATGACCAGAGTATTAATTAAATTGACATTAAGCTGATGATGATGTGACGATATATGGTATAGCTAGTACATATTGTGGACAGACAGAAACCATTATAGATTTATTAACACACTTCAGTACTTAACTTTAGCACTTAATGTTGTTTATGGTATGTGTTGGGGTGTCTGGGTATTTGGTGTGATCGTTACATTACAATTAATTGTTGGTGTGATTAAAACACAATAAAAAGTCTCCTGCTATAATGCGTATAGAGGATATAAGATTGATGTTAATTAGTTTGGAATTTGTGCTTTAATGGAATGTATTGTTTACGATTGTAAGATATGCTTGACTTGGAAGATGTTCTTTTTAGAATTGTGTCATTTTTATACCCTCCACAAAAGATGCTAAGTTTTAAGCAAAATCGGTCAAAAGCCACGCCTCCAATCGACAAAAATATATTTATTTGTCATAAAAATGCCTGCCGTGCCCTTTGCCATGTATGTTGATGTGTAGGATATTTAATATTTGATAAACGCCAACTTTTTTCCTTATTTTTACTGTATTATCTTATTCAATGGTAATGGTCTGCACCCAAGCAGTTCATTCAAAAATCCTTTTAACGTAATCATATCGATTGTTCATTGGCGTCAATGCTAATTTGTACTATACCAATAAATCTTTGTTCCCCATTTATTGCGGTTTGTTTTGAAAAGAAAAAAAAAACATTTACTCACAGAATCGATCATTAATGTTTTTTTATGTGAACTTTAGTCTTATGTTTTGTATAGTATATGGAGGATTTTTATATTTTGTGTGCCTTTTGCAAAACAGACGCGTTCCAAAAATAACAAACATTTAGTAGAGCCGGAGAGAAATTGTATTTTCTTCTGTGCTAAAAAACCAGACCAAACTGTTTACTAAAATAGACAAAGATAAATAAAGCGAAATATATTATTCTAGTTATGACGATGGAGACTTTACGATGAAGACGCTTAAATCTAAATAATTGTCTACCTTTGAGAGCAGTATTACTTTATTATTGAACAAAATAAATACATTTCTTAATAAATTATTAAATTATTACTGGATTGCCAAAGGGCTACAGGTAGATACACCTTTTGTTATATCCCCCTTTTTTATTATAAAAGGGTTTTAAATTGTTTTAGGCATATTCGTCCCTCCGTCCGTGCTTTATAGGGTCTGTAGTTATGCGCAAAGTTTATGAGTTTTGAAGATCCTTTGATGAAGTTTTCTACATGGACATGTCTTTACCCAAATTTCACAATTCTTAGAACCTCTCCTCATATAACTCTTTCATTTGAAATATGTCTTTATGTGACAAAATTCAGCAATTTTTAATATTTTTTGATAAAACTTGGTGAAGAATTGTTCATTATCTTAAGAATTGTCAAATTTGGACCCGATTGAACCATTTTTAGAGCCTTTGTTTAGAATCAATAATTAGCGTTCATGTAAAGTATTAAATAATCGGGTATAACCTACTGAAATATCGTCATTTATTAAATTTTTTTTATAGTATTTACCTGATTGACACTGTGTAACGCATTGCGTGGATACAGGAGTTTGGAGCGATACCCAGTATGGGTAGTAGTTGGATTCGTATTGACAACTGGTTGTGGTTGTACTAAATGGCTTCTTGTCGATGTTATCACCATTTTGTTTTTTGTTTTTTTGTTTTATTTTACTTTAATTGTTTTGTGATATGTTTGCATAAGAAATGATTATTTGTAGTTTTTAAATTTTCACTCAATTATGAAGATAACACTTTCAACTCCATGTGGAGTACTATGATATAAAAGGAATTATATTTTCTGCCCTTTATATATGTATCCTACTTGTAATGCGTGTTTTTATACCTCCACATAGAATGGGGCATATACTAAGCAACATCTAGAGGGGGGCGTCAGAGAACAATTATCCGATCCATCGATGTTCTAAAAATGTGCATGTTCAGATACAGACACGCCCACAATTTACAAAAAGCCATACTCAGCGGAAAAATAAACTTGTAACCTGATACGCAATATATACACTATTAGAGGGCGTAATTATATGCCCTCCAAATTCTCCTTCTTCTTTTATTTTTTTTTTCACTTCTTCAAATATTCTTCTTTTGATTGTAGAATACTCTTCTCTCAATTGTAACAATGAAATCCTTAATTGTGACACCATTATTCTTAAAGTCTTCTCTCAGCATCGTTTTAAGCTTGTCGTTTAGAGACAAGACTTGTTTTTTATATAATACATTGCAAGAAACCAGTTGAATGCACATTTTTAGAGAATATATTACATTAACCGAAATTACGAGTATTTTTTCTATATATAGTCAACGTCTTGGAGACGCCAGAGTGGGTTTTATTTGCCAAAACCAAAGCAAATGTTGTTTATATAAAGCGGTTATATGGTAACAACCATATAAAGTATTGATTTTTAAAAGATAAAATACTGTCACAGTTAAAGTATTTTGTAACCCTTTACATAAGATGACGGGTATACTAAGTTTGTTATATCATTTACAATTGCTAGAAAAAGAATTCGGAGATATTACTATGTTTGAATTTTCTTGATAGGTATCAAAATTTGAAGCCACGTAACTTCATTTAGCCACCTCGTCTGTATGCTTGTCTACTCTTGAAACCCTAATGGTGACATAACTTTTTTAGTTTCTAGAAAAAGATTCTTTTTAAAGAGCCATGAATAGTGATAAGAAAAATGTATCTAAAAGTTATAAAATTAAGGTAGAAGTGTGAAATTTTTCATGGTAATTCATGGGCTGTGCCTTTTTGCCACAAAATCCAACCTAGTGAGCATACCTTACTTCAGAAATCTATTACGCCCACGTATATAGGTATTAAGAGTATTTAAGATTTCTCCGAAGCTTTTTATGTGTTTGTTTTTTCACTAATCCATAAATTGATTTATTAACTCAATCTCATCTTTATCTTGTAACGCCCCAGCAAAAAGTCACAAAGTAAACTTGTTTAGATACTTTATGGGGAAAAGACGTGGTCACAGCTCTTTTGGTGCTAACGTAAAATTCTTGAAAATTGAAACTTGTCTGGTAAATCAACACTCATACAATATCACGTGTATGGCAGCAATTGCAATTGTCATTGCCCCTATTATGTAAAGTAAAAAAAAAAAAAATAAAAAACAAAAAAACGGAAGTGAGCCAAACAATCGTATCTTGTGACGTGTAATTATATTTACATTTACGTTTGCACACAGCGGACGTCACTTTTTAGTGGTGGACGACGAGTCATTTTGTCTTTTGCTTATGGTGTTGTGATAAATTATGATAAAAGGAAGGGAAGTGTACACACTTAGGAAAATTGAAAAGCATGTTAATGGACTTGATAAGGCAACAACAAATTAAAACAAATGAAAATGTTATAATCGGTTCAATCCGAACACTTAAATTATGCTACATTGAATTAATGTATTAGAATGGCAAAGCCTCGTTGTGACCTATCATTGTATGGGAAGGCAATGTAAAAATGGTGTGATCGAGTCTAAATTTTCTGAAGCCAATTTTATAGCTAACGAACTGCTCTTCTCTAAATTTTGTCAAAAAATATTAAGACTTGGGAATTTTCGTCATATAAAGACTTATTTAAAATAAAAATATTATATGGTAAGTATGAAACCTCTAACATGTAAAGATTTTTATAATCCTATACATCATTTTCAATGAATCCATGATCATAATAACTTGTTTGAAGTTTGCCGTTGGTTGGGTAGCATAATCTTGACCTCTACACGTGCCGAAATTAGATTAAAAACTATCTCCACTCAGCGGAATGCATTTACAAAATGTCAAGTGAGCGTCATGAAGTCGTGCTGTACTGATAAAAACTTTTATAGTTTACACTTGATGATTATTTTGCTATAATTGCATACTACTGCGCCGACACCACCGTCTAGACTTTAGACAAAAATTCAAGACTATCTAGCAAGAGTACATGCTACCGATTTCGTAATTAATTTCTAACCTAACGTTAGTCATCTATGTTTAGTCTTAATGCGTCTACGTATTTAATTTTTTTTCATTTTTTTTTTTTTGCTAATGGAGGCACACGCTATTTGTAATATTTCTTGGTGGGTTAATGTAGAAAAAAACAAGTAAGAAAACTAAATTTGGTTGAGGCCAAATATTAAATACCCGACACATCTACCAACGGTGGTATATATTACGCCCTCTATATCTAAACAAAATTTCACCTCAATATCTCAAAATTTACGCCCGTAAGAATATCAAAAACAGACAGACACATGGACATACATGTCTAGATCGACTCAGTTTTTAATGCTGCAAGCGGAATGATAAACTTAGTATATATATCTTATGGGGAGGTATAAAAAACGAAAAAACAAAAAACATATAATAAAACGGAAATTGTACACTTTTCATGAAATTGTATGTGGGTAGAGAATCAATGCAAAAACAAAATAATTCTATTTAATAAGAAAAGCCAAAGTCAGATTATAAGAAAACTTGAATGTGTGGGTTTTCATAAACAATAACGTCTCATTGTCGTATCAAATCGAGGCTTAAACGGCAGCTTAGATAAAAGCAGTGAGAGAGAGAGACTTCGTTTTAGATTGTAGTCAGTCAGTTTTAAGTTAAGAATTTGACTGACAAAGCTACGCAATGATATATTAAAATGAATCTATTTCATAATAAGATTTCGTTAATATTTCAGTTCTCTTTGTATGCATCGCACCTTTATGCCATGCCGTACTATTCACGTCATAAGAACCAGCCGAATACCTGTGGCGTATATTTGACGTAAGCGTGATGCGTTACAAATTTGGGGAACTATTAAAATACTCGCAACGTTTATAACAGCTCGGTCAACAGCCACGCCCAAAATTTGGCAAAAATTCCACAAAATAGAATTATAAAGTAGTATCTACACCTAGGTAAAGAGTTTTTCAATAAGGACATAACAAAACGTAACATATATTTCGGCGCTTCAAATAATCAAGAGTTCAGTAATCTTGAGTTAATGTGATCTTATAAGATCTCTTTATAAACTATATATACAATAGTAGCATAAAGAAAAATTCGTATACATTTGAATGAGATTTGAAAAGCCGTATATTTTGGCTAGTCATCACTTTCGTACTCATCACTAAAAAGTGGTGCCAAAAAATAAACATCATTCGCTTAATTTTATTTTGAACAATCTATCCATTCCTTTGAGTCAGTCGAGTCAAGTCATACGTTTTTGTTTTTGTTTATTGTTTGAAAACATTTTCTAGAAAATATTTTTTCTTTTTTTTTCTTTATTTGTGTGGTGGACTGCAATTTTCTGAAATCATGAGCTTTATAGAAATTTTCATGGAAACCATGCATATAAATATTAAAGATATTAATTATTTGATATATGTAAACATGTGTTTGCAGTACAACAGGAATATTCCATGAGTGTTGTTTCCACATAAACTTAAAATAAAGATTAAATTCAATATATTTGTTTATGAAAGTTTAGAAATTGTAAAAGGGAAAAAAATTATGTGCTTAGTTCTCGAAATGTAAAAGAAACCAAGTCTTTTAAAAGCCACACCCTTTAACTTTATTCACTTTATCATCTTGCTTATAATAAAAACAAGTTGGAAAACTAAATTCAGCTTAGGCCGAATTTTATATATTTTCTGGACTTGTGGGCGTGGCAGGTAGCTAATTTGACGTATTCCCTATTAACTTACAAGTCAAACTAAGCGGCAAATAAAGTTTTTTGTAAATTGTGGGCGTAATTGACCACGCCCACTTTTTGGCTTAATATGCCAAAGTTTACGACGATGAGAGTGCCAACAACAGACGGACATACGGACGTACAGGCGTACTTGTTTAGATTAACTAAGCTTTTGTTAGGGATCAAGAATATTTATACTTTGTAGAGAGTTTCTGAAGACTCTTTCTCAGTCTTGCAAATGGAATGACAAACTTTGTATACCTTAATATATTGTGTAGAGGGTATAAAAAAAAGAATCTATGCAGTCCATCTAAGAAATAATATATCGAGAATAAATATCTATTGATACCCCCTTCTAAGTGTTGCAAACGTTATAACAAACTTAGTATGTAGAGGGTATAAAAAATACACAGTTTTTCAACAATATTCGTTCATTACTCATCGCCAGCATCTATTATATGTACAATCTGCTAAAGCACAATAATCACTATTATTATTATTTTTATTTTTGTATTTTATTGTAAACAGTGTCTGGGTGTAAAAAAAAAACAAAATAATTTTTGTTTCAACACTTTCAAATGGTTGTTATTATTGTTGTTGCTTCTATTTTACGATATTTTCTATACTTTTCTTTCTTTGTAGTGCATTTCATACAAATTTATTAATTTTTTTTTACAAATTTTGTTGGTTTCTCCTTTTTTTAGTGGTTGCGCCGTTTATATCGTAAACTACTTGAAAAGCATTTATATATATATATAATGACACACAAACACATATATACACAGAAAGAAATATTTTGTTTAAATGCAAACTATATAGATAGGCGTACCAATGTGTATACTTTGCTGTAACGCGTTTTCTTCACGTCACCCCTACTATACCATTAAACGATGTATTCAGATAGTGTCCGTAAGCGAGTAAATGAAAGCGTATTATGAGCCGTTCTGTTACGTGTTCGAAGAGAGACTGATGATGGAATATTTGTTAGCAGACTTTTGTAGTGATGGTAACAGCTCTTAATGGTTTTCTTCGGAGATTTTTTTTACTCTCCACACACAATTGTGTTTTGCGACATGTTATACGTTGGAGTGGTTCAATTGATCAGATCAAAATTATAAGTATCAATAAGTTTTTCACTTATTTTCCTTAATAAATCTTTACAGTGATTTTAATAGATCATTTAAACCGTATCACGAAACCCTGGTTGAACGCCTTTAATGCGAAAAAAAACTCATATATTAATTATAAAGTTTAAATAAAAACAAGTAAAAAAACTACATTTGGTTTAGACCAAATCTCAAGATCTACTTAGCTTTTTACTTAGCTTAGCTTATTAAAAATATATATACTTTGTGGGGTCTTTGACGCCTTCTTCTGGGTATTGCATACGGAATAACAAACTTAGTATACCCCCTATCTTATGTGGAGGGTATAAAAACAAAAGTCACATTTTACACGATCTTTTTAGTTGTTTGGTTTACAGTTAAAAATCGCACATTGCTTAATTATTTGTATGCATGTATAAATATATATATACACCTATATGGAGGAGTTGCATATTATTCATGAGCAGTAAATATACACTAAAGTTTACTAAACTAAGTTAAAGTTGGGTTTAGCGGGTATTTATGAATGAAATCGCGCTATGTATGTGTGCAGTGACGATGGTGATGATTGTATGTTGCCATGTAAAATCGTGTTTAGGCTTGTGATTGAATTTTTAATTGAATCAATGAATGAAGGAGGTCTGACGATGACTCACGCTCACACTTGACTATCAAGGCGAGTGATTATTCTAAATAGCGTTTAAATGAAAAATTCCCACAACAATAACAACAACTGCATTTGTAAACGTTATCAGGTATTGATTACATATATAAATATATGAAAATATTCATTTCATTGATTCGCAACAGCAAGCTAGACCATTGTCCAGAGATATCAGTATTTAGTATGCATATCTATGGTTATTCCATTCATGCCTAAAATGGGCGTGGTCGGATAAAAGACACGCCTACATTTACAAAAAAACCATACACAGCGTACAAATCAACTTGCAGGCTGATTCGCAATACATACATTATTAGAGGGCGTACCTGCCCCAGGGGTAGATGTGGAGGGTATTTAAGATTTGGCCTAAGCCAAATTTAGTTTTCTTACTTGTTTATGACTTTATTAATGAAGATACATTCTTGAATTATGAATCATCGGAAAGTTTGCAAGAATGTTGATCTTTTTTTTTGCGGAACTGATCTTTAAAGACACCTCGCTTTGAAGTATAAATCATTAAAAAAAAAAATACATGAGTATTCATAGACAGAAGAAGTAGGTTGTAAAAGTGTGTAAACGTGTGTAACAACCTCCTTGAGCTGGGTGGCCATACATAAAATTAAAATGTGGATTTTATGGTTTTCTTCTTCACTACCCAAGATGGGCAAATTACTAAATTTATCATTCCCTATGCAATAATGAAAAAAAAAACATCAGTTACCCCACACAGAATATATGGATATTTCCAAATCTTAGATGATATAGTCAAGTCAGCCTTTGTGTAAGCATTAACATACGTACTCAATGTTAATGCTTACGGTCGTAAAAACTGTAAAATGGAAGGTATAAAAATTGCAAATAACAAATGCACGGACAGACGGATGTGGCTAAATCATTTCTTAACTTGATTCCAAGTTGATTAATAAAATTAAAGATAGGTGTGGCATTTGTTATAAAGGAGTTACGAACCTCCTTGTATCATTTTGTGGTAAGCAAGGAAGCAGCGTGTCAGTTGAAGCAATGAAATCGAATTTTCGAATGGCAATCATGGCATTTTTTTTTCATTCTTACCCTAGCAACAGATTGTTGCATATTATTCCCGCTTTTTTGTACCTCTTCCAGTTGCACTGCTAACATCTCCTTCAATATAACAGTTTTCGCAATCAATTCGTTTGCTTTATTTTTAAAAGCGCATGTCTCTGTTGTCACCAGGGTAGGTGACGAATTTCTTGAATTATTAATTATTTGATGTTGTTGTTGATGTTGCTGCACTTGTTGTTGAATATCAGGTTTCACGACATTTAGAAATTCGTCAGTATTGGGAGAAATATCACTTGCTTTAGTAAGGTTAGAGAAGTATTCTTCTTCTTCTTCTTTTTTCTTATTCGAGGAGCTTTGGTATTCATCAGAAATTTCATTTCTTTCATTTCTTTCTATTACTTTTGAGTTACGTCCCAAACAATTTAAAGACAAATTATGACTTCTGGGAGATTTCTTTTTAGATGAAATGTTAGAAGTTGCACGTAAGCTATGTAGATTGTTGTGTTTGTTGTGGTTATCGTTGCTGGTTGTGGTAGTTGATTCAATTGCTAAATTGTTTTGTTTACACCAGAGTGCACTCGAACGATTACCCATATTTGTTAAAATATCGAAATATTTTAAAAATTTTTCGTCTTTTTTTTAAATATTTTTCAAAAATACTTTCTTACTCATTTCGATTGTATAATATAATATAATACACTGCAAATATTATATTTGTGCGTTTTTGTTTAAAATTTTTTCTTTTTTGCTTTTGTTTAGTTTGCTAAAGAGCAACTCAGGCCCGTAATGCTAATTGGCTACCGGTAGAAAACTGATTGCAGCTAAAACTGAAAATACTATTCAGTGACCATGTCTGTATAACCGGGCGTATAATATTAAAACACGCAAATTTCAAGTGTATACAATATATTTGTTAAAGTTATTAACATCCAAACAAACACTCACTCACTCTACTCGTCGTTCTAAACGTTATTATTAGCAATTTAAAATCATCATATTAACCACTGACCAAGTAGACCCTATACACACCCTTTATACATCAATATTTTTTACATTTAGAGTAAAAGGTTTTAAGGGTTTGTTTTTAGATAAGTTGTATTGGTACTAGAAAAGGTATGAGAGTTAAAATAAAGTCCATAAAAGATGGGGTGGCACAGTATGTTTGTTATTCCTTTTGGAATATACAGAAAAAGGCACCAAAGACTCTAAAAAGCATAAAAATTCATGATTATACGTTTAAAGGATGTAATAATATACCTGCTACGCCTACCGTTTGTATGTAGGCGTGGAGGATATTTAAGATTTATTTCTTTTTACTTGTTATTTCTTCAATTCCTACATGTTTTAATGTCTCTTGGTTACTCTTGTAAACTGAAGTTTGCCAAGTAGTTGTATAATATATAAAATTATTATATAAAATGTTTGCCTACTTAATCTTATAAAACGTTTTCAACTGCTTAAGAAGTGTAGCGACTTCTCATTAATATTATGTATCCTTTCTTTTTTTTATTCTCGCTCTGAATAGCAAAAAAATAAAGAAAATAAAAAAATTAAAAAAAAAACCCAAAAACATTAACAATAAAAAAAATATTAGAATTTTTATTAACTTGCACATATTTTTGAATAATCTATTAAGTTAACGCATTGCTTTGTACCACAAAAATGTTTCGTTTCGATCATAAAAAAACATTATTGAACAAAATAGGATTGAATAGAATTTTTAATGAAAAATCTTAGAAGTAATCAAGTTTTATGGGCTGTAGAAATTTAAACTCATTGCTACATATGAATGGAAATGTTTGGCGCTGTACACATATGTATGCATAGCCAGTTACTATGCAGTCCTGCTCCTCGTTGAGACTTATATAATATTTATGACATTTCATGAGATATGTTGTGATATAAATTCTATGTTTATTTAGTGAATAATAAAATTTTTAGAAATAACTAATATGTGAAGTTATGATCTTAGTTGTGAGCTTTATTGTTATACCCTACAATTGGGTAAGGTTTACTAAGTTTGTTGTTTCATTTGCAACACTCAAACGCAGGTATATATTTCTGTTGATCTTTCCCTTCGAAGTGTCAAGAATGGGCGAGGTAGGATAACAGACACGCCCACAATTAATAAAAATCTATATGTCTACCACAAAAATTGACCTATGAACCTGAAATTCTGTATGCGTATTTATAGTTATTTAATCTATCGATGTGCCAACAATGGGCGTGATCAAATAAAAGAAATGCCCACAATTTACAAAAAACCATACTCAGCGTAACACTCGACTTGCAAGCTGATATATAATACATACTCTATTAGATGGCAGAATCATATACCTGCCACGCCCATCATAGTAGATGGGGAAGGTATTTCAGATTTGGCCTAAGCCAAATTGAGTTTTCTTATTTGTTTCTTACTTTACTTTAATCTAAAAATTTAATTGTACTTACATTGCCATAACTTCTTAATGATGAGGGACTCAATGAAAATAATCGATTGGGCGATAGAGACGTTGTTGTCGATGTTGTTTTTGCTGTCGAAATATCATCCAAAGGTAATAATTGTGTGGCGATTTCTTCAAATATTGGTGATGGATCTGCCAAGGGGTTCAAAGTTTTTTTTAAATAAATTTTTCAAAATTGTTTTCTAACATATCTTCAACTTACTGTGCCCTGCCGGTGATATTTCTTTGGTAAAAGCAAACAGTTCCTTGTTATTATATATATCAGAGGCAGCGGAGGAATTCAAATTAATGGTGGGTTGATGTAGGGTTAAAAATTTACTACTACCTCCAACATTTCGTTCCTTTTGATGACCTTGTAATAAGACATTATAGAGATTGTGGGACTCTAGCGGAGAAGTGGTTTTCATTATGGGAGTTTTTGTCGATTGATTGTGACTTTGGGCGGGGGGTGAGCACTTTAATATGGTAGCTGGTGGTAATTGGGAAGAAGACTGCTTATGCATTAGACTACTGGTTGTGGTGGCGGCTTCTGCCGCTTTGTTTGGTATTGCTAAACGTAAAGTTTGTCGCGCTGCAAGACGGCGCGCTGGGGCATATTTATTTGATTGTTGTGTAGATTTTGGAGTTATATTCGAATGGCTGGCATTCTCACCAGCTTGGATGCTGTTAGCATTTGTTGTTAAACTGGCAGGTGCAGACATTTCATTAGGTTTTATTGATGGTTTTGGTTTTTCAGTGATGTTCATTCAAAGGTGGTTAGATGTTCACAATTTTTATTTTTTTTATCTTAATATTTTATCAATTAATTGTGTCCGTTTTTGGTATTTTCATAAACGTGTTCAAGCTGCTAGTCACGTCTTTTATTTCTTTGTTTTATTTAAAGTCGGATTTCAGCAAAATTGACACACACAAAAAAAATCCTAAATCATTGAAGCACTCATTTAATTAATTAATTAATTAATATAAAATTATTATTATTGTTGTTGTATATTAATAATAATTTAACTCAAAATACTGTGTAAATAATTTCATAATGTTTTTACTTTTTTTCAATTAATTTTCCATTCATTTCAGTTATTGGCTGGTTGGTAGCATGATGGCGTGTAGACAGTCTAGTCTAGAGATGGAAACAAAGAGATAGAGAGTAAGAGATAAATTACTGATTATATTATTAATGTTAAGTTATTGTTATTGTTTTAAAACGCCTTCAAGCTCACGTCTGCAGTTTTGACCTACTTTTGTTATTTTATTTTATAAAATTTTTTGTTTTTGTTATATCCTCCATCTTAGTGATGAGGGCATATTAAGTTTGTTCTTTCGTTTGCAACACCCAGAAGGAGGCGTGGGCGTTCTTGATCAGCATCAAAAATTGAGTCAATTTAGACATGCATGTCCGTGTGTCCAAGTATTCAATTTAAAATGGGAAAAATTAGTCTGGAGCCACAATCACAATCGACAATAATCTATTTATCTGTCAAAAAATTGAGCTATAAACTTGAAATTTGGTACCTATATCCACAGTTTCCTATCCACCGAAAAGGGTGTGGTCAGCTAATAGATGTGCCTACAATCGACATAAATCTATAAATCTGGCACAAAAATTGACCTATGAACATAAAATTTGGTGCTCTTATTTAAGGTTAGCTTATCCAACGATGTGCTAAAAATGGGCGTGGTCGGATAACATAAACTGCCACAATTTACAAAAAACCATACTCAATATAAATATTTGCCGCGTCCACCGTTGTGAATGTGGAGGGTATTTAAGATTTGGCCTAAGCCAAATTTAGTTTATTTACTTGTTTTTATTTATACACAAAGTTTAAATCATTTGTTATAATAACAACAAGAAAATGTCTAAGCGTTGGTGTTATTGTTGTTGTTGTATTGAGATTTATATCGTGCGTTATTGACTCAGACCTTTAAAAAAATCAATTTTCCTCGATTGGTTTTTGTTTTGTATTTATAACCTCATCACCCACCTAAGAAGCAACAAGGAATTATAAGACCCCTAAGATATATACTAGTTATAGTTTTAATAAAAATAAATATGCTTGAACGTTATGACAATTTCATGGTGGTGCAATAGGGTATGTCAGTCCGTCTTTAGTTTGGTACTGTAACCTAATCACTTAAAATACAACACTTTCTTTCTTCTTCTTACACTTTATTTATTCAATGTTGTCTAATGAGTCTCTAGAGTAGTGTTGACCAACCGTTTTTCTTAATTACTATACAAAGTTCACGTTTATATACTTTGTACTTGTCGGGCGGTTAAGATGTAAGATGTGTAAGTAATAACGCCGCCAGCTAAACAATTGATTTTGTTTTATGACTTAAATTCATTAACTTGGTGAACTTGGTCGTCATTTGATATTCAATTTAACTACATAGTGTTGACAGCCGACACTACTATGTATGATTTTCTTTTGTGTTACTCTTATGCTCTACATTAAAATGGAAAATATATAAAGTTTGTCTTTCCGTAAGCGATATTAAGAAAGGGTCATTTACAATAACGGGTTTTTCAATAGAGACATAACAATTTTGTATTTTAATGCGAATGCATCTTTATCTCATATTTGATGATCTGTCAATGTCAAAATGTCAGTCAAGGTTAACATTTTTCATAAGCAGGCAATGTTTGGGAATTCATCATAATAAATTATGTATCCTTAGCTTTAGGAGATTCTCTATATAATATTTATTACAGTTCTTACTTTAATTAATTTATTTTTAGTATACCTTATATAGAATTTAAAAAAAAAGATACGCTTTCCCGTACCGGGAATCGAACCCGGGCCTTCTGGGTGAGAGCCAGATATCCTAACCACTAGACAATACGGGACTTATGTAACATTAACAACAACTTAATGTATTGTTAAAGTATATTTGAATAACAGAATTTTTTTTTCCTGTAAGAACAAATTGGAACTTTGTCCACCTCAGTTAGTGTGTCAGGATGGCCGAGTGGTCTAAGGCGCTGCGTTCAGGTCGCAGTCTACCAAGTAGGCGTGGGTTCGAATCCCACTTCTGACAAATTATTTTCTTGTAACACTTTCTCATAGTTTGCTTGGTAAGGATTTTCTTTTTACTTCGTGATGATATTTTCTTAGGGAAATTCAGTACAGTATCCTCGGTAATGACAACATACAAAAAACGTGGTAAAACATCATCGGTGAAGATAGAGACCGACGAACATTAAAAAGGATGGTGTCCAGACAACATAAAACTACTGCGGCACAAGTGAGAGCAGAACTCAACACTCATTGAGTGATACTCTTTCGACATAAACAGTACGGTGGGAACTAACACTCAAGGGTTGCAACGGTTTATGTCAGATGTTCATAATATTTTGTCCATTACGTTGTATGTGTAATGAATTCTGCATTTTATATAACAACAACATTTAACACATTTAACAAGTTAAGCTATAGCTTAATTACCGCTTATAAAATGATTTATTAAATGTGACGTAGTTAATAATTGTTTATACTTTGCGTCATTGTTACTCGCCAAACTTTAGAAGGTTGCAAGAAAGCAAATATGGGTTATCAAGTCAAGGTCAGCTACGTGTTACCTCGTCTTCTTTTAGTCTTACTATGTAACTGTAGTACAAGTTTCTCTTAAGTTGGCAATTATTATTGAAAATACGTAAGCAGTAAACTAGGTTTTTAGGAAATCACTTACAAAGCAACTAATTCATTATTGTCATATTACAAAATTTCTTTGCTATTCAATAACAAAAACAAAAAACAAGTAAGAAGATTAAATTTGAAATATTGTATGTAGTATGTATGAGCTTGCAAGTCGAAAACTAAAAGTGGAACAATATTTCGGCGCAATATCTCAAATTTTAGATCTATTCAGTTATTGATGCTGATCAAGAATACATACACTTTGTAGAGTCTCTTACGCCTCCTTCTAGATATTGCAAACGGAATGACAAACTCAGTACACCTACCAATATAATATATAATGTATTGCCAATGTATTATAAACCGAGTAAGATTAATGAGTTTAGTACAATAAACTGTCGGCCTTAACTCATTGTTAAATTGTTTGTTTATATACAACCTTTGTCTTTTTTCCCTCCATTTACCACCTTTACACAGTCACGCATTACTTACGTTTCTATAATTCCAATAGAGTAATTTCCATATACGGTTATTAACGTGTTCTTTGCTCTCTGACTCGGACTCTTTCTAAAAACTTTTAAAAACTAACTATTGAAATGTTATTTGCCGAAGGCGAAAAAGAAAATCACACTCAGTCCATTAAAATGCTTAAATGAATAATTAAATTTCTTTGTAAACAATTCTTTGTTTATGTAAAAAGGACAAGTTAAGAGCACCACATGAGATATTGCATTGGATGTTTATAAAACAAGTTATTCCGCTTGAATTGACCGTTTCAAAACATTTTAGATTTCAATATTTCTTTTAAAAATTTCAAAATTTTATAATAAATATTTTTGATACCGACCCAGTTTTATAAACTACACCCCAGTCTTAAATTGCGTTTATGACTTGTGCGTAATATTTCTTAGCTAGTCCGTTGTCAACAGCTTACGCACTACCACGCAGTTCTCCGTGAAATCTTTAAAAACTTTTTACTTTTGTGTCATAATGAATTTCATCAAATAAATGAATTATTTTGTTTTAATTTATAAAGACGACTCTTTTTTTAACTCAGAAGTGGGATGAGCTCACTAAATAACAACGTGTTAATTTCTAAATACAAACGTATAGAAAAATAAAACGCTAATAAACGTAATATTGTCAAAACGATTTTAACGTGAAAATAAAACAAATAAAACGTAAACTATCTTAAAGGATAAAAACGCTTAACGACGAAAAGATTGTATGGTTAAAATATTAAACTGAATTTCATCACATTACGTAACCGAAGCTTTACGTACAGAATTTTCAGATTACAAGGTAAAGGCTCAAAATGTTTTAAAAAAGAACCAAACGCGTGATCTGACGTTAGAAAAGGACTTTGAGGAGGAAATTGTAGCCCTCAAACACTTGGAGCAACAACAAAAAAGAATTATAGAAGGACTTACCAGCAAGTTGGCTTCAGCCGAGAAGCAGAAGCAACTGCTTCAAGATGACAACGAACATTCGCAAAAACGCATTAAAGAGTTGACGCAAAACGTTGAAGATTTACACATTCTCAATGAAAGCTTAACGCAGGAAATACAACAACATATTCAACAACAACACGAAGCTTTGAAACAACATCGCATACAAATAAATACTATTGACGAAGCTCATAAGGAGCAACTTCAAAATTTGCAGCAATCTTGCGAAAAGCAACTCGAACAGCTTCGTACAGAATTAAATGCCCAGAGACGTCTACCACCCATTATTGGGGCTTCATTACCTAATCAGTCTACCGCACCAATAAATAAAACTGATTTTATGCTTTTGGAACGTGAAGATGCCGAAGGTTCCGAGGAGGACTTGGCAAGTTCACGTAAAATTTCAAACGCTTCTACAAATAATAAACGCCTTCATTCTCATGATTATATGACACTGGACGAGTTGCTAAACACTTCGATTAATGATATTAACACCGAGACGTTAATCACGAGAAATGTTGAAGTCGCTGACAATGCCAACACCAGCACCCTGAGTAGATTGCACACCGAACTGAACAACACCAAAGAACGTTTACAGAAACAAGAGATCAGAGTGCGGCATCTGACAGCTTTGCTGGCAGAAAATGAACAAGATTTGGCCAAATTAACGCAAATGAACGATATGTTGAAAGAAGAGCTTCGCAGACAGGAACGCTCAGAGGAACGGGAACAGCACATGCATAACTCGGAGTATCTAAAAAATGTATTATGTAACAAGCTAGTGTCGTCCTTACATGAAAATGTACATGAAAATAACAAAGAGGGTAGCCGATTAAATCAGTTAACACTACGACGGGAAATGGCCGCAGCTAGAATTACTATGGTTAGAGAAAAGGCTAAACAAAGGTTTGGTCGACAACATGCAATACCCAAGCTGTACAATGCCGGTGATTTAGTACTCATCAAAAACGAACCACAGAATACCGGGAATTCAAAGAAATTAGAGCCGAAATATAAAGGTCCGTTTATTGTTACTAAAGTGTTAAACAATGACAGATACGTAGTTGAAGATTTACCTTGTGCTAAAAGAACACAACGTCATTATAACTCAGTACATGCTTCAGACGGGATGAAATTATGGTGTACCTTGCCACCTCCAGATGATGACGATGAGTCAACCAGCGAGGACGCTTCTAATCAGGATGGACGAGTTGATACCGACCCAGTTTTATAAACTACACCCCAGTCTTAAATTGCGTTTATGACTTGTGCGTAATATTTCTTAGCTAGTCCGTTGTCAACAGCTTACGCACTACCACGCAGTTCTCCGTGAAATCTTTAAAAACTTTTTACTTTTGTGTCATAATGAATTTCATCAAATAAATGAATTATTTTGTTTTAATTTATAAAGACGACTCTTTTTTTATTTTATAATTTAAGTTACAATCACTTGCGTAGTATGTGGAATATGTTTTATTTACACTCATTAGAAAAATCACTAAAAATAAAATTTGTTCGTTTTCAGTTTCTTTTTTCGATAAGAATTCGAGTTATTTCTGTTTTTAGTTATTTAAAAATATTCCAACTATGGTATATAGAACATAAATTTATTAATTGTTTCCGTTAAAATGAACTATTTCGTTAAACTTTCAAATGTTTACTAAACGCGAGATGCTCATGCATTAAATAGTTAAACAGAAGATACAAACCAAAGCCAATGGCTACAGCTCTCACTCTCACTCTTTCTCGCTCTCTCTCTCTTTCTTCCAAACAAATTAATAAATTATTGTTTTTAATATTGTATACATTGCTCAGTATTCAAATACAATCATAGCTAAAGATAATTTTTCTATTTGAGAAACAGAGGAACGCGTAAAGTATTTATTCTAGCTGCGAGATATTTTTTTTGGTTGTACAATATAAGATAAGATCGTTTTCACATTAGTAATGGAGATATTCTAAGTTTGTTATTCCCTTTGCAGCACCCAGAATGTATATATAATCTTAATCGGCATCAATATCTGAATTGATCTAATCATATTCGTCCGTACATCCGTCTTTTATCGGAACTCTTATACGGCCGTAAATTTGAAAATATTGATTTTAAATACTATACAAACACACGCACATTTCCATTTATTATACCAGGTTCGGTATATAAATTAGGCCAAAATCGGCCGAAGGCCATGCTCATATTAAAAAAATATATATTCATCTGTCTCAAAAATTAAGATATAAACTTAAAATTGGATATTTTATCCATCGGTATAAATAAAAATAATATATATATATAATAAAAATAAGCGAGGTAGATTAACGAATACGCCCCCAATTAAAAAATTACCTTATTCAGCCTAAAACTCCATTTGCAAATTGTTGCGTAAATTATATATTTTATTAGAAAACGTAATAATGTATTTGCCACGCCCACTATTTATATGTAGATGTAGAGGGTATTTAAGATTTGCACTAAACCTAAGCTTGTTCAATTAGCGATCCTTTTGTGTTTCTCTCAGACACAAATTTCATTGGTTAGCTCTTCATTGATTTAACATTTGTATAAAAAATGTGTTATACCAAAAAAAAAATTAAACGACTTATCAACTTGAAAAATATTAATATAAGAAATTTTTCCATAAAAATAAATATTTTATACAAAGAAAATTTTTTTTTTCAAATATTTTTATAAAAAATTTTCCACAAAAAAATATTTATTGTAAAAAAATTAAAAAATGAACTTAAGAAATACTAAAGTGTCCTTATTCTAAATTATGAAAGAAATTTTTTCGTAAAAAAATACTTTACACAAAAAAAATTTAAAAACTAAAACTTAAGGGATATTAAAGTTCTTATTTTAAGAATTAATAATAAATAAATAAATATATTTTAATAGTAACTGACGAAGGAATAGAAAACGTCTGTTTTGTATCGCTAGCATGTCGTATAAGACATAGGTGAATGG
Organism: Ornithomya chloropus; assembly: GCA_963971445.1. Taxonomy (NCBI): domain Eukaryota; kingdom Metazoa; phylum Arthropoda; class Insecta; order Diptera; family Hippoboscidae; genus Ornithomya; species Ornithomya chloropus. The sequence continues at coordinate 1,307,861 of OZ020532.1, forward strand.
TATAATACATTTATTTAAAGAATTCTTAACAACAAAGTTTACATACCATGTAAAACATTTCTTCTCTCCATAGAACATTCTAATTTCACTCCTTTGTTCACATTTTTATAGTTGTTTTTACTCCCTCCCTATGTAATGTAATTTATCATTCTGTTGACATTTCGGTGTGTTTCAAAATGGGCCAAAAATCACAAATATCTCTCAGGAGAGGAAATATACTGCTACATAGTTTAAGTGTATTTAAAATGAGCCAAATTTTATAACAGACACGCCCACAATTTAGTAAAAAGTACTTTTACTATAGAATTAGAACATTAAGCTGAAGTTTAACAAGTTTTAGCACGGATATCTGGTGAAGGAGAAAAGATATATAGGTGAGGTAAAAATAAGAAGGGTGTCTTAGGTTCTACTTACGTTATGTATAGCTTATATGTTAAATTGTAAACTCGTAATCTCCCAAATGCTTAAAGAAGGCAGCTGCATCCAATAATCAAATTTTTTGTTAGACTTACAGTTCTTTTTTTTTTTTTGTTTATTTGTTTATTGGTGGATGAATAAATGTGTTGTTGTTATTAATTTTTATTATCGAAAATAAACAGAAGTCTTTATAACATGATTACCATAATTTCTTTTCTGCATACTATTTCAAGGTTGGAAGTAAATATCTTTTTTAAAAGGTTTGCAACAATTCAAATTCTAAGTCCGGCTAGCCTTGTTCGTCTAAATATCTTTGTACAGAAAGCATTTACTTTGTCGTATAAGTTGAGATATTAATACCAAATTTGAGAAACATTTTGATAGTATTGAAATCATACAAAATCGGTCAAGGCCCGCAGTGCTTTACGTTTTCCTCCATATTACTCGATCAAGGGTTGGCTAAGGCTTCGTCTTAAGGAAAAACTCTGAACCTTGAAGGACATGAGTTCAAATACAGCTGAGGAAAAAAGTTCGAAAGTTTAAACTCTTCTATCCCTTCGGACAGATCAGTTAAGTTAAAGTGGGCTCGACCATATGTTTATCATACATTATGCATAGAAGATAAATAGTTAAAAAGTGTTACAAATACTCCCTAGAGTACTTTGGTAAATCGGTGTTGGGTATTCAAGATTTGGCTTAAGCCAAATTTTTATCTTTTTCACTTGTTTACAATAATAAATATTGTTGATCGTATAGTACTTGATAAGATTTTAAAAAGAAGCTGCTGCGATATATGTTTTTATACATGGATGGACCTTTAGAATTGCTTTTTATTTGAGCGAAACGCGTCGATTGTCTCTTCTATAAATATTTTTTCATTATATGAAATTATCACAAAGCTTCTTCATAACTATCTTCATGAATATCATACTTTTAAACAAGTGAAAAGTTAGAGTCGGTCCAAACCGACCATTTAATACTCTACATCACTATGATTCCACAAATTATGCCAGAATTAGTTATCGTTATCTTATCGTTATCGACCTGTAGCTTTCGCATATAATGCTTGCGTACATGGGCAGTCAGACGGACATGGTTAAATCGATTTAGAAAGTGATTCTATTGGTATAATATAAAGTGGTTCCTTTTTAATCGTTTAGAAGTCCACAAATGTTGCAGGGTTCGTTATTTTTATACAACAAAAAAATGTATACACATGCCGAAGTGCCCGCCTGATCAAAACGTTTTAAAAAAAACCTAAAACAGATTTAGTTTTAAACTAATAAAACATATTGTTAAAGTTAGAGTTCATCATTGGTTTTGGTTTTAAAACCATAAACTAAACATTGAATTGTTAAACAAAGCATTCCTTTAATATTGTAATAAGCAAGCCAGCCGCTCGTTAACATTATCACTGCACTTTAAATGACTTTGAACTTGTTGTGATTGACAGTTCATTCGCTTTCGTTTAGCCGTTATTAATGTATTGTATAAGATTGGGACAGGGAATGGGAATATATAGAGAAAAACAAAAGATCGAGTAAAGAAATACAATAAGTACGGGTATGTGTGTCAAGAACTTTACATAATAGCTAAAAAGGAAAAAAAAAAGAAAAGTACCACACTTATACCTCAAAAAGAAAATAAAAAGAATAAAAAAACACTAATTTGGCTTAAGCCAAATCGTAAGTAGCCTCCACATCTACACACAAAAATGGGGCGTGATTATGACCTTTAATAATTTATTACAAGTCGAGTTTTAAGCTTAATAAGGATTTTTATAAATTGTTATCCGACTATGCCCATATTTGGTATATTAATGGTTGGGGCAGTTTTATATAATATATATATATATATACGAAATGACAACTTCTTGGTGGCAAATAAATAGATTTTTTTTGATTGTGGGCGTGGCTTATGACCAAATTTTTCCCAAAATCAAATACATAAAAAAAAATTAAAAAAAAGAACTTATCGATCCTGCCAGGAGTCGAACCTGGAATCTTCTGATCCGTAGTCAGACGCGTTATCCATTGCGCCACAGGACCCCTTGTGAACTACTTATTAATTTCCTAATATTAAATTAGTCAAAACTTCCAAAAAAATTAAAAAAAAAATAATTAAAAAAGAATCATAAATGATTCTTTCTTCCAACTCAACAAGAATAAAACATACATGAACTGGGTCATCATTATAAATCAATGTTACTGGACAGGCCGCCGCACATTCTCTTTGACAAATTTGCATATATTGCAAATAAATTAAAACAAAAAAATAATAAATAAATATAATAAATAAAACATATCAGCGTTTATATCTAAAACCTAATTAGAATTCATTTCGTCTAACCTCGGTGACAATTTGTATAACAAAACAATAAAAGCGAAAAAAAAAAACAAGTAATAAAGTTATGATGTAAGGCTAAGGCAAAATATTGAATACCCATCACTTTTTATGTAGCTCTTATATAATATGAGCGTGGTCTTAATACCAGTTTCAGGGATGTTTTTTATCTTTCTCTTTCTTTAAGAGAAAGGAAAAAAGAATAAGCTGACATATCTATTTTATATTATTTTGAGGGGCGTGAGCATTATTTAGTACTTCTAGGTGTTGAAAACGCAATGACAAACTTAGTATACCCCCTTCTTATGTGGAGGGTATAAAAACAAATGTGTGAAAAACTATATATATGTTTATGGCGCTCTAAATTTAATGCTGTCAATATAATTGACATTCTACGTTACTACTGCTCCGCTCCACTCTGTTCTGTTCTGTTCTGCTTTATTCTTGTCCACTTACATAAATAATGAATAGTCTGCGTTATTATGCAAATGTATGCAGCACAATTGATCTCTAATAAAAAAAAAAAAAGTTGTGTGTCCGCGCGTATTTGAATAGTGCGGCTGGCATTTAAGAAGCGCCACCAACGTTGCAATTAATTGTGTGAATGCAAGTGTAAGTTCATGCGGTAATGCGGTTCTTACAATTTTGTATGAAGCACCACGTAAATATGATATGATCTGGTCTTCTCTTACCCTTCCCTGGGTTAAGTATTGTTTGTTTTTTGATATGTCGTAACATTTATTACATTGTATGCATAAATTGTTCACGCATTGCGAGCATATTAGCATAATAATTTGTTTTTATTTGTTTATGGTTTAAATAACAACAGTTTTGAGGTTATGTTTTATGGTTTTTTTTTTATTATTATTATTATTTTTTTTTTTTGTACAATTAATTTGCATACGAATTGTTATATTTTATTATTTTATGTTAATTTCAGTTTAGATCAATTAATGGTTTTATACACTTCACTACTTATGGCATAAAATAAATTAAGTTTGTGATGATATTTGTAACTCTTAAAAGGCAAATGCCACCTTCAATTATAACAATCGAGTCAGAATCAAAATTTAAATTGATTTAACAATGTCGGTCAGTCCGTCTATGTTTGTGTTTAAACTACAGGCTGCATTTTTAAAGATAATCTGATAAAAGTTGTTACAAGGGCATCTATTGGCTCCAAAAGGAATCCTCTGAAAATGGTTCAAATTGGATCACTTATAGAACCTCTCCCCATATAACTATCTATTATTATAAGAAAATTTGGTGAAGAATAGTTAATTAGTTTAATGAGTGACTATAATAAATTTTAACTCGATTGGATCACTTTTAGAACCATTTTTCATATATTGATAGGTCACGAAGAAAACAATTTCTCACGTTCACTGATACAAATAACTTTACCAACTAAAGTATTTTCGAAGTTACAAACATTCGCGTAAACTTAGTGTACCTCTTTGCGACAAGTGGTATAAAATATAATGTGTTTTTTTTTTTTTTTTTTTTTTTGTATAACCAGTTTCCAGTTTCTTTATTTTATCTTTTAATTGAATAACTTCATATCTCTACTTCACGCATTTATTTCAATTAAATGAAATTGATTATTCGCATGAATTACCGTTTTGTAATATTAAAGTGAGGAATTTTTATTGATTTGTATTAACATATAATCACTCCCAGAAATGTTACGGTGTAACAGAACGGGTCATTTAAATGGAAATTATTCAAAAAAAAGGAACAATTTCATGCTTTAACACGATTTTGTGTTCTACACACCACTGCGTGGTGTAAATTTTGCCATTTTGTTTTCAATTATTAAAAGGCTTCTAAGAGTATAAATTTCAGTGTATCCAGACATGAACGACTTAGAATTTAGATGCTAATCAAAATTTTAAATGCATTATTAGGCACATATCCCAGAAACCGCATTCCGTTAGTAGTAAACGGAATGAAAAACTCAGTTTGCCTCCTTTACTAAGAAACAGATTATAAAAATATGTTTGAAATTAAGCTGAAAGAATTGTGTCACACATTGACTACATTGAGTTCTCTCAATCACATGTTAAACATTGAAACGTTACTCCAACAGATGTCTAACATTCTACAGCTGTATAAAAAAGTCACAAACTAGATTAAAACAATTAATGAGTTTATTATTATTAACGCTGCTGCTGCTGGTAAAAATGTGGATAAAGATCTATATGTTATTGGCAGCCTAACGGGTTGTCTTGTTATGAATATTTTATAAAATATAAATAAAAAAATATATATAATCTTTTTTAATTAATAAATTTTATTAATAAGGAAGCAATCGAAAATTATATAAATCTATCCAATTAATTAATTATTAAATTGTTTGACTTTGTTGATCTAGATTTTTTTCACATCTATTAATTCTATAAAATATTTCTTAATTTAAAACTTTACCTTTTGGGTTGGATACAGAGTAGAAAATTGTAGGTTCAATTCCTGGAAGGATTGGTATTTTTTTATTTTTATTAAGGTGTATTTTATTTAGATTCCAAAAAATATTAATTTAAAAAAACTAATTTTAACATTTTTGAGGAGCTTCCTTTTTTCAATTTTTTTAAAGAGTGTTGATATGAATAGTTTGTAATAAAACATCCAGTTCCGCCTAAAATACTCCCCTTTTTTCTAGGTTTCAATCGATTTTATATGAATTACGATGTCGTTGTATTGTTGTTGTTGTTGATGGTTAAAAATTAGGTCACAATCATTAATCATGCATTTGTGCGCGAGCGCGCGCGCCTCACTTGACATACTGTAAATTCTTGATTATCCGAACGGTATGTCGTTTCTCGAATTGATATTCTTCCGTCATTGTGCCATTTGAAGATGATTAGAAAAAATCTGCAAATATATATATATTTTTTTTCATTGTACAAATTTTACTCCCTGCAAATCTGACTTACTCTATAGTGTGGATCACTTAAAACAATGACAACAACAAACAAACAACTGGCACCAATTGATACCCAATAAATTGTCGAAACTAATAAAACTTAAATTACGCGGAGAAAAAATTGATAATTTATTAAATGATTTATGAGCAATTAATGATTTTTTTATTGAATGGTATTTTTGATCCAACACAATATCCAGTAGCTATGACAATATATACACATATATATGTAACAAATGGGGGTTGAGAGCACAACAATCGGAACAAGTGAAAAGGCTACAAACGGCCAAGCCCAAACATTTAATATGTGCTCTACACCACCTGTATAGTTATAGAAATAGAAAAAATATTTAAAAAAAAACATTCAATATACAATGTCTTATTATTATTAAATTAGGAGGGCAGTGTTACGCCAATAAAAAATGTGTAAGGCTGAAAATTTTCCAGGTAAAGGCAGTTGATGAAGATCGACTCAGTCTTTGATGTTGATCAAGAATATATACACGTTCTTTTGGGTGTTTCAAAGAGAATAACAAACTTAATATCTTTTTTGTGGGGTATAAAAAATATTACAAAAAAAAATAATAAAAACGAATGCCCCGGGTGAGGCTCGAACTCACGACCTTAAGATTATGAGACTTACGCGCTGCCTACTGCGCCACCGAGGCTATAGAATAATTTGAATCATATTTTATATTCTTTCTCTATGAAATGGTTCTTTATTAAGAACAGATGTGTCAAACTTCTCTTTGTGGCGGCCCATTCAATTAATAGAATAGATAATGAAGTTAAAAGTTAAGTTAATTTTTCGTTGCTTGGACCTTGTTTAGATTAGAGAAAATAACATAAAATGGTGTAATTTGGGATAAGTGAGTTTCCACATCTCATGTGCCTTATAAAGCTGGATATTTTGTAATTATATTACAGTCCATTATAAACATAAAGTTAGTCATGCTCTTGGTTAATTCTTAACATGGACTCGAATCAAGCCATTTTCTTATTCTTATTTAGGTATCAGATGGTGACGCTTTTTAACTCATCGAATCTGAATCAAACGGAATTTGAGATTGACTGAAACTATCGAAATTTATGTGGCTTTTAAAAATAGTTAGTTCGAGCCTCACCCGCGGTGTTTATTTTTATTATTTGTTATTATATAAAATATATTTTACTATTTTTTTACAAACTGCATAAAATATATTTCCACTGCTAATCTGTGTAGGGTATTAAAAGCTATTATTGTTCTAGACAATGTTTGCAATAAATAACGGAAAATGTGATAAGAGGCCGTTAAAGTTAAGCTTTGTAAAGCTTTTAAATTAATAACAACAATAGAAATAAAAGAGAATGGAGAACAATAACAACAACACTATATACCATTCAACCACATAAAATTCAGTTTATTTAGTTTTATTCCCAGAGGTGTATACAACCAGACACGTGTGTAATAATTATTTATAAGAAAAAAAAAACTAAACAGACCACTACCACACCACATATATATATATATATACTTATATTTATGAAGGAAAGAAGAGAAGATGATGTATTGTAGATGAAGCTTTTCATACGTTTCGTGTGTATGTGTGTGTCATGTAATATATGGCTGCTTATGCATGGTATATGAGGAGCAGGCAGTTATAAGTGGAAAGAAAGCTTTTTCTGATGTTAGAATAAAAGCCAACACACACACCAACACACACACTTATAACCTTTATATATATATGTGGATACGTTTGTGTATATTATTGCTTTTAATGTTTTGTGTTTTAAGAACTTTTTAGTTTCTGACAGTTTTTAAACAAATTTCTACCGGTAAAGATGTTTAGGTGAGCGATCTCTTTCTCTCTTCTACAGCTCTTTAGCAGCTAATTAAAGTTTAAGTACTTATTATGTTATTATGTGTGCGTTTGAGTGCATATATAAGTTAGAAATATTTACATAAATTTGGAAATAAGAGACGCACTGAAATTGTAACAAATTACAACAACAGTAAAAATACAAAAAAACAATAATTAAAATTTGAAACAGTACACTACAGTAAATTGAAACAACAACAATAGCAAGAATATAACGCGTGTTTAGTGTATGAACAAAAAAAAAAATAAACATAAAAATAAAAAAAATTTGTGAGTCAGACAAAAAAATAAATAAATATAAAAACAAAAAAAATTTGTGAGTCAGACAAACAATGTGTTTGGTTTTAAACGTGGTTTCCTCTGAGTGTATGAATAGCAAACATTCTAAACATACACTTATAGTTATAGTGTTAATGGTTTAAGGGTTTGTTTGTTGTTGTATTTTATTTTATTTTGAACAACTTTGCCTTTTTGTCTTTGGGGAATTTAATTAATGTAATTAATGTTTAATATTAATTTAAAATGCTTAGTAATCACATAACTTTGAGCATATTCTTCTTTTTTAGTTTTTGTTTTTGTTTTTGTTACTTGTATTGTAATTATAATGGCGGTAATGGTGGCGTCTGTTGATTATAATCTCCTTCCCTATCTCTTCCTCTCTCTCTCCCCCTCTCTATTTTTCTCTATCATTATGAAATTTAGTTTTAATTGTAATTGCTTGACGAGTAACAAGCCATTCATTTGAAAGCTTATTATTCTTTATTTTTTGTTATAAAAAGAGCAAGTTCCATAAAAATCTGTCTAATTAATCGAAACGAATTAAAAGCCTAATTTGTATAAAATTTTAGCTCAATATATCAAAATATATAACCGTAAAAGGGTCACCAAAAAACAGACACACGGACATGCTGACGGACATGTCTAAAACGACTCATTTTTTTAGTATTGATCAAGTATACACATCGGCTCAGTATTCGATCAGATTATATATATAGTTTGGATTTTTTTTCTCAATGTTACAAGCACTGTGACAAAGTGCTCTATACCCCAACATAATACCCCTATATCCAAACTATCGTTACATTTTTCATTATAAAGAAGCATTTTATGTAAATGTTCTAGTCTAAGCATCTCAAACATCACTGGTAACAAAAAATACCATTGTCTAGAATGATTTCGACAGCGTCTATTTTGTTGGCGATGCTTGTTTTGAGGTATGTTTTGCAATAATTCAAAAAATGAAAATTCTTTATTCCCCACTAACGAATAGAATTGTGAAGAAAGAAAAAACCACGCGATAACCAAGCTCTCTTATATACACTACACACATCTACACACACTTCTGCTCCTGGATTTCTTAAGCTTTTCTTTATATTCTACAAAAACTGGGAGTGAGAGTATATGTGAGACGGTACGCTTACTCAAAGAATTTTATGCAAATGAAACGAAAATGATTTGAATGAAAGCTTTTGTGTAGCAATACATGTTGTTATTGTTGTAATTGTTATTATTTTACCACCAAGGCGCAAAAGCTTCATGCCTTCTCTCAGATTAGTTGTAGAAAGAAACTTTTTTTTAAATTTTTTTTAATTCTACTGTCTATGAGCTGGCTCTGTAAGAAAATATATAACTAAAAAAGTTATCGTTGTTATGTTTTGTACATAAGACCTGTGCTTGTGCTGCGCGTACATTTTTCTTAATGTAATGTATTTATAAGCGTCTTCAATTGACTTTTCAGATTTCCTGTTTATTATTTTTTTTTTAATCTCGTTTTTATACCCTCCACCTTAGTGATGAGGGTATACTAAGTTTGTTTTTCCTTTTACAATATCCAGAAGAAGGCATCAGAGACCCAACAAAGTATATATATATCAAAAACTGAGTCGATTTATTCGTGTGTACGAGTGCTCGTCTGTTGTTGGAATTCTCGCGTAAATTTTGAGATAACGAGCTGAAATTTTGTACAGGTACTATTTAGTTTTTGCACGCAGATCGCTATTTAAAATCGGTACAGAGCCACGCCCACAATAGACAAAAATCTATATATCTGCCCCAAATATTGACCTATAAAATTGAAAGTTGGTATACATATTTATTGTTATCCCTTTCATCTGTGTGCCAAAAATGGGCGTGGTCTAATTACTGACACACCCACAATTTACAAAAAACCATATTCAACGTAAAAGTAGACTTGCAAGCTGATACGTAATACGTACACTATTAGGGGGCGCAATACATATACATATATATATTTGCCACGTCCACCATTGTGGATGTGGAGGGTATTTAAGATTTGGCCAAAGCCAAATTTAGTTTTCTTACTTGTTTATGTTTTATTTTGTTTTCGTTGTTTCGTTATTTATGGGTAATCTTTAGAGATACATATGTATATATCTTTATATAGTTATATATTAAAAAACAAAGTTTGAGAAAATGAAGTGATAAAGGCATTAACAACAACACTACCATCAGCAATTACATTTACAACTATACGAGTATAATGGATTCAAACAAATCCACCCCTTATAACGCCTGAATAATCTTCTCAATGTAAATAACGATTATGTATAATGTAAATACTCGCTCATAGCCTACACATACGTATTTACAGATTATATATATATACCTTCACCAAGTTTGTCATGGCAAAATCGGTTTAGAGCCACGCCCATAATCGACAAAAATCTATTTATTTGCCACAAAAATTGAGTTATGATGTTGAAATTTGATAAACATATTTATATTTATTCCATCCATCGATGTACTAAAACGATGGCATGATCGTAACAGACAACCTTACATTTCAGAAGTTTTAAATGTGATAATCGCTTAAATACAAGTACCCTACACCCCCTAAATCTACAAGTTATGGTACAATTAGTTTCATTGTCATAATGTTCATAGTGTTCATAGTCACTTCTCGACCTAACATTATATGGAAAGGAATTCTTAAATTAGTCCGATCGGGTTAAAATTTGTTACAACCTATTATTAAGTTAATAAACTATTCTCCAGCAAATATTAACAAAAAATATTAAGAATTGCGAGTTTTTTCCATGCAAAGGTTTCCATTTTAATTAAACCTTATATTAGCAAACGCGCTAAAAATGCTCCAATTTGAACCATTTTCAATAGAGTTGCTCTTTGGTCTAATATAAGTGTATTGTAGCATATACCATTAAAATATATTGAAAAATACACAAGCTAACACAAATTTACATGGACAGACAGACGGACAAAGTTGAATGTACTCAGGTTTTGATTCTGAATCGTTTCGTATAATTGAAAATAGGTGATAAACATTGCTTTATAAAAGTTATAAACTTCCTTACAAACTTAATGTGTCCTTATAATATAGTGCTGGTTATGAAAGCGAACCTTAAGTCTCTAACATCTCCTTTTCATATCAATAATAAAGGGAAAAAGATTCCAACTAGGAGTATGTTTTTAAGATTTCTAAAATGTTGCAAGTATACGGCAAACTTTATGTACGTATGTATGTATGTTTGTACGTTCAAAATGTCATTGATCAAATAATTTCATATCGTACATCTACCCCAACCAGCTACAAGTTCATGTAAAGTGTCAAAATAAATTCCAAATCTCATTACATCAAATGCATCAGTTGTCATGATTTATTACTCAGTTGAGGAAATAATTGGAAAAAAAATTATCTTTTGACAATTCTGTAAGAAGTTTATATAGAAGAATAGAAGTGAAAATGCAGACGCTCACACATTCACACATACATATTTTATGTACATAAACGTTAAAGATTTATAAATATTTGTGTTTATAGTGTGTTGTTGTTGTTGCTGTTTGTATAAGTCAAGCCAGTCAACAAGTCAACATGTGCCCGGCTGTACAAGTAAAGTTTTTTCCAGTTTACAAAAAAAAAAAAAATATCTCTCACTTAAAGCTAACAGTTCTATTCATAGCCATGGAGTGCAGTAAACACCCATGTCGCTCTTGTTCCTTTTTTTCCTATCCTTTTTTATATGTTTATATTTTTTCTTTATTAATTGCATTGCTGTGCGCAAGCAAAAGCTTTTACGCACTCTGTGCCTCTTTAGGAACCTAAATGTTTGTCCAACTGCATTAAATGTATACAGGCAGCCTCTTATCACCACCATCATCATCATCTTAGTTTTCTGTGTGTACATTCGAGTAGAGCTCTATAGGTATGTCGGGGCATACAACCATAACGTTGTTATTATTGTTACAAGTGCGTTGGGGAATGAATGACTGACTGGTGCGCTGTATTTTATGTGCTTTTGTTCAAAGTCAAAGGTTTTTGAACTTTTGGGGCAGAACAACTTCAAACGTTCTTTCCCCATACATACGCACGCACACACACATACACATTCAATGAATGCAATACAACAACAAGAACAACAACATTATCAAACGTTGACTATATTTAGTATATGATTTTTCAATGCCATGGGGGCCTAGGGAGGAATTGAGAGAGAGAGAGAGAGAGAGAGTTTGTTTAGATTATTGTATATTATATTCTCTCTCGCTTGCCTCATTGATGGATGCATTGTTTGTTATTACACGAAATCTTTCATATGCAGCCGCAGAGAGGTAATTTCTACGAAAAAGAAACAAAGGATGAAATGAGATGCATCTTACTCATCTACAAATGTTATTCAAAAATATTGTGAAAAATAAATTTTTCTCTTGCATTCTGTTTTGAAATGTTAGCAAAATTTTATAAAATTTTTACGGGCGGACATATCCAGATATACAAAGATTTTGATGCTAATCAGGAGATTGAAATTTTTTGCTAAAATTGTGTCTTTCTTCTCAGCAAATTATTTTATATATTTTTTTTTAAAGATCGGTCCACAAAAGTTGTCTCCTATAAATGTATAACACCAAAACATCCTTTAAACAAACTGCATTATTAAATTATTTCTAATTTACCCAACAAGTTGTTACCAACTCAAGTGACCATCCCTCCTATGTGTGATTATTAAACTTTAAGAAAGATAGGCATTCATATTGCTTACAGATCATGTCGCCTTTATTCCCTTCTGTCTCATAATAATTCTTTCATTACACGCTAATTTTATACTTTAGACTGATAGTTTATTGAACTTTGTATTATGGCTGTTACTGTGACACTGTATTTTTGAAATGATTCATTTGTGAGATCCAGTGTATTACAACAACAACAAAGGAACGAATAGAATAGTTCTCGCAACAAAAAAATACGTTACAACACATATTAACAAGAAAAGCTTTTTTGTTTTTGTTAAAACAAAAAGCGTGAAATAGGGAAAAAAAGTAAACAAATAAATTTCACTTAAGCCAAATCTTAAATACCCTCCACGTCATGCATACAAAAAGTGGACATGGCAGGTACATGATTATGATATCTAAGATTGCAAGTAGAGTTTTATGCGTTATAAGGCTTTTTGTAAATTGTGAGTGTACTTGTTATTCAAACCACGCCTATTTTTGTCACATCAATGAATGGGTTCATTATAAATATATAAACTAAATTTCAACTTTTGGTAATTGTGGGCATGGCACTCAATCGATTTTGACGCCTTTGAATAGCGGTATAGAAACTAGAAGTGTCTGTATGAAATTTCAGCTAATTTTCTAAAAATTTTTGACCGTGCAAATACCAACATAAGGCAAATACCCAGACATACGGACATATAGGTCAAGATTGTCTTATTTTTCGAGATTTTTGAAGAATATATATACTTTGTAGGGTTTTGGATAAGTCTTTCCGGATGTTGCAAATAGAATGACAAACTTAGTATACCTCACATCTGATGTGTAGGGTATAAAAATTAACTAAATATATGGTGTGGCTTTACTGAGCCATGAAAAAAATGATACGTATGAAAGGGAACTGCATATAGAAAAAAAGTATGAAGTAAAAAAAAATCTGCTTAGCTTAGGCCAACTCTCTAAGTACCCTAAGTAGGTGTTACAAGTATATGTATGTCAACGATTACATTCTACTTCATTATAAATATATGAATCAGAGCTTAAGGCTTCATTTGTGGCAGATTTTTTCTTATTAATTTTTGTGGGCGGGGCCCTTAACTAATTTAAATGAATTTGAAAAAGGATCTAAGTATAAAATTTAGAAAGATTTGCATGAAATATCCTTATTTTTATGACAGGTAGAGACAGACACCTGGATGGATTTAGCTAAATCGTTTCATATTTTGATTTTAAACATAAATATATAAACTTAGGGTTTGTTTTTGATATGTCCTGTAAAAAATGTTGCAAATGAAATAACAAACATAGTATAACCCCCGAGTGTGTGTGGGGTATAAAAATTGTCACTTTGCTATAAATACTATTTGAACATATGCGAATTTTCGTTATAGGGGTTAGTTGAACAGAATTTGACGAAATGGATCATGAACGTGAAATACTTATTGACAATTTATTGTTAAAATGTATACACTTCCGTTAGCAAGGGGAGGATTAAATGTAAACATAATACTTAACAAAACGTTTATACCAAAACAACAACAACAACAACACGTTTTGTATTATATGTTCAGGGTTAGAAGCATATACGAGCATTATTGTATAAATGGTAAAAACAAAAACAAAATGTGCTTTTCACACTCAAGTGTTCAAGTTTTTGTTGAGGGGTACGAAGGGGGGGCAGGTAAGGAAACTACTAAACTCTCAGAACTTTACTCAACTATAAAACGATTGAAACTGAATTCGTTTCTCTCACAAATTATAACGTTGGCACTCTTCTCCTGTGAGTGGTGTGCTTTTTCTGGAACTGAAATCCAGAAAAAAATAAACGGAAAAAATATATTTTTTTTTAAATAAATATAAAAAAAAATGCAAGGCAGAAGTGCAGTTAAGTGTGGTAGGCAGATGTATGACTCTCAGTCCATCCGTCTGTATGTCTGTCTGTGTTTCATTATTGTGTGTTACGGGATCTAATTTTAAAGTTTCCAGTTGCAGTTGGATGTGAAGCAAAACATCCAACGAGTAATAATAATAACAAAAAAACAGCAACAACAAGAACAAAAACAAACGGCCGTAGTAGAAGAAGACTGGCAGCAGAGTTCAGGGACACGCTCAAATTTTTGCTGAGACACAACATTTCGCCAGTAAATAAAGAACAATCAGCAAGATCGGTTGTGGTGGCACAGCAGTGTAACAAACAAAACAAAGCGGGTTGCTATTCAAATTGAAGAATACATATATATATATATATAGATAATATATTAGAAATGATTTGAGCAAAGAGAGATAGAGAGAGAATAACAAAAGAAAAATAATTAAAAAAATAAATATAAAAAAAAGCCCAAGCTTACTACCAACACTTACACATATTAAATGCATTTATATTATGGAAAGTAGAAGAATGCAGAACAAGAAAGTTGTAAGAAAAAAGTTGTAAAAAAAAACCCAGGCAGACAGACATGAGTAATAAAATGAAAAAATTGTGATAGACAATAATATTAAGTAAAAAAAAGGTTTGCTGTTAAGAAGAAGAATGTGTGTGTGAGTGCTTAAAAAATAACATTATTGTCACTATCATCAACATCATCATTCTACTCATGTATTTTCTTTACATTTTACAAGTAAGCCAAACAATCAAATTAAACTTGACCTTAAACTTGTTTCGCAAGTTCCTTAGTAAAGCGTCGCTATTGTTCGTGTTGTTGTTGTTCTTGTTGTTGTTTTGTATTTGATACATTAAAACTAATACAAATGTGTGTGCGTGTTGAAGTTTTTCCTTTTTCTAAACGCGTATTAAAAATTATTAAACATACTACATACTTGAGTACAGACAGACGGTCAGAAACACACAGGGAAGAAATATGTTATAAAAGCACTAACATATTATACTAACAACAATAACAACAACAGCAACAGATTTAATATAAAACATAATGTGTGTGAGTGTGTCTGATGGTAAGGCTGCATGTGTGTGCCTAAAATAAACTATAATTGTCAGCCGGCCAGCGGCAGCAGCATCAGCAAGCAGTCTTAACTACATATCTATACACGCACACACATACCAGTATATATATATTTTATATATATATATATATATAGAACCTGTCCAGTTAGTTAAAGCCACTACACGCACCATGCCATTGCATTTTACAAAAACAACAACAACAAGTAAAAAAGAACAACATTTGTCTCTCTTAAGCCAAATCTTAAATACCCTCCATATTTACATAGAAATAAAGGACGCAGCAGATATATGAGTGCGACTTATAATAGTATATAAATTAAGTATCAGCTTGCACGTCAGTCACGTTTCATGATTTATAAGATTTTATGTAAGTTATGGCGGTGTCTGTGGCTCGATAAAATTTCAGCTTCGTATGTAAAAAATATACAATTGAGAGAACAGACACCCGGACATTTATGTCTAAATTGGCTCAGAGGCGCTTTGACACCTTCTTCTAAGGGTTGCAAATGGAATAACAAACTTAGTATACTTTAGTACAACACACAAACAACGATTCAAGAATATTTCTCTGTGTGTACATTAAATATATCATCACATAGTTTTTTACCAACTCACTGCACACCGGTACCAAACGTCTGCCATTATACATAATTGCAACAATAATAACAATGATACCAATAAACAACACATCACAAAAAAAAAAAAGCTACAGCACAAGCAACAGAAATAGATGTGTATTCGTACACACCTACATAGAAAAAATCACTCTTAAGCTCTTCATATTATTTTCACAATACTTCTATAAATGAGCGCTTTGTTGTTTCCTTAAAAAGAAAAAAAACGTACCAAGCTTTTCTATGCCTGGTGGCTCAATTCAGTTAATGTTATTGCAACAAAACCAACAACAACAAAAATAAATAGAATTATAAAAAAAATTCAATATTGAGAGATTAAAGAAATGTTTAGAGAGAGAGAGAGAGCACCAAATTCTTTAAGAATATTTTTAATTATACTACACCGAGAGAAAGATAGAAAGATAGTAATTTTCAAACATACACACACACATAGAGGCTCCGTTATCTTGGCAAAAAAAGCTTTTTAGTTTTAAAAACGTATATAAATGGAAAGCTTTTTTCTGCTTGAGTTCTGTTAATGGTGATAATAGTGGTGGTTGGTTAGTTAAAGAATAAACAAAGAAAATTTATATAAAGAAAAACAAAGAAGCTTCGTATATAGAATAGATGCAGAAACGAAGCTTAAAAGCTTCTTTTTTTAAATTACTCTCTCACCGTTATCCGACTGTTGTGAATTGAAGGCATTGAAGAGATTAAAACGAAATATATATATATACATATATATATATACATATATATATACAAAAGCGATCTTTTGTATTAAATACTAAACACACACACACACACCCACACAAATTTCACAATTTCAACATTTGCTGAAATATGTTATAAGCTCCTTATTAAAAAGGGTATAAAAACACCAGTAGAATCTTTTAAGGCTATAAGAGAGAGAGAGAGAGAGAGAGAGAGAGAGAGAGAGAGTCTCTCCAGTTTAAAAATTAAATTCCTAATTAGATTTTCATAAAGAGTTTTTCAATAAGAACACAACATAACATAAGGTAAATTTCAATGCTTCAAATGATCAAGAGGCTTCAATTCTTGAGTTAATTTGATGTTGTAAAAGTGTAAGTTAAGATATTTATAAAAATTTCGCCACAATGTTGTTTGAGAGGTAAACAATTTTGCCTGTGAACAATATAAATCCAACTGACTAATGGCTTACTTTTACGACTGCAATATTTTCGCTAGTTGGATCGATGCGTTGGTTTACTGTTGTAGGAATATTTAATAGTGAATAAATTGATTCGAAATTATTCACCACAGCACGCATAGCCCAAATGGTGGGATGATTACTACGACTATTACAGTTGCTCAGTATTGCGATAGTAATTTATAATAGTTTCTAAACATTAGTCATTTGTAATAAAATTGTCAACCTTTATTGATATTTTTACATTGACAAATCCTGAAAAACAGAACAAGGATGCTTTTTTATTAATTAACAAAGTTGTTATGTCTTTATTGAAAAACTCAGTACATGTATCAAAGCTTCTTCAAATTTAACGCTTTTGATCTTAAATGTTATGAAATGTTTCCGATTTCTAACCGATTTGAATAATTTTGTAGAAATGGCTAAAACACGCATCAAAACGACTCCAACACGTATGCAAAAGGATGCTTTAATGGGTTCAACGGCGGTTACAACATCAGTTTGCAAACCTGCAGGTACAGGAAATGCTTTAAAAGTAAGAAAGCAGAAGAAGAATTTGAAATCTTATCTTTAACAATAATAATGAATTCTTGTAGAAACGTTTAATACAATTAAATCAAAGAAAATCCAGTACAACTAGTATCGATCTGATACCAGGAGGTTCGACAATAATCGTACAGGCACCGAAACGTACAAATTCCATATCTTCGGTAACATCGACTCTATCACACATAAGCGATGGACAACAATCCGACAATGAAGCACAATTGCCATCATCATCATCATCATCATCATCTACACATTCATTGCAACAATTGTCATCATCAGCAGCATCATCGACATCACCACCACCACCCCCATCGTCAATTAATACTATACAATATAAAACAACGGTAAAAACGGAAGAACCCACCATGGATGAGTTAACGGAGAATGCCATCAAAACATTAAATGCTGGCCTACAAAGTCGCGTCATGAATGGACGCAGTGCTTTGGCGGCTGCCATTCGGAATAGAAAAGTTTTCATGATCACAGAGAAAAGTGATGCAATAAAAGGTAATAAAGATAACCAGCGAAGCAATATGCAAAAACGAAAAATGTATTTAATAATGGAAGAGGAGAATCAAGAGGATAAGGAGTCAAGTAATCAAGAGAAATGGATGAAAATGGATAATAATGGGATTGGTGGTGGTGGAGGTGGTGGTGGGTGTAAAAAATTAACTCTTTTCGCTGATAAATGTGATGGCCAGTTGCCGCAACAGATTGAACGTATTTTACCCGAAATATTGAACCGAATACAGGCTAAAAGTAACAGTGGTGGTAATAATGGCACAGTGCCATCAGTTGGAGTTGCTGGAGCCATGGACACGGCTGCCGCAGAGAATGATGAAAATTCCAAAGTAATTATTTTGAAAACAACAAATAATGAAGATAACAACAACAATAATAATAATAATAAAAACAACAACGAAAGACTGCCTTTAACTCTGCCACCGAAAAAGAATCGCAACAAAATTATTAATACCCAAATTATACCAATTATTCAACAACAACATCATCATCATAACAACAACAACAATAACAACAATATTAATAATAATGATAATAATAATCGAACGCAAAACATAATAACGGTACCCAGTACTATGGCTGGAAATTCTTTAATCTATGGCAACAACAATGATATAAAAAAATCTGTTGCAGCAACTAAATCAACGACTGTGGTTGATGATAACGAATCTCATATTGTGGAAAGTACGGGGGCAACACCGGTTATTGTAACACCCAAAAGACACCAACAACAACAGCAACAACAACACCAGCAACATCAACAACAAAAAACAGCAACAATCTCTATGTATAATGGCAATACCGTTATAAATACAACGGCTACTAATTCAACAACATTAAAACCATCAACTGGCCATAACGTTACAGCACATAAAAATATTAATTTATCGCCCGATTTTCTATTCCTTATGAAAATGTTACCAAAATTGGAAAGTATACCAGAACCGCATAAAAATCATTTAAAAAATTGTATCGAACAGATTATAACGCAAAATGCCAACAAGTTTGGGGAACCATGATATTTGTGACACTTGGTTTAAGGTTGGTTGGCATATTATTTCGTATAGATTCGTAACCGCTATTAGCAACATCAAGTAATAGTTGCACCGAATGTATATGCATAAATAAATCCATTATATTATGTAGTGGATTATGATAATACTGCTATTCCACTCATATTATTTATTGTTGAAGTTCTATTGGAAGAATTATAATTAGGATTTTCATCTGATGTGATTCAATATGTTGGGCTCAACTTCATCCCTCCGTACATTAAGCAAAGCATTTTCTAAATGATCCTTCGGCATCTTTATATATATATAGTTTACACTTTTTATTCAAGTGGTTTAAATTAAATGCAATGTCATTATGCTCTACATTATTATTATCCGTGTCCTTTTGTTTTTGTTGCATTTGAAGACATTGCATAACGGTTTTGAAATTTGAAATTAAATCCTTCGATTTTGAATATTGACCTAATTCAGGAGATTGCCTTTTAAAACTCTTAGTATATTGTTGCTGTGATACACAATTAAATTTTCGTTTACGTAGGAAACGATCTTTTCGCTCCAACAATGAATTCACTTTCATATCATGTATTTTGCCTAACAAATCCGGATGACACCGTTTAATATGCTTATGAAAATTCCCAGTAAATCAAACGCTGCCACGATATACACGATCACGTGGACAATCATCATCATCATAAATCATTAACAGCACAAACAGAAACCAAGAGTTTTTTTTTTTTAATTAGACTCTATCACTAAAAAAAAGCAAGAGATTCTCTAATTAGTATATAAGGAATAAAAAAAAAAGAGAAACATTCGAGTTTCTTGAAAGTCTTATCTTCAAAAAACCTGGATTCCCTTGCAGTAGAAACGTGAAAACTTCCTATTTTATCTGGACTGTAAATCCTGTTATTTTGTAAACATTACTCTAAGTACATTGGATAAAAAATTTTCCGTACTTGAGTATTAATTTTAAGCTTATTACTCCATTTTTATATATGAGTGCTTTTGTATAAGGTTTTTCAATAAGTACATAACACAATTTAACATAAACTTCCACACTTCAGATAATCAAGATACTTCAGTTCTCGAGTTAATTGGATTTTGTGAAATATAAAAATATTTTAATTTACTACTAGATGTTAGTTTAGAAGTACTTGAGTACTAAAATGAGTAATAATTGCTACCACTTTTCACTGTTTCTCAGACTTTTTAGTATTAAATGACGAGTGTTTTTCGTACTTCAAAGTTAATACAATACATTACAATACCATGGTGAATCTCTTGTGTATATATATAAAAGCATTTATTAAAAGTCAATTAATTAATTTTTTTTTTCTTGTAAAATTGGTCATTATTGAAATACGTCAGGGCCATTCACATTCACATTTCATCCACATAAATTTCATCGCCAGCATTTGAGTGAATCCCAATACTTTGGAGACTGACCGTTTATTTTTTGTATAGAATACAAACAAACAAAAAAAACGGCCCGTATTTTAATTGATTAACTGAAAATTGTTCCATTTTTACATTTTATATACTTATCTATGCAATCTACATATATATTGTACAAGTGTAAGAATAATATAAATAAACGTTAGCTTTAGATGTTTTTTTTTTTTAATGTCTCTCCAAAATAAAACTTTTATATATATGATGTCATACAATATAATTTTGATAAAAAATTTAAGCAAAACGCAAAATCAACTAAAATAATAATAACAACAACAATATCGTATACAAGGCAATTAAATATTTGATTTTATATATTAAATATATATATATATGTATATGTGTGTGTATAAGTAAATCGTAATAAAGTAAATATTTTATATTTTCATAATTAATGATTGATTCTTCTTTTTTCATCATTTAAATTTAATCTAATGAAAGCAACATTTACAGACTTTTAGGTTTCAAATAAATGCCTGATGAGCTGATCAATGGAAAACCAGTACCAATAATACTTAAAAACTTATCAAATGCCTTAGTATTAGAGTGGTCGGGTAGTACATGGTACTAAAAATTCTTAGTTAAGTACAAAATGCTCCAAGTTACTTAATAATTACACTCATACCTACAAGGGAAAAGTTGTATTTGAAGATATTACTTCCTTTGTATATCAATTATTTAACGTTAAACCATTTAATTTGATTTGCATAGAGTTACGACCGGACAATGTGCCATGACGTTCCATAAAATTCCAGAAAAATCCCATAAATGTACAAAATATCACAATGGCAAATATTACTAATTTAAGCAGCAAGTATAAAACTTTACAATTATACGGTATCGGATATTGAGCCATTAATAGTACAGTGGTCAATAATACTAAAGCAGTACTATTGTAAATAATGCGATCATATTTTAATTTCTTCAAATGTTGGTCACATAAGGCAATAGCCTCTTTAATTAAATCAACACGTTGTTGCTGTTGCTGTTCAATTATTTCTGGTTTGTTTTTGTCTTCTTTACAAGCGGCTTTAGTCGGTTCCACTCTTTCGTCCAATTGAAGTTTAACTAAAACAGCTTCATGATCCGAATAACTATAAGCTTGATTGGGAATTTTAAATGGTAATGGTAGTGTATAGTCTAATACTGTGGCATTCACTTTGGACAAAGAGGATGAACTCAAAAATATGTGATCTATCCGTTGGCCATTCTTGTTTGCTTTAGTTTTGGTATAAGAATTGTGTTCATTCTCATGGGTTGCTATAGAGTTTTTATTACAAGTGTCCTGCATGGCGGATACATGCAATAAAATTCTAGGTAGAAAATTTTTTAAATTAAAACAATATAACACTTTCCTAAACAATACTTACTTGTACGAAAGATCATCAGGTTTGGCATTAAGATCACCGGCTAAAATTTGTACAACTGAATCACTTGGTGTAGCCTCAATAAATTGAGCAGTATCGAAGGCTTGTAAAACCCGATGAGTTTTATACTCATCAATTTTGATATTATATTCAGCATGAAGCTACATTAGTACATAATTGATTATAAAAAAAAGTAGACACAATTTACTTTCAATTACATACATGAGCATTGTAAAGGTGTACATAAGTTTGATTATCAATCCGTATACGACATAATCCTACGCCTTTGCCACCAAACCAATCGGCATGTTGAATACGATGAAAATATCCATTAACTGGCCAGGCATGAAATAATGTGCTAACAATGGGATATTTAGATAATACTAAAAGTCCAGCTCCCATAACACCACTACAATTTTACATAATCGGTGTAAAATTTTAATATATATGATTTTATTTAATTACCTGTAAAAATAGTGAGCATAGGGCAATACTTGTTCAGTTTTCGCTTGCAATAATTGGCTATCCCGTTCAGACCATACCTCTTGTAAGGAAACAATATCATATTTACCGGTGGCCAACTCTTCTGCAATAGCTTGCATACGTAAGTTGCGATGGGATGATATATAGGGTATACCCCTATTTATAAAATACATATATTTATATATTTATTTATAACATAAAAAAACTAATTCATTCGCTTTTGTTGTTGTTGTTGTTTGCTTTCAAGTTTTAACTTACCACACATTTAAAGTTAATATTGATAATTGCATTGCTATTAACGACATATGTATCACCGTGAATTATATTTCTCTAAATTCATAAATATTATTAAAAAAAATTTAAAAAAAAAAATTATATTCTTTTCGTATAATTTTAATAAATTATTAACATTTCTTCCAACTTGCTTGCTTTTAATAATTAACAGTACTGCCATTTTTAAATATCATTTTGCAAGTGGATGCTATTCAGGGGAAATGATAACATTAACTATTACAGAGTAATTCTTATACAATAAAAAATAAATACATTATGGAAATTAATGGAGAATTTCATTATTCAATCTCATTATATAGTTAAGAAATACATACTTTTGATTTTATCAATGTTTATAAATCATTTATTTAACTTGAAATTAATTTAAAGAATTAATTAAACCCTGTTCTTTTGATTTTATGAACTATTGAACACTCTGTAGTTTTAAAACAATTTTCAGCAATCTTAAGAGCAAAATTCTAATAAAAATTGCATATTAAAAGATATTTAATGAATCAATCAATAAGAAGAGAATTTGCCTTGAGCTATCAAGCAGTGTAGACATACTTTTTTAAAGAATTTCAGAAATAAATTTTTAATAAATAAAACAAACAAACAAAAAGAAAGGAAATTTTTTTTTTTCAAATTTTAATACATGTGGAAAATTTCCACAAACCTGGATGGCCGAAGCCCACACTCCCCTGCATCAGGCTATGATGGCTACGGGTTTGTCTTCAAATCAACAAGAAAGATACAACGTACCTACAACTATTGATATAGATAATGGCGAAAATAGCGATTGGAATATAGTAAAAGACAAATCGAAGAACGTTTTAAATGAGAGGTCTCCTAAAAGGAAGCGCCAGCATATACAAGTGGATTTATCACGCCTTAATACAAATTGTAATCTTAATTTAATTAAGTACACACATGTCCCAGCCAGAAGCAAGCACTTATCTCTGTAATATCGATGTTTTTATAATCTTCAATATTTGTTATGTTTTAAATTTGATATTGTCATAAAAAATGCCATTAAAATAATACATTATAGTTTTAAGTCTTTCACTATTACTCTAA
This sequence comes from Ornithomya chloropus, assembly GCA_963971445.1. NCBI lineage: Eukaryota > Metazoa > Arthropoda > Insecta > Diptera > Hippoboscidae > Ornithomya > Ornithomya chloropus. The sequence goes on from OZ020532.1 coordinate 1,331,857, forward strand.
ATTTAAAATTGTAAACACATTTTCTGTATTTTAGAAAAAAGTCCCAAATATATCTAATCTAATCTAATCAATATGAAGCGATTGCGATCTTTAGATCTATTAAGCCAAAAGAATGGTCTCGTATCAAATATAACATAGCATCCTTTTATAAGTTTCTGCATCTACGTTCCTTTCCAAGTGAAACGAATTCGTACGAAGTACTTTTCCAAAATACGACTTGTGAGTTGATGGTTAATGTATATGTAATCAAGCATCAGACGCGCCCAGAGTAGCTAGGGAAGGTATTTAACATTTGGTCTTGGCCAAATGTTATAATTTCATTTTTATAATGTAGACAAACAATTGTTGATTTGTTTATTTGATTATTAAATGTGTGTGGGGGTGTTTGTTATATACAATATTGATAGTGGGAAAGCACATCGTGAAAGCTAATAAAACTAGTACGCTTTCTCAATAAGAATAATATTAAATAATTAAATACATTTTACATTATGTGGAGAGTTATTTTATCATTTAGGCAAACTATAACTAATTGCAATTAAAACAATACAAAATTAATAACATATATTTTAATAGAATATTAAGATTTTTGTAAAATGAATCATAGATGTATTTAACATGTATTTAACATATTAAGAAGAACAGTTAATAGTTTAGATAACATATTAATTTTTAATGCAAAAATTATCACTTGACTAAATCGAAAGGGGAACGGGTTGTTATGCTATGGAAGAGAGTTTTTCTGCTTTGTTTGAAATGAAAACGCCCTAGCTTATATATGGCAAATCTAAATAAAGCCGTCCATTCGAAATTTATCTTATGTGTTCAAGTTAAAGATAGGATAAGGGCAGCATAGATACACTATTTAAAAGAAATACTAGAAATACTTCTTTTTTTCCAATTCTTATGTAATCGTGGTTTATTTTCTTTTCTTTTTTTTTTAGCAAATTTATCACAAAAAGAATTTTGTTGCATGTTTTTTAATAACGATTACTTTCCCTATCTGAATATTTGCCACTCATTTTACTAACCGAATATCGATCCGAGTAAGCATCATATTTGTCAGCTTTATAATTAATCTCTTGCGGTGTATAACCGATATTCTTTTGCCAATGCCGTGTCCAATATAAATCTTCATTGCGTACTTGTGACGGAGTTTTAGCATCCCGACACACGTACACACAATACACCATACAACCGATTAGAGTTAAAAAACCGAAAACCAGAAAAACAATACCCAAGATCCTGAAAAAACCAATCAAAAATAATACAATCAAACAATAAAAAAAAAGAAGGAAAAGAAAAACTCACCAGACACCGATGGGTTCATAAAATTGCACCACAATAACAAATCCCAGTGTTACCAAAATTAAACCCAAGTTTAACAGCAGCATTAAACAACAGACACCCTTCACATTGGGACAGAAGGGATTTGGAGCGGACATGGTTTCAATTTTAGCACCTCGTTTGGTGGTAGAACGGCCGGAGCGGCCCGTTTTGGCAGTGCTAGCTACAGAGTAAACACTACGGGGTGCTCGTGAGGATGGACGTTGACTATAGCGGCTGTATAAATAACAATTAAATATTATATAAACGATATATGTTTTTTTTTTAATATCTCACAATACCTGATTTCTGAGGGGGCTTTATAAGCAGCACTAGTTACATAAATATCGCTACCAGCATCACCGCCCCCTTCATCATAACTAAGGGCTGACGGTGCTCTTGAGGGTGGCGGTAAACGTTGAGGTGGCGGCCCACTTAATGGACGGGGTCCTCCACTGTCCACTGTCGTTGTGGGATAATGATATTGTGGTTGTTGATGATGATTGTGATGATGACCATTGGATTGACCATTCAAACGCGTTTTACGTGATGAATTATAGTGACCTTGAGGTGAGGTACGTTCATGCGTTATAGTATATTCGGACATGGTACGTTCGGAGGGGGCACGATGCGATTCTTCGCCATCTGTTGAATAGCCACGATTTGAGTGAACATAAGGTGGATCAGGTGTTAAACGTCCATGATGCGTGGCCACATAATGGCCACCTTTTACTCTACAAGAAAAAATTTCATTGGAATTATGTGCCTAGAAATTTATTGTAGGAGACTTACTTTTTGACACGCCTTTCTTGCATTTAATAGCAACTTTACTTCTTCACCTCAATAAAAAGTCTTTTGGAACTAGCTGTAGGTTACAAAAAAGAAGAATATTGCAAATTTTTCTTTCGCTCGTGTCTAAATTTAAATTTCCATGCTGAACATTTTCGGAACTGTAATAAAAATAAAATTGAAAAAATCCTTTACTTTAGTACTCTACTATCTGGCTTTCTTCATTAAATTTAAGATTATGTAGCAAAAAAAATTAAAGCCTACCCTTAGGCTTATTATTACCTTATTACCTCATAGAGTGACGAGTATTTTTGATTTATTTTTCAAGTTTTTATAATCTTACAAATTGGTAACCACAGTATTTAACTGTGGTTACAGTATTTAACTGTGGTTACCAATTTGTTTGCTAATTGGTATGAGGTAAAATATATAACTACTTAAGTGTATGTCAAACATATACTCATATGTTTATGATTCTGTTTAAATAAATGCTAATAATTATGATTTTTCGTTCCAGTGACAGATGCAGTATTAACGGAGGAAAAGAGAATTGCTACTTGGTCAAAGAAAAAGAAGAAGTAGAAGAGAAAAAAAACTAAAATAAAGCTTAAACTATCAACGATGTTCTGTCTATACGCCTGAGGGTTGCCTGGCTAGATTGACTGACCAACAGAAGATTTATTGTCCGTATCTATACCATCAATAATAACAATAACCACGCGTATACGTCGCTGCCATCACCATCACTAACGCTCTGCTCAAGTTCAAAAGTAAGCACAAGCACTAAACGCACTGGTAGAGGAGCAAGCGCGAGGGGGAAATGTGTGTGATGATGAATCGCACAATTTATTCACACATTCGCACATTGACTCGTTCGCAATTGTTGCCTTTATTTACATTAAATTTCAATAATAAACAATGAGATGGATAGCTGATTTGATCTAATCAATTTTGTTGTTGTAGAGACCACAATTCTTCTGCACCGTCCACATGGTAATAACGACTCGATTACGGATTACTGTTGTAATAAAGGACATGAGATGCTGGGTGTAGTCTTTGTGCTGAAATTTTTATCAAAACAGAGTAAACTTTAATATCCTCAATAGGTCCACACGTCATTACATTTTGTTAAGGATTTCTCAATCTCGATTAAAGGTATTTTTTAAACTCTTATAACTTGGAAACGGCTGAAAACTTTTGAATTTATTCATCTTTCTAAAGAAGTATGTATATTAAATGGGCATGGCACCGCTCATTTATTTAATAAACGTCATGTGCTTTTTAAAAAGTTCTTTCCGAAAAAAATGGGCATTGCCACGCCTATTAATTAAAGATCTTCAAAAATCTATATGAATTTCCAAATGTTTGAAAATTTTTTTACCAAAATCGGAGTTGTTGGTGGAAAGTTGTATTACCTTCTATATATTATAATTAATTGAATAAATAAATATGATTTCTATATGCATATAAAAAAAGAGCTGCACAAAAAAACAAAAACAACAAGAATAAAAATAACAATCATTCTCCAAGGATTTATTGTGGTTTTGTTCATATTGCGCCAACAATCGGTGACAAGAAGTGCAGCACACCGAGCAACCAAACAATACCGTCCCTAAGAATACATCATGAATATCAAAGTGTTTGGCGCCAGCGATGGTTTCCTTTCCTTCTACCCAATAAATGGCAGCGATTGCTATGTATTTATACTTAAAGGTACGTATGTAGAAGAAGAGATGTGCTCGCTATCTGTTGGTTTATGACGAAGGATGAGGTTAAATGTTAAATTCTTCTGTAGCCATTAAATAGCATTAAGTCCCCGGGGACAATCCGATATGAATTTTGAGAGTTACGTGTACATGCGAATAGCATGCATGAAAAGTATACAAAATAAATGAAAACAATTTTTTGTAAGAAATAGTGTCAGTGGCTTTAATTTAACAACAGAAAAATTATCAAAAAAAGAAAGAAAAAATAAAAAAGTAACAAATAAATAAGAGACGTAAATAAATAAAAAATAAATTAAGAAAAATAAAGAAAAAATCTATACTTAGAAATAATCAAAAAAAAATTAAAAAAAAATAAATAAAAAATTTTGTTAAATAAATAAAGAAAAAACTGTAAACTCGAAAATAATTGTGAAAATCTTGCTTTGAATTTTATTACAAACTAATTACAAAATATTACAAAATAATTCGAACAAATAATAAAACTAAATAATGTTTAAATAATAACGATAAATTCTCGGTATCATAACGTTAGATGGTAAAGAACGTTAGATGGTGGTGAAAATAAGAAAATAAAGCTGTTGCCTACATTTGAGCATGAAGAATAAACTCATAATAGCAGAGCATACTTTTTAAAGTCGCCTTGATTATTTTAGCAACATGTCGAAAGTAAGGAAAAAAGAATATTTTTAATCCTCTTAAAATCGAGTAATATTAAAAGTTATACGCAACGTTACGAAAAAGCAAAGACAGGACGGTAAAAACTTAACAGAAAACTAACAAGTTGTGTACGTGCTCAAGTAGAAGCCACACTGAACTCCTATGCGTACACCCAACCATCCGCACGTGTACAGGTCTTGGTATTGTAGAGTAAAGCACGATTAAGCTGTGCAAGGCTTTAGGGTTAAATAAAATTTATTTAAGCAACAGTTCTTAAACCAGCTATTCAGCCATAGAGCTAAAGATATAATAGAATGTAAATACATATGTCTGTCCATATAGAATACTTTTCTACGAGTATGAGAACTGTGCTGACGTGCAAATACATTTAAAGTGATAAGAAATGCTATTATTGCTGTAGCTGGAACTGTTAAATATAAATATTGACAATAAAAATTTATATGCAGGGAAAAGTTAAATGATAGAGTGAGAAAGATGGAGAGATTGTTACAAGGAAGAAATGCAAACAATTCACTACGAATGATTTACCAAAAAAAGAAAAAAAATAAACAAATATTTATCAGTTTAATGAACCGAAACTGACAGTTGTGTGACAACGCTCTTCAGTTACAACATACAAATAGCAAATACTCAGTCCGAGCAAGGAGTGGACGTTACAATAAACTGCGCTTTCCTTTTCTTTTACAACATTTCACAAGATTCATTTACAATTATTTTTATAGACTGAATCTTAAGGGGTCGCTAAGACACGTGTTTTTTTTGCTAATTAACAGGTGAAAGTATTATAGTTGATCCAGACCGACCCCATCTAATACCTTATCCCACTTCGTTCCTTAAAGTATACTATAATTATAGTTATAGCGTTATATGAGAAGGGATTCTAAAAAGAGTCCAATTTGAATGGGGCTCCTCTTTGTGTTAATGTTTGTCCTTGTACCAATATTCATCTAATTATCTCATAAAATACGACCTATAGCTTACTTACACAATATTTGATAAAATGGACAGACAGACGGACGTGGTTAAATCGATTCAAATTTGGATTCTGAATCGATTGGTATAATTGATGGTGGGTATGTTAAGGGAATTTGTTGTTGAAGAGTTATAAGCATCCTTACACACCTAATATAGCCTTGGCCACAAAAAGGGTGCATGAGTACGGAACCACGAAAGAGATAGAGATATAAATTTGAAAGAAACTCTCACACAAATGAATTTTAAGCGGGAGGGGAATCAACAGACGTATAGCATTGCAAAAACCAATCAACCAACAACAAGAACAACAACAACAACAAACCCCATAAAACTGTTACAAAGTCACATGCAATCCCACAGATTATTATTTTAAAGCGTGGTTTCGCAAAAGCATGCATGCAACCTGCTAATAGAAACGTAATAACAACAACAACTACAATAATAATAAATATTTACAAATAAACACATAAACAGATAAGTGCAATGCAAACGTATATTTCAACGCGATGTGTAAACGTAACAAATATACTCTATGTAGGTCACACAAAAATCGTACACATACGGGCACTTCAACACAGTATTGATTGTCTGTCTACTCAACTGTTTGCAGTCAGAATATAATCACGAGTATAAGTACATATACTTTAATATGTATGATTATTGTTGCTTGTATGGTGAATATTTTGTTGTAATGAGTTTAAGTTATTTTGATACCCTACAGTTAAGAAGAAAGGTACACAAAATTTGTCATTCTTTTGGCAACACTCAGAAGGAGGCGTCAGACTCTCTATATATTCTTAGTAAGCATCAAAAATTGAGTCGATCTAGACATGTCCGTACATATGTCCGTATGTATCTCTGTTGTTACCCACTTTCATAATCGTAAATTTAGAGATATTGAGCTGAGTATAAAAGTTTATATTAAACTATATTTATCGTAAATTAACTCAAAAATCTAAAGTCCTTTGACCATATGTAGCGCCGAAACTTATGTTGTGTTATGTTCTTATTTAGAAGTATATAAAAATGAACAGCAAATGACCTTACCGTTATATGAAATTCATAAAAGGAAACTCTCATAGACACACATGTTAAGGAACGGTTTATATGAATGGAAAAAATGAAAAATACATACAACAACAAATTGGTTATATATTATAGTACTCACATAAACATACAAACACACACACATGTATGTGTATGTATATCTCATTCATTAGCTCCCTTTAGTACCATTGCAGTGATTTCAGTTTTTTTTTTATGTTTATATACTTTTTTAAAACTTGCATGATAGTGTCACTGGTGAGACTCTTTATTTTTTGTTCTTTTTTTTTTGCTAATTAAAGCGGGTTCGAGTCAAGCAGTCAAGCATGTAGTTGTTTTTATTCAACAACAACAAACAAACGAACAAATTTTCTTTCAACTTTACATACCACCTCATGAATCTGGTTTTTAACACCTCGTTAGTTAACCGAACTGGAAATTATGTTTTCAGATTTTTCATACAAATTGTACAGCTGCAAAAACAAAATATACAAAACTCCCCCACCATTATTATTCTTGTATAAAAGACGGGGAGTAAAAAAGTTATCATAAAACAAACATAATAAAAACAACAACAACAACTTTACTAAAAACAATGCTAATAAATCACCGCTCACTTTAACTCTGAAACTTGTGTTTATGAGAAACACAAAACTAAACTAGCCAGTCTTGGAGTTGAGCAAAAACAAAAACCAAATAATACCAAAACATTGTATCGCTCAAACACATGCATATATACAATATAACATGTGGCCTGCCGGTCTGTCTGCCTGTCCGTCTGTCCATCTGATACTACATATTGTAAAAATACAGATTTACACCATTTATATGTAAGTTACTATGTTAGTAGGTGTGGTAATGTATAAAAAGTTTTTATACCCTACACATAAGATGGCAGGTATACTAAGTTTGTTGTTCTATTGGCAACAAACAGCAGACGGTGTCAGAGATCCTACAAAGTTTTATATATTCTTGATTAGCATTAAAATTTAAGAAAATTTAGACATGTTCGTCTATGTGGGCGGATAACAAACACGCTTAAAAGAATTTACAAAAGAAAATCATACCACACATATAAAGAATTCAAGGTGGTAATAAATACATTATTAATAAGCACAGTCCAGTATGTATCACGCCCACATTTGGTATAAATATAAGTAGAAAGTATTTACATGAGTTTTGTTATGCTTTTGATAAAATTCTGGGAGGAAGTTCTAAGAAATAATGGCAAAATCAAAAATGTGCCTCGCCCATATTTTTTATAAATATGTGGAGAGTATTTAATATGATGAATACTGTACTGGTCTATATTGGCATTGATAGTGTAACTCCAATTCGATCAAAGCCAAACAAACAAAAACTCTATACTTTGTACGTCCATCCCTGAATAACCAAAATAAAAACATTGTAAATTTTTTGAGTGAAGTATTGCTTTCATATGGTAACATGCAGTGTAACATACTGTTTTTTTGTAAATGTAAATAAATTCACTTTGATAAGCATGGTTCGTGTGTCCATATTGGTTGTTTGCATACCGACATATTTCATAAAAAAACTATCTTGCAAGCACTTTATTTAATGAAATATTATTGCAGTAATTGGAACTTTCCCTTATGTTTGACAGTTACGTAGAAAGAGTGGGACGGAGAGAGAAGGGGAATGAAAATGGATTTATTAATATTGTATTTTTTCCTAGACAGTTAATTAACAATATTTGAAACCCGTAAAGAATAGTTCAAAAAGGCAGGAACATAAGTCATTTACACGGCTTATAATTAATGATCCAGGCTTAGGCTTTCTCTTTCATTGAAACCAACAAATTTAGAATCATTTTCAGTTTCGTTTCAAATTTCAATTATCTATTTTATACAATATTATATCAATTATGGATGTATGTACAATAATTCTTTTATTATCGTCTTTACCACGCCCTCAACTGCTTTATATCAATATATTTCTATTTATTTTAAGCCCCACTCCATATAGACTATGGCTGTAAGCAAAGAAAGAAATAGGAAAAATTAATTATTGAGTTTCATTACAACACACTAATTGTTTCCGATGAAAGAAAAGACGTGAATGAAGTGGGAAACGAAGACCAATAGCAAAGACAAACATTTTTAATCTTTGCACTAATTACTTGTATTTGTAAAAAAACGTAAAGCAAATTATATTTGGCTTAAGCCAAATTGGAAAGACCCTCCACAATATCGCCCTATCCTCTCAATCAACCAATCAACTAACCAAACAAATATCATCTCCATAGGATTATTTATTATTTTAAGTAAAAATAATTGCTTAAAATTAAATGCAGTAAATTTCAGCTTATGTCTCAATTTTGCGCTTTTCACGGACATACGGACATTGTTAATTCCAGTAAGATTTTAAAGCGAAACAAGAGTTCTTATTTCTGATACATTACATAAAGAATAACAAACTGGATGTATGTGATATATTGCGTAGAGTATAAGTGCAGAAAGTATATCAATAAAAGCCGCTTGCCTTCCTCTACCTTCCTCTTCTACTACCACACATCGGTTTTATATTCCCCCTCCAAACTTATGCAGACACACTAAATATTTCGAGTCAGAAGGGTAAATATCGTAGTAATGAGATTCGCGCGCGCATTTGCGGAGTGATTATTTACATTCCTATACTTCTATTCATCTCTCTTTGTTATGTCCTCAAACCGCCGCCTGAGCCCATTCCTTCTAGCTTGCCTCCATTAACTGTTGATATATAACATATTGTTCATAAGTATATATACTTCTGTGTATATAATAAAGAAGGAATATTGAGTTGATTAAAAAGTTTTGCAATTTCGTGTTTCTTCCAGAAATTTTATATAAATTTTCTTAACTTTACTGTTATACCCGTTTCATGTGTAAAGAAAAAAGAAATACTAAGTAGTAAAAAGAGAGTCGTCGTTATAAATTAAAACAAAATAATTCATTTATTTGATGAAATTCATTATGACACAAAAGTAAAAAGTTTTTAAAGATTTCACGGAGAACTGCGTGGTAGTGCGTAAGCTGTTGACAACGGACTAGCCAAGAAATATTACGCACAAGTCATAAACGCAATTTAAGACTGGGGTGTAGTTTATAAAACTGGGTCGGTATCAACTCGTCCATCCTGATTAGAAGCGTCCTCGCTGGTTGACTCATCGTCATCATCTGGAGGTGGCAAGGTACACCATAATTTCATCCCGTCTGAAGCATGTACTGAGTTATAATGACGTTGTGTTCTTTTAGCACAAGGTAAATCTGCAACTACGTATCTGTCATTGTTTAACACTTTAGTAACAATAAACGGACCTTTATATTTCGGCTCTAATTTCTTTGAATTCCCGGTATTCTGTGGTTCGTTTTTGATGAGTACTAAATCACCGGCATTGTACAGCTTGGGTATTGCATGTTGTCGATCAAACCTTTGTTTAGCCTTTTCTCTAACCATAGTAGTTCTAGCTGCGGCCATTTCTCGTCGTAGTGTTAACTGATTTAATCGGCTATCCTCTTTGTTATTTTCATGTACATTTTCATGTAAGGACGACACTAGCTTGTTACATAATAAATCGCGTGGTTGATAACCATATAATAACTCATAGGGTGTACAATTTGTTGTAGCATTGGTAGCTGTATTTATATTCCACTGAATCCTGCGCAATTCGTCATCCCAACGTTTATCATTTTTCGTTGACGGTAACAACATAGACAATATAGTTCTATTCATACGTTCTACTTGACCATTTGCTCGAGGTGTACGCACCGCGATTTGAACATGTTTTATAGTATTAACTTCACAATAACGTTTGAATTCCTTGGAAGTAAAAGCAGTTCCTCTATCGCTAACTAGTTGTTGTGGCATTCCGAAATAGCTAGTAATTTCATTTAAAACATTTATTACATATTTGGTAGATGTATTGCGAACTGCTCGTATGATTGTAAACTTAGTAAAGGCGTCTATGAGGACTAGTATATGCTCGTTCTGACGACTGGATTTAGGAAACGGACCTAAATGATCTACGTGCACTATTTTAAATGGAACAGGCGGCACTTCACTGTAATGATATTCACCTTCACGTTTATTGTTTGGTTGTTTGTTATAAGCACATTCTATACATGACTTTATGTAAGCCTTAGTAAAATTTCGCATTCTAGCAAACCAAAACATATGTTGTAGTTTCTCAATAGTACGGTTAATGCTTAAGTGACCTGACTTCTCATGAGCATCTCGTACAATTTGATAACGAAGAGATTTTGGGACTACCCATAATATCTTGTCTTTAACTTTCCTAAACAGTCTACCATTTTCTAGAACATAGTCATTCGTGTACTCTTTGTCGCCGCTATTAATTTTCTGTATGATATTTCTAATTCCTTCATCTTGTAATTGCATACCGTAAATCCAATCAGATTCATTTATATTCACTTTATTTATTTGCAGAGAAGCTGGTTCTACTTCATGTGGCTCTTCATTAGGCATGCGACTTAGTGTATCCACATGACTCATTTGTTGTTCGGATCTATGTTCTATGCTTATATCGTACTCTTGAACACGTAACCACCATCGAGCTATGCGTGGTATAAGTTCTTTCTTACTCATACATGTTTTAAGTGCGCTGCAGTCTGTCACAACTGTAATCGGTTTACCGTATATATAATATTTAAAGCGTTCAAGACCTTCGACAACAGCTAATGCCTCTAACTCATAACTGTGCATTTTATTTTCTGAAGGACTTGTTGAACGACTGTAAAATGCAACAGGTTTCCAACCATTTCCAGTATATTGCATTAATGCTGCCGCTATACCATGTGAACTGGCGTCTGTGTGCAGTTGGTGTTCAGCAGAGACATCATAAGCTACTAATATAGGAGCAGTAGTTAGAGCAGATTTCAAGGCATTAAATGCGTTTTCTTGTTGTTCTGTCCATTCAAAACTAACATTTTTTTTTAATAATTTCCGTAGTGGTTCGGCAATATTAGAATAATTAGCGACAAATTTACGGAAGTAACCACTCAAGCCCAAGAACATGCGTACTTCAGCAACATTTGTTGGTCGTTTGAAATTTCGAATCGCTTCAGTTTTTTGTTTACCAGGTTGAACACCATTGGGAGTTAACTCATGACCTAAAAATTGAATACTATCTTTAAAGAACACACATTTCCTTGGATTTAACGTTAAACCAAATTTACGGAGTACTTCAAACACACGATGTAACTTTTGTAGCATTTCTTCTTCGGTATGGGCTCCAACAAGTATATCATCCATGTAGTGTATCATATCATTTGGTTCAGTTTCCGCTTTAACTTTAGACATGAGGCGCTGAAAAATAATAGGAGCGTTTTTAAGTCCAAATGGCATACGCTTAAATTCATAAAGACCGTCCGTTGTAATGAATGCTGTATATTTTCGGCTACTAGATGCAATTGGAATTTGATAGTAGCCACTGTTTAAATCCAATATTGAAAACAATTTAAAACTTTTGGCATCTTGTAGTCTCTCTTCGATATTTGGCGTCGGATAAACTTGCTTATCTGTAAAGCTATTTAACTTTCTATAGTCAACGCATAATCGATCACCACCGTTTTTCTTGTTTACCATCACAATAGGGCTTGCATATTGACTATCAGATTTAGTTATAATATCATTTTCAAGCAATTCTTGAATCATTTCATTTGCTATTTCCCTTTTTGGAGCAGGAATACGATAGGGCCTTTGTGCAATTGGTTTAGAAGTATTCAATTCAATTTTAAATTCTATTGCGTTTGTTAAACCAATTTCACTTAAATTTCGTGCAAATACGTCTTGATATGAATTAATTAATTTATTCAAATTGAATAACGTTTCTTCATTTACATCTCCGTGTGATATTTCGTATTTCAATAATGTTTCGTACTGTTTCAACATTTCATCATTTATATGTTTACCATTTTCATTTGTAGCAATATCCTTTACACTAATGTCGATTTCGGTTTTAGCTACACTTTCTGTCGCTTCTTTACAATTTATATCTGCCTTAGAATTTTTATTGTCAAAGACTAGTTTATTGTTTGCCCAAGTTACATTAGCATTTTGAAATATTCCTTGACCGAGAAGACAATCTGTACTTAATATTTCATCTTTCACAATATACATAGAAATACTGCATAACATATTATCGATCATCATATTAACATTAATTTTTCCGGTAGAATATTGGATTCCTCCAAAAATTCCTCTTATTTTCATGGAACATGGTATTATTTTGCATTTCAACAATTCTGCACAGCTATTACGAATCATATGGCACTGGCTACCAGTATCAATGAATGCCTTAAAAGTGTTGCCATTTATTTGTACAGTCTTTTCGAATTGCTGTTCTAATTCATGAATAGTGGTTTTGCGTACTAAATTTCCACAGTTCTCTGGCTGATTGCGTGGATGTACTTTGTTACAATCTTTACAGCGCATCCGACGGGGTGGTTTAGGACATTTAGATGAAATATGTCCACTTTCATTACAATTATAACACACGATTTTTTTAATATCTTTATGTGTAATACATGGTTCATTACCGTTATCGCTCTTGTTTATATTCTTAGTACTGGCTGATTTACTTTTATAATGTGGTATATTTGTTAAATAGTTGTCTAGCGTTTCACGCATTTCTTTCATGGAACGAAAATTTATTACTGCAATAGCCGTTTGTAATTCTGGATGTTTTAAACCTTCACGCGTATATTTTATTACAGCTGTCTCGCTAAGTCGATAACGCTTACCTAATGCGCTCATACGAAAACAATAATCAGTAACACGTTCATTCGTTTCTCGTACAGATTTACTCATTTTAAAATGTATATCTGCTTCATCATCCGTTTTGCCGAATTCTGATTTTAAAGCATCTGCTAAATCGCTCCATTTATCAAATAAGCTCTGACTACCGTCTAACCATAACTTAGCCGGCCCTTTTAACTTTTTACATAAAGCCAGAAGTACACATTTTTCATCCCAATTATAAACATCTATCGTTTTGTTTACACGATCTATGAATTGTTCAACAGAAAACATAGAATCCTTTGTTGGATCAAATTCCGGTAGCGTATCGGCTATTTCATTAATTGAGTAATTACGTTGTTGTGGTGTAGATTCCGCAGAACATGGTGAAGCAACATCATCACTCGGTGCATTTATAGAGTTATGATTAATAGATTGTTGTAAAAGAGGTATTATATTTTCTAACACTAACCTCTCCACGTGCTTTTGTAAATCCGACATCTCAGAAGTTTCTGGAGGCATTTCCACTTCGTCGCTACCAAGTGCTTCGGTTAGTCTTTCGACTAACGCTGCCTTTGAACCACTTGTAGACATATCTAATTCCCGTAATTTCTTTTTTAATTCGTCGATTCTTAAATCAATTAATCGAACCATTTTGTAAAGCGTTTCTTATTTTACTTAAACGTTTTCAATTGTTATTATACGTTTTTCCCTTTCTTCAACAAGTATTTATATTACGCATTATACATATAGTACCATCTATCTATATAAACGTTGTATTCCACGAATGAAAGTATTCGATGGCTTCGGTTACGTAATGTGATGAAATTCAGTTTAATATTTTAACCATACAATCTTTTCGTCGTTAAGCGTTTTTATCCTTTAAGATAGTTTACGTTTTATTTGTTTTATTTTCACGTTAAAATCGTTTTGACAATATTACGTTTATTAGCGTTTTATTTTTCTATACGTTTGTATTTAGAAATTAACACGTTGTTATTTAGTGAGCTCATCCCACTTCTGAGTTAAAAAGAGAGTCGTCGTTATAAATTAAAACAAAATAATTCATTTATTTGATGAAATTCATTATGACACAAAAGTAAAAAGTTTTTAAAGATTTCACGGAGAACTGCGTGGTAGTGCGTAAGCTGTTGACAACGGACTAGCCAAGAAATATTACGCACAAGTCATAAACGCAATTTAAGACTGGGGTGTAGTTTATAAAACTGGGTCGGTATCAGTAGGAACATTTTTTAAGTGTCTAAGGAATAAGGACTATAAAAAAGGGGTTAAAAAGCACATTATGCATAAAAGATTATATAAAATGATACACATTCTCGTTCTAATAAGAATGCCGTCCAAAATTTCATCGTTACCATATAAAACTTTTACACTTTTCACTACTTGAAGTGTTAAATTTTGTAGGAATGTTTGTAACTCCTAAACGGCTAGAGACAGATCGCCATTATATTATACCGTTCGATTCAGAATCAGAAACTGATTCCGTTTAGCCATGTCTATCTGTCCCTCCGTCTGTTGCGTACAACAGAACCACTTGTCATATAATAATGTTTCTTCAAGTGACTTTTAAAGCAACGCCGTGTTTTTGGATACTGAACTAAACTAATTGTAGCATAATTTAAGGAACCAAAGTAATGTAGGGTACTAGATATTCGATTTAGACTGACTATAACATATTCACTTGTTTTTATTTGATTTTCATTGTTATTATGTCGCAAAGATGGGAAAAAAATTACATTAAAATAACTTTCTTGTAAGTTTATCATTCGCATACAAACTACGTACAAAAAATTTTTTGTTTGCAATTCCAAACATATCCAACAAGAACAAGAACACAAACAAGAACACTTTAAAGGAATTTTGTTAACATTGTTAGAGTTATCACATAAAAAAAAAGAACGATTCATAGCGCGGGAGAGAGTTTCAGTTTATTTGCATTTTTGTCATTTTTGCAGTGAATTCAAAAGTCAACAGGAACTCATGTAAATTTACATTTAATGGTTGTTTATGCGACAATGGCCACCCCTAGGCCTTTAGCTGTGATAACAACAATCTGGTGATACCTGTCAGCAATAGTCAAATATTGCTCTTGAAGGAAAGGCCTGCGATAACCTCACTCCTACTGGTATTTATAAAATGTATTGTAAACTTTTTTATATATTTTGTATTATTGAATATTGGTTATGTTGTAATTTTCAAATAGGCATGGCAATGAGATATAAAGGTGTTTCATTATTTTACCTTAAAGTCAAAATGTGTTTTATAAATGCAGCCACCGTGCCTACCTTACTCTCAAAGTATAGAAATTACCCACCAATGAAAAACCAAACTCTCAGCACCTAATATACGGATTCCGACTATTTTGGGTATCGAACCTAGCGACTCTGCGCATTAGAGTCAAGTGTTATGTGTTTAGCTTTTTGAGGATGAAGTTAATATGATTTGTATTCGAATAGAAAATGATGAAAAAAGTCATAAACTTTACTGTGATTAATGTAAAGACATTTTCCCACTCCTTATAAATACTTAAAACACGTGTTTACCTGCATATCACACACTGTACCTGCCGTTTAGTATGCGGGTAAAGTAACTTTTCATTTAAACTAGTTTTAGAATTTTCTATTTCAATGTCATTCCGTACCAAACATACACACCTAACTATGTTGAAAAAGTGTTAAAGAGGGTAGAGGGTCCTACCCAAACCAATGTACACCCACACTCGTTAAATCATACAGACGCCTATTACTTGATACTCTGGCACCTTCTGCTTGATGCAGAGAATATGAAACAATAGTCAGTACTTGGGTGCAGAGTATGTTTGTTTTTAGTGAGCAATTATGTATTGTTATGTGAAGGGCCACTTACTTATACACTTACACTCAACCATATACACAGATGAACTCTTCCATTTTGTAGCACCTAATACACTAATAATAACGGCACAATGCACATCCACCTCCACATCCACATCTATTTGCACATTTTTACTTGCCATGTACAATTACGGCCAATTATTTACAGAGAAGAATTTTACATTTCTTATCTACTCAGTCATTATTGGATTGGGTCGCCACCCTCCTCTTTCTGAAATTTATATTACATCACTTCAATGGCATATGTTGGGGTGACAGTATACTTTCTTCTTTCATTAATTATTTCATTATACGTTTGTTTGCTAATTAAAATGAAGAAATAGCCACGCCCTTAATTGGCAAAAACATATTCTCACGGACACATCAAATAAGAAAAGTATATTTTAACTTAGACTACATTTTAAATACCTTTTACATGTACATAAAAAAAGTGGGCGTGGCATGAGCGTGGTCGTACGACCTCTAATAGTATGTATTACGTATTATTATGGAAGTTGAGTTTTATGCTTTATAAGATTTTTTGTAAATTGTGGGCATGTCTATTATTCAACCTCGCCCATTTTCGGCACATCAATGAATAGAGTTATTATAAATTTGTGTAACACATTTCATCTTAATAGATAAAATTTTGTGCCAAATAATCCTATTTTTGGCGATTGTGGGCGTGACTTGAATGGAATGACAAACTTAACGTATAAGAAGGGTACAAACACATTGCTTGCTTTTAATTATAATTATATATATTTATTGATTACAATAAATCATCTCATTATAAAACGTCATACACAACAATATAACCATGGAATGCAAAGCAATATTTATGAAACCATAAGATGATGCCAACATGAACATGTGTATGTATGAATATATAATTGTATAAGAGGGCCACCCAATCGTTATGTCTTATAATCATCATCTCAAGAAATCAAAAAACAACATGTTGCTGATGTTGATGTTACTGCTGCTGCTGCTGCTGCTATAGGTCAGCTGTAGCATAAAACGTGACAAAGCATCAACTACCGTTAAAAAAACAGCTATATAATTACCAATAACAAACAAACAAATGAACTCTGAAGTTTATGATGAAAGTGTAGATAATAGGAAAAATATTTATATTTTACTGCTAATGGCCACAATATCCAATGAAAACGGTAAAAAAAAGAAATCATTAAAAACTTATAAAGTCAAAGCATATCAAAATAAGAATTGTTGGAATAAAAGGGGAATTAGTACAAAACGAACTTTTAGAGACGCGTAGAGAGAGAAATACTCCTTATGATAAGGGCTAAACCGTGGTTCATAAGCATTGGAAATATCCACAGAGACGGTGAAGCATATTATTCGTGAAAGATGCAAAAAATATATGTTTAAACTATCCTCGGAGTTAAATACCTTAGCTTGCTGTTGGCGATCTTATCGAACATTCCCTTAAGTTGCACTTAAGTACTAAATTTTGAAAACCAATGTTTTTTCTTAATAATAATAATTTCAATTTTTATACCCACGATGTGGGGTTTTGTCAAAATACTTACAACTCCAACAAGGAGGCATCGGACACCCCAGAAAGTATATATATACTGAATCAGCATCGAATATAAGTCGATTTAGCAATATTTGTCCGTCCGTGCGAACTGTGGTAATCATTCTACTGGTCACAAAAGTTAAGATATCAATTCCAAACTAGGCAGAAATGTTGATGGAGTTAATAGCCGAGTAGGTATTGACAAATTGGACAAAAACGATCAAGTGACATGTCCACAATGTTGTGGCCATGTTGTTGAATTGTGGGCGTGTCGATCAATAAAAAATAAGCAATTCTTTAGGCATTACTTATAAGGTACAGAAGATGTATTGACATGTAGACTCTTTGGAAAGCTTTGCTACCTAGATGCTGCTGAATCAAGATTTGACTTTATCCAAATGTAGCTTTTTTACACTTGTTTTCTTTTAAATTTAGCCAAAATACATATTTTTTTGAACTCAACTCAATTTCTCTCTTTCATCTAAATGAATGGTGTTCATGGGGGTTAGACACATACTTTAGTTGAACGCCGTTGGCTTCATATTGATTAATACATTAAATATTTAGCTATTGTGGTTTCTCTTCTCTTTTTGCTTTATTTATTATTATTTTTATGTCTTCCGTTTTATTCATACTACGGCTAGAACGTGTCTGAAATAATAGAGCGAGTTTCACCACTTTTGGCTAACTACGTTTACATATTTTCAATGCATTTGATATGGTATAAAAAAATGAATTTAAAAACTAAAAAAGTAATAAAAAAAAAGTAGCAAGCCCCTTAGCAATTGTTGTTGTTGCTATTTTAACTGTTATTGTGTTTTTGTTTTTTGGTTTTTTTTTTTTTTTTAGTTTGTTGGCAAAAGCTCACGCGCGTTTCTGACCTCAATGTACAAATAAAGAAAGGAATGATTGACGCAGAAATTGAAATTAAGTATTAACTAAAAGTGAAGCTATTGTAACTTACCGGACTGACGGACGCTCTAACTAGCTTACCGAATTGACTGATATACGGTTTCCATATCATATGGTATCCAATTGAATGACAATGTTTCAATCCGTTTGAAATGTGAAATTTATTCAACGAAAACTTTTACTACACAAAATGAAAAGTTACCCAAAAACCATCAATGTAGACAATAATCAAATCAACGCGTCAATCAACAGGAATCATCACTAGCAGCAACATCATGATCGACATTAACCTGCTAAGTAAGCAAAACAGTCGCTTAGTCAGTCTGTCAGTCAGTCCGTTGCATTCAACGTGCCGTCATTATCATAACACCGTGACTGCTTCTTCAACAGCAGTAGTATTAGAACGCGTACCTACTTGTTAGAGATGAGCAATGGCAAATATTGCAATAAAATCAACTGTCAAACCGCAAAACTTTAGATCAGTAGGCAATCGTGCCTGAGGTAGATTTTGTGCAAAGCACCTAGATACTGATCTTCATCATTATTATTTTCAACTTTATACCTGTCATCATCATCATCATCGTTATCGTTATATCATTAACTTTTCATATTATTCTCATTATGTACCTGGGACCACTTGTGGCAAAGACTATATTAAGTTTGTAAAGATGTTTGTAATTCTATGGTCTAATCGAAATTCTCTTTATGAAAAATTAAGTTTCATTAAGTTCATTATTCACTTTAAGAAGGAACTGGATCTACATACTTTGTAGTTACCCACGCTATAAATAAATAATGAAACAAAAAAAACCTCGCCTAACATATAAAAAAGGCGTGATTAAAAGGTATAAAAGAGTGCATGGGTCCTACACTTTAATTTGAGTCTAATACGAGCAAAATATCTAAAACGTCTGCCGAACCACATCCGATAGAAATCTAATTATTCCGATTAAACGGAAGTAGAATTCATCTATAAAAAATCCACAACATTACACGATTATTCTTATTAATACGTATTGATTTATTTATATAGATACTTATACAATATATTCCATCATGTAAAATCAAATAAATTAAAATGTTTTTCATCGTGCCAACGAGTAAATGACGAAAACGTGACTTTCCATCTATAAAAATTCAAAGTTATATATTGTAAATTATTATCGCACATTATCTTTCTTACATTAGCTTCTTTTCTACTTTCCTTTTTTTTCTTCTTTTTTTTTAACAAAAAGTAATAAAACTATTTATTTTTTATACATCATGTGTACGAGTGTTTATATAGAATATAACCGTTATGAATATAAATAAATGATGAAAATTTCTTCATGAGATCATAAAAACGTAAAGTTCAAATCGTTAGTCCATGAACTGTTTAACATAGATAACGGTAAAATAAATTAAACAAATAGAAAAGTATAAAGAAAAGAACAAAGAAGAAATGCTAAAGAAAAAGAGAAATCAAAGCAATTCAATCGAAAAGCTTTAAGAAGAAATGAAGTAACAGTAAAGCTGTGTCAGTGGCAGTGACAGCTGGCTCTGAAAAGATTAATAAAGGGCCACTAAATTAAGACTTAATTAATTTTTTAACTTTTCATTTTCTCTCTTTCAGAAACCCTCAATTTGTGTTAATACAGAATGGCTCGGATAACTGGTATGTCATCGTAAATCAAATTCATATTTACTTTCCATTTAAAACGGATTGTTTAGAACCAGAAATGGCCATGATTGGATTACAGACACGCCCACAATAAACCTTATTCAGCATAAAACTCGACTGATACGTAATATATACTTATTAGGGAGCGCAATCGTGTACCTGCCACGCCTACCGTTTGTAAGTACATGTAGAAGGTATATAAGATTTGGCTAAAGCTAAATTTAGTTTTTTTCCTGGTTATTTAGGCGTTGAGTAACTCTTTATTACAGCCTTTCTACTTGAATTTCAAGTTATATGAAACACTGCCCCACCGTTACACAAGAAATTGAATCTTGCATCCTTATAACCTTTTAATCATGTTACCATCCCAGCAATTACTGATTTAATTAAATCTGCTTCATTTTTATGATGATTAAAAAAAAAAAAGTCCAACGAATAGATATTTGTACGAGTACTTGAGATAAATTTGTATGCTTATAAGAAATATTTTTAAGAAATGGAAACACACCTCAAATGGAGTTTTTTCTATGCCATACTATACAAACATGTGTCAGCCATGGTATAAACGTTTTAGTATAGATTGATACTTGTCTGTCAGTCCTTCATTCAGCGATGTTTGTGTTGAACATATTTTCTGTAATAGTGGGTGAGTGTGGTGTTCTATTTATTAAAAATAAAGTGTAGGGAGAAAATGCTGAAACATATGTCATTGTTTATAATAAACTAATAATAGGACAGCGTAGAGCAGAGCAAAGCAGAGCAGACATTTGCTAATGATACAATAAACGATTGCTCTTGATGGAAGTTGTTTGATGTTGGAGGACGTACACTTAATACTCTGAACTCATTTATCTGGTTGAGTTAAGTTGATTTGAATTGAATTGGATTGAATGATGTAGGGTAGAGTTAATTAAGGAAAGTTCACTAAATAGCAAAATAATGTTCCAAAGCGGTTAATGTCCTAGATTTGCCCTCAGTCAAATATTTTGTAACAATTTACTTGTTCTACAGATGTCAGCAATTAGGTTAAAAAATATAAAAATTTTACAATAAATTACTTAAATGACTGTAAGAGTTAAATAACAACAACTTTTTTTTAAATTTAATCCTGATCTTAAGTTATGATAAAATAAAAAGTGAAATAAAACAAATTTGGTTTAAACCAAATCATAAGTACCCTCAACATCTGCAAACAAAAACTGGGCGTGGCCGGTTCACTAATTACGCTGCCTGGTGTATGCCTTACGTATCAGCTTAAAAGTGGACTTTTACGCTGAGCACGGTTTTTTCAAATTGTCAGCATGACCACGCCTATTCGTGACACATCAATGGATAGGCTAATTATAAATGTGTATACCAAATTTCAACTTAATAAGTCAATTTTTGTGTCAATTGTAGAAGATTTTTAAGGATTTTTAAGGATTGTGGGCGTGTCTATTATCAAGCCACGCCTAGGCTGAATGTTGCAGTTCGAATGATAAACTTATCATACCTCACCATCTTATACAAATCGAAATTTTTTTCATAATCAACATTATTGCTGCAATAATATTTCTATTAGGTATCGTGGATGTTTTTTAAGGCTCTTGATTAACTTTGATTTTGATAAATTGAAAACTTAATGAAAAACTCAGCATGACTTATATTGTTGAAAGCTAAAGGTGCCGCACATAATAATAATAAAGAGCAGCAATCATCCGCAATGAGTTAAATAGAAATCGCGATATTCGCTCAAGTTGCAGTTCTTTGTAAGAGCTATAGAATAGAATAGAATGAACCATACAAACACATGCTCACACACACATAAACACGATATATATATATGCAGGAATATTGTTGTTATAGTTTAAATTTTGTATAAAAGAATTCTGTATCAATGGCTGTTGGTCATGGAAATACCAGGCAATAGCAACAACAATAGCAGCAACAACAATAGCAAAACATATCAACCTGATTATATACGTTTTCAAATACAGTTTCTGGCATTCAGAATCGATATATGGCCAGATCGTCACTTAGGCAAACGACCAACAAGCCAACCAGCCAGCCAGCCAGCCAGCCAGCCAGCCAGCCAACCAACCGGCGAACCAGCAAACCAACCACACCTGCCTTTTATCTTTAGAATGTTAAGTAGATTTTTTTTATTTGTTATTTTTTTCAGTTTTGTTTTTAGTTCTTATTTTTTAATCAAAAGCCAAACCAAACCAAACCAAATCAAACCAACCAAACATTGTATTCACAGTAGGAAATATGGTTGAAAAGTTATCCAAAGAGAGACAGACTAAGAGACAGAGAGATTGTTACACTTATAAAGACAATTTTTATTATTATTATTATATGAACCGTTTATTTTTAAAAAGTCCTAAGTTTTCAAAAAAATATGGAGTTAAAAATTCTTTTATAATTTAACTGAAAAAAAGATTCATTAACAGTCAGGGGAGTTTTTTTTTACAAAAATTTATAAATAAATAAATTAATAAGAATAATATATAATAAAAAATAAAAATAAAAAGAAATAATTAATAATAAAAATACATTAATTTTTATTTTAAAAAAAATTAATAAAAATTTTTTGAATAAAAATGAACTCAATAAAAAAATAGAAAATTTTTTGGCTTATATATGTGTAAGTAATATGAACATTTCACATTGCAGCCTTGCCATGAATGCTAACTTTATGGAAACAGTATCACTCAAGTAAGTATAATCAACTGAAATATATCCTACAAGATTGGGCACGTAAGCTGTTCAATACATACGCATCGCATCATTTACACGGAAGCAGTGTTGTCCACGTGCAACAAAATGTACTATATTGCATGGTATTCATATTATTTTGTCCATTGTTCAATTTGTGCTTTTTTTAAACCAAAATCTGAGATAAAATTTTTCGCTTCTTTTCATTAATCTCGTAGAGAATAAACCACCGTTAACTGTTTTCTGCTTGATGATTATACAGAGTGTTGCTTATTGTTGTTGTTGGCAACAAGACATATTTTTTAAAGGAAACCTTATTGTTATTACTGTTGCTAAACAATATCCCCTTTCAGAAAATTTTACGTTCACGTTTTTTTTTTATATTTTTATTTTTTTTTTTTTTTGACTATAAAAGCAATGCTTTTAAATTATGTATTTGCCCAAGACTTTTTTTTCATTATTATTATTATTAGTATGATTATTCTCTGGGTATATATTTTTGGGCAATGTTGTTGTTTTTGTTGTCGTGATTGTAGGTATATTTTCCATTATCGTCCTCCTTCTCTGCACACGGTTGCAATATAAACGGTCTTTAGTTTTATTATTTTGACACCTGAAGCGCATCGACCATAACATTACAACACTTGGCATAAACCCAATTACCCGAAATGAACATATAAACAAACACACATACATATAAGAAGAGAGAAAAGCACGGCTTAAAACAAATATTAAACACCCTCCATCTTAATGCTTGGAAGCAGTCTTAGCTGAAGCACTTTCATCCATACGACCGAGATGTTCTAGCCATCATAGGCACAGTCACATATTTACATACATTACAAGTTTATTCTTTTAACTCGTGAAACTTTCTTTCTATTCTTCCCGTCTCTCTCACGCTCTTTTCTTATGAAAATTCTTCAAGTTCAAGTAGTGTTGCTACTATTGTTACTACAAATTTTCATTAGTAATTAATAGATAATATCAACAACAATAATAATAGAAAAAAAACTCCATACCAAGAAATATCTCTGTAGCAAAACGTAATGTTGTTGACCATAAAGACAACACAAAGAAGTATTCTATGCGTGCTGCTTATTCTTTCGAATAATTAGAAACTGCGAACATATAAAGTAACAAAAGCTGTTGAAACTTAAGGTATTTGATGCTTTCTTTCTCTATTTATTCTTACGGTATATCTATGTGTATATACAAAAAAAAATACAAAACAAAAGATCAACAGATGGTGAGAAAAATTCCACAGAAAAAGGCAACTAAAGGAAAGCTGACATGCATGCATGTTATTATGCCCTATACCACCACCTATGGTTCAGAGAATAGGTAAAGAGGCTGCATGCGACCCCTAAGTATTTCTAAAGTGGTCTCCATATATTATATAATTTAAAAAATATAAAAATAAAACCAAACAAAGTTGTAAAAGTTTACTTTTTCACTCCGACATATATGGAACCTGATACATGGAATAAGTGTCAAAATTACATCGCTTAAAAGCTTACAATCTAACAATTCATTTAGATTAGGAATTTCAAATGATGTGACTAGTATTGAGTCGAAATGAGCCACTTTTCTTTAAGACTATTTCAAAATCCGTACGTTGTACGGCATTAAATCTGTCAGACTTGAACCTTTATTTTTCACTTCTTTTCCACTCACTTACTGTTTCTTTATGCTATGATATGTACATAACATATATATTAATCATCTCTTTTTGTCTGTTATAAGAAAGTGGACTTTTTATGAGTTATTTATGATTGCGGTTATTATTCCACTGAACAACACAACATACGCAATAGTAAATGAGTTGGAATTGTCAGAACGTAGTGTACATACGTACTTATATAAGTGTATATATTTCACTCTACAAAAACAACAATCATCATTCATTATAAGAGTACTTGTACATATGAAAACCAGCTGGTGGCTCTTAATGTGGGTGCGATGAAAGAAAGTGTTCAAAGGGCATAAGGGCGCTAGACGGTTTGTAATTGAAGACAGAGTGATTGTGTAGGTGGGGGAGGCAACTTCGCTAAAGTATAGGGAAGCATTTGTTTAAGTATTACATAAAGTAGGTCAACTGAGTGGAACATGGTAACAGTAACAACAATGTATTCAGCCACACCTATTGTACAACATGCAAGCGAGTCTCTCCCCACTTATAACTTCTCAATAGCCGAAGATATTTGAGAATCATTGCTAATAAAAGAAAAAAACAAGGCAAAATGTTCAAATGGTCAAAGCCTGACCATTAATTAATACCCTACACCACTTAATTCCACAAATTATACTACAATTAGTTCAGTTGTATCGCGAAGAGTTTAAGTGACTTCGTGACACAATATGATATGGCAAAGGTTTCTAAAAATGATCCAATCGGGTTCAAATTTATTATAGCCAATTATTTAGCTAATTAATTAATCCTTACCAAATTTGGTTAAAAAATATTAAGAATTGCAATATTTTGCCAATAAAAAGACTTTAAGAAATATCTTCAAAAAAAAATGCTACCTGTAGCTAAAGGATACATTTATATGAAAAGACAGAGGTATAGACGGACACGGTAAAAATGATTATAAATTGATCGGTATAATTGAAGTTGGATGTGACATATTCCGCACAAAACTTAATATACTTTTTGCCACAAAGTGATGCAGTGTTGCTTTATAAATGTTGTACACTAAGACATTTTTTACTAACCAGCTAATGATCGTTAACTATCATGCAAAACTGCGCGATTTGTGTGAATAGTTTTTTTTGGTTTTTTCTTCAGGCTGATGCGATACCATTTACTAAACTAAACTGATTCAAGGTTATAGAATTCTTCAAACAACAAACTAACAACATAGCGCTGCGGTATTAGGTTAAAGATTTTTAGATTCCTAATAAAGCACAGCTTTCCATTCCCTTTGTTAAATCAGAAGGTATTAAATAAACCGCAGGTTGCCTGAAATATGCATCAAAAACAACACCCTAACAATTAACTTAATATGTGTATGTGTGCGTGTGTGATTACGTGGCAAATGTTGCAACACGTTGTTGTTTTAGTTGTTAATATTTTTGTCATTGTTTTATTATGACAATCACACAAGTGTGTTGATTTAGTGTTGATTTAATTATTTAGCGTACGCAAGTACACAATAGGGTGCACTATAGATACATGCACACATACATATATAGTGTATACGCGGTACATGTCACAACACATTTGTAACATTTCATAACACATGCGCTTCAGGCCATTTATTTATAAATACGTGTGTAACGTGTGGTATGTGTATGCATGCATAAAAACAATAACAACACGGAGGCCTTTTTTGTGTCACATGTATTGTTTACTATATTTATTATTATTATTATTATTTTTATACTTTGTTGTTGTTTTTGCTTTAGTCAACTGTTACGATTGCATCTAACAAACGTGGCATGCAAAACGGTAAACGCTTGTCGCCTAATTGTAACTGTGAACTGTTTTTTTCAACCGTTTTTGTTTAGCAATCCCATCAATGCCATCAATGACGCAACTGTTGTTATTGTTATTCAATAGTAATTTTCACATCATTTACACAACACCACACTCAAGTGAACGTTTGTTTCGAGCTGTTATGGATGTTATTAAAAGTTTCGTTTCTATTAAATAATAGATTACTTAACATCGCAATTATACAGAGCAAATCAACAAACCACTTTTTATTATTAATGTATGTATCATATACGCTCTTATACAAATGTATAAGATTCAATGGATAAGGGAAGAGGATGTATGGCACTATTTACATATCACAGTTTATTACTTTAAGAATCAAAAATGGTATTTTTAACCAAATAAGCAGTGCCACGCCCATTAATCAGATATCCTCGAAAAGCCACAAAAATTTCTAACTGTTTGCAAAAAATTTGACCAAAATCGCAGCAGTAGTTTTCTGGTTATAGGCCAAG
This sequence comes from Ornithomya chloropus, assembly GCA_963971445.1. Classification (NCBI taxonomy): domain Eukaryota; kingdom Metazoa; phylum Arthropoda; class Insecta; order Diptera; family Hippoboscidae; genus Ornithomya; species Ornithomya chloropus. The sequence continues at coordinate 1,358,791 of OZ020532.1, forward strand.
AAAGTTCACGTTCATTTTTGTGTGTGTGCGTATGTATGTGTGGTTGTAATTTTAAAAATCACAAAACACAACATGAAAATGTAAGAAAAATACCAGGCGCCCAGCATACCCAGCAAGCAAATTTTGATTTTAGGAATTTTTTTAAAGTCGTATAACTTTTTAACGGCTGAACGGATTTTGTTCAAACTTTTTGTGAAAGCTTGTAAATTAATTCAGCTTTCAAACGAAGTATATTATGTGGGCGTGGCACCACCCATTTAGTAAATAAACGAGAAAAATGGTTAAAAAGTCATTTTCTAAGAAAATTGGCAGTGCCACGCCCATTAAAATTATTTCCCGGCAAAGCTACAGAAATTTCCAAACGTTTGCAAAATTTTGACCAAAATCGCAGCAGTAGTTTTCTAGTTATAAGCCAAGAAAGTTCACGTTCATTTTTGTGTGTGTGCGTATGTATGTGTGGTTGTAATTTTAAAAATCACAAAACTAACATGAAAATGTTAGCAAAATACCAGGCGCCCAGCATACCCAGCAAGCAAATCTTGATTTTAGGAATTTTTTTAAAGTCGTATAACTTTTTAACGGCTGAACGGATTTTGTTCAAACTTTTTGTGAAAGCTTGTAAATTAATTCAGCTTTCAAACGAAGTATATTATGTGGGCGTGGCACCACCCATTTAGTAAATAAACGAGAAAAATGGTTAAAAAGTCATTTTCTAAGAAAATTGGCAGTGCCACGCCCATTAAAATTATTTCCCCACAAAGCTACAGAAATTTCCAAACGTTTGCAAAATTTTGACCAAAATCGCAGCAGTAGTTTTCTAGTTATAAGCCAAGAAAGTTCACGTTCATTTTTGTGTGTGTGCGTATGTATGTGTGGTTGTAATTTTAAAAATCACAAAACTAACATGAAAATGTTAGCAAAATACCAGGCGCCCAGCATACCCAGCAAGCAAATCTTGATTTTAGGAATTTTTTTAAAGTCGTATAACTTTTTAACGGCTGAACGGATTTTGTTCAAACTTTTTGTAAAAGCTTGTAAATTAATTCAGCTTTCAAACGAAGTATATTATGTGGGCGTGGCACCACCCATTTAGTAAATAAACGAGAAAAATGGTTAAAAAGTCATTTTCTAAGAAAATTGGCAGTGCCACGCCCATTAAAATTATTTCTTCGCAAAGCTACAGAAATTTTCAAACGTTTGCAAAAATTTGACCAAAATCGCAGCAGTAGTTTTCTGGTTATAGGCCAAGAAAGTTCACCTTCATTTTTGTGGTCATAATTTTGAAAATCATGCAAGTATGAACATGTTAGCAAAATACCAGGCGCCCAGCATACCCAGCAAGCAAATTTTGATTTTAGGAATTTTTTTAAAGTCGTATAACTTTTTAACGGCTGAACGGATTTTGTTCAAACTTTTTGTGAAAGCTTGTAAATTAATTCAGCTTTCAAACGAAGTATATTGTGTGGGCGTGGCACCTTCCATTTAGTAAATAAACGAGAAATGTAATTTAAAAAGCCATTTTCTAAGAAAATGGGCAGTGCCACGCCCATTAAAATTATTTCCCCACAAAGCTACAGAAATTTCCAAACGTCTATAAAATTTTGACCAAAATCGAAGCAGTATTTTTCTAGTTATAAGCCAAGAAAGTTCACCTTCATTTTTGTGGTCATAATTTTGAAAATCGTGCAAGTATGAACATGTTAGCAAAATACCAGGCGCCCAGCATACCCAGCAAGCAAATTTTGATTTTAGGAATTTTTTTAAAGTCGTATAACTTTTTAACGGCTGTACGGATTTTGTTCAAACTTTTTGTGAAAGCTTGTAAATTAATTCAGCTTTCAAACGAAGTATATTATGTGGGCGTGGCACCACCCATTTAGTAAATAAACGAGATATATGATTTTAAAAGCCATTTTCTAAGAAAATTGGGAGTGCCACGCCCATTAAAATTATTTCCCCACAAAGCTACAGAAATTTCCAAACGTCTATAAAATTTTGACCAAAATCGAAGCAGTATTTTTCTAGTTATAAGCCAAGAAAGTTCACCTTCATTTTTGTGGTCATAATTTTGAAAATCGTGCAAGTATGAACATGTTAGCAAAATACCAGGCGCCCAGCATACCCAGCAAGCAAATTTTGATTTTAGGAATTTTTTTAAAGTCGTATAACTTTTTAACGGCTGAACGGATTTTGTTCAAACTTTTTGTGAAAGCTTGTAAATTAATTCAGCTTTCAAACGAAGTATATTGTGTGGGCGTGGCACCTTCCATTTAGTAAATAAACGAGAAATGTAATTTAAAAAGCCATTTTCTAAGAAAATGGGCAGTGCCACGCCCATTAAAATTATTTCCCCACAAAGCTACAGAAATTTCCAAACGTTTGCAAAATTTTGACCAAAATCGAAGCAGTATTTTTCTAGTTATAAGCCAAGAAAGTTCACCTTCATTTTTGTGGTCATAATTTTGAAAATCGTGCAAGTATGAACATGTTAGCAAAATACCAGGCGCCCAGCATACCCAGCAAGCAAATTTTGATTTTAGGAATTTTTTTAAAGTCGTATAACTTTTTAACAGCTGCACGGATTTTGTTCAAACTTTTTGTGAAAGCTTGCAAATTAATTCAGCTTTCAAACGAAGTATATTATGTGGGCATGGCACCACCCATTTAGTAAATAAACGAGAAATGTAATTTAAAAAGCCATTTTCTAAGAAAATGGGCAGTGCCACGCCCATTAAAATTATTTCCCCACAAAGCTACAGAAATTTCCAAACGTCTATAAAAATTTGACCAAAATTGCAGCAGTAGTTTTCTAGTTTTAAGCCAAGAAAGTTCACCTTCATTTTTGTGGTCATAATTTTGAAAATCATGCAAGTATGAACATGTTAGCAAAATACCAGGCGCCCAGCATGCCTCAGCAAGCAAATCTTGATTTTAGGAATTTTTTAAAGTCGTATAACTTTTTAACGGCTGTACGGATTTTGTTCAAACTTTTTGTGAAAGCTTGTACATTAATTCAGCTTTCAAACGAAGTATATTATGTGGGCGTGGCACCACCCATTTAGTAAATAAACGAGACATATGATTTAAAAAGCCATTTTCTAAGAAAATTGGCAGTGCCACGCCCATTAAAATTATTTTCCCACAAAGCTACAGAAATTTCCAAACGTCTATAAAAATTTGACCAAAATTGCAGCAGTAGTTTTCTAGTTTTAAGCCAAGAAAGTTCACTTTCATTTTTGTGGTCATAATTTTGAAAATCATGCAAGTATGAACATGTTAGCAAAATACCAGGCGCCCAGCATGCCTCAGCAAGCAAATCTTGATTTTAGGAATTTTTTTAAAGTCGTATAACTTTTTAACGGCTGTACGGATTTTGTTCAAACTTTTTGTGAAAGCTTGTAAATTAATTCAGCTTTCAAACGAAGTATATTATGTGGGCGTGGCACCACCCATTTAGTAAATAAACGAGATATATGATTTTAAAAGCCATTTTCTAAGAAAATTGGGAGTGCCACGCCCATTAAAATTATTTCCCCGCAAAGCTACAGAAATTTCCAAACGTTTGCAAAATTTTGACCAAAATCGCAGCAGTAGTTTTCTAGTTTTAAGCCAAGAAAGTTCACTTTCATTTTTGTGGTCATAATTTTGAAAATCATGCAAGTATGAACATGTTAGCAAAATACCAGGCGCCCAGCATACCCAGCAAGCAAATTTTGATTTTAGGAATTTTTTTAAAGTCGTATAACTTTTTAACGGCTGAACGGATTTTGTTCAAACTTTTTGTGAAAGCTTGTAAATTAATTCAGCTTTCAAACGAAGTATATTATGTGGGCGTGGCACCACCCATTTAGTAAATAAACGAGAAATGTAATTTAAAAAGCCATTTTCTAAGAAAATGGGCAGTGCCACGCCCATTAAAATTATTTCCCCACAAAGCTACAGAAATTTCCAAACGTCTATAAAATTTTGACCAAAATCGAAGCAGTATTTTTCTAGTTATAAGCCAAGAAAGTTCACCTTCATTTTTGTGGTCATAATTTTGAAAATCGTGCAAGTATGAACATGTTAGCAAAATACCAGGCGCCCAGCATACCCAGCAAGCAAATTTTGATTTTAGGAATTTTTTTAAAGTCGTATAACTTTTTAACGGCTGCACGGATTTTGTTCAAACTTTTTGTGAAAGCTTGCAAATTAATTCAGCTTTCAAACGAAGTACATTATGTGGGCGTGGCACCTCCCATTTAGTTGATAAACGATAAAAATGATTAAAAAGTTATTTTCTAAGGAAATGGGCAGTGCCACGCCCATTAATTTATCAATCCCCGCAAAGCTACAGAAATTTCCAAACGTTTGCAAAAAATTTGACCAAAATCGGAGCAGTAGTTATCTAGTTAGAGGCCAAGAAAGTTCACCTTCATTTTTGTGGTCGTTATTGTGAATGAAATGAAATTCATGCCAATATAAAAATGTGAGCAAAATGCCAGGCGCTCAGACTTGCTCAGCAAGAAAATCTAGATTTAACAACAAGAACCATACCAACAAGAACCATCCCAACAAGAATAATCCCAACAAGAACCATTCCAATAAGAATAATTCCAATAAGAATAATTCCAATAAGAATAATTCCAATAAGAATAATTCCAATAAGAATAATTCCAATAAGAATAATTCCAATAAGAATAATTCGAACAAGAACCATTCCAATAAGAATAATTCCAATAAGAATAATTCCAATAAGAATAATTCCAATAAGAATAATTCCAATAAGAATAATTCCAATAAGAATAATTCCAATAAGAATAATCCCAACAAGAATAATCATAACAAGAACCAACAACAACAACAAGTCCGTATGAACACACACATAGTGTGGGTTAGCAAATACCAGGCGCCCAGCATACCCAGCAAGCAAATTTTGATTTTAGGAATTTTTTTAAAGTCGTATAACTTTTTAACGGCTGTACGGATTTTGTTCAAACTTTTTGTGAAAGCTTGTACATTAATTCAGCTTTCAAACGAAGTATATTATGTGGGCGTGGCACCACCCATTTAGTAAATAAACGAGAAATGTGATTTAAAAAGCCATTTTCTAAGAAAATTGGCAGTGCCACGCCCATTAAAATTATTTCCCCACAAAGCTACAGAAATTTCCAAACGTTTGCAAAATTTTGACCAAAATCGCAGCAGTAGTTTTCTAGTTATAAGCCAAGAAAGTTCACGTTCATTTTTGTGTGTGTGCGTATGTATGTGTGGTTGTAATTTTAAAAATCACAAAACTAACATGAAAATGTTAGCAAAATACCAGGCGCCCAGCATACCCAGCAAGCAAATTTTGATTTTAGGAATTTTTTTAAAGTCGTATAACTTTTTAACCGCTGAACGGATTTTGTTCAAACTTTTTGTAAAAGCTTGTAAATTAATTCAGCTTTCAAACGAAGTATATTATGTGGGCGTGGCACCACCCATTTAGTAAATAAACGAGAAATGTAATTTAAAAAGCCATTTTCTAAGAAAATGGGCAGTGCCACGCCCATTAAAATTATTTCCCCACAAAGCTACAGAAATTTCCAAACGTTTGCAAAATTTTGACCAAAATCGAAGCAGTATTTTTCTAGTTATAAGCCAAGAAAGTTCACCTTCATTTTTGTGTGTGTGCGTATGTATGTGTGGTTGTAATTTTAAAAATCACAAAACACAACATGAAAATGTAAGAAAAATACCAGGCGCCCAGCATACCCAGCAAGCAAATTTTGATTTTAGGAATTTTTTTAAAGTCGTATAACTTTTTAACGGCTGAACGGATTTTGTTCAAACTTTTTGTAAAAGCTTGTAAATTAATTCAGCTTTCAAACGAAGTATATTATGTGGGCGTGGCACCACCCATTTAGTAAATAAACGAGAAATGTAATTTAAAAAGCCATTTTCTAAGAAAATGGGCAGTGCCACGCCCATTAAAATTATTTCCCCACAAAGCTACAGAAATTTCCAAACGTTTGCAAAATTTTGACCAAAATCGAAGCAGTATTTTTCTAGTTATAAGCCAAGAAAGTTCACCTTCATTTTTGTGGTCATAATTTTGAAAATCGTGCAAGTATGAACATGTTAGCAAAATACCAGGCGCCCAGCATACCCAGCAAGCAAATTTTGATTTTAGGAATTTTTTTAAAGTCGTATAACTTTTTAACAGCTGCACGGATTTTGTTCAAACTTTTTGTGAAAGCTTGCAAATTAATTCAGCTTTCAAACGAAGTATATTATGTGGGCATGGCACCACCCATTTAGTAAATAAACGAGAAATGTAATTTAAAAAGCCATTTTCTAAGAAAATGGGCAGTGCCACGCCCATTAAAATTATTTCCCCACAAAGCTACAGAAATTTCCAAACGTCTATAAAAATTTGACCAAAATTGCAGCAGTAGTTTTCTAGTTTTAAGCCAAGAAAGTTCACTTTCATTTTTGTGGTCATAATTTTGAAAATCATGCAAGTTTGAACATGTTAGCAAAATACCAGGCGCCCAGCATACCCAGCAAGCAAATTTTGATTTTAGGAATTTTTTTAAAGTCGTATAACTTTTTAACGGCTGTACGGATTTTGTTCAAACTTTTTGTGAAAGCTTGTACATTAATTCAGCTTTCAAACGAAGTATATTATGTGGGCGTGGCACCACCCATTTAGTAAATAAACGAGAAAAATGGTTAAAAAGTCATTTTCTAAGAAAATTGGGAGTGCCACGCCCATTAAAATTATTTCCCCACAAAGCTACAGAAATTTCCAAACGTCTATAAAAATTTGACCAAAATTGCAGCAGTAGTTTTCTAGTTTTAAGCCAAGAAAGTTCACTTTCATTTTTGTGGTCATAATTTTGAAAATCATGCAAGTATGAACATGTTAGCAAAATACCAGGCGCCCAGCATGCCTCAGCAAGCAAATCTTGATTTTAGGAATTTTTTTAAAGTCGTATAACTTTTTAACGGCTGTACGGATTTTGTTCAAACTTTTTGTGAAAGCTTGTACATTAATTCAGCTTTCAAACGAAGTATATTATGTGGGCGTGGCACCACCCATTTAGTAAATAAACGAGAAATGTGATTTAAAAAGCCATTTTCTAAGAAAATTGGCAGTGCCACGCCCATTAAAATTATTTTCCCACAAAGCTACAGAAATTTCCAAACGTCTATAAAAATTTGACCAAAATTGCAGCAGTAGTTTTCTAGTTTTAAGCCAAGAAAGTTCACTTTCATTTTTGTGGTCATAATTTTGAAAATCATGCAAGTATGAACATGTTAGCAAAATACCAGGCGCCCAGCATACCCAGCAAGCAAATTTTGATTTTAGGAATTTTTTTAAAGTCGTATAACTTTTTAACGGCTGAACGGATTTTGTTCAAACTTTTTGTGAAAGCTTGTAAATTAATTCAGCTTTCAAACGAAGTATATTGTGTGGGCGTGGCACCTTCCATTTAGTAAATAAACGAGAAATGTAATTTAAAAAGCCATTTTCTAAGAAAATTGGGAGTGCCACGCCCATTAAAATTATTTCCCCACAAAGCTACAGAAATTTCCAAACGTCTATAAAAATTTGACCAAAATTGCAGCAGTAGTTTTCTAGTTTTAAGCCAAGAAAGTTCACCTTCATTTTTGTGGTCATAATTTTGAAAATCATGCAAGTATGAACATGTTAGCAAAATACCAGGCGCCCAGCATGCCTCAGCAAGCAAATCTTGATTTTAGGAATTTTTTAAAGTCGTATAACTTTTTAACGGCTGTACGGATTTTGTTCAAACTTTTTGTGAAAGCTTGTACATTAATTCAGCTTTCAAACGAAGTATATTATGTGGGCGTGGCACCACCCATTTAGTAAATAAACGAGACATATGATTTAAAAAGCCATTTTCTAAGAAAATTGGCAGTGCCACGCCCATTAAAATTATTTTCCCACAAAGCTACAGAAATTTCCAAACGTCTATAAAAATTTGACCAAAATTGCAGCAGTAGTTTTCTAGTTTTAAGCCAAGAAAGTTCACTTTCATTTTTGTGGTCATAATTTTGAAAATCATGCAAGTTTGAACATGTTAGCAAAATACCAGGCGCCCAGCATACCCAGCAAGCAAATTTTGATTTTAGGAATTTTTTTAAAGTCGTATAACTTTTTAACGGCTGTACGGATTTTGTTCAAACTTTTTGTGAAAGCTTGTAAATTAATTCAGCTTTCAAACGAAGTATATTATGTGGGCGTGGCACCACCCATTTAGTAAATAAACGAGAAAAATGGTTAAAAAGTCATTTTCTAAGAAAATTGGCAGTGCCACGCCCATTAAAATTATTTCTTCGCAAAGCTACAGAAATTTCCAAACGTTTGCAAAAATATCATAGCATATCATGTCACTGAACTCAACTCAACAGGAAATTTTTACGCATACCACCACCATTAACTAACAACAGGTGAGTAGTTTTAAACTAGGTTTCTCTAGTGTTATAAACATATCATATATGTACTTGTATGTCTGTGTGTGTATAGAGTTTATGGTTTACTACCGTTAGACTGTTTTTCATTTCATTGCTCAATTCAGCATATTTGTGTATGTAGTTACGCGTTTGTTTATCAAATAAAAACAAAATAAAAAAAAAATAAATTTGGCTTAAGCCAAATCTTATATACCCCTTACACCCACCTATAAAGGTGGGTGGTGGGTCTATATAAAATTTCATCTCAAAGTAGCCACCGTGGGAATACCAACAACAGACAGACGCGCGGACATGCAGACATAGTCGACTCAGTTTTTGATGCTGATCCAGAATAAAATGAATTTTTCCATAGGGACATAAGAATTTCATACGAAATAATTTTAACACAAAAGGTTCCTTAAACGTATCTCATGATCATCGAATAAAATGATCGCAATGTTGCGGTAATTGAGGTTTTCTGTCGGGCCATATTAAACGTAACATGTGTACTGTAACTGAATTAAATTTCAGCCCAATATTTTAATAATTCGGTATTTTATTTAATGTATAACATTGTTATGTTTTTATAGAAAAACCCTTTTTGGGTGTTACAAATTAAATGAAAAATTTAGCATGCTTTAATATATTATGTGAAGGGTATACAAATAAACTTTCAAAAGTTAAACAAAAGCTTTTTCCATCTCCCTTGCTTGCGCTCTCTGTCTGTACTACATTTTCATATATGAGTATGTAGATTTTTTTAATCTATATTTTGAAGCAATTTTGTTCTTTTTTTTTTTTTTTTGTTGTTGTTGTTGTTGGTTTTAGTTCTTTATTTAGTTTAAAGAGGAAAAAATAGAAAAAAAATTGGAAAAAAATTATTCAGGTGCTTGGCGTTCTTTGGCGTTTTCAGGCGCAACATACTTACAGCTGAGCCCCAACTATAGCGACGGCATACACTTGCGCTGTATAGTGTTAATGCTAAGCATTAAACAGTCAACTTTTATTTTAACTTTGATTGCAGCTGTTACTGTTATGTGTGTGGTCGTTTCTTTTTATAATACATTCAGAATTTTTCCCACGCTGCAGTTTAAGCGTAATTTTACTTTATTTTTTCACAATAATGCTGCTGGTGTGCACTGTTAGGTATTATATGGCACTTGTAACGCTTAAATATTCAGTTGGAGTGTGCATGTACGTATGCATAATACATACAAACATGAACTACATATGCAGTTGGCATAATAACTAAATGAATAGAAGAGAAATAAAAAGTAAAAACCGTAATAATAACAAAAGGTCAGTTACAGGTCAGATTAGGTACATTGCAAGGCAGGCTCAACATACTATCAAAACATATAAGCAAGCAAACAATGTTGTACATACGTATAAAGGAGAAGGATTTGTTGTTTTTCATGATGATAGTACGGATGACTGAAGAATGCCAGAACGATTGTTATTGTTATTGTACTTTGATTATAATGCGGCCAAGTCCTTGTTTAAGAATTCTGTCAGTGTTGTGTATATATGGTGAGAAGTGATTTTTTGTTTTATCCATTCATCGTTGCCCTATTTGTTTTCTCTACTTTGGTCGTCTGCTTTGCATTGCAAAATGATTTGTTATTCATTTCTTGTTTACCTTATATGAGACACAAATGCAAATATTCACTATCTTTAAGTCGTATCTGTATACTCTCCTTATAAGATATATTTAGTTTATGTTTGCGTTTGCTCCATATCCACTCTCAGAAAAGGAGTAGCCATAGACCCTACCAAGTTTTTACATTATTGATCAGCATCAAAATTTGAGTGAGAAGGAAGCGCTAACCATCTTTAAAAATGTTTACATTATTTATTATATTCAAAACTGAAATGTTTCTAAAATGGCCGTATTTCCGTTGCTTTAAAAATCTCATATTTTTATAAATTCAATACTTTCAAGTTTCACAAATGGGCGTGATTTTTATAGCAAAACATTCTACCCAAGATTTTATGCAGTAATCTATCTCGCAGTAATCACAGCTTTAGCCTAAATAGTTTTATCTTCTGCCCCATAAGGCAAGTGATGAGTATCGTCTTTCCTTTGTGGGATTTAATGTGAACGAAAGAAAAAGAAAACTAAATTTTAGCTTAAGCCAAGTCCTAAATACCCTGCACATGTACTTAGAAATGATGGGCGTGGCAGGTATATGATTACACCCCCTAGTAGTGTACGTATCAGCTTTCAAGTCAAATTTTTATAAATTGTTCGTATATCTGTTATCCAATTACGCTCATTTTTGGCACAACGATATTTCAAGTTCATAGATAGATATATAGATTTTTGTCTATTGTAGATGTATATGTTATCTGACCATGCCCATTTTTGGAAAATCGAGAAAAGGGGTAATTATAAACATGTCTACCAAATTCCAACTTTATAAGTCAATTTTTGTGGCAGACATATAGATTTTCGTCGTCTGTGGGCGTGGATTTTAATCAATTTTGCCCAATTTATAAAAGCGATATGCTTGCAAAGACGGCTCTATGTAGAAATTTCAACTCAATACCCCAAAACGACCGTCAGAGTGCCAACAACAGACACGGACACACGGACATACATGTTTAGAACAAGTCAGCTTTTATTTACCTGTTGATATTGCATTTGCCTGCTTCAAATGCATGTGTGTGTACAAATATGAGTTCACTGAAGAATTTGAATATTTTATGAGTTGCATTACTTAAGTTTTATTACCTGTACAAGGCAATAATTTGATGGTAATGCGCTCACTTACATTTTATGTTATCCATTATACGTACATAACATAATTCTTTATTACCGACCATTGGGGAGTAGTTTTTATTGAGTATTTAAGGTTTTGATAAATATGAAATTCTGTATAACATTCAAGTGAATAGTTTATAGCAATTAATAGTAAATAAATTGAATTTTTTGCCTTTGGAAATATTTCAATGCAATGACAATAACTTTGATGCAAATACTGTTATTATTTGTACAGTATTTAATAAAATTCCAATATTTATCGATTGAATAGCATTTTGTCTGTTGGTATCAGCAATAGTTAATATAAATATATATACAAAGCAGCAGCAGCAGCAGCAGCAACACAACTATGCTACGTGCCAATCATTCTGCTTTTCGAGCAACCAAGCAGGTTGCAGGTTGTTTATATATTTATATATAATACAACGATATGCAATGAATTCAATTTAAATGATAAATTATCATTAAATCAACATGATGTCATACACTGTAAATATAAAACGCAACAATATCAGAACCCGTTACCAAGAAGATGATAATAAACCATTAAAGAACGTTTTTTGTTTCTTTTCAACACTCCTTACGGTAAACTGTAAATTAACTGTTGTTGAACAAAAAAAAACAACTTGGGGATGGACAAAGTCTTCAATATCCACCTTCTGTGAAACTGTTAAACGATTGAAACTTAATGTTACAGATTTTGTATGGTGGGTTTGTCATTGAATTGTATGTTAACGGAATAGCATGCATCATGTTTGAAAAGGAAATATGAAAAGCACGTTCCAACATCGTCTTTCAAGAATTGTGATTATAGCAGTAGCACATATAGTCATAAATCGGATGGTTTAATTTGTGTATTGATTAAGATTGTACATATATGTCTTTTCATTAGGAACATAACAATTTTGTTTATTAATATAAAAGCATTCTTGACTTATTTTCATAATCTATTAACGTCAAAATATCACTAAAGATTAACATTTTAATCATAGTTAAGTTCATCAATAAGCAACGTTTGGAAATCATTTAAAATTACTACGCAATTCTGAGTCGCTCAAAGCGATTCGTGTTCAGTAGCGTAACGCTGAACCGCTGTACAAATTTAGTCCAAAAGGAAATGGCACTGCATTGAAAAAGGAGACATTTTTTAAGGATTTTTTTCATAAACTACAGAAGATTTTGGGCTTAGTGTATTCAGTTTAGTATTTATTGATTGAATCTTGGCATCTTTATTTGTTTTCTATTCTTTGACTAATTTATTTTTACTGTTTAAAATCTTTAATTTAATTTTCTGCATTTTATAATATTAACAAAAACTATATTTTCGTGTATTTTTTTTCGATATTTTTTGTCGTTCTTTACTCTTTAAAGTGTGTTGGTTGACCTGAAGCTTCAACTTTTACGCTCTTACATATTATTAGTGTAATAAAAGTTTGGTTTTACTAATAGTTTAGTCACGTTTCCTAAATTGCACAGTCGACAATTCAAATCATGACAAATTTCGTTTATTTGTAAGTAAGTATCTGTGCCTTGAGCTGAATTTTTATCATAAAATTTTCGTACAAAAAAAACTATAATTTCCTTGTGGTCGGAATAACAATTTTTTCCTTTATTTTTAAAAAGTGTGACTCAACATATGTGTCACATGGCAGAAAAATATTTAAAATATTCACTGCCCCCATGTACAAAAAAAGAAAGATTCCTACAACATTTCTTCTTATAACCAGTGTGGCATAACGTATGAGTCACGTGATTATTAAATGTTTAAAACTAACTCGCTACATATATGTGTGACATGTTGGTGAAGGTGTTAAAAGAAATAGAGACTTGAAAATTTAATAAACTATTATATCATTTATATACATATATATTTACTTTTAGATGTGATAATATATGTGACATACACCACATTATACATACACCTACATAAATATTTACATAAGGTCGCTATTGTGTATTTACACAAGATAAGTAATTTCCCACCATGCGTATGGAAACTTAATCATAATGATAATAATATTGCAGAAATTATATAAAATCACATTCATACGTATGTGTGTATATAGTAAAAAGCTCATTGAAATGAAAAATATCTTTAAATTGCACTACAGGAGTTTGAACAGCAGCATCCAGCTGAAATTTATTCATGTTATAAGTGCGTTGGTAGTACTTACCATCAGATGATTAATGTCTACTGCCTTCTAATAATGTTTGCTGTTGTAGTTGCTGTCGTTTAAACAAGTAATTTCAGCATAAAAGTATAAAACTATTCTTTTTATGTGGTTTTCGATTAACTAATATTTACGCCGACACACAAGCAACAGGCGAACAAATTTCGTCCTTACATCCAGACAATCAACATAACAACATACCGTAAAATTATAGGAATATATTGCTGCAGTGTATATATGTGCTTATATGCGCATGTAATATATTTGAGACTCAAGGTTATTGTATATCTCATTAATATTGTTATTGTTCACTAAATTTGAGTTGTGCTGTTCCTATATGTGGTCTACGGAATGTTATTAATATTTATGAGTAGTGTATTAACATATTAATAAAAATAAGTAAAAATTTGAATATATATGACTGAGGTCAAATTTTGAATACCTGTCATCTAGACACAAAAGTTTCCTGAGGAGCATGTAAATATTATATGTTCTGGTTCTTATAAGTAATACGTAAAAATAGTCATTTCTTAAAGAAATATTCCTTTTTCAATTTCGGTTTCCATGTGGGTGCATCGCTTGAACGCTTTTGCTCTATTTCAATACCAACTACGTTAAGAACTCTACCAACACTTTTGCCAAATTTGGAATCGATGTACCAATCGTAAAATATATGACAAATTGATCCCAAACTTCACAAACCTATTCCTAATTCTTAAGCATAACTTAAAATTGAATTGAAAAGCCACACCCACAATTAAGCGAAAGCTGAAAAACTGTAAAAACTGACAATTTTAAAAAAAAGCTGATACGTAATATATGTACTATTAGACGGCGTAATCATATACCTGTCACGCCCACTAATATGTAGGTGGAGGGTATTTAAGATTTGCCCTAAACTAAACTTAGTTTTCTTACTTGTTAATATTCAAAAATAAATCTTTTATTGATGTCACGTGTTAACAGACCATTTTTAATTTCCCATTAAATTATAGTAAATGTTTTATGCTGGATGGGATGGCGTCTTTTCACCTGAAACGTGCGCTTATTGTTTATTGTGGTTTTGTGTATTTTATGGGAAATAAATTTTATGTTTTGTTTTCCTTTCATTTTTATGGCGGCGGTGGTGGTAATGGTTTCTCATTAACATTTAAGAGCATTTAAAGACCTTGTTAAATTCTCTCCACATAAGAGGGGGGGTATACTAAGTTTGTCATTCCGTTTGCAACAGTTAGAAGGAGGCGTCAGAGACCCTACAAAATATATATATTCTTGATCAGTATCAAAAACTGACGTGTATGTCCGTAAGTCTGTCTGTTGTTGGCATTCTCACGGGCGCAAATTTTGATATTTGGAGCTGAAATTTATTTATTTGCCACAAAAATTGAGCTCTTAGAGCTCCAAGCTGATACATAATACAGTAAAAGAGAGCATATGTACATCCGCCACGCCCCCATTGTAGATGTGGCGGCTATTTAAGATTTGGTTAAAGTCAAATTTAGTTTTTCTACTCGTTTGTTTAAACAAATTCTTTCTATGTAAGCGAAATGAAATTGTAGAACCGCGGGTATACCTTTCAACATCGATTGTTACTAAATTCTCAATGTTTTAAAAAACCTCAACATGAACAATACTTCAATGATTGAGCTTAAATTTAATATTTTACAAAAACAACAATTTAACCGTAACTTTACACATATACTGCATTTTTACATGTATACGCCGCATTTGAATCTCTAAAACACAAAAATTTATTAATGAAACTAAAGTCAAGGTATCGCTGCCTTGTAATATAAATATATATATATATATATGTATATATATTGCATTGATATTATATTTTCATATAAATATATATATTGTTGATGTTGTACTATACACAATATTATGTTAAATAAATGAGAGAAGCTGCTGAAGTCACGTTTTAAACTTGACATTACCCTAAAACCGCACTAGAGCGGAGACAGAGAGAGATGACAAACTTGTAAAATTGCACACAATTTATAAACATAGATGCACACAGCCAAACATAACTACTATATACATATATAAATAATTTGGTTTCTTTTATACTTACGATACTCATAGTATGGAAATATGAAATATGCAAAATATGTTAATGTTGCGAGAAACAAAGTGTTTAAAAGTATATTAGTGAACTGTATTGAGAGTAAAATTCGACTGATACGTAATGCATACACTATGAATAGGCCTGCCACTCCCACCATTTGTATATAGATGTGGAGGTTATTTAAGATAATTTAGTTTTCCTACTTGTTTTATTTAAAATATATCCATCTGGTAGTTTGATTAGAAGAAATACATAGACGGACGAACGGACATAATTAAATAAATTCAGATTTTTATTCTGACACGATCAGTATAATTAAAGATAGGTGTTATATTTACCATTTATAAGTTACCCATACAATCTTTACTACAAGAGGTGTTGGACATAAAGTGCCAACTTAATCGAAGTGTTATGAAAACATTTTCTTTTAACACCCATACAAACTCGCATATCTTCTAAGACATAATAATCGCTCATTCATACATATATAATGTATGAATGGTATAATGTATAAGATAAGGAGTAGTTATTGCAGTACAACGTTGGCTCAAGCCAGCATTTATAAGAAGAAAATTAAATACTCGTATCAAAAATTTGACCTCAAGGATTAATTTAAACTATATGTACCATAAGTATAAGTATTAACAAGTTGTATAGTATACCCATATACACAACTGGTTATTACGGTATTTTACATATACATGCATACACACATACACATATACAAACACATCTTGTATAAGTAGGCAGGCATTGATATTGTGATTGGGGCTGGCAGTAGGGTATAATTTGTGTTTTTTTCTTTTGTTTTTTTTTTCAAAACATTGCTCACATAATAATATACCGTTATATATGACCACCAGCAAAATCCTCAAGGTAACTTGACACACATTCACATCCGTATACATACAGTTTTTAGATATTTTTGCATACATGTCGTGAGACATATATTGTGCAAGAAAATTTTTACATGAAAACTTGACTTTTTTTCCATTCAACAACATATGTGTATACCCTGTATCATTTGTGACTGCAAGTATATTAAATTTGTTCGGATGTTTGTTGGACTGAATTATATAGATTGATTTAGTAGCAAAATTTAAATCGTTTTAATCATGTCTATATAAGCATCTGTCTGTCTTTGTAAATTTGTACATAAGCTATAAGTAAGATATTTCCATGAAATTTTAATACAAAAACATGTATATTGATCTCAAGCAGATTTCTATTGAAAATTATTAAAATTCAACCATTTTTAGAACGTGTCCCCATATATTTCAAAAAGGTGCTTATATGGCAGTTAATCGCAATTCTTAAAATTGGTTGACAAAATTTGATGAAAAATAATTAATTGACATAAAATTTAACTGTGCCAAGTTTCAGTCCGAACGAACCATTTTTAGAACCTTCTCCCATATAACGCTTTTATTTTAAAGAAGTCTTTATATGACAAAAAACCGCAATTCTTAATATTTTTTGATAAAATTTGGTAAAGAATAGGTGATTAATTGAATAATTGGTTGAAACAAATTTGGACCGGATCGAATCATGTTTAGAACCCCTTGCCATATAATGATAGGTCACGGAAGCAGCCAAATTGATGTAGGATATTAAATGTATAGGTTTTAACCGACTATAATATTTTCACTTGATTTTTTATGTGCAGCTGCAATTGAAACTGTGACAACTGGGGGATTATTAGAATGTTTGATCAAACTGATTTTATTGAAATCGTTAAAAAATTGTTGATTATAGTATTTATGCTTATTTGTAGTTTTTTAATATGTTATTAAAAACCATTTCATTAATAATTATTATTAGTTTAACTGTATTGTTGTTGTTGTTATAAAAATATATCATTCAATATTAACACAGATACACACAAAAAACATTTCATTCCTTGTCAATGATGCATTAATACGTTTCAAGTGCAAATTCCTCACCTTACAAGCTCATACATACCCACACGCTTATATGTATGTATGTACGTATCTATGTGCACAATGTAGGTGTATTTTGATTTTCAAAACAGGCGTACAATACATGTTTGATTAACTCACCACAAACACACAACAACAGTAACAACAACAACATATACAGATAATTAAACATCACCGCCCCACCACACACTTTGATTGTGACGCCATCGTCAATATATCCGTTGAATAACAAAAGCAAGCATTGTTATGCATTTATTATTGTTGTTTGTATTTCGATTATTCAACAACACTCTCAATTTTTTTCCATATCATTGGTTTCAATCTCTCCACCATTTTTCAGCGCTTTGGCAGTTTTTATAGAGATTATAAAGTGATTGTGGAAAAGGAAAACAACAGCAAGGTAAATAAAAGCTTTATTTAGTTCAAATCAACTCTTAAATACCCATTGCTGATGCATTAAACGCTTTGAATGGCATATGGAATATGTGGGAATATTTATCTTCATTTTTGGCTGAAGGCAAATCTTGAATACCCCACCATAGCACTCTAATGAGTACA
Organism: Ornithomya chloropus; assembly: GCA_963971445.1. Lineage (NCBI taxonomy): Eukaryota > Metazoa > Arthropoda > Insecta > Diptera > Hippoboscidae > Ornithomya > Ornithomya chloropus. The sequence goes on from OZ020532.1 coordinate 1,376,740, forward strand.
TATGTAGAGATATTGTCTTTTTCTAATTTAAAAGTAAGTCGGAAAAATTCCTATGTGTGTGTCGCTTAACCGACTTTTTTGCCAAATTTAGAATTCATATTTCAATTTTTGAGACCAGAGATATCATAACCTCAATATGGACAGATGGATGGACAGACAGGCATGTCTTTTAGTCCATTTCATATATAATAAATTCTAGCAACAGATCTTCCAAGGTTAAAGTCAATTGAACAATGTCTGTATATGGCACACCTAGACAAGAAGATGAACGGACCGACTCTGATGTTCATAAGTTATATATCTTTTACTACTTCTGAAGATATTTTAATTGTTGTCGCCAACTTTTTAGTAAAATTAATATTTTCCCCGCATATAGTGTACAATAGAGAAAAACAGCATCAAGTTTACTGTTGTTATTGTATTATTATTATATCATCTCACAATATGTCAAGTCTTACAATAAAATACAATAAAAAAAAAAAGTATGATCTAATCTTATATACGAGGGTTTACTGCATATATGCACACATGCAGTAAAGTGAGTGTTGGTGTTTTCTGTTGGCGTTGCTGTTTGTTTCCTTTGGTTTAATATTCAACTCTTGAGTTCAAATTTGAATAATTTCAATAGAGCTTTAATGTTTAGTGTTGGAGTGTTATTGCATTCTTATATATATGGAACGTAGATTATATGTTTTGATGTTTTACTCTTTTATACCCTCTGCATAAGGTATGCTAAGTTATTATTACAATAAGATTATTAAACAAAAATATTTAAACATATGACTTAACTATTCTTGTACTTTTTGTACCCTACACCACTTTTGCAAAGAGTATATTAAGTATGTGCAAATGTTGTAAACGGCAAAAGTCACATCCATCATTCAATTATACCGATTGATAGGTTTTGTATTTGCCCACCTCTGGCTATAATTTGAGTGACTAACACAGCAAGTATTTTAAACATTTTACAATACAGTCAACAGACAGCCCAAGTCATTGATATATACATAAATAAACTTACCTTTAAATCTCGTGCTTTTTTCTTTTTTTTTCTTCGTTCTTGTTCTTCGTTTCAATTCGTTGTTATTTTCCACAGCTTTCTTTGAATTTCTATCTGTTTCTATTTTATAGTAAATTCACTTCACTCTACTTGAATTAGATTTGCTAGAAAAAGAAACACTTTTCAAAAATATTGTATGCATAGGAGTAAGTAAACATTTATGTTTGTTGTGATTGTTGCTGTTTAAACACAATAAGCTCACGTAATGCATCTAAAAATAACTATTAAATCTATCTCAAGTGCTGGCTTTGGCTATAGCGTCGGCGTGTAAAGCGAGAAAATTTGTTAAAGAAAAGAAACGATCAATAAACAAAAAGATACTAGAAAGATACAACAAAACAACAACAAAACAACAACAAATAAAAACAAGAAAAAGAAAAGCAATGACATCAACAAAAAACATAAAAACAGCAACAACAAAGACAATATAAACAAGAAAAACAAAAATAAAAATAAAAACAACAACAACAACTAATATTTTAAAGCAAAAGACAACAAAAACAAAAACACAAATAACAACAACAACAAACTATAAAAATAAAAACAACAAATAATCTTATAAAGCAAAAAAACAATAAAAACCAACAACAACAAAAACTACAAAAAATAATAACAATAACAACAACAACTAATCTTATAAAACAACACGTAAACAACTCTTTTAGGTAATGTTCATATTAAGCACAAAAAAACAACAAAAACAACAAAAACAGCAATCACTGCCAGCACTACTACCACCACACTTCCACTATTCACAAGTCTCTTTAGCTCTTTAGCTTATAAAATGAACAAATTTTAGTAAACTCTTATATGAGTTCGTTTCATTTTACCTAAAACAGCGAATTATTATAATTTTTTTCACTATTTTTTTTTTTCTTATACTTAAGCCAACTTTTTTAAGACATTTTCAATCTCTTTGCAATCTTTCAATTTCAATTTAATCACAATGTAATTAATGTAGGAAAAACAAAAATTTTTAGAACGATAAAACGCGTTTGTTATGAAAACACTTGAACACTCATGACGACGCGACCCGTTTCAACACTAAACTTAAATTGTTGCAAAAACTTGGCCGAAACCATCTCGTTTATTAGTTGTAATAAAAATTTTTGCACTCTTCGCTTAAAAACGCTAAAACCAGTTTTAAGACATTAATCGTGAGCTTACTCTCACTCTGTCTCTCTTTCTCCGGCTTATATGTATATATATAAACCTTTCCGCTGGAGAGATTACTTCGTGTTAAAAGGTTGGTGTCTAAGCTAAATTACTTTTTTTTTTTTAAATCATAACCTCAAATTTTTTATAACGTTTGAACGTCAAAGTATTATCAATCCATCTCTCAAGCATCTCTTTGTAACCAGATCATCACAAGTTGATGTAAAATGCAGCTGAATGGCTTTTGAAAATTGTTGAAAAACCATAAATTCCATATTTTAAATATCAAATTTAATGAACGTGGCTGAAAAACCACACACAATGTAACGAATGTAATAAAAACCTATTGTGGTTAAATAAATTAATGTGTCAGTATGACGTGTCTAGGGTGTTAAATAAATTATGTACACAGAGGGAGAAAAACAGCATGTTTTTCTTACATAAGAAATTGATGTTTAACAAAAATTTACATGTTACTCGTACCAAAAAAACTTTTCAATCTTATGAAAGCAGCCAGTCCTGGTGACATGTGTTCTTATAATCAACATTGCTTAATGGCTGCACTTAAATGTATATATATTATGTATTACATAACATTATATAGCACAGATTTTATGTTTTATTTCTTGATGAAAGTAATCTTGACAATTATAAACAAGTGAAATTGTTATAGCCGGACCGTTTATTACCCTACATCACTTTGGTTCCAAAAATTGTCCTACAATTACTTTAATTGCATCAGTAAACTCAAAGAAATTGCTTTATAAGTGTTTTTATGACTCATCATTATATGACAAGGGGTTCTAAAAATGGTTTGTTCGGGTTGAAATTATTCACAACCAATTATTAGGCTAATTACCTATTCTTTAGCAAATTTTGTTAAAAAATATTAAGAAATGCGATTTATTTAAAATAAAATCGTTATATGGAAAGGGGTTCTAAAAATGGACCGATCATGTCCATTTTCACTAGTGATCGTTTTTATTCAAAGACACAATTTTTGTTTTACATTTCATAAAAATATTTCAAAAATGCCGCCTGTACCTTGATTATAAGAAATACATGGACGGAAGGACGGACTTGGTAAAATTGATGCAGAGGTATACTCCTTCTGTAACAATCGGTATGATTAAAGATGGACATGACATATGAAGTTTACACATTATTTTGGAATAATTTTCTTAGTCCCCTGCGACCGTCATCAACTTCACTTTATTTGGCAAATGTCTGTGTGTCCAATATCTCACTTTATTATAACGCATTTCTGATTAAGATTAAAGTATTGTACATAAAAAAGAATCCAATTTCACCTTTGATTCGATTTCATTACAACTGCACTATAAAATATGTGGAATAGTGCCAAATAACCATTCAAGATAACTTGCCTCTTAATTGGTCTTACCCACACACAAACACTCAAATGCAATCGTTTTATCACTTCAATCTCTAAATGAAATGTTGCCATAGTAAAAAAAAAAAATTAAAGGCTATCCCTAAACTCTGTGTTAAATGAGTTCAAGTACCTGTACGTGTCGATGCACGTGTGCAGGCACTCCAATCACTGGAACAAGGTGCTAACATAAATTTCCTTAATATTGACACGCCCCAAAAATTATACAAATGCGTAATAATAGGAACAACAACAGCAGCAGCAACAATAGAAATGGGAAAAGGCTACAACAATAACAACAATTTATCGAAAAACCACAATGAAAACCTTTCATACACACACACACACACGCATATAAACACATTAAAAGCATCTTACGTAATTACACACAATACATACAAAGTTTGGTCATTGGCAGCTCATGATGATGATGCTGTTGCTGTAGCTGCCACTAGCGATTCAAATCAGAAAAACAAAAAAGATTTCTTATTGTTATTTTTGTTGTTTGTTTTTCCTACATTGTTCAGCTTACTTGTAGTGCTGAAAACTGTTTCATTACATTAAATACAAGCTTGCCCCAGCACGTACGTGTCGGTTTGTATTCACTACACTACACATCCAAGCAACAGCTTCAAATAATATAATAAAAAGAAAATTTAAAAAATCTGATTTCGCCGTTAAGTCCCTTTACATTTTGCCAGCATTCTCACCCCCTCCTTATCTAACCGCATTACTAAATGTTTTAACAGTTTTATATTGTTTTTGGTCAACATTGGATTTCTCTAGAGGAAAATAAAAAGAAAAAGCTACCGTTATTGAAATACCGTGCAATAGGGCAAAAGCTTGAGTAGCAATGAAAGAGTTCATTGCTATGAACCCTTGATTTAATATTAGGATGTACAAAAAAGGAAAATTTTCAAAAAAAGTCGAAACTATGAGGTGTTATACTAAAACTGTTATACTAAAACTGTTATATCAAAACTTTTAGACTGAAAGTGTTATACTAAAACTTTTATACCAAAACTGTTATGCTGAAAGTGTTATATTGAAAATGTTATAATAAAACTGTTATACTAAAACTGTTATGTTAAAACTTTTAGACTGAAAGTGTTATACTAAAACTGTTATATTACAAGATTTATATTAAAAACTTTTTGAAGTAGATTCGACTTAGAAGTTTATTACTTAAGTACTATTATTTCTGGTAACTCATTTAGATACAAGCTAAAAATGAACATATCTCGAAATCCACATGTTTTTATATCTATTGTACGTGTGTTTTCTACGTACAATAAATATATAATGAGGCCACTATTGTGTCACGTTGTTCTTGTTTGTTTTGTTGTCGTTGAAAAATTTCATTCAGGGTGTGCTGATGAGTTTGACAGTTGGCTGTTTAACAAATTCAAACTCCAACTGTACATTTCATGTGTAACTATACATGCCACAAAAACACAAAAACTGTAAATACGGCTTGACAATATATTAGAACACATACCCGTTAGATGTTAAAGTTTTAAGTAAACGTTAAGACTTACCCTGTGTACCCTATAAAAAGAGAGAAGTAAGAATTTACACTCACAGTCAATCGATTTCTTTTAGTTCATAAACTTCCCAAGGGTGGTACAAAGCAGGAATAATTCATATCACTGCTTTCATTAATTTAATTATAAACAATAGAACACAATATGAATTATGTACATATATAAATTGTACGCCTTGTCAACCAAGAAGTCATCAGTACCAACTGCTTTTACTAACAATACGTGAGATGTGAGATGTTTTAACATTTCCTTGAATACACAATATAATCATCTAATATAAAAAGGATGAACATGTTTTCCTTTTAACTTTTTCCCTATTCACTTACTTGCTTAATATTGTATAGCAGTCCGTTGTTTATGGGACTGACTAAATAATGTCGTAGCAACATGAAAATGCTTTGCTCTGCATATTTTATATGAATATTTCTTTTTCCTTTGCGAGGTGTTTAGGTAGTTAAAGTTCATCAATTGCGGAAGAGGGTATAGTTAATGCGAAAGCTTGAACCTCTAAATAACTTAAGATAAAGACTCACCTTTACTAACATGGATCCCTTCAGAAACACTTTGAAAAGATTTGATTATAATGAAGCGTCCGCCTGTCTGTCTCCTTACCTATTTGATGTCTCTCCATGTAAATTTGCGAACAATGATGTTTCTGAAGTCCTTAGGGTCTCCGACAAATAGCAAACTTAGTAAACTCCCACTTTAAAGATATATAAGTTTCACTATCTTCAATAACTGAGGATTTGAGTGCAATATAGCCGGTGTTGGACTATTATTGTAGTTAATAATCAAAACCCATAAATTCCATACTTTGAACCTTGTATATTCAATGGCTTTCATATGCTTTCTCATTCGTTTATAGAATCACTTAGGTTCATACTCATACTGTACCTAAAATAATCCATCTGAAGAAGCAAACAAATATAATTTTTTAGTTATTTTTCTTTTATTTTTATTCAATAATTCATTTTATACACATTCACGTTAATTGAGATGTAATTGATTTAGGTTTTTAGTAATTGTAATAGTTTCAATATCATTGACATTGTTTTTCATTTTAATTACAATTTACTTTATTCAATACAGTACATTTTCTTGTTTTGCTTTTGAGCTGGAAATTAGATTAAAGTTACAAATCAGAATGTGTCCAAACCCACCAACAAAACATTTGCATTATCCCAAAAGAAGAAGGAAAGAAACTTGAGGAAGACTCAATGAAACCTAATGAATACAGATCATGTCCAACTATTCATCCTTCTGGTAAAAAAACTTAATGGTTTTTAAACTTCCCAAAATATATATATATGTATATGGGTAAAAGTAGTCAATGGACACGCCCATAAAAAGTGAAAAAACAATTCCCAAAGAATTTTGGGCGCTTTACTTATAAAGTATAAGAGATAGAATGCTTAGTGTCAAAGAATGTACAACCCCGAAAGTTTTAGTGCCTCTGTGGTGGGTATTCTGGATTTGGCTAAAGTCAAATATAGATTTTAGTGGTTTGAAATTGAAATATTGCACAAAATATTTGAATATTTTTTTAAATGTTTAAATAATCAGGTAAGATCGACCCTCTCATAAAACTTTCCTTTCAAAAAAGTTGCAAAGCATTACAATTTTCATATAATGAAGTGTTTTGATGAAGAAGCTTAACAAAAAGCACCAAGTGCTTATCTTTTGCTTTTAAAATAAACCTTTAACTGATGCCAGTACTTGAACGTGCATTAATTTTACAATTTTTAATTAATAATTGATGGATTAAAAGACTTGCATTCATTTTCTCTACATTGAGTAGTTAAGTAGTAGATAAAAATGTGGTAATGGGCAATTACAATGCAGTACGTTTATTGTTGTTTTACATAGATCGTTATGTTTTTAATAATTGACTCAAGGTGAATAAAATTTCAACACTGCATTGCTCTGATTATTGCCGTTGAAATTGATTTTTTTTTTAAGAAATTCAAAATAATCACATCATTTATAATTTAAAAAGAAATGTAAGTGTTATTGCCGGTTATAACCGATCATTTAATATCCTACACCACTTAGTTTCACAACTTTTCACTATAATTAGTTAAGTTCAATCAGTAAGCAGCTGTCATTGCCGTATGCCCTAAAACGCATTTCATGAATAATCCTTATATTCAAAGTGAGTCTAAAATTAGGATCCCAATTTACCACAGTCATTTTTTATGGAAGGAAAAGGAATAGAGGAATAGAACTCAACGCAATTATTCTCCGCAACACACATATACAATATATACTTATACTCTAATAAAAAAATGCATTCTTTTACACTTAAATAAACACATAAAAATACACCTTATAATACATATACATAAATACATACATACAATACATATGTTTGAATACTTAATAGTAAACAATTAAATAACATTTGAAAACACTTTTTTGTGTACAATAATTAAAAATTTACATTTTTAATTGATAATTATAAGAGTCAAATGTGTGTATGTGTGTGTATCTATTATATATATTTATAATAAAAAACCATTCGTTTATAAAATCATGAAATCATTGAATCGAAATGAACCGTTATTGTTTGTTATTATTATTATTATTATTATTGTTCAAAATTATAGTTTTGCTTTTATTTCTTCATATATCCCCTTCCAAATATTTCGTATGAATTAATTCATTTGTCGGTATTGTTTATTGCTATACACCCTACACCATTTACGGGAATATTTTTACTATTGAATAATAAGTTCAAGGGTTCGACACCTACAGCAGTCGAACCTGTGTCGTCGCGGCTTCTGGGGCGTTTAAAATAAAAGTATTTCTTAACTAAGGGATAATTTATAAGAGACATCTGAGTGCTTGAGGGGCGATCTTTTTTATACTCTTCTCATAACATGGAGTTGATTAGATCCATCATCCTTATCCATCATTATGAATTAATACAAAAACTCCGTTTTATTTCCAAGAAACATAGCCAAACATTTGATTGTAACATAATCATAACTTTTTGCCTATCATACTCCTGGAACTACCCCCGTATTATGGTATTTCAATTGAATTCGGTTTCTTTGAATTGTAATGAATTTTTTTAAGCATTTTTTCCATTTAAATTGTTACAAGGCAATGGAAATTTGATATCAATCGAATGTATTGCTCACTATGAAAATTTTTCCAATATTTTGCCTTCATAAAGTTACAATACTGCCCCAATGTGGTGTAGAGTATATATAATAATCAAATACAACCGACTTGTAGTTTATTTTAGTTCTTATATAAGTCTAATATATTTAATTACTCTTATAAATATTAAGATTATGTAACAAACATTGGTCGTATACCTATCTGTACAATAAAAACAATACATAAATATTTTGTTAGATTCATTTGTTTTGTATATTGTATATTTTAAGGAGGGATTGAAAAGTATGTTTTTGATTTGTTAATTCTCTGGTTGTTGTTTTTTGTTGTTGTTAATATCGTTCCTTCTGTCTGTTCTGCTTTAAAAATAACTTAAACGAATAATTGCTTCTTGAGTAGTGTTTAGCATTGAAGTACCCAACAAAGTACTTATTTGAGTTATGCACTTCAGTTAAATTTTTGCAAATATTTTATAATGAAAATAAGTAAAAAAATAACAAAATTTGGCTTAGACCAAACCTTAAATACCCACCATATATATATATATAAAGAGATGGCGTGGCAGATATATGGTTATGCCCTTCAATTAACCTGTAGGTTGAGTTTAATGCGGAATAAATTGTGTTAGGCCAGTTTTTGTTGAAGATAAATAAATTTTCTGGGCGTGTCTGGTGTCCGAACCCGCCCATTTTTGATTTATCGGATAATTATAAATATTTGTACTAAATTTCCACTTGAAAGCTAAATTTTTGTTGCAGATATATAGATTTTTGTCGATTTTGGGCGTGGCCATTTTTGTTATATCTATGGATACTTATAAATACGTGTACCAAATTTTAAATTGATAGCTTAACTTTAGTGGAATATAAATATATTTTTATCGATTGTGGGCGTGCCTTTTGACAAATTTTGCTTAATTTAAAAATCAACATATTTAAACAAACTAAAAGTATTTACAAAAAGTATCCTATTTCAAAATTTACGACCACTATAGTGCTAAGAACAATCGGACATGCAGACATATGGACTTACGGACATACATGTCTAAATCGGTAATGAAGAATATACATTGTAAAGTCCTTGGTAGTCTTCTTCCAGGGTGTTGCCATGTTATATGGAGGGTATAAGAAAGCAAAGATTCATTTTTCAATCATATTCAAGGTGAATGGAGGAAAGTACGAGTACACAAGTCTTTGAGACTTCAACTAACATTTCATACCTAGCCAATATGTACACCTACACATATATAGTTTAATTTGTTGATAATTGTTTGTTTGTTTGTTAGTTATTGTTGTTGTTCTATTTTAAATTAGTTTAGTTCAGTTTAGAGTTTCTTTTCATTTATTTCTACTTAAGTGAAGATTTCATCTAATAATGGATTTCATTTGAATGATTTTCTTTTTCTGCTTTTGATTTAGTTGCTTTCATTTGCTACATGTTTGTCGGTTCTGTATACCATACACACACACATCACATCCTATTTACTAAACATATTATTATTATAACGAGTAATGTTATTATAAGTATATAATTGGTTTGTAGTTTGTTGTTGTATTTTATTAATACCTACACTGGTGCATACATATTCACATTTACTAATTATTTATTTATCTTAAATTGTACTCATCATGCATGGAAATAAGTAGTTTGAATAAGTGACTCGTTAGTATGTTAATTGGGTTATTTTTTGTTTATGTTATAAAAAGATGCTATTTTTTTCCAGTGTACAGCTTAGTCACTTAATATTTAAGTAGTTTGTTGTCGGTATATTTAATTTAATAATTCTTTAGCTTCTAGAATCAATGTGCACTGATTTTTACGCTTACAGCACAAATCTTAAATTTAGGTTTGTTGTAGTTTTATTGTTACTGTTAAAAAAAACGTAGAAATAGTTTTTTTAGGAAAATGCTTATAAGCTTCTTATGTTTGCTTTAGTATCCGGAGGGAAACGAAAGTGTGGTAAAAACAAGAAAGGTTTGCCTTAGGTGGGTTAAAATTACCATTTTCCCTTTGTTTTATAATTTCTTCTTTTGTACACATACACACACACCTATACATATAAATACATATACATATATACAGTAATAATGTCTGTATCATATAAGTTTTTAAACCCATCACATTATACAAGAAGACAAAGTTAATAATTCCCAAAAATGCTTTTGAGGTCATTCAATAAACCCTCTGTCGCGTACACAATGTCAAATTTTCTCTAATGGCCGAAAAAACAAAACTAATCCACAAACGTGAACTTTTGATATATTTACTTAATTCTAGTTGTGTAAAAATGAGCGGTATCAACACAACAGGCGCACCCACAATTTATAAAAAACTGCCTTTAGAACTCAACATTTAAGGTACAAGAGATGTACAAAATAATATGAACACCGGACATGAAGATTTTCGCAATTGCAGCCTTTCCACAAATGTTAGCTTTGTGAAGTATCGCTCAAGTGAGTGTTGAGTTCAGCTGTCGCGGTAGTTTATCCTGTCTGGCCACAATTCTTTTTAATGTTCGTCGGTCTCTGTCAGTTAACTTTCAGTTTCGTCCACTTTATATATGCCGAAATCTGTCACTCCCTCCCCTTCAATTATATACAAATGTGAAGGGTGTTCATATTTGGCCTTTAACCAAATATACATTTTTTTCTTATTATTAATTTTTTTTATATATATTTGTTGTTGTTGTAGAAAGTTTTGTTGTTGTATAATAAAATGTTGTGCAAAGCTTCTTAATGTATATGAAACTGACCGACCGACAGACTCACTTACTTAGTGTTACTTACTTACTTATGTATCTAATTTATTTATCAAAATGCATACACGAGGCTAGAAGCTTTTGTAGGGTTAGTTCTTAGAATACAGTTAGTTTCACTCGAAGTGTGTTTTATTGTTGCTATTAAAATTATAAATTGATTGCAAAGCTTTAAATTCGTAAATTCGTAAATTATTTTTTTTCTTTTGTTGTTGTTTAAGTTATTTTGGCTATTTTAATGAAAAAGTATCGCATTGTAGATTGGTGGTGGTCTTGATAACAACAATTATCATTAATTCATAATTGGTTGTTGTTGACATACATTTATATTATACATTCAACACTCGATTTACACGGTTAAAAAGGAGTTATAAAAATGTAATACTGAATTCGAATTACCAATAAACACATATTTAAACACACGATTTATATAAACTAAAAACAGTTGTTGAACTAAATATCAAATTCATAGCTAAAAGCGTTTCATTAAAAGACGGACACACGGACATTGTTAGGTTTATACAATTTTGCATATTAATTAAACATATATATATTTCCTTCTAGTATACAGAGGCAAAAGTAAATAATTTAAATAAAAATTTGGTGTAATTTTGAATTCACAAAAAAAAAATGTAAATTAAGGATTCTCATAAATTAAAAAGTACAACCGATATAGTACCGAAGGTCTATATGTAGCACTCCTTTTTTTACCACTCTTTAAACTTTATCTTAAAAAAAATCTAAAATCTTGAAAGAAAATTCATGAAAAAAGCCATCAAATCCGTTTTTAAACGTGTTTGTCTTTGATTATTTATAAATACTTGTAATTGATTTTCACTTTAATTTGTTGATTGTTTGTTTGTTTGTTTGATATTCAGCATTAATTAATTATGATATTTTGATATATTTTTTAAGGTGGTTATGTTTTTAGACGTCTGTTGTTGTTGTGTTCTTAAAGGTTTTTGCAAAAAATAAATTTGTTAGTTTTTTGTTTGTATTTTTGTTTTGTTATTCTTGTTGCTGTTGTTGTTGTTGTAAGTATTATTAAAAAATAGATTCCCTAAAAGTTTTCATCGTCATTTGGTTTTTTTTCTTTGTGGTTTTTTTTTTGTTTTGGTTTTGTTTTGGGTGTACTTTGCCTATAAATAAGTGTAATTCTGTAATTCTGTGTTTTCAAACATTTATACACATAATAGACCAATTAAAGAAAGTACTGACGGAGAAAAGAGAATTTAATTGAGGCTTTTCCAACATGTCCATAAATATTAAACATATATCTTTGGTTGCTTTGATATTTGGTTCTGCATTAAAATTTTACTGCATTTTGTCCTTACATCTCATTTGTTACTTACTCTGGTTTCCACTTTATATTGTATGTATTGTATGCTGTTCATGAGGTTCCTTATTTCCCCTTCATTACCTGAAACAATCATTGAATAATGCGAGCTTTTTGTTTGCGTACAAACTCCTGAGCCTGCTTATCATTGACGCGCATCTCCAGTATTTGTAATATGGGATTATCTGTCAAAATGAAACAAGAAAAAGGAGAAAGGAAAAAAAGAAAAGAGAAAAAGAATTATATGACACAAAATGTAAGCTATTAGTAATAATATCATTTTCCATCTGTTTACACAAAGAAAAGATATATTGAAGGCGATAAAATATTGCATCATTCTCCATTAATCGGCTCAATAAAACTACTATAATACTCTGAATAATACTACGAAAAATTAAATGAAAAGCTTGTCACGTTTTTCTTAATCCAGTTACTTAGTTAGGTTAACGAACTGCTCACTTTACTTACTTTTATCTTTTTGTTGCATTAAGGGTAATTCGATTTGTTTTAGACCATGAAAATTCTCTACACTTGTATTATAATCGGCTACTCCAGGTACGGTGCCCAATGCTAAGAAAGCTTCACCACCAAAATCGTTAGCCGTTATAACATCATGATCCATAACAGTGAAACAAATCATAGAGCCTTCCATTTGACATTGCTCCAACGTAATGGAAAATTCAAAACATTCATCGAAAACTGGATTTAAAGTTCTCTGAAAAAGCAGAACAGAAAACAATTGGTAATAGGGGGAAAAAGAACAGGAATTATAGGAAGCACTCAAAAAACTCACCTTATGCACATTAGTCTGTTGCACCAAACTATGTCCAAACACCCGCTTCGGCAATAATTCAATTATAACAAACGGATCACTGAAACCATTCGGATCTAATGGCACAATATCGCGTGCATGCAATACTTCAACGCATAATGAGTCATGATTAAAATAAGCTCTTACCGCCAATACACCATATGGGCCGGGTAGTGTGGCTACTAATTGTTCCCTTAATCGATTTATATAAAACATATCAATCAAACGTAAAGTGTCGGTTTTATGAAATTGTAATCGTTGTTCGATACGCCAAAAATCATCATATTGTAAACATTCCATTGATAAGCCCTGGCCTTCAGCATGAAAGAAATCCACCAATAAATGTAAAGCTTCATAGAGTCTTTTGTGAAAACTTGACGGTTTTTCTGAATCATCACCCGTTTCCATTTGTCTGGTTAATTCACCCAATACCGTTTTCCATACAAAACGTAAAGCACGATTGAAGTTTTTCGGTAATAGAGCACTATTTAAAGCGCCTAAATGTGAATCGAGATATTCTAATAAAGGAACTATCGCTTGATTGGCGGGTAAGGAATCCGGGGACCAAGCTAAATGGAAAACCGCTTTCTGTAAAGACATTTGCATTAATGGTGCCAGTTTGGATAATATACGTTCACAGCGGCCTTCCATATGAGCCAAACTGGTCTCTAAAAGATTGTCGGCACTTTCCTCCAATGGACACTCATCCGATCGAAAACTGGCCAAGGTACAGCGTACATATTCTAAATTATTAACAGTAACACACATATCATCCGAGCAACGAAATGGACCCTGTTGTTCATAATAACCACTATCCGCCAACGCGGTATGTATCAGATCACAATAATGCATTGCAGCCGAACAAACAACATCAATCAATTGGGCTTCCAACATTATGCCCGTCTCCTCGTCGGGCCAGCACATGTTCTTCCAAAATTCTTTTGCATTTATTAGCACAGAAGCAGTATCTACCGAAGATGAACTATAACGAACTACACGCTCTCCCTCACAAATAGCATCTAAACGTATAGCGGCTCGAATACGTTGTAAAGCTTTCGCTTTACTCACCATCATCCATCTCTCAAATGTTGGTATAAACCATAAATGGCATTCGGCCAATGCCAAAGGTTTTTCGGGTGGTTGTGGTTGGGCGGAAAGAAAACGTTTTAATTGACAAAATTCTTGCAACGCTAAAAATAAATCGAACGGTTTAATGTCTAAACTTTCCGTATCACCTTCTAGTACGGTATAATGAGCTAAATTTAAACGAACACCCGGAACTTGACCCGATTCCATGCGGTTATAAACTTCTTCACCGATTATGGCATCAAATTGTTTATAAATTATAGAAAAATATTGTATACCGTTCGTGCTGTAAATGGAGAGAAGACGAGCACTTAAAATTCAAGCAGATAAAGTTTTTTTCAAAGAAGAAAGCTTTAAGTGACAAGGACCAAGGTACTACTATCAATTGTGGGCAAGACCATCTGCCAATTTACCAATTTTTTAACAGTAATCTACCTGCCTTTACTAACTTTCATAGCTAGTTCGATTCAGATTTTGATTCTGATCAAGACTCTTTATACTCTACGAGGTTTTCGAAGCCACATTATATTACTTGCAAAAGCAGTCGCGAAGTTAATATACTTCCATGTATAATGTATAAAAATACACTAAGACGCTATTCTGAAACTCAAGCTATACACGCTTTATATTTATTTTTTTTTTATATTCACTGGAAAAAAACCACTGACATTTCTTCAACCCTCATACCCTCCATAAAGCATACATTTGAACATTCTCTGTAAGCATTTTACACAATAGTATAGCAAACATTTACAATATCCAAGGACTGGTGGGGTTATTATTATCACGTCCCTAATCCCTCGTGTCTCACACTTACACACTTGTCTATGTCAAATATACTAACAGACAAATGTCGCAATGAGTATTTGTGTTTTGTGAAGAAGAAAAAAAACCCTTAAAATGAGACTATAAGTACGTATGGGAATAAGGGCCTGTTAGTGGATCACTTACATAATAAATCTCAATAAATTGTACTTTAATGTGCAAGAAGAGTGCGGAGCAGAGTCGAATTTACCACTTACAACTGAGAAAATCCATTTTCTATGAACACATACTCAAGTTGCAAAACACATTTCAAACCTAATTGCTTTTCATAAAAACCTAATAAGATGGGGTATATTAGGTTTGTCATTTCGGAAGTTTCAAGGTGTTTCAATTTCTATATTCTTGATCAATATAAAAAAATTAGAAAGTCTAGTCATGTCTGCTCTATTTTGGAACCCACTCTGGCGTAATAGTTGAGTTAGTCTTTAGAAGAAATGATCACCAGGGGTGAAATGTAAATGTGAAGGGTATCAATGTTTCGGCCTAAGGCAAACATACGTTTTTGTTATATCCATGGTAGCCTTCATTGTTCATTTTTTCAATCACTATCATCATGAACGTTAGTCATGAAAGATTTACACTTTCATTTTCGAAGACGAGTACTTTCTATCAGGTATAATTAATGTGAAGAATATGCAGTCTCCAGAGGAGTTGTATAAATATATTTGTAAATTTTGAATGAGCAATTACATAAAGATAATACCTACTTGTCAAACAACGAATGATAATAGGATTGTCCAATTTGTATATCCGCTGTTAAAGTGGTAACGTAAGCTGCCAATGGATTTGGCAATGATTGAGCATCACGCAATATTCCTTGACCCCATGTTATTGAACCTTTACGCAAAGCATTCACTACCTCTCCGCGTACTCCTTTATTGAAGGGACATACCACCCGAAAAGCACGCATAGAGCCTAATAAGCCTAAACAGCGCAACAGAAATTCAAGGCGTATTAGGGAAGGGGGATTTAACGCGGGGAATATGTTGCGATGTTGACGTATTTGATATAATGAACGTTCCACGAAACCATTCATTGCTTCGGCCAGCCATTGTTCCAGTTCTCGCGTTAAATGCTCTTGACTTGTACAGCTCCATTGTTTCTCCACTTCGGTCAGTAAACGATGAATAAACTTGGGATCTAATGGTGTGGTACGATTCAATTTGGCAGCCGCTACAAATCTAAGGTAAATGACAGAACATTTAACATGATTATAGGAATATTACAGTAATCTGAGTTGTTGGTACAGTTATAATGTTAAATATTTGTTGATCAACATTAAAGTCGGAATTAATCTAGTCTTAGCCGTCCATACGTCGGTCTCTTTAAGATATTTAGCTGAAATTTTCTTGAAAAATTCTGAATCTTTATACATTATTAAAATAAGAAGAAATCGGGTAAAACCGTTACTAGATCATAGTCAAATTATAGCTAAAAATATTTAATAAGTTAATTTAGACTATATTTTCACAAGTTACAAAAAGCCATCCATTTTATGCAGAACTCAAGGAGTACTTAGCAAGCCAAGATAAACTTATAAATGTGAAAAGTGTGTGAGACTAGCTTTGCAAAACTGATCATCATTCCGGTAATTATTTAGCATAATTCTTAGCCTACTTTTTATCTTTCCCCATCAACTTACCTTGCCACCACGCAATGCAATTCCAATAGGTCAGCTTGAACAGTCATTTGATGTAGTATGGTTAAAGCTGGCCCGGGCAATTCACCGTTCCATGTCCAAGACGGCTCATGAGTAGCCACTTCATGCTGCATAAACATCATTTGCAATTGTTCAATTTTATGCATCTGATTGGTATTATCCATTTCAGATTCTATGCCATCACCAGCAACACCAACACCACCACCACTGCCACCAGCATCACCCTCCCTTGTTGATAACCATAATTTAAGACGTATGCGACCTTGTACAGTACTGCGATGACTACGTGCTTCCAATTTGAACCAACCTTCTATACCGACTGACGGTATATCGCTTATCGGAATATTGACACAACCTAGAAAATCATCCTGAGATCCTTGTCGAGCCGATTGGCAAACTTGCTTAAAGAAACGTCCCAAACCACGTACACCGCGTACCTCATTCAAACGTGATACCGCATCCAAGACACAGCTTTCATCGTCATGGTCCCAAATATCCAAATGAAATGTGTCAGTATTTATGTCATCAATGTCACTGTTTTAAATGACGTGAAGAGAACAATTTATCATTCAGCCAAAGAGTGTGCAGAAGTTCAATAAACACACACTTTCACACAACTATGACTTTGTAAAATTCTTAATGCTCTACCAGAGGGGTAATATGACACACTTATTTCACACACACACTTACTTTATATTGTCTTTGTAGGGTGGGATCAAGTTTGATATCCTAGCAACTTGTTGTTGTGTTGCTTAATGTGAAAATGGATACATTAAGTACAGAGGATATCAATTGAATCCCTGGCAACTTTTAGCTTTAAAATTCTGTTAGAGAAAGTATACTTGTAGCTAATTACCGGTATAAAATCTATTAGAAAAACACTTCTTAACAATTTTTATTACTCATAATTAAGTTTACTAATTACTATTTGTAAAATCTTTTATGTTTCAGGCATAAGCGCAGAGAGAATGACCGAATTATTTCTGAATTCTTTGGTTTTACTTACAATTTAAATTTTTCATTCCATATAGGAGTCAGTGTATGTGGCTTAATGGTTGTGGCGCTTATAAATTTCGCTGGCACTGGTCCACCCAGTGAATCGCGCTGTTCTCGTTGACGCATAACACCACCACCGCCAACACCACCACCACCTCCAATAACACCAGCTCCACCACCTCCTTCACGTCGTTTGAAACTCAAACGAAAACTATGTTTACGATGAGGCGGCGAATCAGTAGCACTGTTATCGTAGCCGCCAATATCCGTTGACAAAGTACGCGGTGTCGGTGGTAATGGCAAGGGTGATACAGGTGCCCCACCATCCGGCTGTATTCCCAACATACAATACGGATCTGAAAATCCTATAACAATGAAGAAAATAAATTTTTATAGTTGGCTAAAGTCTCTGAAGCAGTCTGATAAGTTTTATAAATATTTTGATATAGTGACATACTGCATAGTACCCGCAATATAATTCATGAAATATATGATCTACAAAAAAGGTCTTTCATTGAACTGCTTAAATTTAAAATGAACTGGCAACCTATCAAATCGCTCAAGCTGTTCTCAATTAGTTTTAGATATGTTTTGAAACCAATAAAGAAACATTCAGAAGTCATTGTTACGACCTGAATATTAAATTATTTCACATTTAAACACTAGATTCTCGTACGTGCCAACGATAAATAAAAACCTCTGTCTACATTTTATGGTAAAATAAATAAATTAAAATAATAATTCAACAATATAATTTAATTTGCTTTGTCATGAAACATGCTCACTCATGTAATTATAGTTTCATTTAATATTCAAAAACATTCATTGAGTTAATGTGATTTTGTGACTAGTACTGTTGGCCATCTGCGCTGCCAGCAAAGTGGCGAAATTTAACATTATGTGTATATATATATAATGTGTTTAAAATCGATTTAATTGGATAAGCACGCTTTCCCAAACCTGGCAGCAATGGTGGGGCAATAATAATTGCATTGTCGGATGGTGGATAGCGTTATGGACACATGTTCACTCAATAGAACAAAGTTAAACTGTCGTTTATAATATGATTCAATAAACAATCAAATAATATTTATACATTACCTTTTAAATAGGTAATAAAAACAAATAATTATAAAAAAAATATTTAAAAAAAAACTTTATGTTAATTTTGGGTACCTTCATTATTTTTGATTTATTGTATTAAATAAATATATAAAATTTGAAACATACCATTGGCATCCTTTGCTTCCAGACCATCCGCCTCAATGACAATAACCGACAAGACAATAACTTTCGGTTTATCTTCGGTAGCGTGCAACAAACGATAATGACGATCCGGATTTATGCTAAACACTTGCTGGGCATGTAAATATAATTCATCTTTATAATGAGCATACTGGGTGCCCGGCGCTGGAGCACCCACAGCATTTGATATAGTATTCAATACATCGAGATATAATTGTTCCTTGTCCTCTTGTATATTTAGCGTTTCTTCGTTGCTTTGGGTCGGTTCACGTTCATTTTCTGGCGTTGCTTCAGCTCTTGCTTCGGCAGCACGAGTTGCAGACATTCGACGATTTTCCCGCTTCCAACCCAAGGAGGTGAAATTTTCAAAATATGATCCGTCCGTTTCTTGGACCCTGCAAAATAAACATTGTCAGACGAATCAGTACGGTGTTTTGGAAATTGTAGGAGTATTTGTTATTCGACCACGCCTACTTATGGCAAATTGACGAAGAGGGTAACTATAAATAATTTATTATACCAAATTTTTTCCTCGTGAGTTAATTTTTATGTATTCTGACACCGTTTTCTAGCAATTACAATGGAGCCAAGTTACACGACATACCTCACTTCAACGGTATGTTGAAAATAAATAAATAATTACTTATAGTGACCGATGCCTGTAAATTTCTCTTTTTTTCTCACCGCTTTTTTTTTTTGTCTGTTTAAAAAATGTTCAGATTACTAAAAGCTTATTTCCACATCATTGGGTTTTTGAAATGTTGTTGACAAAGGCTTTCACAAAAATACAACATTTATAATTGACAAGTCCTTATGCCTATATTAACAAACATTTTATACCCTTTACATTCAGATGAAAGTATTCTAAGTTTGCCTTTCCATTGGCAACATGCAAGCATCAGAGACCTTTCTTAATAGGAACCTATCAACATAGACTAATGATATTTTGATCAAGAATATGAGAACTCTAAACTCTTTTTGAAGTAGTTACAATCAAACTAAGAAACTTAGTGTCTACTCACTTTCTCCCACGAACTAAAATTGCCACAATTTTTATATTCAGAATTGATTCAAAAGGTGCATAAAGGGAAGAAAACCTTAAAAAATTTCAATAAATTTTTAATGAACTTTTTAATTTGTTTATATTGTAGATAATCTCTAAAGTTTTTATTGGCAAAACTTGTTAGAAGAGTAATGAATGACTATCTCTCGATTAAGTTGTGATAACTTTATAAAAAAATATTGAATTATTTCTAATACAACAATTCTTTAAACATCATTGTAACATCAACACTTTTTCAGATTCAATAATTGATTACATTACAACTTACATACATAAGAGGGGAACAATTTGCAGGGTTTCAAATCAATTAAATATTTTTTTTTTCTCTATCTCAAGAGGAAATCATAGAAATAATAAAGCATATATTTAGGCTGATATAGAATAAAAAGAATGTGTTCAGAGTATGTCATGGTCGAATCATATTATAACCAATTATACCTAGAACATTTTATAGTAGGCAATATATTATGCTTGAAATTACCCCGAATTAGAACGTGGATCTACTTCAGGCCATGATAGACGTCGTTTACAAAAGGCTAATGGGGCCCGTGGTGGCGGATCGGGCTGATGCAATGGTGAATTTCGCTGACGAAATGATCCGGTACGTGGTGGTGCTAAACATTCTAATGCACGAGATTGTCGTCGCTGACTTAATGGTGAAGCGGTGCTAATACCAGTCGGTAAAGCTGACATACTGCCAGCATTCGATATCCCTTTAGGATAACCTGAAATTTATATATGTAGAAGAAAAAATGTATTCAAACGATTATTACATGAATACTTTAACACTAACTACCTCTGAGAACATTATTTGTTATGAATATAAATGGAACTAATAAATGTTTAGACAGCATTTAACATATAGGGTATGTGTAAGGCCATACCCCAAGGAAGGGAAGCATGACTTCCAAAAATGTTTCAAACGTAAACGTGTTTGTGAAACTGTTGCTCTCTTGTATACAATTTGCATTTCTACATATATTGGAATTGTGTTCCGTTTTTTCCACTTTTCCTCTCTTCATCTTTCATTTCACTGCCTCTATACACCACAACCACAAAATTGGTTCGGTAAGGTAAAGTGAAAGGTGAAACTTTCCCCTCAACAATTCAAAGCAAGTTTATATTCAAATTGTGTGTTGGGTACATATTTTATATACCCATAATACATCTATAATGCGTAAAATGTAGAATGGAACAAATAATACAAAATATAGTAGATTTGAGTGTATTATTAAAAAAAATTTACATATGTTATGCAAATGTATGTTGTAAACAAAAACCACCATGTTTACGATTACCGAATATCCTTTATAGAGAAGTGCATATTTATGTACGAGTATAACTAATTAAATGAAAATAACTCTGGTTTCACTTTTTTCCAACATCTAATTTGTTTGTTGAACTTATATTTATTATGCCAATGATACCACCCTCCCGGATTATATTTTGGTACTTTAATTAAATGAGTTGCTAAGCATTTAAACTAAGCCTCAAACCTATAGTTCTTCCAATAAATTTTTGTATAAATAAGCACCTTAGGGGACGTAAGGGCAAGGTTCATTTGTCCTTACGTTCGTATTGCATAAACTTTAAAATCTTTAAAGACGAATAAATTTAATACGTTTTAAACTTTAGTTTTTTTATATTTTTTTCCCTGTTTGCCTCTTTTTTTTCTACAACTCGTGTACTGAGATTTTCATTTTCACTGATGCAATAATTGAATTTTATCATAAAAACAAGTAAGAAAAACTATATTTGGCTGAGAGCGAATCTTAAATATCCTTAACGTTCTTATGCAAATAGTGGGCGTGGTAGGTACGCCCACTAATAGAGTGTGTATTAGGTATCTACATATTTTACGAGTAAATTGTATGTAAATTGCAGGCGCATCTATTATACAACCATGCCCACTTTTGAAACATCCTTGAATGAGGTAATTATAAATATGTAAACCAAATTGAAACATTATGAGTCAATTTTTGTGTTAAAAGTCTCTGTACTCATCTCAATATTTCAAAATTTGTCCCCGCCAACAAGAAACATAGTTGGACATAAAAGTCTAGATCGACCCAGACTTTGATACTGATCAAAAATATATGTTCTCTGCAGGATTTCTGAGGCATCTTTTTGATTGTTCAAAATGAAATAACAAATTTATTATACCTTAGTACATATAAAAGGTGAAGGATAAAACAAGAGAAAACTTTTCCCAACTCTCGTTTCAAATAATTTTCTGCTGTCACAAACAATTTTTGAAAGGAAGAAATGAACAAATAGTGAAACTAAAGAAGATGAAATGTACATTTTTTTATATAAAAAAATACCCACTGTTAACACATAAATGTGGTGTGAAAAGACGATTTTGGTTTTTTTTTATCAATTATCAAAAAAGAAATAATTTCTACACTTACTCAGTAATGGATTGGTGGCATTTGGGTTACCGATAACAACACCACCCGCTGGATAATTGCAACTAGTGGCACCACCAATTATGGTGCCACTGTGTCCCATGGTTGGAGCATTAAATAGACCACCCGTTGAAGTGCCGCCAAAACTTTGTATACCCGGTGTTGGTAACAGCACAATCGACCCAGTGGCTGTTGTTGTGGCTGTTCCTGCTGCCGCTGCTGTAGCTATTGGCCCACTACCACTACCACTCCCTATACCTTGCTGTTCACTGTTGTCTTGCCGCGATGATGACGACAGAGAGAAACGACGATTCCCCAAACCCAAACTAGAAATACTACTCGTCACATACTGTTGCATCGAACTAAGAAAGCTCATGTTTTCATTTGTATTTGTAACCAAGATGTTTGTGATGTGGATAAAGGCTGAAGGGTGGGACTTATTATAAACTACGCAGGAGTTGGCACGACAAAACCAAGGAAACGATTGTGTATCTTAGAAGAGAGGATGGGGCTGGGATGTTTATGTTGCTGTTGGCGCTGTTACTTTTTATATCATTTAATTATACACCGTGTGTTGTAATTTCTATGGTTCGCATTGAAGTAAGTTCGTTTTTATTCAGTTTTTAGTATCAAAGAAAGGAAAACTTTCGCATAAAACATATTTTATGATTGTACCAATTGCTGTGGGGGTTAATTTCTGTTTCGTTTTATTTTAATGATTTCATTCACTCAGCCTCTCCTTCCTTTTGTCCCTGTTTTTATCATTTACTCCTTTCTTCCTATTATTGTCTTTTTTTATAGTTTTTAGAGCGTTTTTGTCTGTCTTTTATATAATACTTTAATTAAGTGTATACACAAATACAATACTTTATAAATTGGTCCTCGTTTCAAATGTTAAATGTTTCAATGGTTTGAAGAAATTTTCAATTTTTCTGCAGATTTTCTTCTTGTTCGGTTCTTAAACATTTCAAATCTTATTCTGTGTGGCGATGTTTTTGTTGTTTCTTAATTAAATGGAAATCGTTTGCTATTATGTGAAAACAAGTAAACTCACTTTATGTCTGCTTTTGGTCTTTAAAAACAAATTTTGCTTCATGGGGCTTCGTTGTTAATTTAATTTCAAGTTTACAATCGTACTCATAGCGGTACAAGCTTTAAAAGTTATTAAAACGCAGTTTATAAACTAAATGGAATTATAAAATTTCTTGAATACTTTAGTGGAGCTTTCAACTTTATTATTGGCAAGTAATAATAATGAGATAAGAAATTAGCAATTAATCAAGTTAATCCTTTTCATTGAACTTCACTAAAGATTTCTTAACCAACCATAAGCCATATGGGCGTGATGTACATATAGTGCCGATGGTATTAGAAATGCCTAGATCAGTTTTTGATACTGCGCAAAAATATATACACCTTGTAGAGTCTCTGAGTCCTAATTTTGGAATGACAAACTTAGTATACCTCCCATTTTATGTGGAGTTTTAAAATGAAATTTTTATGATCACGTTTCATTTTTTCATCATTCCCCTAAAATATTACATGTACATGTAACTTTTGGGTTTTGTTGTTATTACTAAATTATTATTCCATTAGATATTCCCAAAAGTATCTGCAAAAGTTTGCAGTAAATTTGAAAACTTTTCCATTTTAATATACATTCAGCTATAAAGTATTTCGATTATGAGAATATACGTTTAAAACTTCATCGACAACGCTGTGCTGTTATTTTTGTTCTTTGTTGGTTGTGGGCGTGGCTGTTAATTAAAGTTAAAATCACGTTCAGTCTCGTATTAGAAGACTTACAGGTACAGAAAATTTATGCTTCATTTGTAGCTGAAGAATGATTTTTTGAATTCAAAACTTGTTGAGGATATTAAAAAAGTTCTACACTTTATATAAATATAATTACTCATTTATTAGGAAATTTCTTTAAAAATAACGGTTGCTTTAAATCACAATTTCATTGATTGCTCACTCAATATCCCTGGGTCTTCACATGTATATATCATATAAGAGGGCTTTGGAAAATATTATTTTGTGGAAAATATTGAAAAAGTTTTCTGTACATATGTAACCAAACAAATTTTCCATGTGGTTATTGTTTAACAATATTCAACAATTGTTCACTTTTGCATAGTTTTTCAACCTTGTCCTTGAAACACGTTTTTAATATATACAATGGCAACCAGTTTATGCTATTTTGAATACGAATAATATGTGGGAATATATGAAGACTATATTGTATGAGTCTATATATTTCAATCTGTACATCAAAAAAACAAAAAAGAACTGCGCTAGATCACAGATCAGTAACATTAGCTTCGCCAGTTGTTTTTCAAGGTTTAGAAAAAATTGGAGGACTTTGACGGCTTTAATTACATTTCCCACTCCTTTTCTTTAATGTCCATTCTTTTTATGTATTTATATTTTTTAGTTAAAGAATTGCTTAGCAAAGTGGGAGGAGCTGTACCTTTAAAACTACTGCAGAAAACATTTAGAGGAAGTATTCCCCAATATTTAACGCAAACTATTCAGTGGTTTTCGCGATATCTTAATGTCATTTCCTTTCTCTGTTTTTCATAGAGAATGTATTCCCAAAAGCGGCACACAAATATGAATACAAATCTGTTACGTCAACCAACAGTATCTGCAATTTGATGCATGTTGTTAACAATGCATTGAAAGTATTGTAGAAATATGAGGTTCTCTCTCTTAGTTTGTGCTAAAAAAAAAATTCCCAATTTACCATATTTGAACAAAGCAGGAAAAGGGAAGGAAAATAAAATGGAGAAAATGAAACATTGATTGTACCAACCAACAACCAACCCACCAAACAACCAATCTGTAACCATGTATTTTCCTACACATACGAGTACAGTTTTGCGTCATTTTCTTTTCTTGTCGCCCTCTCTCCACACCGGTATAACAAATAAAAGCCTTATAAATTATGGAAATCATTCCATGGAGTGTATAAAACCTTAAACAGTTCTTTTTTTTTTTTTTGCCTACAAACTAAATAACATTTAGAATGTGAGACTGGAAAGAATTTGATGCAATTTACAATAATATGTTCATGTATTCAAATATCCTTATAAAACATTGATATTGATCACATTATTTGTTTTATTGTGCCGGAAAACGGAAATTAATATGAATTGTTAATAGCAAGCCTCAACTTGTTTACACTCACTTCAATATCAACTTAATAATGAAGGTAATGGATGTACAGACATTTCCAAATAAATAACTTTAAGTAATATAATAAAATGTTTGGACTGAATAGTAAATGTGTGTAAATGGGTGAAATCGGTTCAACTAGGAATACTAGGACAATTTGGTTAGCTTAGAAGTTATCACCAAGCTAACCAAGTCTGTGTCTTTCCTTTACCTCTCTCTTAAACACTTTTACGTTAAAAATTTCATGTACCACACCCATTATAAGTGTAAAGGTAGCAACATGACGCAGCATATGCGATGAAATTAAATTTGTAAGGCGTGAAAAGGAGTGTACTATCTAGTACATTACTAGCTCTCTTTAGTTTTTCATCATGATACCTTCCACAGTATATTCCATAAACAGAAGACGCCGCTCAAATATTTTGCTGGCTCTATGTATGTATAGTGTATGGTTTAGCCAATATTGAAATTACAAATTATTTTTCAATATTCTAACATTTGTAAATGATTAAGTAATGATGTTAAAGAAGGACAGACAGACCAAAGCATGCAAATGATAGCTTATGCTTTAAAAAAAATTAAATTTATAAAGTCTCGAATAAAAAGTCAATCAATCATATGACTTTGCGTAAAAATCTAATAAAAGGATTAAAGGGAATAAAAGGCTGGCAGTAGTCAGTAGTAATTGGATCGCGCGGTAAATAATTTACTTTTCTCACCATAAAAACATTATTAATGATGCCTAAGATATAAAAAATAGATAAAGTGAAAGCTGCACAAACTCATATAAATTTCAAAAACCATCATTATGAACTATGGTAGTCATAGGGAAGCTATAAATAACAGTAAATAACTTACCAACACAACTGCCTACAGTTATTACGTATATTGCGAGATATTTTTTTCATTATCAACAGCACACAGGGCGTATGATTAATGATAAGTTATCATCTAGCAATAAAATGTAAATTTTTTTCTTTGATTATTGATTAAATGTTTTGTAATCTTTAGATAAACGGTTAATCGAAAGCTATTCAACTAAATATTACATAAGAGATTTATGCATTAATATAAAAATTTTATCCAATCTTAACCATTTTCAATAAAACTCTTCTTTGGTCTAAAGCATGCTGTTATATCAAATTCCATTACAATATCTTAAGAAAGTCGACTTAATTGTATATAATTTCACATGGAAACAAAGACGGATATACGGACATGATTGAATCGTTTCAGCTTTTCATTCTAAGTCGATGGTTATTAATTGAAGGTGGTGGTGGTATTTGCCATTTAGAAAATGCAAACATCTACACAAACGTATATATAAAAATATATTGTAACAATTCTTTTCTTTTTCCACTGGAGGGGTGAAATAAAGTCAACAAGTTGGTGTAAAGTACATTATATGAAACTGTTGACGTGACTTGTTTAATATATGTGACTGCATTATTATGATTATTGGATGGGGGTGTCAAATAACAAAAAAAAAAAAAACTAAACTTTAATAAGACAATTACATGAAAAAGAAGTTAAAAAAATCTACAAAGAGAGGGATAGAAGTTATACACACGCTCTGCGAAAGAACAGAATTTACGAAAAGCTGAAAAAATATACTTTTCTGATAAAATCCCATCTCATGCTGAAATCATCACAATTATGCTTAAGTTTAATAATAACAATTTAAAAAACTAAATTTGGCTTAGGCCGAATCTTAAGTACCCTCCACATCTACAACGTACGTGTACGTATTAGGTATTAGCTTCTAAGTCCAGTTTTATGTGGAGTGCAGTTTTTTTGTAAATTGTGAGCGTGTCTGTTGTTCGACCGCGCCCATTTTTAAGATAACTATAAATATGCGCAACAAATTTCAACTTAATATCCCAATTTTTGTGGCATATAAATAGATTTTTGTCGATTGTGGGCGTGACTCTAGACCAATACCAAAATTTCAACCTAATAGCTCAAAATTTACGCCAACAATAGACAGAATCACGGACGCACGAACACACATGTCGACTCAGTTTTTGTTGCTGATCAAGAATATATATCCCCTAAAGGGCGCTTCCTTCTAGGTGTTACAAACGGTAGAACAAACTTAGTATACCTCCATCACTTAGGTGGAGGGTATAATAAACAAATTATTAAGAATTTTTTAACGCACGTTCTCAGTTGCATGAATATTTCAGTTTGCTAATAAATGCATCAAGTGGTGGTACCCGGGTATGTACAGTGTATTACTATTTAAACATAAACTTAATTTGTTGTGGAAGTTGTGTATTCAATACATTTAAAATAATGACCACAATTAAAAGGCCTTTATGAAATGTCACGCCCATGCACTTACACAGACACATATGTATATATACACACAGGCACATGCATTCACCAACCAATGAATAAGTAATACGACATTATGGAAGAGCAAGTGCGGTTTTTATGGTTACCGCATCGCACTTTCATTTCGACACACACAAACACACACACACGCACTCATGAACACAAGGTTTTAATTTTTACACGTAATCCATATCATATTGTACATAAACGCTATGGCCTAAGTGTGTGTTTTGGTCATGGGTGATTTTCTTTTGTAATTTATTTTTGGTTCTTTTTTAAATAGTTTGGCCTTCCCACGTCATCATCATCATCATCAGCATCAACTTCAGCATCATCCACATGACCATCTTGATAACAGGCTTTAGGAATAAAAAAAACTTTTGAACAAACCACAGGCTATCTATGAGATGAATCTTTAATAGTGTAATTAGTAGACAATTATGTGACAGTGTCAATTTGGGAAGACCTCATCAAAGGGCATTTTATTAAGATTGACATTAACGGTATGAAAAGCTAATAATACTAAAAATATTTGTAGAAAATTTCATTTCAAAATCTTAAAATTTACTTTAATATAATTTCAATCACCATCATATGTCACATGTCATATTCCAACGTGTGTCTGTAAGTCCGTCTATTGATGGCAATGCCGCGGTAGCAAATTGTATGGAATAAATTGATAACCACACCTCTAATCGAACAAAATCTTTTAAACTTTTTCGTTACAAAAAAATTATGTAGACCCGCCCATAATTTGCAAAAAAAAAACCTACTTTTGGTGAAAAATCCGATGTTTCAGTTGATACGTATTAAGTACCCTCCTACATTAAAAAAGAAGGCAACTAGGTATCTTAAGAAGCCTTTAACTTGTATGTAGAGGAAGATCTATTTAAGAATTAATTTTTATACTGGTTAAGAGAGAAATGCTATTGAAAAATTATCATATTCACCTTTGAGTTCTAGAAAAATATAAATTTGCGCTAAAATTTGTTTACAGATAAAAATTAATTCAATACAAAAAGCCAGTCCAAGTACTCTACTAACACTCTGTGTGTTTTGGTGAAATATTAAATCCAACTACTTATGTGTGCATTGTAAAACATTACATAAAACAAGCACTGGGAAGAGATGGGATTTTGAAGAAATGTTATGAAAAATTTTAGTGGTATGTTGTGAGAAATGTGAATGTGGTTTAGTATGGTATGGACATGGGCATAATGTCGAAAAAGAGGAAGAACTTTGTTAAATCCAAAAACACACAAAAACAACATATTTTCACATTGTTTACAAAGTGACCGATTAAACACTAAGTACCGTGTACATAAAGGACACCCTTGAGCAGGAAAACATTTTACACAAGCATACACGCACACATACAGGTCGATCACATAACATTCATAAAGCGCTGCTTATGGACTAAGCAAGCTTTTGAATACAAATTGTTTGGCTAAGGGGCACAATAGTGTCGTTTGTGAGCGATATGAAATGATTGAGTTGTAATATTTATTATATGAGAGGTAGAGTTTAATACTTGAATATTGAGTTAGAGTACACACTTCAATTCTGTACTAGTGTTCTTGTTACTGAAAGTTTCATGTTTCACTCTTTTATATAAATTTTAAACGTTTTGTGAAAAGGTTAAGTTAACCGTCAGATCCAAGCATCAGAGAATCCACCAAAAAGGTCCTTATTTAGTACCCTACACTACTTAGTTCCTTAAATTATGCTAAAAATTAGTTTAATTGTATCAGTTAACTCAAAGGCATTGCCATTTAAGTCACTTTGTGACCTATCATTGTATGGCAAGGGATTCTAAAATTAATCCGTTCGGGTTCAAATTTGTTACCGCCAATTATTAAGCTAATTAAGTATGCTACACCAAATTTTGTTAAAAAATATTAAGAATTGCAAATTTTTGTCATATGAAGACTTTCTTTTAAAATAGATCGTTATATAGAGAGGAGTTCAAAAAATGGTTTAATTCGGTTTATTTTCAATAGGGATTGTCTTTGGGTCATAAAATATCTTTAAACCAAATTTTATGATAATATCTCAATAAATGCAACCTGTAGCTTGTAAACAAATTTACATGGACATACAGATGGGCAGAGTTAAACGATGTGTAAAAAAAAGCTGATGTGGTCTTTTGCTTTATACTTTTTAAGCATTTTAAAAGTTATACTTTAGAAGCCATAAAGTATACTACTTGTCAGTAATATCTCTGTATAAAACTCTACATTGATTACATTACATGTATGTTACTAACATAGTCATAAAAAAAAGTCATGCCGTTTAATTACATTTATTAAATATATAACACTTGTACTTGTTGCATTAATAAACTGTTGCTATGTTATGTTATTACGTTAAACAAAGTTACAAAACATACTTTTTGACAACAATGTGTATTCGAAGAAGAAGCACAAACAAACATGGAAAAACTATAATAATAGGTATAAACCGAGCTAAACCAAGCAAAATGAAAGTAAAACTGATGGAATAATGTGGTAAAGGGATTGAAAGAAAAACAACACCAGCTACAAACGTAAGCATTACCAATAACAAAAAACGAGAAAAGCAACTGTTGCATATACATATTGTTGTATATGTAGCTTGGATTTGACTTAAACCAAATCTTCGTCTCATAATAATATAAAAGTTAAGTCATTCCATTTGCAACACCCAGAAGGGGTGCAGATAGGGGAACAGATAGGTTTACAGATAATTCTAGCTTATAGATTTGTATTTAAATTAATCAAAATCGGTCATTAACCACGCCCACAATCGACAGAAATTCATATATCTGCCACAAAATTTGACCTATTAACTTGAAATTTGGTATGCCTATCTATAATTATTCCATTCTTCGATTTGCCAAAAATAGGTGTGATTGGATAACAAATACGCCCACAAAAACCATATTCAAAGTAAAACTTCACTCGTAAGCTGATACGTACTAAATACACCACTAAAGGGTGTAATAATGTACCAGCTACACCCACTTTTATATAGGGGTAGAGTTTACATTATTTGTTTAACTAAAGTTCTCACTCTTTGACAAGAAACACTTATGGGCATGGCTGTAACCTTTTTCTTTTTTATTAAACTTTTTATAAACATTCATATCAGTCTCTTTTGATAATGATGGTTACAAATGCATTAATAAACTTGGTATAATGAGAGAGATAGCGTTACCGTAATCTGCTATTATGCATATCATGTGATATATATTTATTATTATAGACAATATAATAAACTTAGTATACAGAGAAAGAATGCAATCGAGAAAGAGAGTGAGAAAAGGAGAGCAAGTGAGATATATTGTAATCAATTTTGTTATTCATTACACATAAAAGGAGTTTATCTATGTTCCTAAGAAAACAAACACTTCACCTTTCCAGAAAGAAGAATTTATATAAATCAATTAACAGGTTTCTCGTTTCTATGCCGACTAAAGAAAACTACAAGTGGTTTAAGGGTACAGTGCCACCATATCCTCCTTTAAATAAACTAATCGAAATATAATCCAAATCTGAAAAGACTTAATTATGTCCATTTGTCCATTTATATATTTCTTGTAATCAAACTATAAATCGCAATACATACATAAATTGTGGGTGTGGCTTAAAAGTTTTAGCATTTTTTATAAACGACTAATTGAAATAAGTGCTACACTTTTTCTCAATGATCGAATTCTATAATAAATGAAATATTTTCATATCAATGGGCGTGTAACTGGTTGTACATTTAACTTAATATACCCACCCATCTTATGTAGAAAAAGGAATAAGAAAGAAATATTTTTCTTAAGATAAAAAGAAGAATGCGACAAATGCATTCCATCTTAACTGAAAACTTCAAAATTAAATTTTACAATAGTTTAAAAAAAAACTCAATCGTAAAATATAGAAAAACATCTCTACAAACGAATATCTTCATACAGACATATATTGTTTATTTAAGTTTGAAATACGTAGAGTAAGAAAGCTACATTTATCCTTAATACCCTCGATATATACAGACAAATACTGGGCGTGGCAGGTACATGATGGCACCCTCCAATAGTGTAGATTGCCTGAGAGTCGAATTTTATTCTTTATAAAGTTTTTGTAAATTTAAGAGTGATTTTTACCTTACCATGCCCATTTTTGGCTCCTTCAAGTATAAATATTTTTACCAAATTTCATCCTCTTAAGTTAATTTTTGTGTCAGATACATAATTTTTTTTAGATGTGGGCGTGGTTCTAAACCGATTTTGCCCAATATAAATAGTAATTAGTAAACTAAAGTGTATAAAATTTCAGCTTAATATGTCAAAATTTACAATCGTGAGAATGCCAACAACAGTCAAATACGCGGACAGATGGACATTCATCTCTAGATCGTCTTAAATTTTGATGCTGATCAAGAATGTAAATTAGAATTGTAGAGTCTCCGAGGCCTCCCTCTAAGTGTTGTAAAAGAAAAGACTCTTCATCTTATATGAAGGGTATAAAGTCTCACTAAACAATTAATTTTTAATAATTAAATAATAATTAATATAGAAAAATTTCAATATTATTTTTGAATTTTTTCCTATGTGCTAAAAATTTTTAGAAATATAGAAGTTATATCCAGAACACCAAGCATCGAGGTTTCACACGGAGCAAAATTTAATTTAATTCATTTATTTACAATTAATTATTTTTATACATATACATAATACTTTAAATTAATATTTTTATAATTTTTTTTAATAAAATAATATTTTTATTTCATATTTATATTTTTGTTCATATTTATTTATTTATTATCATTTTTTAAATTTATACTTTTTTTAAATTCACTTCTTTTTTTAAGCCATTAGTTGAAAAAATATGAAATTTTTTTATATGACTTTTCGTACATTTGTATTTTTTTTTATTGTTGCATGCAAAAGATAAAAAATATATTGAATTTCTCTCTAACTGATTACGTTGTTTAAGTTTTTTGTTGTTATATGGCCAACTTTTTCTTGCTATTTGAACAAGTTAATACACTCACATATGTAGTTTGTTTAGAAGGAGCACTCCTATTTTTCGTTTATTTAATTTCTTTTTTTTTCTGTGTATACATAAATACACATTTTTTGTTCAAAAATTTTTTTCTTATTAAATTTTTCAGCCGTGTTTAATTTTAAGGACCATTTACCGTTTTATATAGATTTTTGATTTTTTTTTTTTTTTGAGATGATTACCTTTATACTCGTATGGCCAACTGCTAACTGAATGAACTTCGTTCTAAGCTCTCTGCTATATAAACTTCAGCAAAACAAACGACAGGTACACACTCCACATAATTTTATCCTTTATTCATATTGCACTACAAGTATGCCAAGTTTATTTCATCTTTATATATATACACACATATACACACAAACCAAATCATATCAATAAACTTACACACCCTCATAAACAATTTGTAGCTTCTCATTCATATAAACGGTTATTAGAGTGTCAGTGTGTATGTGTATGTGTGTGTACATTTAAATGATAATAATGAGAAACTTTAAACAGGAAGAGAGCTAATATTGTAGGAGAGCCAAAACAACTCTCCCTTTTTCTCTCACTCTCTCTCTCTATTTTTATTTCCTGCATTTTCTTGTTCAAAAAGAAGTTTTTCATCGGAACAACAAAACAACCAAAAACAAAAATACGTGAAGCTTTCTATTTTTTCATAGATGCATTGTTATCGTGCCCAGAGCGTCCTAATTGTACGGGATGTTTTTATTAAAGATTCTATAACGAACTTCTATAAAAACTGTAGTTGTAGTGTATTTTGGCGCTAATTAATTAATATGATCAGTTTACAATTAATGAAAAGCTTTAACAACTGTCAAGCATTAAGTTTGCATTGGCCATAAGATAACGGTAATGACACATTATCAAGTAAACAATTAAAACACTAACCCATAATAACAATTATTATTACAACAACAGCAGCAACAACAACAATATAATTTAAAAAAAAATCAAAATTAAGCTAAAATCAGAGACTTCTAAGAAGTTTTAGAAGTCTCTGCTAAAATTCAAGATGAAGGTTAAGCGGAAACTTTTCTTTGAGAGAACATATACTCTCTGGTATAAATTTCGTAGACACTCTCTCAAAAACTGAACACAAAGCTTCAACCCTCTGATGTGACATTACATTGCATAATACAATGCATGGTATCTGTCTAGGCCTTCACAATAACAATATTACAGCAATGCAAAAAACATATCGAAAAATTTTATTTTGGTTTCACTAGATTTAATGAATTATATTCATACACACAATACATTTTCTCCTTTCTTCGCAGAAAATACATGAATTTCCGATAATTATTATATAAGAAAATCAAATTTTGTTTCGTACAAAACAAAAAATATAATGTGTGCGACAGTATTTAAAATGGCAACTTTTATTGTGATTATTTACTACGATTAGAAATCAACACTGCAATATAAAAACGCGTGGACATCTTACTCGTTGATTTGTGTCAGTCGAAAGAAAAAAAATTTTGCTACGGACGGAAAATTTTTAGTATAGATATTCAATTTAATACTCATTTTTATACAATTTAAAGTCCATAAAAACGAGATAAAATGTGAAAAATAATCCAGCTAATGTTAACGTTTTAAAACAACAAAAAATTCTCAACTGATTACAATAATAGGTGAATAAATAAACGTGTAATAATATTCGTTTTTGATATACCGTCACAAAGAAGCATAATATGAGTTAAATTTTTATGGTTCTAATGTAGGTGGGGTGAAAAATGTGATTAGTAAAAAGAAAACCATAAATATGTCGACAGATTTCATTTAATTGTAGGAAAATTAATCTTGGTTTACAAAAAGCGGCGATAATCGTATATTATTTGAAAACACGTAATGTCAAAAATATTGATTTACAACGTGGTGAGCAAAAAAAAATCGACGATAACGAATTTCTTAGTGTTCATTGATTGATTATACTGGCTTGGTGTACAAGAGAATTGATTAAAAAGAAAACAAACAAAAACCAGGAAGGATTATAAGAAGAAGAAGGTATATATAAAAGTGCGTAAAGAAGAAAACTTGTTTATGTTAAAAGAATTTCTTCAATGTTTCTTGATTAAGAAAACAACGGATAATATAGCTCTGGTTAAGGAGACGGAAATTAATATTGTTGCGACCGCACCCGGCGTGCCAAACAAAAAGAAACCATACTGTTCATGCTAAACACTTGAGAACAATTTTTTATTATATAGTGGTAATAATAAAAAGAAAACAAAATTCCGCCACAAATACCAACATCGTCAGCCTCCATGCCAGTTTCGGTGGTTTGCGAGTCAACGGCAAGTGTTAATGCCGCATTAAGGGAATCCCTTGGTAGCGCAAATGTATGTACGGCTACGTCGGCTGCTGTAGGTGATGACGTTAAAGCAGCCATTGTATCAGCCAATGGCTGTGCTGCCACCATCATCACCAACACGGCAGACGATTGTGACAGTCTTCAGAGTAAATTAGTTGCTTCGACGAAAAGAGTCTTACTCACAAAAATCGAGTACGAAGAGGTCGCCAATTATGGTCAAACTGTGTTGGATAATTTAAAATCGAAATATATTGTCTTAAAGCCATCTGGACATAATGGAGAAATTAATCATAATTCACCCGCAATAACCAATAATAATAATAATCATAATAACTCAAACAGTAACAACGGCGCGGCCGGTAAGTTTATACAGATTTATATATGTACAGTTGTAACAGTTTTCGTAATGTTAGAGTGCATAAGATTACACATTTCATAAACTTGTAAATAAAATACAAAAGGAGCAAGAAACACACGCTATTAAATATTATTGTATGGCATTGCCACATGTATGATACAAAAAACGCTGTAAACAGTGGAAGAAATTTTTTCGTCAAATGTGTCATCCCTGTGTTTGTTGTTGGAGAGTCGATACATATGTTTATAACTAACTTTTATAAAAGCAATCAAGTAGTTTTGCGTTGGCAATATATTTCGTTGTTTAATGTATTTTCTTTTTCCTCAAACGACCTTAAAGAAAATATGTTTATCATGCGGAACAATACAAGCAGAAAGAAAAAACTTTACGTTTAAAGAATTCTTTATATCATAACAACACTGCCTCATAGAAGTTGAAATAAAAAAAGAAACGATTATACTGAAATTGGAAATTTGTCCATTGTTTGTAATTGAAAAGCAAGAGCACTTAATTTGTATATGCAGTGATATTTATGCTATAATGCGTGTGTTAAATTTAGATTATTATTTATTGTGGCTTTTATACCGCTTAGCGTTAAAGCCACTATGGCGATATGTGATGAATAAGTTATTATTTGGAAAATTCTTATCAACAAACAATGAAAAGTGCTGTTCTTGTTTTAATTCTGCTTCCTCTTCTTTATTATGCACGTGTCTCTCTGCTGACGTTCAATTAGACATTAACGGCAACACAACAATAACACCCGCTGGTGCCAAATTACGTACTAATCCCAACGAATTGCCACAACCCAAACGCATACTATATCCCCGTGAACATGTACGAATCGGTTGGAAAACGGTTGGGCGAAAATGGGAAATTGGTGTTGGGATGGTGAATGTGGGCAATACATGTTATTTGAATTCCACACTGCAGGCACTATTTCATGTACCATCATTGGCGAATTGGTTAATGTCGGACAGTGCGCATATGGAACGCTGCGATTCGGCGGACACCGGTTGTATAATCTGTGCCATGGCCAAAACGTTGCAAGCCTCACAAAATAGCCAGTCATCCATACGGCCGTATTTTGTTTATTCCAAGTTGAAAAGTATTTGTAAACACTTAGTGATGGGGCGACAAGAAGATGCTCACGAGTTTCTACGCTATCTGGTGGAGGCTATGGAGAAATCGTATCTGTCACGTTTTCGTAATTTCAAAGAGTTGGATCAATTCAGCAAAGAGACAACGCCGTTAAATCAAATTTTGGGCGGTTACCTAAAGTCGGCAGTACGGTGCTTGTCTTGTAATCATGTTTCGGTTACATTTCAGCACTTTCAAGATCTATTGCTGGATATACGCAAAGCGGACACAATTGAAGAAGCTTTGGAGGGATATTTTTCGCGTGAAAGACTCGAAGATATGGGTTATAAATGCGAAGCGTGTAAAAAGAAGGTAAAGTAAACAATCTTGCCCAGCGAAGATTATTAATTATTGTATGCGAAGTAACAGTTGCATTGTTTACATTTCATTTCAAATATTTTCAAATATTTTTCATCTTTCATAGGTATCAGCTACTAAGCAATTCTCTTTGGAACGGGCTCCGATAGCTTTATGTATACAATTGAAACGTTTCTCCATGTTGGGCACCAAACTCAATAAACAGATTACAATCAAACCGAAATTGGATTTAACAAAATATGCCTCACGGCGAATGGCAGGACTGGGCGAACAGCATCTCACATATCGTTTAGTTGCTATGGTTACACATTTGGGTGCTTCACAACATTGCGGTCACTATACGGCCATTGGTTTAACCGAATCGGGTACTTACTACAATTATGACGACAGTTACGTTCGTCCCATTTCGGTGCAGAATGTCTGTAATACCAATGCTTACATTATTTTTTATGAAATGGACACCCAACCAACCACTATAACGACACAACAGCAGTCTAGCTGCACGCAGGTGTGTGGCGTTGGTGGCGGTAGTGATGTTTTGCAAACGGTAAAAATGAATGGACATGTGATGAATGTAAGCAGTCCGCAGCGTATGATAGGACCTCAATTGCCCCCGTCTGGATTACGTAATTATTCGGCCATAAATGGATCCAACATCACCACTCCCACCAACACACCCACCACCACAACAATAACATCAACCAATCTGCTTACCAACGGTAATAAACTTGGATCAAATCGCTGTTCACCATCATCATCATCAACGTCGTTAACGTCTGCCGCCAGCAATAACAATAAAATAATGATACATTTCAAAAACAATAATTTAACAAATACAACAACAACAACATCATTAAAAACTAGTACAGCAAATTGTGCATCTATGGTAACAACTGCCGCCACATCATCATCTGCAACTACCAACAATAACAATAATCCTGCCTCATACAATAATTACACAAATAATCCCAGAGGGGAGGCGGCATCAAGAATGGTTGGCAAAAAACACACTACAACAAATGCAAATAAAAGTTCCTTCTATTCCTCCTCGGATGATGAAAGTGGTCGAATTAATTCGACAACAATAACAACAACAACAACATTAACACCATCAAAAACCGCCTCGCAAAGCACACTGCCAAGTATGCCCAAATTAAGTTCAGACTCAAACCTTAATACAACAATAACAACATCAACTAGAACTGGTGTCAGTAGCAGTCAAAAACAAAAGATTGCAACAATTATTAAACCTCAGCATATGGAAAATAAAAAATCATCTGCATTATCTGCCCCGCCTCTCCTTAAATCCTTAGTACCATATGGTGGCTCAGAAACTGAAGAAGAAAATGAAGCATTAGGGCACCCTACAGAACAATGCCAATTATCACAGAAACGCCAACAAACAACAAACTGTTTAAAACGGCGTCAGAGCAATGGTGGTAATTCAGTGCAATCCAGAGCATACGATAGTGGCAGTAATTCTGATCAAGACGATACCAATAACGATTGTGAAATGTACAATAATGAGCGATCAATTAATAAATCACAAAAAATGACTCAAAATGGCTCAGCCTCGGTAACGACAAAACGCAAGCCGGCCGACAGTATAGATGAAATTTTTGATAATATTAAACGCAGTTCCAGTAGCAATAATATTATGACACAACCAAATAATTCAGTTACTAGTACAACACCGGCCGCTGACACCACCAGCTCATCATCGGACGAAGAAGATGCATTAAATGATTCTTATAGAGTACCGTTCAACAGAGCCCAATCAACGCCACCTTCGCCGCCCGTTATTAAAACTAAAACAGGGTTGTGGCAAGTAACCGCATTATCACAGCCAGTGATTAGCAGTAAAACTAATAAAATAAACACACCGCACTCTGTTAATGGCAAAACGAACCACAATTTTGTAATGGAGAAACCTGTCAAAAATACAAGAAATCCATTTGCCACTAACAACACAACTAGATTAACAACCACCCAACTACCTTCTCTAACATCATCAGCTTTAAGTATGGATAGTTTAAATACAAATGGAAAACGTTTTAAGAAAGATTCCTCTACAGCAACCGCTAATAATAAAACATTCAATGGTGCTGGTTATCAAAGGGAAACGGCCAGTGATAGCGCCATTAATGAATTATTAAAACAATCACATCGCGGCTATGGCGCCCCAGTACTTACTTGGAATGGTCAACAAACCGAAATTGAAAGAGAGGTAAGACACATGCATATATCAATAGAAATATGAAAAAAAAAATCGAAAAGTTTTTATAAAAATTGGAAAAGTGTAAATATAGAATGTATACAAATAGAGAAAGCCGTCTTCTATCCAACTATCGAACATCACCAACTTTTACTAATTATTGTAGAAGCATCCTTAATCCAACCTTTTCCTTTCCTCGGTAATGTTTGATTTTGTTTGATTTTTTAACTGATTTAACCTAACCGTCCTTGTAGCCCTCAAACCTTTTGCTAATTTTTCAAATGTTTCTTTTAATCATTTGTTTTTGTTTCTTTCACATTCTTGTAAAGTTTTATAATTTTTCATTTTAATGGTAAAAAAAAAAAACATCAAGCGTTTTATTTAAAAATCCCTTTTGATTTAGAATTTTAAGTTGATAGGAGGTGATGATAGACGGATAGAAGGTGATCAGCATTGCCAACCAGAAAATAATTGCTATTCTTATGATTTGGAAAGTTTAATTACAAAGTTATTGGAAGATGATTAACAGCAACAACAAATGGCGAATGCGCTTAACTGTGATATTAATACTAAATGAATTCTCTGTAATTTGATGTATATCATATAACGGTACCATCAGCCATTGCATAATCTGCAGTTATAGCAGGCAACTCGTTCAATGCACATGCAATGAATACGCACAAGTGTAAACGTTTTACAAATGGAATCGATTTCACATAAACGCCACAATAGCATGTTTTCTCTTCTTGTACCACCGCTATGATGCAACGCGTACGTTTATTTTCAAATTCGTTGAGTGGCTACACATTTACACATACACACCCACCACACTCACTTCACTTCATACGTGTACAGCCAGATAGTGGAATAATTGAAGTAATAATGATATTATTAGGTAATTGTAATGTTTTATAACGTGTAGACATAAATCAAAGTATAAAACACCACAAAAGCTTTAAAAGTCCCAACAGTTTTAACAATCCAGAGCGTCTTATACCTAAGAAAAGGCGTGAAACGCTATTACAGTACATCTTACACCCACTTTTGTGTTTAATTTTTTATATGGGTATGGGCTGGGAATGAGTTATATACGTATAACAAAATGCAGTTAATTTTTAAAATTTCAATTTTTTTTTTTCAATTTTAGGTAAAAGCTGAAACAAGAGAACAAAGACAACGTGACTGGCAGCATGAAGAAGAAAATGAAATGGATCGTGGGCGACAGAAGAAAGTAAAAAGTCTTAAGGGATTGCATACCAATAATCGACCACCCGGGTACAATCCATTCCAAGAACAACAAGAGAATCAAAACCACTGGAAACGCTTTCATCATCGTAACAATCATAATCACCATCATCATACGCGGCATTATCATTATCCGAATAGTGCAGTGGTGGGTCCTATGCGTCACAGTTTTCAACGTAATAAATTTAAATTTCAACGATTTCCACATAAATTCTCCTCTCGACGTAGTAGTAATAACAGTAATAATAATAACAATAATACGAGCGGCGGCAGTGGTAGTTTAAATTATCGCCGTGACTCTTAACCAGGGCCGGTGAGCAGCGGCATTACTTTATTGTTGAGCATAATACAATTACTGTATGGAATAATATTAGAAACGTTAAGCTTTTGTAAAACTGATACAACTTCCTTTAATATAGACATTAAGTTCAGACAATTAGCGTATTTCTGTTCTCTTATGATTCTATAAAGTGAGCGTGAATCTTCTCTAACTATCCTTTATCTGATGGTGTGTTTGCTTTCAGATTCTACCGTAGTTAATTTGATTTGATTTTTAGTTTATGAATAACGGAAATTTTAATAATTCTTTAGTTTTAAACAACAGGTTTATCACATGTACTTCTTAGCCGATTTAAGCGAAAATTAAAGAGAAACGGACATATATGTATTTATACAATAACACAACAAAAGAATTCTCTGTTAAAATGTAATATTGTTTTTTTTTAACAAAAATTTCTAAACGAAACAATGTACACTTAAACATGAAATAATATTAAGCTTATAACATGCCACACTTTCGTCCATTAATAGGAGGAAATACTTGATGTGGGGAAAAATCACTTAACCTATAAATAAAATCCCTATTTATTAGCAATAGTTTCAATTTTACTTTATAAGGCTATAGTTTGGGAAATGCCCTTCAACATATATCAATAGAAATTAAATTTGACGAAACAATTGATGAACCCTTAGGGCAATTTCGGATTCAAAAAAGACGGCTAAATTATATTGTAAAATAACGGAAAATTGAAATTGAAGAAATATCAAAATATTAAATAATTGTGTAAAAAACACTTGAAGGAATGTTTCATTTTTTTAAACAAACAATGCATTTGCTTTTTTGTATCAAAGCGTTTTTGCACAACTCTAAGTGAAGACGGGGAAAATTAACACTTTTGTGCTGTGTTATGTGTCTCTTTGGTTATTGGTTATTTAAATATAATTCTATTTTAAGTATTATATAATAATTTATTTAACAAAAAAATATAAATAATAGAAATATAAACTTATATAAAAAAAACAATTGTAGTTACAAGAATTATTGTAACACACATATTATACAAAAATTCATACATATAGGACATGTATTAAAAATGAAATAAATAAATGATATGTATATTTTAAAAGTAATACCTCATATTTAAAAGAGTTGAATTTTCAGTTTCAGCACATGTCCGAGTTGAAAAGAAAACACCAAACACTTTTTCACTACAGTCTCGTACTTCTTTTAACATAAAACACTTCAGTCCAAGGGAAAATATACACAATTATATTAATTATGGAAAATTGGTTTATTATGAGGTCTAATATTTAAAAATCACTTAAATGGACGAAGGATTGTACTTATTCAAAACGTTTTAGTAGAGTTACATGGATGATTTATCTGGGTAATTGCAATATTACGAGATCCATTTCCTGTAGACCATAAAACATATGTTTTATATGCACAAGAGTATTGAAATTCATTAATTCTTTTTCTAATAACTAATTTAAGTAGACGGCTGTACCATTTATTTGCGATTAATATGTCAGTTCCGGATATACAGGGTTGTGTTTTTTAAATATAGAAAATTTTACAGCAATGCTGTCAAGAGCAGAGTAATGCCATAAAACAGTACTTATTTGCAAAACGTTGAAATAGCATATTTCATCCCTCTCTAAGCAACACGGCATTCAATGTTTCTAGAGAAATAGAAAAGAGAAAAACACTATTGTAAACAATGCCTCTTTTTTTACAACCTTGTGTTTGCGCTTTTTTGCCATTATACATTTGTCTATCATTCTCCCAAGTCACATTTTTCATTGGTTTATTGTTTTTTTCAACAGATTTTATAATTACAATAGAATATAGAAAAAGACATCAAATTTTATGAAATTCATGTCTAAAGTGTACAACGGGAATTTATGAAACTAATTTATTAGAGATATTTAAGATTGCAAAAAATAAAAGTTGAAAATAAACGTTTGCATAGTTATCCAAGCGATACTTAAAGGACGCCGGCAAGTTGGTGAATGTGTAATTGAAAGAATTCCTCATAAAAAAAACCATGTCGAATATTGTTCTGGATAAAGAAACATTTTTAAAACGAATAAAACGTCTATATCATGAATGGAAGGTAAGTTGCTTTTTGACATAAGCGTGTTTTTCTTTTTTTCTAATGAAATAGTGGTAAGGGTACGGAATGTATGTAAAAAAATAACCCTGATATGTAGCGTGTAAGTATTTAGCGCTTTATTGTTTATCTGATATCCTAAAATCTTTCCATTCAATTTGTGGATTTATCTCAGTGCTGGTTAATGGTAAAATGTCCAATCATTTGCTGTTTTGTAGGAATGTACCATTTCTCATGATGATTCGCTTAAAAAGGTGGACTGTATTATGTCGGCTATGGGTGTGGATGAGGATATTGTTTATTCAAAATCTACAGCGTTACAAACTTGGCTGTTGGGCTATGAGCTAACAGACACCATTACCGTGTTTGCTGAAAAAGGCATTTACTTTTTGACCAGCAAAAAGAAAATCGAATTTCTCAAACAAATCGAAAATTGTAGAACCGATGGTGTTCCAGAAATTAAACTTTTAATACGAGATAGAGTAAATATTTTATAATATATAATTTTTTACATAATTTTCATATAATTTTTTTTTCTTTCTTGAATAGAATGATAAAGACAAAGGAAATTTCGAAAAGCTTAAAAGTGTTATGAAATCATCTAAGAATGGTAAAAAGGTGGGCGTTTTCGTTAAAGACGGTTTTCCCGGGGAATTTTGTGAGTCTTGGAAAACTTCACTAAAAACAGAATCATTTGAAAATATTGATATCAGTGGAGCGGTAGCATATATTATGTGCCCCAAAGATGAACCAGAAATCAACAATATACGTAAAGCATCTCTGGTATCGGTGGACTTGTTCAATAAATATTTAAAAGATCAAATTATGGATATTATTGATTCAGATAAGGTGAAAATTTAACCGTTATTAAGTCTACAACCATTCACTAACTGTTTTTTTTTAAATTCATTTCGTTTTCTAGAAAGTCAAACACATCAAATTATCGGAAGGTGTTGAATCAGCTTTAACCGATAAAAAATATGTGAGCGGTGTCGATATATCATTATTAGAAATGTGTTATCCCCCAATTATACAATCGGGTGGTAATTACTCTTTAAAATTT
This sequence comes from Ornithomya chloropus, assembly GCA_963971445.1. Lineage (NCBI taxonomy): Eukaryota > Metazoa > Arthropoda > Insecta > Diptera > Hippoboscidae > Ornithomya > Ornithomya chloropus. The sequence goes on from OZ020532.1 coordinate 1,420,799, forward strand.
TCCGCTCTAAGTGATAAAAATCATTTACATTTCGGAGCTATTGTGTGTTCATTGGGTGCCCGTTACAAATCTTATTGCTCCAATATATCGCGCACCTTTCTAGTTAATCCCACTGAAGATATGCAAGATAACTACAATTTTTTGGTAAATGTACAAGAGGAAGTCCTGAAACTACTTAAACCGGGTGCCAAGCTGAATGAAATCTACGAACAAGTGTTGGTTTTTGTAAAGAAAGAGAAACCCAAATATTTGGATAATTTAACCAAATCGTTGGGCTTTGCTATGGGTATTGAATTTCGTGAAAATTCTATAATTATTGGACCCAAATGTCAAGCTTTGGTGAAGAAAAATATGGTTTTCAATGTGAATGTGGGCATCTCGAATCTGAGCAATGCGGATGCTACCGACAAGGAGGGAAAAACGTATGCCTTGTTTGTGGGTGACACAGTGCTGGTGGGTGAACAAGCACCAGCCAGCATTATGACACCCTCAAAGAAGAAAATCAAAAATATTGGCATTTTCATCAAGGATGACAGCGAAGAGGATGACGATGAGAGTATTGATAAGGAGGAGGTGAAAGATAATAAAGGTTCTGAAATATTGGGACGCAGTAAACGGAATGCAGTGTTGGAGAATAAATTACGTACCGAAACGAATACCGAGGACAAACGGAAACAGCATCAAAAGGAACTGGCACAAATGTTGAATGAGAAGGCGCGCGAACGTTTGTCCAAACAAGATGATGCCAAGGAAGTGGAAAAAGTACGCAAAAATACCGCCTCCTATAAATCGATCAGTCAAATGCCCCGTGAACCGGAAGTGAAAGAATTAAAATTGTATGTGGATAAGAAATATGAAACGGTTATAATGCCAATATTTGGTATACCCGTACCCTTTCACATTTCCACCATTAAAAATATTTCCCAATCGGTGGAGGGCGAATACACGTATTTGCGCATCAATTTTTTTCATCCGGGCGCCACAATGGGTCGCAATGAGGGCGGTTCATTTCCTCATCCCGAAGCCACTTTCGTCAAGGAAGTGTAAGTATAAAAAAATTGCAAATAAATTGAAATTTATTTCTATTGAACTTAAGGTCAGAGGTCCGAAAAAAAAATATTTGATATATCGTTTTTATCTTTTCCCATCATAGCACTTACCGCAGTTCGAATGTGAAAGAGCACGGAGAAGTGGTGGCACCCTCTTCGAACCTTAACAATGCTTTCCGCTTAATTAAGGAGGTACAGAAACGTTTCAAAACCCGCGAAGCTGAAGAACGAGAAAAAGAGGATTTGGTGAAACAGGACACTTTGGTATTGTCACAGAATAAAGGCAATCCCAAGCTGAAGGATTTATATATACGGCCCAACATTGTTACGAAACGTATGACGGGCAGTTTGGAAGCTCACACGAATGGTTTCCGCTACATTTCTGTGCGCGGCGACAAGGTGGACATTCTGTATAATAATATAAAAAGCGCCTTCTTCCAGCCCTGCGACGGCGAAATGATAATCGTTTTACATTTCCATCTCAAGCATGCCATTATGTTTGGCAAGAAGAAGCACATTGATGTACAATTTTATACGGAAGTGGGTGAAATAACAACTGATTTGGGTAAACACCAGCATATGCATGATAGGGATGATTTGGCGGCCGAACAGGCCGAGCGTGAATTGAGGCACAAACTGAAGACAGCCTTTAAAAGTTTTTGTGAGAAAGTTGAAGTTATGACCAAGCAACAGGTGGAGTTTGATACACCATTCCGTGAATTGGGTTTTCCGGGTGCTCCCTTCCGCAGTACGGTGACATTGCAGCCGACCTCGGGCAGTTTAGTCAATTTAACCGAATGGCCACCATTTGTTATAACATTGGATGACGTGGAATTGGTCCACTTTGAACGCGTTCAATTTCATTTGCGCAACTTTGACATGGTGTTTGTGTTTAAGGATTATCATAAAAAGGTGGCCATGGTCAATGCCATACCCATGAATCTTTTAGATCACGTCAAGGAATGGTTAAAGTAGGTGGACATAATTTAACAATTTAGTAATTTTTCTTAATCATTTTGTCCTTCTCTCAGTTCCTGCGATATACGTTATACGGAGGGTGTACAATCATTGAATTGGGCAAAAATTATGAAAACTATAACCGATGATCCGGAAGGCTTTTTTGATCAGGGTGGCTGGTCATTTTTGGATCCGGAATCGGGCAGTGAGGCGGAAAATGAATCGATTGAATCGGAAGAAGATGAAGCCTATGAACCTACAGATGTTGAATCGGATATAGAATCGGATGATGATTCGGAATATTCAGAAGCCTCCGAGGATGAAAGTGATGATAGTGATGGTATTGAAAATTTATTAAATTAAGACTGTTTTTATTATGTTCTAATACAATCAACCATCTTATTAGAATTGGGCTCGGATGAAGAGTCGGGTAAGGATTGGTCCGATTTGGAGCGTGAAGCAGCTGAAGAGGATCGCAATCATGATTATAATACCACCGAAGTGAAACCGAATGGCAAACATAACTCAAAACATTCGAAAAGTGCAAAACATAGGTAAGAATAAGTAACGAACGGTTCGTTTACAATGCATAGCGACTTTGTTAAACAGTTATAATTTATAAAGGGCTTTTCATTAACGGTGACAGGGTGACATTAATGTCAATTGTGGGCATGTGCGTTATCCAATCACGCCCATTTTTGTCTTCGAGTAATTATAAATATTTATACCATCACATCACCCTTTTTGAAACGCCCTTTATAACTATTTTATTACTAACCATATATATTTAAGTATAAAGCATTTTAAATATTTCTTATTCACGTTTGTTTTTCTTCTTACTCACCGCCACATTTTATTCAATTAGTCGTAGAGACCGAGCCATGCAAGAAAAAAGTCATAAAAAACATCCAAAATCCTCACACTCGCACAATTCGAGGATGAACATATTGTCGGGGAAGTCTTCCTCTAAACATTCAAGCTCAAAGCATAGGTTGGTTGGCTAAATAAAGCTCTCACACAAAAACCTATTCTAGACAATCAATTATAATTCAATTGGTTCAAATGCAAAAAAATTAATTGAAAAAAAAAAATTCTAAATTTTTTCAAACATTTATACTAATAACGTCCTGCACTGGAATGAATTGTAAATAATAGTTTTTAATTCCTTAACAGTCCTGCAAAATCATCGCACAAGGACAAGCATCATGAACGCAGTCGTGACAAGCATCATTCCTCTTCCACGTCACACAAAGAGAAGGATCATCATAGCCGTGATAAAAATCGTAATCATCGTGGTGGCGGTAGCAGTCACAGCAGTAGTCATAAACGCTCTCGGGATGACAGTCGAGATAATGATCGTCATAAATCGAAGAAATCCCGACATTAGCTTTCAACAAAAAAAAGTTTTTTATCTAATTTTTTGCGCACATTTGCAGTTTTTCGTTTCGAATGCAGAGACAGTTTTATTGTCAACGAAACTATTCGGACCCGTCCCGCCTTCAATAATTCGCTTATTTATATTACAATACTCGTACAACTCACATGATATGAATTTTTACTTTCAAAATTTATTTTTTATTCATATTCTTTACAGTTTGAAAACAGTTTTATTTTTTATATCGTCTTTTGTGTGTTTCTTCTATCACTACAACATTTCAATTACAGTTTAAGCAATGTTATATATTAACTGAATCCAATGATTTAAAATAAAATTAAAATGAGAATAAAAAATAAAAATTAAAATTAAATGAGAAATATGTTTCAAACATTTTCAACTTGGCTTGATAACCAGCAATGTTGCCGCCCCTCTCACTCTATAACATTCTTAGAATGTTCGCGTTTAGTAGTTTAGAAAAATAAGTGAAAATGTTATAATCGATAAAGCCCGAACATTTAATACCCTACACCACCACTTAGTCGTTCTCATAAAAGAGTCACTTTGTGACCTTATATGGAGAGGGGTTCTAAACTTAGTCCAATCAGGTCCAAACTGGTTTTCATCAATTATTCAGCTAATTAAGTGTACATCACCAAATTTTGTTAAAAAATATTAAGATGTGCGATTTTTTGCCATATAAAGACTTCTTTTATAGTAGAACCTTATATGGGAAGGGGTGCAATAGTGCTTCTCTTTGGGTAAAAGCATCTGTATATTGTACAAAATTTTATAGATATTTCTCAAAGCTAATTTACACACTGACCTGGACAGACGGACAGGACTATTTTAATTTAGATTATCATTCTAAATCGATTGGTATAATTGAAGGTGGGTGTGGCATTTACCAATTAAAAGTTTGCCACAAGTAAGACAAAAAGTAAAAAAAAAATTTTCTTCGAACAGTAATACTCCTCCATTCTTAATTTAATATATCATTAAATACATGTTCTATAAAAAGATGACTATACTAGTGTACCGCCTTTAGATTCACTATTCTTCTTAACATTTTTCTTGATACGCTTCGCACCAAACGGACGCTTCACATCGAACATGTTGCGGGTTTTATTTACCGGAAAACGCATTTTATTCTTTAACCAACGAACGAAAGCTCTTTCATTGTCTTGCATTTTATGTAACTCCTCCTCCGAAGCTTTTAATGTTTGTTGCAACAATGACACCTTTTTTTGTTGCAATTTCTTTTCACGTTCCATCAACTGTTCGCGCGATAAACCATATTCGGATAGATAGCCCGTATATTTGGGTAATTTTTTTGGTGTATTTTTATATTCGCAACAAATTTTATGATGTAACTTGAAGTCGTGGGGAGAGGAGGAGGTTTTCTTTTTCCGGCTAAATGGGAAACGTTTACTCAAATATGTTTTCCGTGGCATTTTCATATTGCTGTTATTATTATTATCATTTAGCAGACATTGATTCGAAGTTAAAGAAGCTTTATCGCTATTATCATAATCATCAGGTATATAAGAGGCTACTATTATAGATAATTGATCATCTTCATCATCATCTGTTTCATGAGTTTCGCTATTTAATAAAAGTTGTGCTTCGTTGTCTTTTATTGGTTCAGGAGAATTACAATCCCTTAAACTGGGCTTGTCTTCATTTTCTTTATGTTGAACAATTAAATCGGCTTCTTCTTCATTATCCGATATTAAAAGATTTGACAGACTTTCATTATCATCCGGCTGTTCGAAGCTGTAATCAAATGTGACTTGTTTTAACATTCTTCGTTGATTTGTACAAGGACTCTCTTCCCTAGGTAATGGTGGTGGACTGTTATTGCCTTGCTTTGTAGACTTTTTACAATCTACATCATTTTCCATATCCATTATACAAATTTCCTCACAGATTTCCTCTAATATTTCATCTTCTTCCGCTTTCATTAGCATTTCTTCCGCAACTTTTTCAGTAAACTCGATTAAATTTGTTGTTAAATCTTCTTCTAAGTTTACAGTTTCAGTGGGTGATTCTTCTTTTATTATTTCCAATGTTTTGGGAAGACAAGGTACTTCCTTTTCGTCCACTTCTTCGGGTATATCTTGACTCAATATTTCTTTTAATTCATTGAAATTTATGCCACTATTTGGTTCATATTCTTCCAAATTGTAAGCAAAACTCACTTTACGGTTATTTAGTAATGTAGCGGTATCTGCCGGTTCTTTTAGATCAATAGAATCTTCTTGAGAAAACAATTCTTTGTTGGCTTCTTTAATTTTCTCCATAATATTATATTCATTGACGGGTTTTAAAACTGAAAATTACATGGTATATAGTAAGAGCTGTGTAAGATTAGATTGGAGAGAAAAGAAGGTTCAAGAAACGAATCTCAACACTTACAATACACTTCACAATCATCATCCGATTCGGCTGCTTCACTAGTGTAACTTTCATCCATGCTAAAAACAAGGTTTTGTCGTTTTAAGGAAAGAATTTTTAAGAATATTTTCCCTAGTCCCTTTCTTCCAGCTTTTATTTGCAGAAGAACTGCGAAGTGCGTCTTATTTTGTTCTTTAAGAATGCAAGGAATGACTTTAAATGGATTACACGTGACAGTGTTTTGTTGACTAACTGCTTTACTTTACTGCATAATAAAAGACTACCTCTTACTTCTATTCTTTTAATTTTTTATTAATAACTCTCTAAGGTAACCGTTTCACTGGGGCCAAGTATATTGTTGTTTTTGTTTTTATTATATGCCGGTGTTTGATCAATGGCATTTCGCAACAAATTTCCCTGAACTTAACGACTTTCAGAAAACCTTTGTATGTACGTTATAAACTCATACTGAAATAAATAAAAATTGTACTTTGTTTAAAGCAGATCTCAAGCACCCTATAATTGTAAAAATATCTATATATATATATAATAAAATCCTTACGAAAAGTTTTGATTTTTTTTGTTTTGTTTTTGGTAATTAGAATTTGTATTAATTTTATTTAATTTCATTTTGTTTTTTATCATAATTTTATTGATTCTGTTACATGAGAGTGAAATCTTTTAAGCTGATTCTGATATAAATTAGAGCAGAATATATGTGTGTAGTCATGAATGATTTGGTGTTATCAGTGAATATGGTTTTGTCATACTCTCCACATAAGATTCAGTTTGTTATTCCATTAGCAAAATACCCAGAAGAAGTCATCAGAGCCCCTATAAACAGATGTAGACATATATGTCCGTATGTCCGTTTGTTGTTGTTCCTCTCTCGGTCGTAAATTTTAAGATATTGAGCTGAGTATAGATACTTTTACTTTCCAGCATGCAGATCTTTATTTAAATTGTCCAAAATCAGTCCAGCGCCACGCCCACAATGGACAAAAATCTTTTATATATATATTTATAATTAGCTTATCCATCGATAAACCAAAAATGGGCGTGGTTGGGTAACAGACAAGCCCGTAATTTACAAAAAATCGCACATAAACTTGATTTTCAAACTGAAACTTAATACGCATACTATTAGAAGGCTGAATAATGAGCCTGAAACGCCCACTTTTCGTATGTAGATGCAGAGGGTATTTAAGATTTGGTGTAAGCCAAATTTTGTGTTCTTACTTGCTTTGGGGTAACATTTACTCTTCGCCCACTTTTTTGGCACAAGGAAAAATGACTACTTTTCTAAACTGCCTTAAAGATAAGTATTCTTAACGCGTACACCGCCTTTTTGGAGTATTTTTGCAAATAGTTTAGATTGTGCTGATTGTAGAATATCTTAATTTAGACAACGACTGAGTAAAGGTATCAAATTTTATAAATTCTTTTGTTATAAAAGTGGATTGTATGGTGTAGTGTAGTGCTAGGGACGGTTTTTGTTTTATAAAATCCTAAATTATAATTACGATTGCCTATCGAAAAACGCGGACATTACACACTAAATATTTTCACTTTAAGGAAGGTATGTATTCTAATTATTTATTCATTTTCTTTTCTACAAACTAAACTTAAAGTTAATTTAAATAAAATCTACATTTGGTTTCCAACCAAATTTATGAAACCCTCCACTTTTACGGAGTTACGATTTTAATTTTTAATTTTAAAATCAAATTTATTTATAAAAAATTATTAAGCTTTAACGGTAAAGGATTGACAAAGTTTCCGATTTTACAAGTTTGTCTTGGCAACTGTAAATGGGTTGGTTCGGGGTAAGAAATCCGTTTTATATTATGATATTATGATCTAATGTCATTCCCACAAATATGTGAAACAAGTAGGCATGGCTAAAATGGGCGTAAGTACATTATCTATGAAATAATATTTAGTTCAATCGACTTGATTCACTTTCTTAGAAACACAATTGGTCGATTTCGCAAAAGACAGACGGAAGGACCTAATGTCCATTAAAAAATAGAGAGTATAGTTTAAACTAATTAAACTTTAAATGTGATGCAATGAAGTACGTTTTTTTTAATGTTTAATGATAAAAATTGATTGAATTTTTATATTAATTACTAAAAAAATAAACACTTAACTTAATTTTCTTTTACAACCATACTTTTGTGATTTAAAAAATAATTTTAAACCTATATAGAAAGTTACTTTAAATGGAAATTCTATAAATTATATTTCAAAGAATCAAGATTAAAAAAGTCACATCACATCTCTTTTAATTCTTCCCTCAGTTTGGTAATTTTTTATAAATTATGCGAAACTTTTCCTCCATAATATTGCTTAAAGAAATATATATCTTTGAGTAATATGTAATATCATTGAAAGTATATATTTTTATGGGTGCTGTGCCGGCGCAATTTACCCCCGATTATCCGCTTATTATAGCTTCTGGTTTTCCTTATGTGAATAAAGGCAGATGATAGAAATCGAACCCTCGGTAACCTTTGGCGGCCAACCATATATAAACAACATGATAAGCACCGGGTATAAAACAAATGAGACCGGCCACAAAGAAGACCACCCCCTGAGATGTATTGGCTGGTTCGGCGACAGCAAACGTTCCCATAACAAATAAACCAGTACCGACTAGTAGTAGAGTAACGGCTGCTAACACAGTACGCCAATTTTCTCGCACCTTGGGATGTTGCCAGCAATATGTGGTGACTTCATCGGTGGATATGTTGCCATATTCTTGTATCAATGAATCACTATCACGCGAAGTGGTATCTTCTGTGTATTTGTTATATCCTCTGGAAAGAAATCGAAATGAAATAGAACAAGCTGTTCAGAGATCGTATATTGACGAATCGTTAAAAATTGGTTTATTTTTGATTCAAAATTTTGTAACTGGATTCAATTATTTTAGGGAAGCTTTGCAGGGAGAAACAACTAGCATGTATCTCTTTGTCAATTCACTATAAATTTTGCAGGGAAGTACATATTACTCCGGTAGCACTATATCCAACTAGATATCGAAATATTTTTCTATCTTTTCCACCTTCGTTTCGGGATGGTTTTATCTGAAATTTCACCTAGGATTATATCAAATCCTGTATAAAACTTATTTGATCAAATAAAAGCCACATGATGCACATGATTGGACCCTCTCAGCAGTGGCGGGTTTTACGGTAATGCGACATATGTGATCGCGAGGGGGCACAATGTTTACAGATTTCAAAGTACCAAAAAATTTATTAACTAAACCGTTTCTCTGAGTTAATAGAACCCTTTGTCCTCCTATACTCCTAAGCGTCTGCAACTGGCGCTGCCCTTAAACTAAGTGTCACACTACAACATTTCAAGTGGAAGCGGTGTAGGGTATTAAAAGGTTTAGGCTTAACCGTCTATGACATATACACTTGCTTCATTTTATACTTTTTTGCTATTGCTTTTTTTACGTTCGCCTGTTTACTGTACCCTTGTGGGTTAAGTGATACTTGTACGATTTCTCCTAGAGCCGCATAAATGTTGTCATAATTGTGGTCTAGTTTTTTCTGCTGCTGCCTCTTCTTCTTACGTAGGCTATTTGTGATATTTCATTTTTTTAGATTAATTTAAATAAACTGACTTGTGTTACAAATATCATTTGCGTCTCGTCTCTCTTTGCGGTTAATAATGTTTACGTAAAAAACTTATTTAACAGTTTTATGAAAAGAAAAAGAAAACCTACATTTTAAGATTATTCATATGCCTACCACGCCCACTGTTTGTATGAAAATGTGGAGGGTATTTAAAATTTGACGTAAGCCAAATTCAATTTGTTTCTACTTGTCATCATTTACTTGACAATTATAAACCTGCCTGTGCCCATAATATGTACCCTTGTACGTAGTAGATAATCATAGGTTTGTAATAAAGATATAGACTGCATTGACTATCAATTAAAATAACTACAATATAAACACAAAACATTGAACAATAAACAAAGTCCAGCATCGTCTCCACCTATTTTGTACACATTTGTATGCAATGATTAAGTCGGGAGATAGATTATTAGACAAACATATACAAGTAGACGGATAATGACGCCACATTCATGACACTATTATTGTTGTAGTTGTCGTGCAATGATTAACATGCAAAACGCTTGTTAAATAATTAGCATGTAAACTATTTGTATTGAATCTGTTTGGTTCTATGTACGCTATTAAAGTGTTAATCTACACATGCGGTGTGTGTATCTATTTTTGGAAATCTTTTGTACAGAAATAGTTTTTTTATGAAGGTTTTTATGTAAATTGCACCAAATCGGTTCAAAATTGTGTCCGTTAGAGACAAAAACTTTTGTATCAGTTACAACAAATGAGCTGTGAAGTTTAGACATTAAAAACTACATGGCGTTGTATGTGTATTTAGGTCAGAATCCAACACAAGGTGTAAGCAGGTGCCTACCACCTTTACTATTAGGTAACTAAGTAGCCCGGCTTAGGGATATTCAAGATTTGCTTCAAGTCCGATTTTATTCTCTACATATTCTTATTACATGATTTCAATGATGATAATATTATTCATTGTAACTAATTATACATGATTATACATGATAAATAGCTAAATATTTATTAACCATTATTATTCACCTCACTAATACAACAAGTATTAAATATACATGAAATAGTTGGCACTTAAAACCATTAACTACGCATTCGTTTTTTATTATTAGTCATTGACTTGCAATATATAATAAATAAGAAAACCATATTTGGCTTAAGCCAAATCTTAAATACCCTCCACGTCTACATACAAACGATGGGCGTGGCAGGCACACATGATTACACCTTCTTAGAGTGTATTAAATATCAGCTTGCAAAATCCAGTTAGACGCTAAATATGATTTTTTGTAAATTGTGGGCGTATTTGTTATCTGACCATGTCCATTTTTGCTGCATCGATAAATGGAATAATTTTATATGTGTACACCAAATTTTATCATAAAAATCTCCATTTTCGTGGCAGTTAAATCGATTTTTGTCAATTGTAATCATGTTTATTATCCGACCACGCCCATTTTTGCTACATTGATAAATGTGGTAATATTTAATATATATAGGAAATTTCAAATTCATAGCTCAATTTTTGTGGCAGATAAAGAGATTTTTGTCAATTGTGGGCGTGGCTCTTAACCGACTTAGGCCAATTTAAATAGCGATCTAGAAATTAGAAGTACCTGAAAACAATTCTCAGCTTAATATCTCAAAATTTACTATCGTAAGAGTGCCCACAGGAAACGGACATACAGACACTTGTAGATGGTCAAGATTTTGATGCTGATCAAGAATATATATACTTTGTAGGATGTTATAAATAGAATGATACACTTAATATATCTTCCATCTTATGTAGAACTGAAAACAGTTTAAGTTTACAACTATTTCAATAATAGGCAGGTCGTCTAAGACGTCGTATCATTTACTTCTTATGAACAGTTTATATTTTTAGTTTAGAATAAACAATTTGGAGTTGATAACCCTTGAACCTACTACTATACTTTACTTAACCTGTCTAATGATAATATCATTTGGCACGTTCCTAATATAACCCAGTCATCACCGCAAAGTATGAAAATAAATATGTTTAAGCTGTAAAGGAACAGGCAACTAACCTCAAAAGGTTTATAAAAATACTACAATCATGTAATTTATTAACAGAACACCATCAACACCAACAAACTGTCTATCCGTCCATCTTGGCAACTAGTTGCTTACAATTACAATTACTTTTATAATAAATTTTAATAAATATGAAATTTATAAGACCGGGTATATATCCGTATGATATGTTAATGATACAATCAAATTTTATGTACCTACAATACTTTAAATGGCTTTTCTTGACGTCAGCTTTCAGACTTTCATTGTCTTTTACGTGTGGTTTTCATCGCTGTCTCTATTTAAGGTATTTTTGTTTGTCTTCTGTCCGTGCTGCCCATTAAATATATTATTAAAAGGCCGTTAACTACTATATTTTCCTCCGGAAATAATTCATTGGCGTCGATTTTATTTATTCAAGTGAACACATATAAAGTTTTTTTTTCTTTTTTGAGGCGTGCTTGTATAAAATATAAAGAAAAACAAGTAAAATATACACATTTGGCTTAAGCCAAATCTTAAATAACCTTCATGTGTATATACAAACAGTGGGCGTGGTGGGCTCTCTAATTGTATATGTATTATGTATCATCTTAAGTGTATAGTTTTACTCTTATATAAGATTTTTGTAAATTGTGTACTTGTCTGTTATCCGATCACGCCTACTTTTTGTCAAATCAAATGCATAAGCTCATTATATATATAAATATATACCATATTTAAACTTTATAGCTCAATTTTTGTGACAGATATATAGATTTGTGTCGATTGTGGCCGTGGCTCTTGACCAATTTTTCCAAATTTATATAAGGATGTGCAGACACCTCTAGGTCTGTACAAAATTTCAGGTCAATATCTTAAAATTTGCAAACACCAGAGTGCCAACAATAGACAGACTTACGGACATACCGACATACATGCCTAGATTGACTTAGTTTTTGATGCTAATGAAGAAGAATGGGCGTTGCAAATGGAACGAAAAACTTAGTATACTTGCTATTTTATGTGGAGGGTATAAAAACACGGCATAAGTAACTTTTTAAAGGGCTTTTCTACACACACCCATACATTAAACAATACAAGTACAAGAGTGTATTTAATGTTATGGTTTGTTGGTTGCTTTATAATTAAGTGCAAAATTATTTGAAAAGTTGTTGCTTTGTTAATTATGAATTAATAACGACTAAGTTCTCTGCCTCAACCTCTCCCTCTCTCTCCATCTTATTTTATTCCCTTCCGAACATTCTAAAAAATGCATAAATGCATAATTCTGTGTACATAATAAATATGTAATTTAAAGAAAAGCTTGAAGCAAGAATGCAGTCAGACATTTCTTTAAATGAACCCATCAGCCATCCAGAGTATGCTCACATTGTTGAAAGGTTTGTAACAACAAAGAAGAATAGTTTTGAATCTATTTAACCAAAAATGTCTGCCGTTCAGTCCTACCCTGTCAAAATATTCTCTTGATTCCAAACTTGATAGAAATGTTGGTAGTGTCCGTACCCTGATTGGTCATAATACGCAATTTTTTTAAAATAATTCAGGGATGTTTATTATTAAACTCCCTTGACAACCCTTTGCTAGATACTGTTCTTTCGAAGTGTTCTCAAAGTGACTTTTATTTAACAATGACACCCAGTTACTGATTCAACGGCTTGGTTAGAACCGGTCATAAGATTTTTGCTGCCCATTACATCTACATTGCATTACGTGCTTTACAACAATAGACAATTAAGGAGATTAAGCCAAACAAATAGAATCCTAATGACCTGCAAATAACGTAATAAGAAAAAGTATGTATAACATGCTGAAGTACTATTTATAACATACTTGCTTACACAATTTACAGAATACTTTATTTATTGCAGAATTCAACTTGTCGGTTGATAAGATACACAAGGTAACTGCCACGCCCACCGTTTTTATATAGAGATGTAGGGTATTTAAAATTTTGGCCGTTTTTAACACTACAGTAACTATGCACCAAAACTAGTTATTTTAGGCAGAGAGCAGCAATAACTGCAACTGGAAAGGAATTGCAAGACAGGGATGTGTCAAGGTCAACAGAATGTTTTACTTAAGGTAGGCAGCGAAATTAATATTCCAACAAAACAGATCGGGTTTCATTGTTGTTTTCATGTTGTCTTCATATGAATACAAAAACAACTATAACAAAAACAACTATAACAAAAACAACAACAAAGACGATATTTTCATGTTTTTATAAATTATTATAATAACAATGAAGGCAAAATTTGGTTGTTCCTTGATTTTTCAATTATATTTTTATATAGCCACGCCTCCAAATCATAAAAAGTTTATCACTTTTGCCAAAAAATAAAACGAAAATGTTAAAATTTTATATTCAGACGTTATTATAATAAAAAACATCCATGAAATTGCTGAAAACTGATGAACTCTCGCAATTTGGCAAAAATACAAAATAGATGAAATGGAACATTTACTTTTACATACTCTACACGCCTTTATTTATATCTACAAATTATGCTTTGTTGTTGTTGTTGTTGTTGCACTTAGCGTACACTATTAATTAAATGTATGCTTAACCGCTCTCTCTTCCTCTGCGGTAGCCAATACTATTAAATGCGTTTATTATGACAATTTAAACGGGAGCATTGCCCGTTATTACATAGGATTTATATGTATATCAATTATAAAATATAAACAATAATTAGGCTTAGATCAAATCTTTAATGCCCTTCACATCTATTCTATTCGTACATTGTACGCCTGGTATGTACAACTTTTTACCTAATTACTACTAATTACTAAAGGTTGTGTTTGACTTTAACAGTGGAATTCTGTCGCAAATCATTTAAGGGCCTGACCATTGTTTCAAGCTACAAATACTGATGATGTTTATGTAGTGGCTGTAAAAACACATAAAACGTACGACAATTCTTTAATTGAAGCGTGTATGTGTACATATATTATATTTATTTATATTTATATGTGCATGTGAAGGCATTTAAAATGCATTGTAATTACACTTTGTAATCTAGCATTTATTCATTCATTTAAACGCCCTAAATGTAAACAATGCTGTCCCCGAATGAACATGTTCATGGGACCTACTCTCAATCAATAAGCAATCATCACATCAATAAGCCGTTACAAATGAGATCTGTTAACATATGATGATATGATGTACCAAGTATCCGTTTTAATATAAGACTTGAAGAATCATTTCTTTAATTATATTAATTATTTTATAAGTATCAGATCTGTTTTAGTTGGTAATTATTATCATATCACAACAGTAACTGCAAATAATGAAGAATCTATGAATGTGACAGCAGTAGTAGTAACGCACGCATTCATTTACATAAGTGTTCATGTGTTGTCATAGCAATCATTAGTAAGCAACAGTTTTGGGAAACATGTATAATTGGTGTTCCCGTGTATGGTGCAGCATTGTATGTTGTCGAAAGATTAAATATAAACGATGTCAATGATTTTGTGTTAATGTTGTTGTTATTGTAAATGACTTTCCAAAGTACATGCATACTTACAAAGCCAGATATTGAATGTGTTGTAATTGATGGGATTGTTGTGCAAAGTACTACTTTACGCTCTACATGACAAATACAATAAATATTGTCACCCATGTACGTGTGTGAAAATGATTACAGTTTTATTTAAATAATTTATGTTTTATATTTAGTTCAATCAGGTGTAGATGTTACAACAATTCTTTATGCCATCCCACGCCCATAATGTATAACAATACACTTCCAGTGATTACAAAATAATTTTTTTTAATTTTTTTATACATTCCCGGCATACAGTTAACATTCAAGATAAGAATCTTCATCGCATTACACTTTTCCCACTAGACCCCATATAATGAATATTAATAATTTAGTAGCTCATATAAATATGATGAAATAACTTGATTGATGCATATACACTTAATTCTCTTTTTACAAGATAGAAACGTTCTCAAAAAATTCGTATAAAAGAGATTTTGGCTAAATGGAAGAATAGCAGATTGGTTCCAGATCTAAAAAAAAATTGAAAATCGTGTTAAAACAAAACAATTCGTGTAAAAAGAGAATTTTTTTATCGTTTTAACTCGTGTTAAATCAAATTCGTGCAAAAAGAGAATTAGGTGCATATACAACAACAACAAATACCTCTTCATTATAAATTCCATCAACTCGTACATAATACATCTCAAACTATACATTAACTGAATGATAAGAAGCTCTTCCCCAATTTTATTTCGCAATATATTTAAATAAATCATTAATAAATATTTATGAAAAAGGAAAATTAACATACTTGGGATCTTGTATACGTATAGATATATCATCTGTAGAACGTTGTTTTGAACGCATCGGTGTTGATATTACCGTAGAACCATAAACACGTATTGCCTCGTCGGTTTCCTCTTCGAAGGCATCGTGTATGGAGAAGCGTTTTTCCTTCTGGCGGCCAGCAGAAAAATTATTACTATTATTAAGCATTATTGTTGTTGTTATTGTTATTATTATTCTGAATTCTATTCCAGATTTTAATGAGGCGCGGTGGTAATGTTCGCTTTGCCGCAGCTTTTTATAGGTAACGGTATCGTCGTTGTTCGTTGTGGTGTTCGTTGTTTTGTTTAATTTTTAATTATTCGCCAAAGATTTCAAAATGTACGCTAAATTTTTCATATATTTTATTAAGAATTTTCAATTTTTTCTTCATATTATATCCCCGTTCACTTTTCCATTCCACATATTGTTGGTCTGTTACGATTTTTTTCTTCTTATTTTCTCATAGAATTTTTCTTTCACTTCTATTTTGTTCTTTCGTTTTCGATATAAAATCAAGAAAAAACTGTGAATTTGTACTTTTGCTTTATTTTATTCTATTCACTCATTTATTTTATATATTCCTTATATCTTTCCCTTATTGTTTATACCGAATTTTTTTATATTTGATAAAAATTTACACGAATCACAAAATTTATGTACAAACGTATCGCTTGCGTTCCACTAACTAAAAGAAGAAAACATAGGTTAGCAAAGGAAAAACTAAAAGTAGCAGTTAGATAAATACAATAATATACAGAGTTGCATTTTGTTGTATAACAAATACCTTTGATTTCATTGCTGCAGTAATCTGTTTATACATATGTTTCCAGTCTGTTTTAACTCTAAGACCATAGTGCTAGTTTCCTTTGAATATTAATATTATAGTAATGGTCACCCTGTCAAATGTAAACAATGGTGCGTGTTAAAAATCGGTAATTTACTAAAATTCATTAATTTTTAAAGAAAAATTATTTAATGTTATAAAATATATGAAATTTACAGTTATATTGTGGTACAAATTATACCAGAACGTAAGGAAACTCAAGTATTACACTTTAAAGACTTTGCTTTAGCAAAGTGTATATTGGCTGCAGTAAAACGTTTCCATGGCATATATGGTCTTGGAATTTCGGAAGCGGGTTTTCGCGTCAAATATTGTAATGATAGAACTAAAATTGCTATAATACGTTGTTCCCACTATTCCTACAAATATGTAACTAGTATTTTGCCATTAATCACACTGGTAATGTAAATGTATTTGAAAAAAAATTTCAAACCGATTTTTTAATTAAATTTTCGTTTCATTTATAGATTGGTGATGTTCGTGCCAAATTTCGTACAATCTATATGGGTGCCACCATAATGCAATGTAATAAATTTATTGTTAAACATCAACAACAATTTTTAGATCGAATTTTGGGACAAATCGAATCGGCTAAAGAAAGGCAAGACTTAATTAAACGAGTTATGGAATTTGAAGTTAATTAAAGTGTATATATGTAATAGCTGCTTGTAATGTATAATTAAATCTCGGCTATAAACTTACGATTTACTTTACTAGACATTGTCAGGTTATATGATAAATTGTAAAATTTGCGCTTGAAATCATTCAAAGAAAGTTTGTGTTTTTTACTGTAAACATTTAAATATATACCCAATACCACCAATAATCCGGACCAAATATATCTAAAAATGTTAAAATGCAATTAATTGATTAAAGATTATATTTTGTCACTTACTCAGTTGTAAAGGGTTTACTGAAGAGTACGAAAGAGATGGCTATTGAAACAGCTTTACGTGCAGTGGTTACGGTAGCTGCCACAGATGCACCACTGCTCCGTACTAAAGCCAAAACGAAATGTATGCCCAAATATCCACATAAACTAAACAGGAAGCCATACATAAACGTTTCTTTAATGTGCTAAAAATATGAATTAAATATAATAATAAATAATAATAATAAGAGAATGATGCACGCAAAAGCATAAACTTGTATACCTGAAGAGAAAACAATAAACCATCACTGATATGACCCGTTAGCAACATAATCAACAATAAATACAAGAAGCCCAAACTGTAAGAATATAATACCACTTCACTACTAGGAGCGTTATATTCACGCATAGCCTTCTCTTGTACATTCCCAATAGCTGCATCACACAGTAGTGCCGCTGAAATCATTACTACACCAAAAACATGAAAGTTGGGTGATATGTGTGAATCGGCCAGTGTGAACCAAGCTAAACCAGCACACATGGCCAGAGCTGCCAAAAAATCTAATGGACCGTATTGTTTGCCTTGTATAAGTATGCCGCCTACCATAACTGGTATCAATTTACAACATTTGAATATCACTTGAGTGGGATAATTTAAGTAACCTAAACTGGAATTGGATAAACCCATTGTGCCTAAAGTAAGAGCTGCTAATATCACATATATTTTTAAAGGTATGCTACGTTGTAAAGCTGCCACACCCGTTCGTTGCGAGTCTATCTTTCGCTCCACCAAACCAAATGCCACATAATAACCGAATTGAATTAAGGTTAAAAACCAACCGTAGGATTTAAAACCATCTTCGGTAAATATTAGTTCTTGCAAATAGCCATATAACAAGAATAACACAAATACGCCAGCGCAACTTAACAGGAATTGTGTCGTCTTATTGTAATGTGTCAGGTTGAAACATAAAATATGCAAATCTTCGTTCGCTTTTTGTTGAATCTTTATATATAACCCATCCTTGTGTTGCTCGTTTATGTAACCACTGGCAGCAGTCATTGTGGCACGCCTTTTTTTACTCAAAAAAAGCTTCAATTAATGTTAATTAAGACATATTTTAAAATAATTTTCGTAAAGAAAAATTACAATTCACTCAGTTGTTTAATCAGTTGTTTAATTTCATTTATTACCGTTAAATCATGTGTTTTCAGAGTCGTATTCAGCTATCTAAACCTCTAACACAGCTGAGTATTCAGGTAACGGAAAAATAAATAGAGATTTGCAGATTTAATGAAAAACACAATAAATTAGAATTCTTAAAATAAAAATGTTAACGCGACACATAAAAATTCATAGAAACTTGAAATTTGCATCTTTGGTACGTTGCCGAAGCAGTAAAACCCCGCTTGAGGACAACGATAAGGCAGAGTCTGTTGAAAATGTTGAAAGCCAACCTACCTCGCAAGCCAAAATCTTGGAGGAAATGTTAGAAACTCCAAATAAAATTCGTCCCAAGACTGATCCCAAAGAAACTTCTTTAATATTGTTTCCCGGCCAAGGTACTCAATATGTAGGTATGGGAAGTGAATTGTTACGTTTTCCTGAAGCACGCCGCATTTATGAAATGGCCAATGAGGTGTTGAATTATGATCTATTGAAATTGTGTTTGGAAGGCCCGCGAGAAAAGTTAAATCGTACCGAATATGCGCAATTAGCGGTTATGGTGTCTTCTTTAGCCGCTTTAGAACAATTGCGCGAAGAGCGTCCCAATGCAATACATACCTGTGTAGCCACAGCTGGGTTTAGTTTAGGAGAATTTACCGCTCTCGTATTTGCTGGGGTATTACCCTTCGATAAAGCTCTTAAACTTGTACAGATTCGTGCTAACGCCATGCAAATGGCTTGCGATCAAACGCCCGGAGGTATGGCCATGGTTTTATATGGTCCGGATAGTGATATCGGAGTGGCTTGTGTTAAAGCTCAGCAATGGTGTGTGGATAAGGGGATAGAACAGCCGTATTGCGGTGTGGCCAATTATATGTATCCGCATTGTAAAATTATAGCCGGCAATGTGGATGCTTTAGAATTTCTGGAAAAAAACGCCAAGACTTACAAAATTCGTCGCATGAAACGTTTGCCGGTAAGCGGAGCATTTCACACTCCGTTAATGCAAGCAGCGGTGGAACCATTTAAGAAAGCTTTAAAAAAAATTCACCTCGAAGATCCCATTATACGGGTGCATTCAAATGTTGATGGTAAACCATATAAAAATGTCAGTCATGTACGAAAACAATTACCCAAACAGGTGAATAATGGGTTTTTTTGTTTTGAGATTAAATTCTTATTTGATTTTTGTCTTTTTAGATAGTCAAGCCTGTTAAGTGGGAACAAACTATGCATCTAATGTATGAACGACGTCAGGGTGAAGATTTTCCACGTACCTTTGAATGCGGTCCCGGCAAGGGCTTAGTACAGATTTTAGAGAAGGTTAATGCCAAAGCGACGGATTCGGCGTTTAGTATAGAAGCGTAGTAGATGTGTGTGCGTGTGTGTTAATATAACAAATAAAACTTGTAATTAGTTTAAGTCAAATTTTTGATATTCTACATTTATAAGGAGACCCTCCCCCTCCCTCACTAAAAAAAAAACATTTTTTTTATTATTGATTATTAAAAATTTATTGATTATTCTCCTGTTAGTAATTGTTTCAACAAGACAAATTACTTGATTATGTATGTATAGCAAAACAACAAGGTGGAAAACGGTTCTAGCTTTTCTCATCACGCGATCGCATACGATGAACGAAGGCAGCTCCTTTATTTTTGCGAAAATTCTCAAACGGATCATTAAGATTGATTCCAACACCCTACGATATCAAACAAAAACAAAATGTCATCACAATTATTTCCGATAAACATGAAACATTTGATAGAGATGGGAATGGGAATGTAACGCTGTTAGCATTTTGAATTACTTACTTTATATAAATCTTTGCGATCGCGGGGTTCACCTGCCGAAATAGGTTGTTCGATACCTTGACTTTTGGTACCTAAACCCGTTCCAGTGCCCGCCCAACCCATTTTCATAAGCATTTGATGGCCTTTATTGGATTCCTCTATAAACTCGTTCGTTTTGATCAAATTGTTGGCTCTGTTTAAAAAAAAAATCATCAATATTTTATCCAATTAAGAAACTTTCTCAAAGTATTTTGTGCTAAGAGATTCTTACAAGAAACTGGGTGGTGTTAAAGATTTCTCTCTTTCACGTCTATTGCTGGTCTTGTCACGATTACTATTGGAAGCAGAGGAGGAAGATGATTCTCTATCACGATCCCGTTCCCCTCGATCTCGATCACCCCGATCCCTGTTGGGTGGGGATAAACGTTGACGCGGTGAACGGCTACGCCGACTACTATACCGATTACGGGATGATTTGTCACGATTAGAGGAAGAACGCATAGATGGTGACCGAGAACGTGTTCTAGTTCTTGAACGGGATCTTGATCTATAAGGCGAACGTGAACGACTGCGACTTTTCGATCTGAATTTACATTAAAAGAAAAGATAAAAATAGCACAAACTCATCTTTTAAAGTGATAATTGAATACTAGGTGGTTACCTGTAGCATCGTTTATTAATTTTCTTCGGCTTCGGTTTTTCTAAAATGATGGGACTTGGCGAGCGGGATTTTTCACGTACACCACTCTTAATTTCTTCTTCTTTTTGTTTTTTAGCAGAATTTTTCACTTTATAATATTCGTACAGTCCCAACTTCTCCCAGCCCTCGCTGAAATTTAAAAGAAAAATAATTTTTATTCAAAAATTAAATTTTAACTCAAAGATCGTTTTAAATAAATTGAATAGTTTTTTATAAATTGTAGGCGTGGTCTCTGTTATCTGACTTCACTATTTTTTAAAACATTCCTGCATAAAAGAATGCCTTCGGTTGTAACAGTTTATCACAAACGAACATAGAGAGTCCCAGCCATAAGACAGACAGACAGACAGATAAAATAATATATAATCTATATATGTAAACTCTTACTTATCTCGGGGACGATCATGAGTGGGCAAGGAATAAAATGCCGCCAAAGCATTGGTTAATCGTTCATTTTGTGGTGCTGGCGGTGGCAGTCGTATATCTTTCGGATCCAACGGTTTATATTTGTAATCTTCTAAACGTATTAACGGTACCATTAGGCCAGCTGGTAAATCATAATAGGCAGCCGATGGTAATTGTTCTTCCGTTTCTATTTGCATACTGGGAGCGGGTGGTATAATCTCATTGTCTCCATTGCCATCATCTAGCATCAGCTGCACTTGGATTGGATGTTGTTTTGGGTCGAATACTGGTGCAAGTAATTGTGGTTGTTGTTGCATCTGCTGCTGATGCAGTTGCTGTTGTTGTTGTTGTTGTACAAGTTGTAAAGCCGCATTCACAGTTCTTACATCCAGCTGCAGTGTTGATGCTGTACTTAAAATATCACCAGTATTGAGGTTATGTGGGGGATTAACAATATTTGGATTTGTTGGAATGCCGCTATTATTCATTTGTCCATATTGTGTTTGTATTATTTGATTATTAGGCAATCCACCGCCCATCCCCATACCTCTGTTATTATTGGATATGGAATCTGGAGTCATAAAGCCGGGTGGTGGCTTCGATAGGTCGGGTATAAAGAAGTTACCTGTCATATTCTCTACAGCATAATGGCTACTACTGGTTCGTTCATACATAACACCGCCAGCGCCACCACCACCTCCTCCTCCTCCTCCACCAGCGTTATTTTGTTGTTCTGTACCCGCACCACCACCCCCACTAAGCGGCATAGTTATTTGTTGACTCATTAATGAGGGAATTTGATTAATTTGTTGTTGTTGTTGTGACTGTTGCGGCTGTTGTTGTTGCTGCTGCTGCTGTTGTTGTTGTTGTTGTGTCAATTGTGTTGCTACAGGCGGCATTATCGATGTATTTGGCATAACGGTAGCCAACATTTGTTGTTCAAGTTGTTGCTTTTGTTGCTCCAACTGTGTAATTTGTTGCGTAGCATGTTGTATGAAGATTGTATGTTGCTTTTGATAACTAATAAATAATCATGAAAAATAAGTGAAAGTATTTTTAAAATGACCCTAAAATGGCTTTTCTACATACTTGTCCAACTGGGTCTTTGTGGCTTGTGTAAATTTGGAGGTTATATCATGATGTTGATTTTGTAAATTAGTCTTATATTCTTGCATGGATGAGTCGGGCGATTGTAATTTGGATATAACGCAAGCATCGAAAAATTTCGCTTTCGATTCCCACAATGATAAAAGTTTTGTTAGTTTAGCTCTTTGCTCACTGCTGGCAACTATGTGTAACAAAAAGAATCAGAACATAATTTATATTAATTAATTCTATTTGTGACATTCAAAATGTATATTTGATGGATAATACTTAGATCGGCACTGCAAAACATTGGTATGACCACATTCTCCAAGCTGTTCTTTAAATCGTTAGCACTTTTCCGAACACTGAAAAAGTATTTCAATTAATATTCTCCATAATTACGAAAGAGATGCAGAAAATAAGTTACAAAACAAAAAAACAAAAAGAAAAAGCCAATAAAATCTTTTTAAAATTCAGGTCTGTACAGCTTTGGAAAATATCAGTTATTTGCACAACAGTTGTAGTTTTACAGTACATATCAAACTGTTTTTATTTTCTTGCAACTCTCTCTTTGTAGTTACTAGTTACTCTTTTTCCAATTCTCATAACAGGCTTGAATTAATTCTCAAATTAATAATTTTTAAATTGTTTGCCTTTACAGACCACATATACGTATATATACACAAGAAAATATATTCACAACTTACCAATGATGCAGTATATCATTAATTAAATATATAAGATGTAATTTTTGCTGAAATGTTGAACCATTGAGCAAAGCCCTAAAAATAAATTAATAAACGATATTTCTAATGTATGAAACGGTTGGTTGTGTCTGTGGTGGGGGGCGGGGGCGGTGTGTTTGATGATTATAATGATGTTGCTTGAACTTGGCAGTTAGTACTAAAAAAAAACCCGTTATTTTTAAGCACATTCTCCATTTTAATGTAGCCATCTTTTTCTCGTGATGTTCAAATTACAGTTTACCGTTGCACTACATATTTTATATTACACATGGCAAGACTGGAACATTTTATTATATAAGGCTCAGGGTGTAACGTGTTAAGTTGGTCGATACATCGGGTCTACGATCTAGTCCTTATATATATGTTTTCTTCAAGTTGTTTTTAAACTGTTAATGTTCACTCTCTCTTTCTCTCTCTCACACACACACACGCGCACTCTTGCCCACACATACACAATTGCAGAACATTGGTAAAGAAATAATATTATTGCCATAATGTTACATATAGTATTATACATTATTATACATATACATATTTACATAAATATATATATATATATATCTTTATATGTATGGTAAAGGAGAAAATGTAGTATATTTAAAAACATATCAATAATCAAGCAGACGCATACTTTTTTAAAAGATATTGTAAAACGACATTGTTTTTTGCGCTGTCGGATGAATGCTGTAATATCCAGTTTTTGCCTAAAATTGCAACATTAAATGTATTACTTTATTTGCGTAGAGATCAGTAGATAATAAAATATATACTTAAATAATAATCATAAAGGAAAATCAAAATGAAGAAGAAGAATATAAATGTCTTTCATTTCTTTTCATTCTTCGTTTTGATAACCCTGACCACCTTTCATTTTTTTTCATTTCTTTCCAATACATTTATACAAATTGTCTAATGTATCGATGAATGTATGTATGTATATAAGTTTATTATATATTTACCTGCTGATATGCTATCCTTGGTGCAGGCATCAATGATGGGCTGAAGCACAGCATCCATATCTGCCAATAAAATTTGATTCTCTTCGGCCTGTTGTTCTAATTGTGTATTTTGGGCCGCTTCTATAGCTTCTTCAATTTGTTTCTTTTGTTGAGCCATCAATGCCTACACATATACCGTTATACATGCACGGAGTGAAGACAGCACGACACATATTAGCATTTTGTATTCGTATAACGTTTCGAAATCACAGAGTGAGTGGAGTTAATTTTTTTTTCATTTATTTGTATCGAATGAAGCAGAAAATTTAATTTGGTTTTTTTTGTTATATTTTTTTTTGGAGAGGATTATTTCGTTTATGATTTTTGTTGTTGTTTTTAAAAGATATACAAGTAAAGTAAAATTTTAAATGTAGACAAGTCTCTTGTATAAAAATTAAAATAAATATTTAAATAAATAGGAATTTCTACGGCAATCAAACGCAGTGGGTGGTTTTCATCGATCGATTTATACCGATCATTAGAT
Source organism: Ornithomya chloropus (assembly GCA_963971445.1). NCBI lineage: Eukaryota > Metazoa > Arthropoda > Insecta > Diptera > Hippoboscidae > Ornithomya > Ornithomya chloropus. The sequence goes on from OZ020532.1 coordinate 1,445,654, forward strand.
ACCCTACACCCACGTCATATGATTAGTTAAAAGGAAATACAAAAGTGCACAAAACGCTACTCTGATCATTTCTTCTATTTAATTTTCCTCTCAAGAGATATTAGAACGACAACGTCCAACAGTGGAGATCATACCAAGTAGCACATATCTCCACCTACCACACTTTGATTAACTTATAAATTAAATAATAGAGTTGGTAATATTTCGAAATCGAAAGCGCTCGGAAAAATGTCTTAATATTTAAGCTGTATAAAGTACAGTGGTGTAGGGTATAAAAAGGGATATTGAATTTCTAAAATGAGAGAGAGATTCGTTTTCTGCACATCCAAGTTGTTATAAATAACAAAAACTAATGATAAAAAAAAACAAACAAAATATGTAAAAAATGACTTCCCTTTTGAACCGAATACCAAAGCTGGCCGGTGTGAAATTTCATATCACCGAAGGAATTATAAGTGTAAAATAATTGGGGTTATAAAAAACATGGCAATATAGCATTGGAAATCTTTGTTTGAGGTTATATTCAAAGCGGATTATAACTTCCCTTGCCCACGGCATTAGCAGTAACAGCTTAAAAACTCAATATATACATAACATATGCACATTCCACGGCTAATACCTAAATATATTTTTGGAATATATAAACCACAACAAAAATCCCACCATTTCCTAACTTCTCTTCTTGTAAAAAATAATTGCTTGCATTGAATTTTCATATTATATACGTATAAACGTTATGTTAAATTTACCGTATGTTGTGCCGTCAAATTTGATTCGGATTGTCGTATTTGTTCGCGCAGCGTATTTTGTTGCATATTGATGGCCTCAATTTGAGTGGTAATGTTTATGGCAATTGAGTTATTATTATTTGTTGTTGTTGTTTGATTAGATCCTCCCACTATGGCATTTTGTGTTTGCGGTGTTGTATTGGCATTCCATAGTTGATGATTGGGTGGTGGCTGATTTATGCCGTATTGATTAAGTTCATTCGGCATTTGTCCACTGTTTGATAACATAATGTTGGGCGGAGGACCCTGAACATAATGTGGTGGTTGCTGTTGCTGTTGCTGCTGTTGCATTTGTACTTGCATATTGTTACCGCTATTATCCATTTGTTGCTGTTGTTGTTTTAAATCTAAAACAATAATAATAATTTATTAGCCTTTCCTTTAATACTATTCCCATGGAAAATCAACAAAAGGAAAAGAAAAGAATAGAAAAACAAAAGAAAACAAAAACATACAATTTTGTTCGGCCATTACTCTGTACTGATAATAGGCCGCAAATTCGCCACCATATAAAAATTCAAATTTCGGATTATTCTGTTGTTTTTGTTTTGTAATCATTTCAAATTCCGGTCCATTACGAGCCACAAATTCAGCCAATTTATCGATAATATTCCGTAGACTATCATCTACAACCAAACATTAAAAGAAATTAAATCAATATACACATTTTTGATAAAAAGAAAAAATTTTGTTGGTGGACGGCTTTTACTTATTACTACGAAAACACACGAGTCGAAAAAAAACTAAATAATTGTAACAATTTTCTTTACCTCGGGGCGATAGTGGACGATCTAATATTTCTTGCATTTATATAGCAAATTAAATTTTTCTTCTTTCTCAATTTAATCTTACTAAAATCAGAAATGAAGCAACTTTAACACACGTTAATCTGTTAAAAAAATCTCTGTCTACTAGCTGTCAAAAAAAGAGTAAAACTTTGAGACGCCATTAGAAGAAATATATTTGCCTTAGAGATGTGTAAGTTGCAGAGTTGATTTTTTCTTATATACTAGTTCAATGCTCAGGCAGGTAGTGTAAATTACTGTATACAAATGGTAAATCAAAATTTATTATTTATATTTTATATGTATTATATTTTTTAATAAATATTTTTATATAATAGAACACAATCCTTGTATAAATTACGGAAGCTATGCACAAAATTTGTAAAAATTTTAATTATTTGTTGAATTTTCAGTAAAAATGCATACATGTTTAGTGCATAATACAAACGCTTGCATTGTGTTTCGGCCTATAGTTATTTGTAAGTCATCCAGACTATTCAATGCGGACCCTACATGTTATATTATTGCTGTATTTTGAAGTTTGAATATTATGCATAAAATTCAAGTTTCTGATTTTAAATTTTTATTTAAATTGAATCTTAAATCTTTCCCTCTAGATGTAAATATGTTATGCGCACTACCATAACTCCATTTATAAATTAAATGAATATCAAATACCAAAAAATGCATTTTTGAAATCCTTTAATTTATTCATTTCTCGTTTAGTGTACATTTTAAATACAGAAACGATAATTTGTAACTGTAAGCTTCTCGTTAGATGCGCTTATATACGCATTTTGAATTAAATTAAAATGCAAAGAGTATTAAAGGTAAATAATTATGTTGAAACTTTTCATTCAAAACTATGCTTCGAAATTAAATAATAAAAAAAAATTAAATAAAATCCAGTTTTTTTAGTTTCACATAAGAAACCAAATCGCAATAAAGTTAGTTTTGCTTTTGCAAGTTTTGAGTTATACGTTAAAACATTAGTTTTGTTTTTCTTTTTTTATGTCTGATTTAGCATAAAAAGTGCTCAAAAATTTGTGCTTAAAAAGGCGACGCAGAGTATCACGACGAGACCACAGATGTTGCATTTTGGATTTTAAACACGTGACAAGTGTTGCAAGAGATTACATGGCCAAAAAGCTTCAATGCGCTCTTTGAGTAATTGAAATGGATATGATATCCAAGTAAGTACGGTTTGTGCCAAGAGACCCATCGGCTCAGGGTATTGATGCGTTAGTAAGGCCAATAGAGCAGTAAAGGAGCACAGGCCAGCTGTAAATAATATAAAGAATGGTAGTTCTTTTTTTGGATAAACGGAAACTTCATGGAACACGGGCAACAATTCACGATCAGCACATTCGGTACATGTCGGATATGGATAGAAGAGATGGCCGCGCTCCAGCGGGTAGGGTAGCATACGGAACGTTCCCTCCCAGGTGCAATGTAATAAATTTAAGGCGCCCTCAATATTTTTCCAGTGTTTAATGTGAAAGAAAGCGTATGCCAGAGCCTCTGAATCGCCGCGTTTCAGTATGTGTTCGGGCGGTAATATTAACGGTTTCGTTTCTAGCAGGTATTTGGGTACATGTGGATTGAATTCGACTGCCCGATGTATAGCCTCCACGGCACACATTTCGGCCGGACTAAGACCTCTCTTCGATGCTATGTCCGGCGAAAATTTATCGGCTACTGCCCGCGCCTTCAAGAGCGCTGCAGTATAACAAATCGTAGCCGACTTGGGTAATGAGATGTCATCGTATTTGGCCAGTACTGCCTGGCAATCGACATACGCTTGCATTTGCAGTAGGGTCTCAATGAGATTCTCATGAATATTGAGTACATTCATTATGGAGGGGATCTCCTTGGTAAGGTCACGGAACATTTTCGCGGCTTCTTTTAGTTTGCCCAATTTACGCGCACACATGGCCAATCGTCGGCGTATATAAATCAAAACATTCGTGTCACGCCGGTGCGTACCTTCCGCCACAGAACCTTGATGCTGTGTAGCCTGAGACTTGCGGTAATTTTGCTCGGCCACTTTTAAAGCGCTCCGTAATATACGTTCAGCTTCCATGATGGTGGTGGCCTCCTCTTCAGCCAACAATATATAAGCTGGAGCGCATTCCGGATTGATCTCCAAAGCATTGTGCGCCGACTTGATGCGTTGCACTGGATTTCGTTCACGCCAAGCCGTTTGCATTATTTCATATTCCTCTTTGCGTGCATCACCCTCACAGGTGAAAAATGTTTGATGATCTTGAGCACTCAAATTCATATCGTAGTAAGTTAATGGCTCTTTACTGGTGGCCCAGAAAAATCTTTGATATTCAGCACCACGAAATAAATTCAGCGGATTACGCCATACCTTACATTCGGGCATTTGTTGCCCACCAGATGTGATGCCATTACTTGAACTACTTGAAGTACTGCCATTCGTTTCGGAAGACGAATCACTGCCATTTATCCAAGGACTGATGTGATTGATTGAAACTTGTTCTAACACCGACAAAATAAGTCAAGCATTAACATAATAAATGGGTATTTTATACGAGTCTTACCTATAAAGGAAGTGCCATATTTGCGAAAATACCACCATTCAAATATTAAGATTAGGCCCGAGATTAAACTTGAGGTGCCTGTCAAAGCCACATAGAATTTGGGCGTCAGAGTGCTCAGGAACATTGATGAATCCCACATGACGCCACTAATAACTGTACCTCGCAATTACTAATATGTAAAGGTCACCTTCAAGTATGAGGACAAACAATATCTGGATGCACGCAATATCCTTTAGTTCCTCCAACTATATTTTTTTAATAAAAAATTATTAAATGTATATCTCTTCTTCTTATTTCCTTTTATTTTTTTTGCATCAATTGAAATAAAATAAAAACAACCAACCACTAAACATACATACATAAAGATATTCCCTTAACTTGAATTAGAAAATAATCCTCTTTCTCTGTGATTTATATGCTTTTGTTCAATTTACCAAATTTAAAACAACAAAATTATTTACACGAACTTTCCCGTAAGTAATGATTTGAATCTTCTTCTTTCCTTCAATGCAATTCACTTTACAGTGATGCTTTACTTCAGTTTAATATAACTAGAGCATGCACAGATTGTACATCTCTAGTGGCACCAATGCACAAAATGCGCCATTTTGTACGAAAAAATCTGCGAAAAAATTTTCCGATAGTGGCACATGATTTTCAACGTATATTAAATCTCAAAATTAATATCATAGTTTATAATCGTATTAATATACATAAATAACAAGTGGATGCACAAAAAATATGAATTTGTTGAGAGTGAATGAAAAATAGGTACTATGCATGGGTGCAATTGAAAGAATGAAAACTAGGAATTGCTGCCTGTGTATGTACATATAATAAGAACAACTTGAAAAGGCAATTAAACTAATAAAGAAAAAATTCGCTTAAATCACGGGAAATAAAATTGCATTGAATTGAATAAATTGTAAAAGGTTTTTTTTTGTTTCAAATCTTCGTCAAAGAGGAATTATTAAATAGTAGTGAAAAGTTGTTTGCCAAAAAAAAAATGGCCGACGGCGTGGTATTAGATTTATATGCCGAAGATTTAGATAAAGATTTTGTTGGACAAATTAAGGTGGGTGGTTTAGAGTTATATTCCCTAATAAAATTAATACAAAGTAATTACATCTTGATACAAGAGTCACAGATTAATCTCTATGGCTGTTATTCTTATTATTATTACCTTTTTTTTATTAACAATATTAAATATAAATAAATAAAAGTGAAAAATACTGTGTATTTAGGATGAGTTTGTTACTGAAGGTGTTGATTTGTATGATGATATTGGTGGACCTGCAGAGTCTGCGAGTGGTGGCACAGGTGGTAATACTGCCGGTATAGTAAATGATTCGGAAAGTCCTGGCGTTAATTCTGGTGGTCAAGATGGCCCCGGTGCGGTTACACCAGGTTCAAATGGTGTTTATCACCAAGGAGCAGGCGGTTTAACACCCGCTCCTATTGCTCGACGTTTTCAATTATATGTGGGCAATCTGACCTGGGTAAACAGCTTAGTTTCTATAATATATTGTTTATTGTAAATATGTAAATATTTCTTACATAGTGGACCACCGATCAGGATATTGCTAATGTTATGCGTGACATTGGGGTGGTAGACTTTCAGGAGGTGAAATTCTTTGAAAATCGTGCAAATGGTCAATCCAAGGGTTTTAGTGTTGTGTCACTGGGTTCAGAGGCCAGCTTACGCTTAGTATTGGAACGTCTACCAAAAAAGGAGTTGCACGGCCAAGCGCCAGTTGTCACCTATCCCACAAAGCAGGCTTTAAATCAATTCGAGAGTTTACAGAAAACTCGTCCCGTTCCACCACCACAACAAAATGGACCGCCACGTGGCCCTACTCCGGGAAGTTTGATGCCTGGCGGTCCCATGTTGCCGCATCCTGGCGGGCCACAAGGTATTCCCCCCGGCCATCAGCCACGCATCATGAATCCCAATCTACCGCCGGGTCAATATCGTCCTCAACATATGCAGGGTCCCCCCGTCGGGCCGAACGGTGCTCCACCTCGCATGCAGGTAAGTTGTGCATAAATGAAAAAGCCATTATCCCGTTTCGTAGAATAATCTTGTATACACAAATGCATTGCTTTTATATATATACATACATATATATAGTTACAGAATTTTTTTTTAAATTGTACTGTAATGAAGAGGAAGATGTTTTCTCCTCTCCAGTTTATACATATTTTTACACATAGTTGTTAATGAAAACTACTTTTATATGCTATACTGTACTCCACTCGTTGCATAACGAAGCGAAAACGAACTAATTATAATATTGATTGTAATGGGTGGTGTAGGGTATTATGAAACGATCGGCCGATGCCGATTATAATTACTTTCAAATTGTATTTTTATTTTTTTTTTTTTTGTTTGATTTTTTTAATTTTTATTTTTTTTATTTTTTCTTAATTTCATTAATGTTTAGTTTTATTTATATATCAGTTGTTCTGAATGCTTTCTTTTTCTTATAAGTTTCTTTTGTATGTTTATTCCATGCCATTCACTTTATGAAAAGGTTGTAAGGTTATGGAAAATCCAAAACAAACGGGTTTTTTCTAAAGATTGTTCATTCGTTTTTCACAGCAGAACTAGAATCACTAATCGAAATTTTCATTCAGCTGTCACCACTGCACGTGTGATAACTGTTAAAATATTAATAATAGTTATAGTTTTTTAAGTCCTTTATATACATAAATATTTTTAACACTTACTGCTCTAAAGTGTAAAATTAAATCAAATTAAATAAAATAACATTCTACACACGCTGTATCGATAAATGAATTGTGCAACCGCAACTGAACTGTGATTAAACTAGTCGTAAACTAGAATATAATTTGAAGTCGTTATTTATATACAATTAAAAATTCAAAATATATATTTTTTCTATTTTGTAAAAATAAGAAAAAACTTTTTCTTTAAGTTATTGACTACGTCCAATAGCCAGCTATTTTATTATATAACACGTAATGATACTTTTATTCTAGTGATTTCTATTGTGCTTACATTGAACAGTGGACAAGTTTTGTCGTTTTTGTTTTTGTTTTTGTTTTTTCCTCTTGTTCTTCCACTTTATAAGCATTATAAACATGATAATAATGTATTACATATAAATTTTTTTTGATTGTTATAAATCTTGTTCATATGAAATGTGAATGAATGAAATTTATACACATAAATGTTTAACCGTTAAGAGGGTGGTTGCAATTTTGTCACCAACTGCCATTTATTATGATATTTATCTATAAACTGGTTGCCATTCACTTAAACTTTATACAAATTCCTATTTATGGTTTGGTCTTTTTTTTTTGCAAAAAACAACAACAATTGAAAATGTTCATGTTATTTCTGTTTGTTGGAAAGAAAAAAATTAACAAAATAAAAACTGTTGTTTCTTATATAAAATCAATTTTTCAATGTTTTCATAAAGAGAAAAGTCTAGGGCTAGAATGAAAGTAGGAGAGGCGATCAAGTCCACTTCGTAGTCATGTTTATAGTCTACATAAAAAGTTGAAGATGGCTTCTGATGAAATTCAATCAACTCAACAACGATAATTATTTAATTGTTAGGGGGCCATAAAGCGTTTCAGAAGATGTGTGACACAGTGCTGAGATCAGTGAGTAGTGGACCAACAGAAAAGTAACTTTATTTTACACCCTACACCTTATGTTTGTATGGATGTTTCACACATCCAACCAATCGACTTCAAAAATCTAAATCGCTCCAACTGCTGTTCGTCTGTCCATCTTCATTTTTAAGCAAGCTACAGATCGAATTTTTAATAATATTTTGATGAAATTTGATATACGAACATATCTTGACCCAGAACCCCTCTCCATCACAAATTTTGGTGAAGAACAGTTAATGAGGCCGAATCAAAACATTTTTAGAAGCCCTTTTCATTATGAAAAAGACTCTTGTTGTGGAATTATGTGGTGTAGGGTGGGGAATGATCGGACCTGACCGACTATTGCTGTTGATTATATTTGTTACTGATCACTGCTCATTGAAGAAAGCACTGCAGCCGCCTATCAAGTCTGCGCTTTGTTAATGTGTAGACCAGTAGAATATTTTTCCAGTTTTACGCTCCCGTTCGATTACGAACATTACAAGAAATTTTGTTTTTTATTCACAAATTATACACAATTACACACAAACATATATTTTATTATATTCAAACACGCGATAAACAAATTCTATATTCGATCTCCCTTAACGTCCATACTTTTGATAATCCCATTCCTTGTTATCCAAAGGGCACACTTGACGTGTTTTCAACCATCTTGATATACAATGAAAATGAAAGGCATGATTGCATGACCCCCAGGCGACCGTGCACTCATCTTTCGTGCTGGAGTACAATGGATTGGCTTGACACTCGATGCACAAGTCCATTATGGGATTGCGGCAAATGGCACAATTGTCTACCGCCACATCCCACGACCACAAAGCTTGAGCTTGCCATTTTCTTACCGTGAAACGTTTTTGGCCACTGCACGAAGGAAAGTCGTCACTGCCATCCATATCCGTATCCTGGAAATCGTCACCATTTTCATTATCCCAGTCCATTGGTTGTTCTGCCTTCCTCTCTCACAAAGAATATATATATAGAAATCTCAAAATCTCGAAAAACAAATCTTAAACTAAATTTTTTAATTTCTTTCCATGAAACTTTTTTAAAATATATTTTGAAACAATCAAACGAAACGTACAGATTGCTTGTCTGCTAATCATTCAGGCAATGAGTGAAGAAAGTTGATGTTAAATAAATTTTCACCCCTTCCCTTAACTCCTTCCTGCCTCTCACTCACTCTCTCTAGTGTAGTTTGTTTCTATTATCTTAAGTTGGTATGAAAATTATTGAACACCTCACATATGAAACAATATTCATGCATTGCCATCACTTGTATATATTATACTTATACTATAGCAGCAGAACATGCATCAGGGCGGAGCTATGGTGCCACCACAAGGTATGCAGGGGCCTCCACGTTTTGCACAACAACAGCCGCAATGGGGCGGTCAGCCACGTCCCAGCGGACCGAGGCCAGCTTTACTTAACGGTCCACCACCACGTGCCCAAATGGTAACGATTTTAATTTGAACTCTTTTTTACCTAATATGGCAACATTATGTGCACTGGGTGAAAAATAGGAAGCATTCAGACAATTGAAAATTGAAATAAAATTGTCAGGATATCAGCTTTTGCTTACATTTCATTTCACTCAAAATTTATGTATTTATGGAAAAGCACAAAAAAGTGATTCCCGGCTCAGTCCAACATTTTGCATACCCACCGACCTTAAAGCAATAAAATGAAATTTCTAAGTGACTGGCAATGATGCTTAAATGCTTAAAAATTTCATCTTTTTGAAACATTTAATTATTATGCATTTGTGGGCATGGCCAATATTTCAATAGTTTATTATCTTCTGCCAAGTTTGAAATCGAAATTTAACCATTTTTACAACCGCGAACACCTTTACCAAAGAAGGACGTACAGACAAAATTAAATCTTTTGAGTGATATATAAATTATTGTAGGGTCTCTGATGTCAAGGTGGTGGGTATAAAAAAGGAACATTAAAACTTTATCGTTGTTATAAAATTTCAAATAAATTCCATGTTTGTTTAGTTTCAGGGGCCTCCGGGCGGTATGCAATTACGGGGACCTCGTCCTGATTGGAGGCCGCCCATGCATGGTGGTTTTCCCTCCCAACCGCAAGGTCCACCATTAATGCAAGGACCACCACGAGGTCCGCCGGGCGGGCCACCACAAATGGCACCGGGAGTTCCGCCACCGGGTACCCCAGCCCCCCACGTCAATCCGGCATTTTTCAATCAGCCTAGTAATGGTCCGCCACAACATCCGGGCGGTCCAAATATGGGCGGAGGGCCACCACATGGTCCACCGGGTGGCGGGCCACAGCAAGGTATGAATATGCCACCACAGCATGGTCCACCACCACATTTTGCTCAACAGCCGGGCGGAGGTCCACGTGGCCCGTGGCAAGGTCAACCGGTACCGGTTAAACCGCAAGTCTCCTTTCCCGATCAACCCATGGTAACGGGTCCCCAGTTAAGTGAAGTGGAATTTGAAGAAATTATGGGCCGTAATCGTACAGTTAGCAGTTCGGCTATTGCTCGGGCCGTTTCAGATGCAGCGGCTGGGGAATATTCCAGTGCTATCGAAACCCTAGTAACTGCCATCTCATTGATAAAACAATCTAAGGTGGCACACGATGAACGGTGTAAAATATTAATCAGCTCGTTGCAGGACACTCTGCATGGTATTGAAACGAAAAGCTACAACAGGCGAGAACGTTCGAGATCCCGCGAGCGATCTCATCGCCAACGACCCCGGCGTGAACGCTCCTCCTCCCGTTACCGTGAACGGTCTAGGGAACGTGAAAGAGAACGGGACCGTGAAAGAGATCGTGATCGCGATGGCGGGTAAGTGCAGGAAATAATAACTTTCCAACTCCTCTTCTTTTTTTTTTACAAAAATTCACTTTTTTTTCACATCTGTGCAGTTATCGTGAACGTTCTCGCAGCCGTGAACGTGATCGGCCAAGCGGTGGCGATCATTATAGAGATGATAGTTGCAGTCGTTCAACTAGAACGCGAAAATCACCGGAAGCGGCTGTTGAGACGGGCGGTGAGGCGCAGTCTAAACGTAGCTATTATGATGAGCGGTATCGATCATCAGATCGTGATCGTGAAAGAGATCGTGATCGTGAACGGGAACGTGAACGTGATAGAGATCGTGACCGTGATCGTGAACATCGTTCCCGACACTAATCCAGCAGATATTGAATTTTAATAATAAAAAATACTTAAACAAGCAGCAAAAAAATAAAATTCAACACACTCGTTAATTGAAAAAGGAGAATCTATTAAATAAATATATACATATATGTATATGTATATATATATATGTATATGTAAATTTATTTATTCATGCTAATCGATATTATACACGTTTAGAAAAAATAATCACAACAATTATATGAAATGCAAGGACTTTCCAAATAAATGGCGATGAGAAGAGAGACCCGTCAATGGATGAAGCGGCTTAATTACCAAAAAGAAGTTTAAAAGCTTTTAATAAACAGCCAGCTGTTCTGCTGTGTGTGTATTTAAAAATAATTTCCTGATTTCTATTACAAGAGCACAGCTACGATTTCCAGTCTCTCGTTTATGCAGTTATTTTCAAAACTTCCCTCTTGCTAACTTCACATACACAACTTTATTTGTAAACTTATTATTAACCAATTTATTAATAAAACAAAATATATGAATTATAATGAACAAAGTAAAGAAGAAAAAAGAACAAAATCTGCAAAAAAAACCAATTGTTTAATACGTTTTATGTGTTTGTTAGAGTTTACTTTTTGTGTGTAATGATATGTTGTTGTAAACTGTTAGGACTCTAGATTGTAAATGAACGTTTTTTTTATTTATAACTTAACGTTTTAAGTAATTTTTTATTATTTGTTATTTAATCTCCTCTGCCTTTTCCATTACATATATATATGTATATATAATAATATATGTATGCATATATAATTATCTAATTTATTATCTCTTTTTTTTTTGTATTACTTTTATATAGGTCTAATTTCCTATTTGTATTAAACATACATACATACTTATATATAATATAACGCGTTCATTGGTTATACACACTAACAAATCAAACACTATTATGTATGAAATTCAAAAATATCACTAATACCGCTATTGTAGATCTTTCTTTTTCTAATCAAAAAGAGAACGATTAGTTGTTTTGTAAAATGCCAACAAAAACAATTATTATTTTGTTTTCACATCACAAATTGAATTATATGAGTATGTACCAAACAAACCCGAATTTGCAAATCAAAAACTATACATTCCACTTAAATCGCCATTTTGTTAAATCTGTATTATTTTGGTACTTTATTCAAACGAATTTTATTAAAGTGAATATTTCAAGTGAACAATAAATCGTTCTAAAATGATTAATACAATAGTCATTTACGATAGGGTAACGGTCGTTCAAAATGCAAACCATTAATTTTGTATCCCTTACCATGGCAATAAGTTTTACTCAGAGTTTATATATATATATTTACATAAATGTAATTAAACCAAGGTATGTATGGTATAAATTGTTTTTAAGTGTTTATATATTATGCCTTACAATCCAATAATCTGTGTGTCCTTTCTATATCGTACTGAATATGAAAGAGTGTGATTGTGTATATGTTTGTGTCTGTGGATATATAAAATAACATGATTATAATATTTATAATAAATTTTTAATTAATGTATTCAGTGGGCCCATATATAAATGCCCACTAATTTTTCTATTCTAAAAATATTATATAACATTAAGACTGGGGTTCTATTTTCAAATTTCACACCCTACGCGACATTAATATTAGATAATACTTCTATTAAGTTTACTAATTTGATCTGTGATAATGTGCAACTGTGATATATATATATTTATATATATATTATTATAAGAGTTAATAATGATATAAAACATGTTTTGTTAACTATTGTGTAAAATTTTCTGCTTCGAGCAAAAATAAATTTTATAAAATGTCTAAATAATTTACATGAATTGAATGAGAATGAAACTAAACTAAACTGTTTCTTCTTATCTCTCCCAATGTTAAGCCTACATTACATTATATTTTTAAAAAGTTTAACATTTTCCTTTAAAACACAACAGACTTATGAAAATTGTAAGTTTTTTTATGAAAAATGATCTTCCTGCTTTGTGCAAAAAGCGCGCTCTACATAATTTTAAAAATATGACCATCTCTATTTAGGAAGAGGAAGAAGAAAATTCTTATGTTCAATTATCTTATCACAGGGTGAGTTGAAGAAAAAATATGTAAACAGTTATTAAAGTACTTTATAAAACAAAGAATGAGTTTGATGCTTCTTCTTTTTAGGGCATTATGTATAGATATAAAAACCAATAGAAAGCAGAGTTATCTGGCTTATGCTTTAGATTATTTAAGATTGGCAACCCTAAACGTTTCAATAGGATTTTTATTATTAAAGCGGTATTTTTATCAAAGCATTATTAAGAAAATTTTAAATTTATTAAATATAAGTGAAATTTCTTAATAAGAAGTACAAAAATAATTCACAAAAGAAGTTAAAAATTAGAAAGCGGCAATTCCGTTATATTGCTTGTAGTGTTTTTCTGTGAATTTATCAAATTTTTATTCTGCTGCCCAGTTATATTAAACTGAATTAATATAATCAAGTAACTAGTAATAGAACCACCAATCTGTAAAATAAAATTCAATCATGGAAAAAGAGTTTTTAAAATGTTTTAAATTTATTAACTTACTGTATATACTGTTCTCATATCCAAAGGAAATAAATTAAATGCGGAAAGTTCTAAACGGTGTTGTAACAATTTTAAAGATAGATGATTAGTCTGTTGAATGAGAAAGAATATAAACATAATTTAACATTCATTTACATAAGTAAACAATAAATTAATTACAATTTCATAAGTGTTATTATTGTCCATTTGTAAAGCGTATCTGTGCAAGCAAACGCCAGTGTATTTAGTTTCCAAAGAGCATTGCCAACTCAAATATATTAAATAAACACACTTGCCGCCGTTATAACACAGAAATAATATAGATAATGGATAACTTTTCGCCGATAGAAATTGTAACGGTATATCCTTGGAAAATATTTACACAGTAAGTAAAGTGAAATAATAAATACTTAATTAATACCACAATATACCTGATTCTGCGTAGCACAATAGAGAAAATACAATTGAGCAATACAGACAAGAAACTCATAACCGATTAAGATGAAAATAGATAAATCCCATAATTGATTTAGAGTTTCACCAATCTCACATAGATCCGTATGCAATTGACAAATTTTAAAAAGTACATCTTCCGTTTCCTTCACATCGTAATAAATATGTTCACTTGAATGCTGCAGCTCGGATTTAGGATGGACACGATTTCTGGTTATGGTGTTGGGAACATTTAATTCTTTTTGAAAATATGACACGACATCTGTGTGTACCGTTTCGGACAAAGTAATAATTTTATTTTCCATATGATGAGTTTTATCTTTGTTATCATCCTCCTCTTTTGCGGTCAATTCCATTAATGCTTGATTTATAACGGTAAAGCGTATCTTTAAGGCATACAATATCATAGTAAACCAGACTTTGTCGAGGGAATTATAAATATTGGGTATACAGGAAAACAGCCATAGAAAGGACATCCAATGTGTGTAATCAACAAACATTAGAAACGTTGCCAACATAATGGATAATTCGCATACGAAAGTTAAGGTAATTAATATACAAATGCGCCGTTCAATGGGTTTGTCATTCACCGTATAGCCGGTATTGTAAATGCGTTCATCCACCCGCTGAATGTCGCTGAAAAGTTTAGCTAAACGATTACAATTCCAAACAATACCAAAACCATCAATGACCAATATTAAAACATCTATATGGGATAGAACAAAGCCTATAACAAAATTTAAAGTATCTTTAAAAGAAAGAGAGGGAGAAGGAAAGTAGATTAAAAATTGTTAAAATCCTGTCATTGCAGTTGTACTTACTTTTAGAGATTTCCGACATATTGACTTCCTCAGTTTGGGAATATACCATTATGTTGTAGCACAAACATAGACTGGTTACAACCGTTATATATAAGCCCACATCGCATTTAGTTATTTTTAGTTGGTATGATGTTTGGAAAGTGCTCCAATTGTAAGGAGAGAATCCCAATAATTTTGTTATATAAAATAAAACCTTGAAATGGCTTAATAATGGATTCACCTGCATGCGTCTGCACATGTTTGTATACAATATTGTACTGAAGTAGGCCGGTCACACTTATTGTATGTCATCAATTCTATTGATTGTTATCAATTAATTGATTTGGGGAGTAATATAGAAAATGTATAAAATTATCCTTTATTAAGGATATACTAAATTTATCATCCCATTTGTAACCACAAGACAGGTATAGAATATTAAAAATCAAGTTGAAAGTTGAAATTTTGAATACATTTTTATAAATAGGTCATTCATCGAAAAACAAAAAATGGGCGTGGTCGTAAAATTAAAAATTAAAAAAAATATGACACAAACATTGAGCTATTAAGTTGAAATTTGATGTACACGTTTATTATTATCCTATTCATCAATGTGCCAAAAATGGGCGTGATCACATATAAGATACGCCCACAATTTGCAAAAAATCGTATTCAGCGTAAAATTCGACTTGCAAGCTGATATATAATACATACTCTATTAGAAGATGTAATCATGTATCTGCCTCGCCCACTCTATCGAAGAAATTACAAATTCAATTCATAAATGTCGCAACAGTCTGCAATTAAAGTCTTTTTAATTTTTCACCAGCAAGTTTTTATTATTTTGAATATATTTTTATATATATATATGTAATACAATAGATGGCTTTTTAAATAATTTTGTTCCAAGAAGTGATGGGATAAGTATCAGAAGATGGATAGAAGAGGGTAGTTTTTTTTTTTTTTTTTTTTTTTTTTGATGTATAAACAATCAGATATTATCTACCCAGAAATATATATACATGACACAATTCAAAAAAGTAAATACAGTGTTAAAATTAAAAAAATTTGATACAGAAAAAGATCAAATAATGTCTCATTCAGGATTTTTGTTCTGGTGCTGCTAAACGCTCTTTAACGATACATTCAAAAGAATTTTGGAAAAATTTTGAAAGTATTCATCATTATTTAATTTAATTTTAACGACGTTTTTGACGTTCTTTACGTTCCTCCTGCAAACAAAATTATTATAAAAAATGTTAATTAGTGATTTGGGTTTTTCAGTTTTTCAAAAAAAACAAAAAAAAATCAATGTGAAATGATCCCTACTTTGCATTGCTTTTGATTATTGAAATAACGGTGTTCTCATTAATGTACCACTGGGAGAGAAAGAGAGATACTGTTGATTTTAATTAGATTTGATTCTTTTGACGTCTTGTTTGAAAAAATACAGTTTTTTTTTACAGAGTTTTGCAATTTCGATACTCAGTCATAATATGCTCCAATTTGACCCGTTATATAATTTAAACGATTTCTTTCTAGATTTATTAAAATGGTTATCAACGCCCCCTTGTGTTTCTTTAGGAATTCAAAAATTCTTTAAGCTGAAAGAAATTGAAATTGTAACCGAACGTCAATAAAAATTTGTTTTTGTAATGTACCTATTATTAAAATCATAGCTATTAAGTAAAAGTCTCAGCAGAAGGGCTTTTTTTTTTGCAACACGATAACAATGGCAACATCAGAGACCCCAGATAATGGTGGTTGATTTTTTTACAGAATTCTTTGTCAAACTAACAATCAATGTCCGTGTGTTTCACAGTATGCGAGAAAGCGAGTATCTCAGAGGTTGTTATATTGGGCTGAAAATTGGTATACGGACACATTTTGTTCATGAAAAAAATGCTTTTTTTTTGTTCTTTACTATAAAAATGAACTGGATTTGTTTCTGGTATTCTTTTTATATTTCTTTTATGTCATACCTTCTGTGTTAAAATGATGAGTAGACGGCGGAACATGCTTAAAACATCAAAGAAAAGATCTAATGCATGTTGAACAACGTCCATGTTGCCGGCACGTACCTTCTCGATGATATTTTGTGTATCGAATAGTACAAAGGCGGCCATTACAAAAACTCCTATATAAAGTTGTCCCTACCAGATGTATTCAATTCATTAAAATTATTCTTTAAAAAATCCCATTAAAAATTACTTACCAGTTGCACGAATAATGATTGGAAAAACATATTGAGTATACTTAACAGAGCCATAGTGTTTATAACACTGACCAGTATGCCACCCAAAAATAGGAATTTACCCTGTTCAGCAAATAGAGCGGCCAAAGATAACGAACCAAAGGCAATCATGGTGCCGACCAGTGCCGTTATTATAATTGATGGATTTATGCTGGCCACGTACTGTAATAATGGTCCCAATGTTTGACCCGAACAAAAGCCAAAAGCGTGCAACATGGCCAAACGTCTATAATAATTTTTACCATCGTCACGGTAGAAATGTAAACCAAGCACGAGTAGCAATGAGCCTAAGGCGGCAACTACCCCAAAATCGAGATAATGCCTCATTTGCAGTAATGCACCAATAGCCGTAATAGCTGATGTACCGCCCAATGTTAAGTACACCTTGGCCAAATGTTGACGCACATAAGGCTCGCTGTAATATTAGTTATAATAACAAAACATTCATGCAATAAGTCATGGAGTTAAATTTCAATTAATTCTCATTTCGGTTACTATGCTGTACATATAATTTAAAAAGTATCATTGTATTGTGGCAAATTGGAAAGGAGTGGGGTGAAGGAACATGTACATTTGTAATACATAACCTTTGTTAAAAGAAAAAAAAAGACCTTTAAACTCTTGCTTATATAAAAAATTACTCACTATTTCTGATTGAAACCATTTATTATACGATTATAATAATTCGTAGCGCTGGCCATTGTCTCTTGAAAATTTTTTCTCCAATTTAATTATTTTGATCGAATTTAATAATTGATATACACACAATGCAACCAGAAATTCCCAAATGTAATTTGATCACTCGAGTGGTTTATCTTTGCAATGCACAGGAACGTTTTATTATTCTGGGTAGATTACGTGGCTATTGATAAAAAAATTGACTATTAACTGAAAATTTCACAAATATGTCCCAGACAGAGTTTTCAAATTTTGATTAAAATTTCTTACATATTGTTTTTGATTTTTTTCTTGATCTTGTTTAATAACTTTATATGCAGTGTTGTTGGTAATGGCTTTATATATTATTAAGCAAATAAAATTATTTGTTGTAATTAATTTCCAACAGCGAAAAATTATTTTCAATGATTCTGCTATAATTGTGAAATGGTAATTGCAAATGGCGAGACACTTGTAAATAAAAGAGAAAATAAGTAGTTTTGTACCAGTGTTGCAAAAGACACGTCAGTATTAAGAGAGAGAGAAAGAGAAAGAACAGTATTGCCAGTAATTAAAATCTTTTAAAAATGTTTACTGCAGACCAGAGACGGAATTTCGCGTTTTTAAATTTATCAAAAAGATCTCAAGGTTAAATGAAAACTCCACTTTAGGTATTGAACATAATACATTGCAAATTATTGTTAATGCTAAGTAAGTCTATCATTTGCCAAATCTTTACTAGTTTTATAAAGTAGTAACTTCTCTTCTTATTAGCGATATTATTTTTACACATGGTTGCATTTTAAAAGTATGTTTTGTCAGATTTTATGCTGTACTTGAATTTAAGATTCTTTAATTAATTTTCATTATACATGAAATTAAAAAAATTTAATTAACCTTATTTTTAATGCTTAGTTTAAAATAAAATAATAATAGTCACTTGTTTTAAAGAATTTCTTATTAATGTTTTATATGACATGGTTACAGTACAGATTGTTTAATACTTAAAAAATCAACCCTTTTCTTTTCGTATTGGTCGTGAAAAGTGAGAGAGATAGAGAAGGGGAGATTATAAAAACAACAAGTTTCGCATAAATGTTTATTTTATGCTGTAGAATCTCCTCAGAATTCTTCTCATTGGTATAAAAATTTTTCTATCGATACTGTTTAGTTAATTGTAAAGAAATTATTAATATTTGTGATACGAGTGAAAATAACAAAAAAATTGCTGCCTGTAGAATTGAGTGTTTACGAAAAATGTAGAAACGGGTTATCTTCAATGAGGGGTTCGCTGTACAATACTCGTAACAACGCCACGCCAGCACTTGACGTTACCACAACCAGTAATATAGCACAGCCGCACTATTCCTATCAAGCAGTCAATTATCCAAGTAAATCTACAAGACTACATTATTATTCCGTAATGTATAGTCGAGATTGGCGTACCGCTTTAAAAACCCCACCCACATACCGCATAGGTAACCGTACCTTGCGTTTCAACTATCATATGGCTTTAATATTGTCCGGAGTATTCATATTTATAATATTATTGTATTACATGCGAAGCACTTCAACATCGACGGATGCTGCTTGGCTAAAAAATTACGCCAGTTCAACTAGTGGTCATCGAAAAGGTGCTGTCAGTGGTTCAATAAGCAGCAGCAGTATTATGGGTATGGATAATTATAGTTCCTATAATAATACATATCCTTTAACGGCACCCTTGGTAAGCAGACCGGGTCTAGTAACCTACCGCATAGGCATGGTGGCCGATTTGGATGTTAATGCCAAAATCGTGATGGGTGAAAAAATGCCTCCGGTGTGGCGCAGTTATCTAATGAGAGGTTATTTAACTTATATTAGTTCAAAGGATGAAGTTACTCTTAAGTGGGATACCAGCGATCCTCAAGTACTGGAGTCAAGTTTTTCATTGAAAGATCGAGGTCTAGAATTGTCGGAATTAGTTACATTTAATGGCAAATTGTTAACATTCGATGATCGCACTGGTTTAGTGTATGAATTAAATAATGATAAAGTTGTGCCATGGATAATACTAATGGATGGTAATGGTCACAGTACAAAAGGCTTTAAATCGGAATGGGCCACGATTAAGGATTCTTTGCTATATGTGGGCTCTATGGGCAAAGAATGGACGACCGGTTCTGGTGACTATGAAAATGACAATCCCATGTTTGTTAAGGTTATAACAACCACGGGGGCAGTACGTTCTCTGGATTGGTCAACGAACTTTAAACGATTACGTCAAGTGGCGGCCGACATTAGCTGGCCTGGTTATATGATCCATGAGAGTGCTGTATGGTCGGCGGTGCATAAGAAATGGTTTTTCCTACCACGACGTTGTTCAAAAGATAAGTGAGTATCTCTAGAAAAATATGATTGTATTAATTTTTTTAGTATTAAGTGGGCTTGGGAGACCCTACAAAGTATAAATAATCGTGATGATCAAAAGTATTGAGTTCATCTAGATATAGATGTCCATCTGTCCGTCTTTATTACGGTTGTAAATATTTAGATATGGAGCGAAAATTTTGTAGAAACAATTCTAGTTTCTAGTTGGGTAAAATCGATATAGAGAAACGCGCACAATCGACAAAAGTTAAAATTTGTTATAATTATTTATAATTACCCAATCGATCGATAAGCCAAAAAAGAATGTGTTCGTATAACAGATACGCCCACAATTTACAAAAAACCTTATTCAGCCTAAAACGCGACTTGTAAGTTGATACATAAACTATTAGAAAGCGTAACCACCACGACCATCGTTTTTGTTTCTTCTAGATATAACGAAACTCGAGATGAGCATATGGGTTGTAATATATTAATAACAGCCGATGAAAATTTTATTGCAATCGAGAGTGTACCGTTAGATGCCATTAACACACATCACACACATGGTGTATCCAGTTTTAAATTCATACCCAATACCAATGACCGCATAATTGTAGCGATACGCTCGGAGGAAGTCAATGGGAAAACTACAACATTTATAACGGCATTCGATATTAATGGGAAAACACTGCTACCTGAACAACATATTGATACTAAATATAAATTTGAAGGTATCGAATTTATTTAAGTGTGTATTTTATTAATCACAAATTTTTTAAAGAAATTTTTATTCAATTTTTGTTTAAAAATCGCCTTAATTTTATAAGTGTTAAATTGTGATTTACTATGATTTTTATTACGTATTGTACTAATAACAAAACAAACATTAAATGATGTAAAAAAATAATAAAAAAATATGAAGAAAAACACATTTTGTGGTTTCAATTTTCAAATTTTTTGTATATCTGGAGATTTCATTTATTTTTGTAGTGTTCACCACCTTTCTCTCATATACAAACTATTTAAACGCAAAGATTTCGTTAAATTTTACAGCTATATAAAAAATGTACATGATCTTGATTGTTTCTTTTTTGTAATGGTGGGGAGGGAGAGAGAGTAAACTGTTTGCATTGTAAAAATGTGAACTGCTGAGCAAATGATAATAAAATAACAGTTAATTCGTAATGTGTTGAGTAGAAATATCATACAAATAATTATTTAAATAAAGTGGTTCATATGTTAAACATGATTGAGATAATCTTGTAAATACAAATAATTTATTATACACTTTAGTGTTACAATCTAATTGGGGACAAACGGACGATTTCAATTGTAAAAGTCCTTGCACTTGCCATTACAGTAAAATTCATATTAAAAAAAGACGCTTATAAGAAGTTCTTTTCTTTTTTTTAATTATTTATCTTATATCTATAGATAAAGACAAATGGAACAACTGAACTACTGCGAACTTCAACTGTTTCATACAAATTTTTAAATATATTGAAAATTGAAATTAAGGAAACGCTTCTCTTTCACAGTGTATATATACTTTAAGAGATAATGTTATTGCCTCACTTGCTTAAATATGTTTATGAACCTGTCAAGTCAGGTTCACATATATAGAAATCTTAAAAATAATTTCGCATTATTATTCTTCCTTCAGGGTGGTATAGAAATGGAAGGAAATGATTTGTTCTTTTTTTCTTTTTATAACGCGAGAAATTCGTCGATTTGTCTAGTTTACGGGTTTGTATGCATGGGGTGATTAGAGGATTAACATTACGAGCCAAATTTAAACGTTTTCGGTACCATTTGTTGAGTAAACGCAAAACCGCCACGTTTTTCAATTAATTTCGATTCTTTAGCCGCTTTACGTTGATCAGCCGTCACCACAATTTCATTTAAAGCTTTAGCTTGCTCTGTTGTCAGATTTGTGGTGAGTAGAGCATACCAAGCGGGATCTTGGGCGGACAGCACTATAAAGATAAATGTAAACAAATGAGCCAAATAAGTAGATTTTTAATGTTTGTGGGCGTGGCTATTGAAAGGCTTTGCCCAATTCAATTAGTGTGCAATAACTAAAAGTGTCCGTAAAAAATTTCATAATTTACATGTTTACCAGTAAGGTCCCAGATCCCTTGAACTTTGTATTCCTCCTTAGTTTAAAAATTTATGCTTACCGGTGATTACTTCTTTAAATGTAACATATTCATCGATAGCATGCTCAGCCTCTTCATCGTCAATGGGTGTAGTGAAGCTTTCCAATGCCGTTTCATTTAAATCTTCTATTGACTCTTCTTCCTCATCATCCGATTCTTCGTCATCATTTTTAATTTCAGCTTTCATTTCAATGCCCGCCTCGGCTGCCTTAGTTTTGCTAAATTCAGCTAAATGATCCAAATAACCAGGTCCAAATTCATTAATCTCATCCTCATCACTCGACAAAGCCTCTGCAAGCAATCGATTATAAATTGTAAAGCCTTACATATGTTGGGCAGAACATCTTGGACTTACCTTCGCAATCTTCATCTTCATTTTCATCCTCGCTCTCCTCTTCTTGAGCCCGTGATTCGTAGGCTCGCTTGAGACCATCAAACAGTAAAATCAATGAAGGTATAATTTTATCGGATACTTCACGCAACACGGGCGGTTTGGCATCTCCCAATGAAATCAGTGTACAAATGCCCAAAACACACAATTTACGATCATGAATACTATCGGATTAAATATAGTCAAGTATCGTTAATGAATGGAAATTTTTAAGGAAACTAACCCCAAAAAGCAGTCGGTATCGTGTAGCCATTGTTTAATGAAATGCGCTGCTATGGGTTCACCATTGCTACCCAAACTTTTGGATAAATCATCCAATATGGATAACACCAGACAGGGATTGTAGTACAAGGCAGCTATAACAACCTGGATAATATTTGTTTAATAATTATTATTTTTTTTGTGGAAATTTTTCAAATAATTTTTACCTGCAAGCACATGGTGCGCAATTCTGAAGACTGAACTTCTCGCGTGAGACGCGTTAACACCAATTCAATAAATGTCCGTATAACCGAATCGATTTGTCCTTTACATTGCAATATAATCACTTCTAATAATTTGGCCGCATGACACTCGGGATCCTCACCCGGACTATTCATCAGCATCTACGCAAGTTATGTAAAAAGTAAAAATATTAGAATCGTTTCAAGTTTATAGCTCAATTTTTGTGGCAGATAACTGGATTTTTGTCGATTGTATGGGCGTGGCTATAAACTAATTTTTGCCCACCATAAATAGCGATTAGAAAGTATAAGGGTCTGCACAAAATTTCAACTTGATATCACAAAAAAAAAAAAAAAAAAACATACATACGGACACCCGGACGTGTTGTCTAGATAGACTGTTTTTGATGCTAATCAAGAATATATACACTTTGTACAGTTCCTGACGCCTTCTTCCGAGTATTGCAAATGCAATGACCCACTTAGTATACCCTTTTCCTTTTTTGGTGGCGGGTATAAAAATATTATTAAATTTGTTGAACGGAAAAATGAAAAAGTCAACCTACAGTTTTGCACATATCGAATATAGCCAATAGACGATCCGGATTTGATAGAAATGCTGGTGTATCGACTGTAACATAATTATGTAAAGCGGGCATCATATCATTGAAATAATCCATATTATCTCTTTTAAAGACTTTATAGATCAGTTCCAACATTTGCCACATTTCCGGTGATATCGATTTCGCTGTCAAATCATAAACCAGAGAAAAGGTTTCTTCGTAGAAATCTGAAATGGATAAAAGTAAAACAAAGTGAAAATGTTATAGGCGGTATAGTGTCATAAAAGTCTCTTTGTGATATATCGTTATATGGGAACGAGGTTCTAAAAATGATTGGATCGGGTCCAAATTTGTTAATTATGTTTCACCAAAATTTATTAAAAAATATCAAGATTTGAGGTATTTTGCCCTATAAAAACTTTTCTTTTTAAAGAACATTATATGATAAGAAGTTCTAAAAATGGTCCGATTGAATCCATTTTCAATAGAGTTCTTTTTTGGGCTAAAGCAAAACCTTGTACGAAAATTTCATCAAAAAATCTCAAACAATGCTACCTGTAGCTTAAACACAAAATAGACAGACAGACAGACGGACATCGCTAACAATTATTCAAGTTCAGCTAAAGTTTAAAAATACCAATTAAATGTCCACACCTACCCGTTATATTGTTTTGGAATATATGACCCACAACATTTATAACAATGGGATGTAAATTATTTAATATATCCGGATGATCTTCCATAACTGTTAGAAGAGTTTCGATGGTATTCAAGAGACCCATGGCCGTTATTGCTTTCTCATCGCCACTATCTTCCGATTCCAACACCTGACTGAACGTTGTGGCCAAATGTTGACATATCTCCATTGCCACGGGCATTAACTGTTCCGAGAATGTGTAGACAATTTTTTGCAAAACATTGGTCAGATCTTCATTTTCCGTTTCCCGTATAATTGTTAAGAGTTCTTTGGTGATGTCTTTAATTTGGTTCTCCACATACGGTGCCGCCTCATTATGTGCACTCAGGAACATTTGTAAACCAATGGCAGCTTCTACGCGAACCGGTAAATCGGGATCTTTTAATAAACAATTCGATGTTAGACGCATAATTTCACCCAAAATGTGTGGATTCTTCAGTTTAATATCGGCGAAATAGTGTAGAACCCAGCAGGCGCGAGCACGCATATGACCAGCTGGATTAATAAATTCGGGGAACACATAGGTGGTTAACATCATCTCGACCTGATCACGATACAGGCGGCGTTTTAATAAAACATCCGCCAAAGTCCCAATCATATGCAGAGCACCATCTTTTTGTTTATTATCTGCCGTAGGTGTTGTGATTACCTAACGGAAACAGGTTAGTTAGCAAATATTTCATTAACTTATAAATGAGTAAAAAAAATATGTAAAATTGTAATCGCGAGAGTTTTTTGTTAATTGAAAACGTAACTGTTAACCTTACAGAGTGCTGAGCGTGTTAACAGCACACGAACGAAGGGATATATTAACATGAACGATACGATTACGATGCCTTTACGCAATTGGTTTTGGGGACGATATCGTTGAATCTTAATCGTTAAAAATGATATCGTTTGAAAATTACGCAATGACCCTTCTGATCAGGAATATATATATACATATTTTATAGTATAATTGAGTCCTACTAAGTGACAAAAAACAAATCGGAGACACTATCATCTTAATTGTAGGATATAACAAAAATAAGAATTGAAGTGATCGTACTTGCATAATAATAGTCATGGCTTTTTGTAAAATTCCTTTACGTTTTTTACAGCTTGAATGCAATAATAATTGGGCGGCTGGCACAGGTGAAGCGTAATCTTCAAAAATATCTAGAAATACAATTAAAAAAATTATTTATAATAAAATGAAACTGCATTCATTTTGTTTTTTTCTTACCAAATTTTAAACGTATGTATTCATGAGGATCGGTTTCCCATAATTCTTGATCACTTTCTGAAAACGACATTATCGGAAATATCACATCTTGTATAATAGCTGGCATATGTGGTCTAATCAATTTCCATGAATAAGCATGACTCACTCTAAAGAAGAGTAATGTAGGAGAAATGAGTTTTATTTAGAGAAAACATAGATGAAACAAACGTACGCATTCTTTAAATAGGCCAAAACATCAGATAGAACAC
The DNA here is from genome assembly GCA_963971445.1 of Ornithomya chloropus. NCBI lineage: Eukaryota > Metazoa > Arthropoda > Insecta > Diptera > Hippoboscidae > Ornithomya > Ornithomya chloropus. The sequence continues at coordinate 1,471,389 of OZ020532.1, forward strand.
GTGGACTGATGTAAATGCGATGACGATATTGATCAAGTATTTTCATTAATACTTCTAGAACACCCTGTGTAAAGGTGGTTAAATACCATTCGGCAAATTTCTCATATTTTTCATTAATCACACATTGTGGACTTCCATAACTGTAAATATACATGTCATTATACCATCGTTTAGAGGTCGATAAAACTGTTTTACATACCGTTCAAACATGCGCAACATGATATGTAAAGCCCATTTTTTCGTTTTCCACCACGGAAACTCTGGCTTCTCATCATCATCCAAATGCGAACAATCGGGCAATGGTCGATCAGCGATTTGTCGGCATATTTCCATCCATTGAGCAAACATTTCTTTGGTTATCAAATCCAACGGCAGAGCATATTGCGTTAAGGCGTAATAATTTTTTAAAATCTGCTTCTGCAACAACACCGACTGTTCGGATTGATCATTTATTACATTTACCATCAATTGATACATAATGGGCAACAGTAAATTCATGGCCTCATTCAATGGCCCACGTTCTTCGCACCGTTTATACTCGTACGTTTTAATTAATTGATACATTGTGACCAAAGCACCGCTCCAACAGTTGGCATCGGGACTTTGTAAATATATGCTAATATTATCCACCACTTGTGGCCAACGGCCGGGAAAGTCAATTTTGATTATATGATTGGCGCAAACGGACAATTGATTTCTAAAAAATGATTAAAAAACAAATATTGTTTATTGTATGGATATGTGAAAAAGGGACGGTGAGAGAGAGATTAAACATTACTTGATTAAATCGGGTGCATGTACAATGGCACCCACAATTGCACCCCGTATCATGGCGCGATCTTGTTCATGTATAGAAAAGTTTAAGGTTTCATCCGATTTCACATCCGGATCAGCCCAACTCTGGAATATGATGTTTTTCATATAAACAGCACCAGCTTGTCGCACCGATTGTTCCAAATTATTTTGCATAACAATTTGCAAAATGGTCGGTACGAATCCAATAATTTTATGAATCTATACAAGAGAGGGTGAATATGGAAAAAGGGTATCATCATATACAACCACGCACACACAATTGGTAATTATTCTATTATTTAATAAAACTAAAACTTCATACTTATGTTACGTAAGCCGTAGTATATTAATGAATTTGTGTATGTGTGTGCGCATAAATTAGAGACGTCCTCGCGGTTGAAAACACATTAAAGTCTATTTTTAAGTATTTTTCATTTAATACGAGACTCGGCATGATTATTAGAAATATGTCATATGAGATGGTTCCCATGGTATGTTAAGGCACACATGTTATGACATCAAAGTCCTTTAGTTTTTCTTTAATTATTAATGCTTTTAATATAAAAAATCCGAGATCCTATTTTTCATAGTGAGGTGATTGAGAAAATATTTTTCCAATTGGGTACATTAGAAGTGGAGGTTGTATTTGTGTGTATTCGTGGAAAGGCTTTTGCCGTAAGTAACTGGAAGCAATGTTCAGAATATTGACCAAAACAGAAAAAGGACGGTTTCGTTTCATACACAAATTGAAAAAGTTTCCTACCATTTTACACAGCTTTATTGAACGCTATTAATTTCAGCTCATACATCTCTTAAAAGTAATGATTACGAAGCTTTTTCATTTTATGCTTATTATAAAATATATCTAAAATGGTTCCTATGAACGATTTTATTAAAGGAAAAAGAAAAACAGTTAATCAAAAACGCTCTTGAATTAAAAAACCTCTTAGCCGCCATTAAGACGACAGTATTCCACATGCTATGTATCTATATATATATATATGCAAAATATACCCTCAATAACTTTTGTCACATTTAACCTTCGCCAAAACAATACTTGACACAATCACGGAATCATCATTTGTCTTGTATTATTATGTTGTAATGTGGCGGAAGGGTGGGTGGGTATGGTACTAACCTGTGTTAGTTGGTCTTCTGCATCTCTTCTATTTTTTGGATTTGGATCAATTGTTGCACGCAATAATTCTGTCAATTTATTTGGATCCATTTTTTATTAATTTGATTATACCCGGAATGGCAATTAGGTATAATGGCAAATAGTTATTTTATTTTACGATATTTATATGTACAAAAAATTAATTGAATAAGTTTTCTTTTAACGTCGATGTTAAATAGTAGAAAATTAATAATACAATTATATTCGTTATGGGATTATCCAGGAAAAAAAACGTGTTTGGCATCCGCAAAAACGATAACACATTTCTTTTAGTGCAGACAAATGCAGACCAACACTACACATATAAGTTACACAGAGATGTTAGCATAGAAACAAGTAAATATTTTAATGAAACATTATTTTTTTTAAGAAATGAAATAAAATTAATAACATTTTATAAATTAGTAATGACTTTTAAGAGTTAATAGTAAACTTTAAACATAATTTCTTCATTTATATTAAATTATTAGAAAATTCTCTGCATAAGAGAGTTGCCAATGTGAAATGTTATGTAAAATCGCATAGAATGTGCCATTTAAACATATGTTCTTTTATGTGTGTGTGTGTTGTAAAAAGTGCGCCTTAAAAAATGTGAAAAAGTCGCGAAAAATTTCTTTCTTCATAAATTATTAATCAAAATGCAGAAATAATTCAATATAAATGTGAAAAATAGTGTAAATAGAAAAGTAAACCAATGTAAATGTGTAAAGTAAGTTTTATAACATAATTTTTAACATATAATAGTTAAAGAAAATGCAATTGCAATAGTAATGTCCTCGGTTCAGCAAAAAATGTGCAAAAAAGTATATAATTTATTGTTTCAAGTGCTATTTAAAGTTAATATTCATATTAAATCATATTTATAAGGTAAGTGTCATATAAGTAACTATGATTTCCAAATTATATTGCCTGTGGCAGAAGGCCACCGAGACTTTTGCGGGTTTTTTTTTTTTTTTGGTGTTTTTTACCAATTAATTGCTTAAGGTGAACATGCGAGTTTTACTTTATTGTGAAATTAAAAAAAAGAAGAAGAAAAAAAGAAAAAAGTCACGTATCAAACAGATACAAAGTGTGAGTGTATAGAAAATTTTAAAATATGTATGAATACATAAAATCAACGTTTTTTTGCTTCCGCTTCCGTTACTGGCTTCTACGTTTGTTACAGTTCGATTAAAGACAAATGGATCGGCAGTGTCATCAGCAGTATTCAGTGATGGTTAAGAAAAAAAGGTACGTTTCCAAAATACATCTAATTGTCTTGTTCTTATTTTTCTGTTATATATATATAAAAAATAATTTCACAATCATTTTGAACGTTTAGTGGTTTTCAAGCAAAGCCACAACATTTTGGTGGACGTGTCTTATTAAAGTGAAACGAAAACATTGTTCCTTGTCAGCATCACTTTCGTGTTAGGTGTGGGCGTCTTACAAACGTTTACTTAAAACGTATATGCTTTCCCAGCCTTATTATTGTAATGGGTATAAATTTTGTTTTAAGATTTACTTAATATTTGTCACCTTTTTGTTTTTCTGTTGCTTCTAGCGTAAACTTTACTCTATATACACGTTACTAGTAATGCTTTGTGGTGGAGTGGGTATATATTTTAACACGAGTTACGGGTATTTTTGAAATTTAAAAATTCTACATTTCTTAACATGAATGAATGTTTCCCCCCATAATATGGTTGTTGTTGTTGTTGTTGTTTCTTTGTATACGTAATCTATGTTTATTGTATAGTATATATGTGTGTATATTTTGTATTGTTTGAGGGGGGAAAGGTGTCAAATGGCGGTTTCCAAATGTGTGTACATGTGATGCTTCACCGTGGCTACTATGTAGGAAATATCAAAAATCAAATCAGTTCAGTATTAAACATATCGTGTATAAGTAAACGTATCGTGCGGGTTCTTTTTTTTTTGTTTATTTGTTGTTGTTGTGGTTAGCGCGGTCGGCCTTTGTCTCGTTTAAGAACTTTTACTCAATTGCTTCTGAGACGATTACTAAATAACTTTCTAGTTTCATATATATTCTGGTGTGTTTGAAAAATGTATTGAATTATAAATTCGGTAGAATTTTATTATATATGAAGATATTTTACGTAATCAAATTGTATGACTAATTATTGGCCTTTTAGGCGTATGAATGATTTATTGTATGCGTACATAATTGCTGTTTAATTAACAACAACAAAAGAAAAACTGGGAGTAAGGAATCTAATTGGATTGCCTAACTAACTTGCATTCCACATGTGTGCTAAACATATAGAATAATTCATTCATTGTTGTTATTGTTGTTGTTGTTTTATAACCTATTTCATATGAAATTGACAGCAATGCTCAATAAACTCAAGGGACGTGAATTCCAAAAATTAATCAATAATATTTGCATATCACCAGGTTTACTGTTCAAACGACAACAACAAAACATTTCACATTTCAATACATACGCCCGGTTTCTAAGGTGACCACACTTAGTCACTTGATATTTACTTTGTGAAAAAAAAAACAATTCCATACATCAGTTATAACGGTTGTAAAGTTGTAAACATTACGAAATACCGGAAAGTTTTTCTCACTCTCTCATTCGAGTGATATTTTATTTACAATTATATAAAAAAAAAACAAAAAAACGATCACTATTGAGGATTAATAGCCTATATATAGAGTTGGTCAACAGCATTGTTTAAATTTTGCAGCAATTTATAGAGAAATTTAGAGCGATTTATTGGCAATTAGTACGCAATTATTGTGTAAGTATAAATAATACAAGTTTTTCTTGAATAATTAAAGTCTTTTTTTAATTTTAAGATTTGCTCATACATACAGCTAAACCACTTATTATGTAATGATTATTAATGTAGCTTGGGTAGTAGCCATTCCATTAGCAACATCCGCAAGAAGGCTTTAGACACCCTACTTTTTTGATCAGCATGAACAATTGAATGGATCTAGACGTATCTGTCCAGGTCCATGGCTGTTGTTGGTATTCTTAGGCTCATATATTTTGATATATGTATTTTTTACAAGAATTTCTGGTTTCTGTACGCAGATCGCTTTTTAAAAGATAGACAAAATCATTTAAACCACGCCCACAATGGACAATATTCTACATATCTTTCACAAAAATTGACCTATTAAGTTAAAATTTGGAACATCTATTTATAATTAGCCTTTTAATGGGTGTGCCAAAAATGGGCGTGGTTGGACAACAAATGCGTATATACTCTCACAATTTACAAAAAACCATATTTGAAAGCTGAGATGTAATACATACATACTATTAGAGGACGTGATCAGGTACCTGTCACGCCTACCTACCTATTTATATATGAAGGGTATTTACAGCGCTCTCACTGAAATATTAAAGATCCTGTGAATCAGGCTAAGAAGATTATGAAATTCAAATCTATTCAATACCGGTCAAGTATACAACAGGTGTCTGAAGAGAATATTTCAATTGATTTCCATTTAACATAGGAATGCTAATATTTGTACAAGTTGTATGTGATGTGTAGTTATGTTTCATACACACATATGTTGCCAATCGCATTGTTTGCTTACTGACCCTCAAAGCGTCAATATTTGACATTTGGGTTTAATTTCCCTTTCATGTTCTAACAAGGTAACATTGAATTCCTTATTGCCACTAATATTTATATATGTACTACATATTATGTATGTGTATGTGTAGGTAGAAAATAGAAAAATAATATAAATTGTATGAATGTATGTAAACATAAAGCTATCCATATAAATCATGATATCATGTCTCTACTCCTTTATATGAAGGGCTAAACTAAGCATAGGGAACTGTTTGTATCTAATGGAAGTAAACTTCAACTCTACTAAGTTCTTTGCCACTCGAGACTTTAACTTCATAGTTTTGAGATATTTACGGTTATCTAACTGTAAGCCTTAGTTTAACAGTTATGTTCTTAAATAGTGAGAATATTTTCAAGACTATATCTGGCTACCGAACAACAATTGAGTTGAAAGTTAGTTAAAGATGCCACGCCCTTAATGTAGTGAATTTATGTAAGTGTAGGGTATTCCAGCATTTGTTTAAACACAATTTTTCCAACATATATTTATTTATTATTGTTGGAATTATAGAGCAATGTGTCTACGACGTATAAGCATAAAACACAAGAAAGCCTGCAAGTGTTGTAAAAAACAAAACGTTTACAAAACGTTTGTATATATTCATACATATATAGTTTAAGGGGAAATTGTGAGAAAATATACTCTGTTGGAAAAGGAAAATAAGAGCAAAATGAATAAAAATGAAATTTTTTATACCCTACACATAAAATGGGGGGCATACTAAGTTTATCATTCTATTTGTAATACCCAGAAGAAGGCGTTAGACACTGTTCACAGTTTATATACTTTTGATTAGTATCCAAAATCTATTCCATCTAGACATATAAACATACCAAATGTCCATACGTCCGTCTTTTTTAAACCTCTCACGATCCTAAATTTTAAGATACTGAGTTGAAATTTTATACAAACAGTTTCTTGCAGGCAAATCGCTATTTAGCTTAAGCAAAGTCGGTCATGAGTCACGCCCACAATTGTTAAGAATTTCTTTATCTGCCACAAAAATTGAGCTATGAAGTTGAAATTTTGGTACATACATTTATAATTACCTTAACTACGGATGTGACAAAAATGGGCGTGGCGGAACCTCCCATCAACAAAAATCAATATATCTGACCCAAAAATACAGCTTTGAGGATGAAATTTAGGGCACAGTGAACGACGATATGTAAAAAATGGGCGTGGTCGTATAACAGATACGCCCACAATTTAGTACACAGTGAATGCCATTCATTCATGTGCTAAAAAATGGTCAATCTGTCCTTCTATGTGAGGAAATAGTTCTCATGCTGCTACAAAAATTAATTTTTTAACAATTTTTCTGCTTAATTATTCACAGTTTACAAGATATAAAGTTAATTAATGTACTTATTAAGGAGCAGGGCTGGTAGGAATTCAAAATATGGCCTCAAGCCAAAGTTAACTTTTTTAATTGCTACGTTTTAAACTTACCTCTTAGTGCTGCTCACAGATTTGATTAATGACTTGACGGATAGATTTATTTGATTACAGTTATGCATTCTTTCAACTAATGTTGTTGAGGAATTCCTCCCTCCTTATAAATGCAAATAATACTCATATGTCACATCAGCAATAGTTTTATTATTATTGTATTTTGCTTCCTTCAATTTCATATATTGCACGTGTATTGTTAGTAAACATGAATATGAAACTTTCCCTAATAAGGTGTGCTGTGGATTGTGTGTCTCTTGGAGTGCCATTTAAGATATTTTTCAAGTGTATACAATAAAATTGTTTTTTACATTCCTTCCTAATCAAATTACTAAAATAAAATACAAAATAATATATTGTTAGAGTACATAGTGAAACCATTGAATCAATATTTATAGACTGTCTATGTTTTCTCCTAAAACTTAATGGTTACTATTACGCTTTTTCCATATTGGGATTTTTTTATATTGGGATTGATCTAGTATCTAGATGAATTGAAAATAATTGATTTCATTTGATATTTGCCTTCGATTAGTGTGTTTCGTCCGTACATCCGTCTATTCGTTTATGTCTGTTAATGTTTTGGTTATTTAATGGATTCTACAACCTTCACAGTCCATATATGACTCATCACTAATGCAATGTAAAAGGTGCATTAGCAAAATGAATTTCAATATCCTGGCATTTTTAAGACCTTTAATAAACTCTATCTAAGGATCTCTCTGTTTTTAGCACTCGTTTGTTTTATGAGCTCCCAATATTATTATTGTCAATAATAATAACTCGCCACCAAGTCTCAGGTTTCGGTTGTAGTCGTTATCTTTTTTTATGATTCATTTTCTTCCATAATTGCTGTTGAAAGTATAATTGTAGTGTAATGTGCTTGTGTGTGTGTAGGGGTCTCTATTAAAATTTATGTTCATTTAATGTTCGAACATTCAATTTATGGCTTAAATGAATGTCATGCTATGATTAAGCGTTGTCTGTGTATGGGCGTGTGTGCGCTTAGACAGGAAGAAAATTTTGTGCATAATTTTTGAACGCCATTCATTTATATTGTTTGCTATCTAATGGTTGATGTCTCGTCTCACTTGCTTTATACTATAATGCAAATATTGTTGTTGTTGTTGTTATGTCTAAATGTGTTGGAAAATGTTTGTACCTCATTTACATGGCCACCACCTTTAATTATGCGTCTAAGCCAAAAATTGTTGTCGTCGCTTTGCTGTGAGTTATCTCCTCACTGGCTGTGACTTTGTCTTTGTGTCTGTCTCAGCCAGAGATTGTCTATGCGTTTAGTTTTAGTTGTTGTTGCCTAAGCTTTCATTACTTTCGGTCTTAATGGCACTCGTTGCAAAGTGGAGTCTATGTTGTCACAGGCCAGCATGTCTCTAACATTACGTACGTGTGTTCGTATGTGAAATAGTTTCATGTATTTTTACGCATTTAAACGCATAATATGTTCACACCCCTTACATATGTATATTAAAAAAAAAAGCGCGTCCGCGTTTATGAAATATTTAACAGAAGTATTGTGTTCAAGCTGGAGGAGAAAGTGTTTTTGGAGTTTTTGTTTTCTTTGTGTACGTCTTTTTTAGTCATTCATAACATTCACGTACAACATAAATTTTCATAAATCTTTTCATACGAAATGGGTGTTTATGTTGTACATAGTATGCCGCACTACCTTAATGGTGTGGTTATACAATCTTCATCATTAGCTTTGTGAACAAGTGCAAGAGAAGATTTCGTATGGGGGGGAGTGCCACTTGATGTTACCCTTGAACCGTACATTCTTTTGTCTATGGTACATACTAACATAACATCTAGAAGTGTACAGCAGTCCTGTATGATTATTATGGCAACGATGCAACTTTGACTTTAGTTGCTGACTTGCTGACTTGCTGACTTAACTGCACTGACAAGCCAAACAATCAAATGAATGTTTGTTTTGTTTATATTTCCCAAGAGATCCCAGGCATGATTTTACCGCAGTGATGGTTAAACAACGGCTACGCAGAGTGCGGCCGTCGCTGTTACTTTATTATTATATTGCGAAAGTACTCGAGCAAGCGAGCTCATTATAATAAGTTGAAGAAAAAATAAGTATATAAGAAGAAGAAGAAGGAGAAGAAGAAGAAGAAGAAGAAAAATAAGACGAAGAAAACATCAAATAGAAAGAAGCCGAAGAAATGTAAGCGAATAACTGAAAGAAAGGCAAGAAACAGTGAAGGTAAAAGAAGAATAAGAAAAGGAGAAAAAGAACAAAAAAGAATATAAGAAAAATAAAGAGAAAAGGGAAGAGAAGGAAGGAGGAAAAACAAAAAGAAAAATGATAAGAAGAAAGGAGTAATAAAAGAAAAATATGTAATAGACGAAGGAAAAAAATATAAAGAAGAACAAAAAGGACTTTAAAAGATGAGGAAATAAAAGAAGAAGAACAAGAAAAGAAGAAAAAATAAGAAGAAAAATTAAAAGAAGAAGAAAAAAGAACAACACAACGACAAACACCGCACAAACAATCATTATTTATGATTAACCATAAACAAGACCAACGTCGCTGCCAGCACCATAACAAATGCCGCATAGTCGCCGGGAGCAGCAATTTAATCGAAAGTGAAATGACTGCATATCTAGTTTTTATTACCAGTGTTCTTGTATTTTTCCTTACAAACCCACAAACACAAATATCTTTATATAAATATTTCCACTGTGTATACTTGCGTCCATACTTACACAAATGAGTAAGTTGAAATATTTGCTTCAGAATGCTGCAAACATTTACAGCTCTTGCATGTAAATCAAAATATTCAGTTATGTATAAAGAAAATACATAATATTGGAAGGTAACCTAACTCTAACTCTCCCCTCCCACAAGTGCAGACATTCTTAATCATCGATCAGCAACAAAATCCGAATCGACAATAACAATGTCGGTAGGTCCACATATCTGTTTTTAGCGGAGCATCGAAATTTGCCAATTTTAACAATAACATCCATACAAGCCAGCTAGATCAATTCGGACTTTAATGACAATAGTCCTTGACACCTTCTTCAAGGAGATCCAAAGGCAATAACAAACTTGAAATATAGAAAAATTGAAAATTATTCTGCGTCTTTTCTTTGGGCACAATTCACAATTTATTTCCATATCTTATTACAAGCAATCTTTGACCAGAGATGAGTGGCTGTGACTATGATGGCACTTGAATAATAATTTAGCTCAAAGGGTGGCACGATGGGCTGCAGCTGCAGCTCTAGCTACAACTTGATGATGAAGACGATGATTGGTTTTATGCGAACCAACTAAATAACGCCTCAGGTTTGAAATGTTGTAAAACATGTTTATTCATGTAACATGTTCATAAATCTGAATCGGTGCGATTGCGTTTGGTTTCGATTTTAGCGCATTTAGCAAACTCGCTTGTATTTTATGTTTATGTGTTGCCGTTGAAAGATGTAATAATTTGTAAAAAAGACCAAAAAAAAAAAAACAAAAAAAAAAAAAAAACCAAAAAAAAGGAAAAATTTCCCTCAACACACGTGTTACAAATAGCTGCAAAACATTTCAGCAAACTTGTTCTCTCAACCCACCCCTTGAAACACACATTGGTGCACTCGTAAACGGTTTAAGTGCAAGTTTTCTTTTGTTTAGCTTTTTTTGTGTTGTTGTTTAATCATGTTTAATGTTATGAAAAGTGGTTGTTACATACATATGTTGTCATTTGCGTCGTTATGAAAGCATTTTTAGTCATTTATGGTAAAACAGGATGACCGGACTGACTGACTGACTGTATAAATATAAATCAATCAACTGATCACTTTCATTTATAAATTGATGTCTGGGTTTGAATTGGTGATCGATTATGGAAATTTTCTCTATTATTTATACTTCTTTATAATATAGAAGAAGAAGCATTTAGAGTTCTTTTTATACCCTACACTTACGATGGGAGAAGGTATACTAAGTTTATTATAACACGTAGAAGGAAGCGTCAGAGTCTGTATAAAATATATATAATCTTGATCAGCATTAAAAACTGAGTCATTCTAAACATATTTGTCTGTGTGTCCGTGCGTCAATCTTTTATTGGCACATCGTTCGAGAGCCACGCCCACATTAGTTGAGAATTTGTTTATCTGCCATAAAAATTGAGCCATGATGATGAACTTTGATACACATTTTTATAATTACTCCTTTAATTGATAAGCCAAAAATGGGCGTGGTCGAAAAACAGACACGCCTACAATCGACTAAAATCTTTTTATTTGTCACAAAAGTTTAGCAATGATGATGAAATTTGATATAGGAATGCCAAAAGTAGGCGTGGTCGGATAACAGACACGACCATAAAACCGTATACATAGTAAAACTCGGCTTGAATATATTCGGCTTATTATATATTCTATTAGAGGGCGTCGTAATACGTACCTGCCACGCCCATCGCTTGTTTATGTAGAGGTGGAGCATATTTAAGGTGTGGCCCAAGCCAACTTTACCTTTTTTCCTAGTTATTTCGTTATATAAAATGATGATGAAAGTAATTTTCTAGAACGATTCCTTGCATCCTTCTCTTCTTCCCTAAGCAATAAATAATATCTTTTTTAATAAGCAACCAATGTGCAGTAGAGTCACCCAATATTATAGTGCAAGTGTTTTCATATAATGAAAAATTCCCAATGCGAGCGCTTTACGACCGCTTCAAACAAGTACGAGTTGGATGTTGTATGATGGTTGTTGGTAGGCAACCTAAAGGCAAATTCTCGTCACATTCTTTAAACGTGAAATGTTTTGTTTTGCCATTAACGTAACAACGCTTCTGACGTAAGGTTGAACATATATTTGAAAACGGAAGACGTTTCGAGAAGTAATAAAGTCAAGTCATAATACTGGAAATGCGTGCGTTATACAATATAAAAAAGTGTTAAAAAAAATGTAAAAAACTTGATAACAGAGAATATAAGTTGTACTGTACATATTAAGTAATGTAGAAATAACAATTTTTTTAAAGCTTAATAAAAAATTATTTTGCAAAGTACAGCTATAAACTATAAACTAACTGGGGAATATGAGTTTAGAAGAGAAAAGCAAAAAAGAACAGTTTCCCATATGTAATTATACAACAACAAAAATAATAATTAATAAAAACAAATTCGCGCAGTTTTAAACTATAAAACAAAACAACATTATAAACGATTTTTTCAAATTTTGCAAAACTAGAAATTCAACTTATTTTCTTTTTTATATGTGAGAACATTTTTTTTTGTTTTGTGAAATTCCTGTGTGTTTATATGAACGCCGGCCACTAAAAATAAATTATATGCAATCTAAATAATTTGTATTTTTGCTAGTGGTGTTAAAGTAAAAACAACAACATATTCAAAACAATCACAACAAATAATAAAAGTGTTAATAATTGTTGTTGTTGTTTTTGTATTTTCATTTCATTTGTGTGGAACTTTCACAGCAACGCTCTAAACACTTTGATTTGACTGCAAAGTGCACTTGATCAGCTATTGACTAAAGGTTTCCACCAAAAAAGAAAAAAAAAAAATTTAAAAAAATCTTAAAAAAATTAAAAAAAAATTCTTCAAATCATTCAAAATTATTAACATTCATAATTATTAGAGCAGCTCATGAAATTTTATGAAAATTATTAAATAGAGCTTGACGCGTTCTAAAAAGCTGCCTTGTAAGACTCTCTTTAAGCCGCTTGCTTACTACCTATAGCGGTCAATATAGTCAAACAAACAATTGCTATTGTTCCCATCATCCACTTCAGCTACAGCCCTCTACCATATTAAATCTACTGGTTACTGGTTGCTTTCTTTCAATTATCACAACGGTTACACTAACGTTAATAATAACAATAACATAAACAGACCACAACACTCCAATTTGTTATTTGTTGTTGTACCAGCACCAGTACCAGTACCAGTGGTAGCAGTGTGGTGCTAAGAAGAAAATTGCTGGCTTACATTTTTATTTACCATAAATACACGAAAATATGTATTTAATACAGGTGAGAGTTGTATGTAAAATGAAATGTAAGAGAAGTACATTTGGTTTAGACCAAATTTAAATACCCTCCACATCTAAAATATAGCGGTAGACGTGGCAGGTATATGAGTATACTTGAATACACTTGAATAGTGTAAAGTATTCAAGTTGAATTTAACCCTGAGGATGGTTTTGTGGACGTGTCTTATCTGATCACGCCTACTTTTGTCACATCGTTGGGTGGGATAATTATAAATGTACAAAAATTCATCATCATAGTTCAATTTTTGTGGCAGATAAGTAAATTTTTGCCAATTGTGGGCGTGGCTATTGACCGATTTTAACCAATTTAAAGAGCGATCCACAATTGTACAAAATTTCCGCTCAATATCTCAAAATTTATTGTCGTAACGAGTGCCAATAAAAGATGGACACCCGCAAGTACGGACTTACATCGCTAAATAGGCTTAGTTTTTGATGTTGATCAAGAATATATATATATACTATGTAGTGTCTTTTTGAGTGTTGCAAATGGAATGTTAAACTTAGTATACCTTGGTGTTTTATGTGGAGGTTATAAAAACGGTTCATTTCAATTGTTTAAAAAAATCTCCATAAAACACGTGTAGTTTAGAGATGTTTTTATGCAAATAACTAATTATGTTGGGATTTCTAATAAAATCGAAACCTTTTAACTTTCTTTTTATTAAGAAAACCGAAAGCGATCTTTGAACAAGTCAACTCACCCAATTCCAATTTTTAAATATAAATGAAACCATTTTGTCGGTAATAGAAAAGCAAATCTTTGTATTTCGAATTTTTAAACTGTCTTGCAATTTTACAATTCCAGAAGTAATCAGGGCAAACAGTTCACAAAATGTCCTTTTTCATTTATACCTTTACCTTTACCATTGATTCTTTCCCGGACGATTTTCAGTAGTATGAGGTTTTGCAGGAGGTACGGGCATAGGTTGATAAGCCGAAACAATTGTATATAAAATGCCGGTGGAGAAGATCATCATTTGTAACATTTTTGCTTGATAATAGGTCTAGAGGAATATTAATAATTGTACCTTAGACTCTTTCTCTCTCTCTTTGTTTGTTTGTTGACTTACCTTATTTATGTAGAGGGGTAAAGCGTCTTTGCCAACACGTTGTTTATGCCATTCCAAGCCACGATACAACCAATATGTTGGCCACGCTAAAACACCACATGCTAAGAAGGGCGCTACGGTTTTCAATTGATTTTCAAAATTTTCACTTTGCAATACTTGCCGTACATCCTCACCAAAATTCGGCTCTATAAAGACATTTTGTAAGATATTAATTGCGAAACATTGACGCGTTCCAACATACTTTTATTATGCACCGAACCAAACATATAATTGACTACATTGGTTACTACTTTATTTAAATCCATTGCCCCGTGTAATATTGCAATAAAAAATATGTAGAAATTTTGGTTTAATTTCGAAAATTTTTGTTACAACAATGTTTTGTCGAGCATATTTGTCAAGGCTGTCATTTGTATAGAAATGGAATTATAAAAATTTTGACGAAATATAAAAAACAAGTACTCTTAGTTTATACCAGCTCTTGTTCGTTCTGTAAATGATTCATAAAATATATATATATAATGACACGAAGATTGAAAAGGGCTACCAAGTGTTCTTACACGGGTTTTATTCCCTATAGAAAGTTGTGGGAGTTCCTTGTATTAGTGAAAGGTATAACACTGCAGTCTGCGGTAATGAGAAACCTTGTGAGAATTGATTCCTTTAGACTGACAACGTAGATCGCAATCTACGCAAAAATTGGAGCTAAGAATCACAGTCTATGAAAAGGGTAAGATCGACCCAGTTCTTGCATTTACAGAAGTTTTTTTGCCTCATTTTGCTAAGTAAACCTTTTTTAAAGTATGAACCTTCAATAAATTTCTTAAACAGGCATCATTTCCTCTTGAAATTTTGAAATAATGACAAAGTCAATATCTAAAAAATTAAAGTAGAGCCATTAAGCTCTCTATAGACTCAATGGAGACTTTCTATAAATGCTTTCTCATTGACAGATACTCGATTTCGATTCCTTTCAATTTTTAACCCAAAGTACCAAAAAATTATTATACGAGGGAGGATTATAATTCATAGGTAAACCTTATAAGATTGACTACTGGAATATTACATTCAGCATCATGAAACTCAATACAGGAGGAGTAAAAGTAATACACAAATACTAAATATTGGTATTCCAGTAGTTTACAGTAATAACAAGTAATGCCTGAATACCAAGCTTTAGTACTTCGTTTTACATTCGTCAAAAGCACAATTTATGTGTATTAAATAAATGTAATATAAAGTTTATCATATCATTTTGTACTTTAGGAAGCACTTTTACGATTTCTTGAAAAAGCATCCAATAAACATAAGGCCACAATGCCCAGTTGTATACACTTCGCTTGGGTATATGTCTAAAATATGAAACAAAACTCTTCTTATACACTTGATGTTATATATAAAACAACTGAATTACCCGATTTATATAATAGGGCAATGCCACTGTTTGTCGATGTGAGCGCCATTCAAAACCTCGATATAACCAAAAAGCGGGCCATGCTATAACACTGGCAATTAAAAAGGGGCGGGCCTGATACAATTTATACTCAAAGTCACTGGGGAAGTTATTATGTAAAAATGTTTGAAATTGGGTGCCATAGTTATGAAAAACACCTTCATTTTCTGTTGGAATATATTGAAATCAATAGCTTGACTGGGGTTGACATTTCATTTGTAATTCTTACCATTGGACAGTTTCTTTGGGGTTTGTCGTTCTAGTCCCATTCTAACATATGAAGGCTGCGAATTTAGTTGTTGCGAAAATTTTGTTCACCAAACGTTTAAATATATTTTCTGGTTTTTGAATTTTTTGAATTTTTGTATTTTTTTTTCAAATTGTTTAAATTTAATTTAATTTTGAGGAGTAGAAAATATTTTAACTTATGACAATCTATTGACAAGTTTCATGTCAAACATTTAACGAAAAATGAACTAAATATATAGAGATAATAATTTATATTTTAAATGTATTAAAATTTATAATTAGTACTAGTTTTAACTAATACTTAACTTTTTCCGTGAAAATGCAATTCAATAATGAAAGAGAAAAAGAGTGAGTCGCGAAAGTGTTAAGATAAATACTTAAAATATTACATGAAGACTAATGTTTAACAATTAATACTAAATCATCTAATCTAAAGAACTTAAAATTTGTGGGTTTGTAAATGGAATGAAATCTGTTGGTTTTGAGAAAAAATAGCTCAAACGAAAATGAAATTAACATTGAGTTAATACATCAAAAAAGTATCGCACTATAGGCATTAGCAGTTGTTTACTCATTCATTCGTTAACTGTTATAACCCAAAAGATCACAAAGTTATAAAAAAAAAATGATTTTTATTTAAATAACGCGCATATAAATTTAGTAAATGTTTTTCTTCTTTGTATTATATGCTGATTCCTGATACAATCGCGATAGGCTCAAAAATCACTCAATAGTCCTCATTGTTCTTCTTATTAAACATTATTAAAACAATTTCTTTGAAACTCCGTTATATACGATATTTGATAAAAAAAAGGAATGTTTATATAATAAAGGAATGCATGCAATATGAACATGCCATAATTCAATAATACACACTCACTCACACACAGATATTGACCACTAATTCGCGGTTGTACATATGTCACTATTTGTCAGAGGATGTGAAAACCTAATGATCATTGGATCGTTGTGGTTTTATACATGAGCGACTCCACGCAACACCAATCTTGCGTCTCGTTGACTTATGCTTTCTTTCTTTCCTTCTCATATGTTTTTATTTGATATAAAGGAATGTTGTCGATTTTTTGCATACCAGTACACATATATGGAAAATTTAAATGACATTTATTAAAATACTTTTTGTACCCTACACATAGGATGCTAAGTTATATTAAGTTTGTTATTTTACTTGCAACATCCAAAAGGAACCGCTAGAGACTCAATATATGTAGTATATATATTCTTGATCAGTATTAAAAATTGAGTCGATCTAGATGTATGTCCGTGCGTCTGGGTGTTCGTCAGTCTTATGGGCGTAAATTGTGAGATATCAGTTTGATTACAGACACTTGTAGTTATTGCAGAGAGATAGCTATTTAAAATGAATAAATTGAATAAAATAGGTCAAGAGCCACGCCCACAATCAACGAAAATCTATATAACTGCCACAAAAATTTACCTATAAGGTTGAAATTTGGTATACATATTCATAATTATCGTTTAAATCGATGTGCCAAAAATGGGCATGGTTGAATGACAGACACCACTACAATTTCCAAAAAACTCTATTCAACGTAAAACTGAACTTAGAAGCTGATACAGGCTGAACTATTAAAGGGCGTAATCATGTATCTGTCACGCCCACTGCTTGTATATAGATGTGGAGAGTATTTAAGATTTGGTTTAAGTTAAATTTAGTTTTTTTTCCTCCTTTCTGGTTACATTCCTTTGAAGGTGGCTAAGAGAAAGCTTTACCTCTATTTTTTATCATATAAATAAATGGCATCCATTAGATGGATGTTGTCTTTAATTTTAATTAATGATTAAAATGTATATCATTAATGTATTCTAAATATATCGTATCTGTTAACTTTAGTAACTATGTGAGAGTTACAGAATCAAATGCTTGTTGCACTGTATCTCTCCCTAATGCTCCATGTAAGGAGTAGAGAGTTGGTTTCTTTTTTATTGTCTGTAAAGTACTTGTACGTATGACTGAGTATACCTCACTTTGTCACGTAGATTATGACCCTGAAGGAATTTTTTTTATTACGGTTTATATAGTATAAAGCAGTTGTCGGCAATCTGCGGCTCTTTTACACACTTTGAAGGCTTCGGATTCATATCCAAGCTTTTGTGAGGCTTTTTAAATTTAGTTAAAACTCTGACAGTATCTAGAAGGTGATTGACTCGTCTAAATCAATATTAGAAAGTTGAGTGTAATGAGCCATGTCTATCTGTCCGATACAGAATGTTGAGTGGAATTAATCATGTCTGTCTGTCCGTTATTGGTGTTTGGAGTCGGAGTTTAGAAAACCAGTTGCCAACCGCTGACACAAAGCATTGAAAGCATGCATGCGTAAACTTTTTAACATGTTTATAATGTTATGTATACAAATATGAGCCTACGATACTTTGGAGCATCTTATAGAAGGTGTAGTAGTACAGTATATAAGATTCTGTAACGCTGCAGCCTATCAATTATGAAGCCTCAAATATTCAATTTCATGCTATAATACAATTTTTCTTTTTTCTATCTTCTTCTTCTTCTACGTATTCTATAGTCATTTAAGTGATTCTTTTTTTTGTGCTTGTGTATGTTTGTATACTCGTATACTCTGTCACCTATAAATCATACGCTTTAGATCTGCTGCTATCTTATTAATGGCCTCACCTTACTTTTTTTCTTATTTTAATATCATTTATAAGCATATTTTTTTATATATCTATATACATACACTTATAAATGCTTTTTGGTAAAGTTATCTGCTCAATCCGTTTCGGTTTGAGGTCTTCAAAGCATTGTATGGAAATGCTTACGCAGAATATTCACTTTATACCCTCTCCATAAGGTGAGGGTGTATTTTAATTTCGTTATTCCTTTTGTAACAGGCGGAAAAATAAGTCAGAGACACTGCATCAAAATGTTTACGATTTCTTTGGGTCCTTTTGTTTGATCCTGAAATGCCCAAGCAAGAATTGAACTGAAATTTCTTACACACATTCTTCGTAATATGAAGTTTAGTTTCCTATACAAAATAGAAATCGCCAAGTTATTGACTTAAATATTCCATAAACTTCAAATTATTGGTAGGATAACAGACACTCGGGTTCGATGCCTACAACACTTGAACTCGTGAATGGCGTAATGGGGTATTTTTAAAAATATTTTGTCATTTAGGGCACTCCTGAGTGCCATTACTTTAAAAAAAAAATTATATATATGCCACGCCCGTTGGTTATGTATAAATGTGAAGGGTATCTTATAGTTGGCTTAAGCCAAAAGTAGTTTTTTTACTTATTATTAAATATCTTGAAAAAGGTGGTCGAGGTCAAGAAGCTGCAGCCATTCTTCGTACATATTTGCACACTAGCCATGTACTGCTGCATAATTTAATAAATTATACATCTTGTAGATTATGGATTTTATAAACTTGTAATTATCTTAAAATAATTAAGGTGAAGTGATTCGTAATTAAAATCAAGTGATACTCTAAACACAAATATGAATGAATCGCAAGGGTTGAGGGTTCGATACCTACAACAGTCCAACCTTTTGTATAATAAAAAGTTACCATGTACATTCTAAATATATTTTTTTATAGTATAAAGCACTTGTTTTTTTTATCAAGAGTAGCAATGTGACTTATTAAGCTTATCTTTTGTTTTGTAAACGAAGCATTAAAATAAAATCCAATTAAATCCAATATCAAAGTATTTAAATACATAGTTAATTTTCCTAGTGTTTGCCACAATTTGTTATTTTACACACAATTGGAGACCTTGTGTGAACGTACATATATTTTTGTTTTCTCCCTCTCTTTCACTTAAGTTGGTGTAGAACTGACATAGGTTTTTTTTATACCCTCCGCATAAAATGGTGGTAAGTTTGAAATTCTATATGCCAACACCCATTAGGAAATATCAGAGACCTTATAAAGCATGTATTCTTGATTTGTATCAAAAACTGATTCGATCTAGATTTGAATGTCCGTATGTCCAACTATAGTTGACACTCTCATGATCTTACAATTTTACGATAAGCATTTTTGTATGCACATTTCTATTTTCTGCTTGGAGATCGATATTTAAAATGGTTAAAATCGGCCAAAAACCACGCCCACAAGCGACAAAAATCTATTTATCTACCACAAAAATTTAGCTATTAAATTGAAATTTGGTATACTTATTTGTAATTACCCCACTCATTGATAAGCCAAAAATGGGCATGGTCGGATGGCAGATACTGCCACAATTTACAAAACACCGTAAAACTCTCTAAAAAGCTGAAACGTATGTAATGCACTTTTATAGTGCCTAATCATGTGACTGTCACGCCCACTTTTTGTATATAGTTGTGCAGGGTATTTAAGATTTGGTCTTAGCCAATTTTTTTTTTACTTATTTGTTGTTGTTGACGCTTATTTATTTAAGTTTTCCAACAGCAAACGCATGTTTACTGAAATATTTTACTTTGTTTACCCTCTTTAGAGACAGTTGAAGAATAATTAATTGAATTGAGTGAAATGGAATATATTTACAATAATACAATCAATAAATCGCTGAGAGTATGTGCGGGTGCATTTATGCAGACAATGTTAAAAGTAATGTTATTGTTGTTGGTAGTGCTGTACTATTGTCATTGCTGTTCATTGAAACCTTTCAACAACAAAATATTTGCTTTGTTTTATCTGTTATTCTTCTTCTTCTTCTTCTTAAGGCGTCAGTTCTTGTTGTCGTTGCATTTAAAATCAATAAAATGTCTACTTACACGATACAATCAATACTTAGTACGATACAGTATATTTTGTCCATTAATTTATCAATTGTTATCAATTATTGCTTCAAATTTTACATAAATTGAAAATGATTTATAATACTTTAGATAGTTATGATTCTGACCGTCCTCAAATTTGCCTTAGGCCAAATCTTAAATACCCTCTACATCTACATACAAAAAGTAGGCGCGCACATATTACGTATCAATCGGCAAGTCGAGTGTTACGCTGCATACAGTTTTTTGTAAATTGTGGACATGTGGACATTATAGTCTAGATCTACTCAGTTTTTGAAGCTGATCTCGTCCTTTTGAATGTTGCAAATGGAATGATAAACTTAGTATACCCCCATCCTTTATGGATGGGGTATGAAAAAAAAAAATCACAAAGGACTTAAAGTCAGTGAACTGTGATGAACTCTTTCTTACCATAATTGTAAAATATTTATTGTTGGACGTTAGTTTAAATTTTATGAAATAAAAATATATACATAACTAATTAATCTTCCATTTTACGTATACCTTGTACTTAATAAAAAAAGATTGTTTATTCAATTTTTATAAGCTAAGCACGTATAGTTTATAATAAACCATCCCAACAATAACAAACAAATATTGTAAATGAATACGGACCTAATTGAATGACAGAGAGTCGTCATTGTTTCAAGCTTTTAAGTGACTTGAAGAATTTCAATTAGCATTTATGGTAGGTTACGTAGGTTGTTTAGACAACTAATAATTTCTAGAAAATGATTTATTTTTTTTTGTTTTTTGTACGCTGTGCCGCCTAAAGGAGAAGCTTAGCTTTCGAACAATGTTTATACCCTCTCCATTGCAGTGGTGGATTACTAATAAGAAAGGATACACTTTGAGACATGTTAGGTTCACAGTTTAGGTATAAATATGGAGCATAACTCAATTCTGACCTAAGACAAGCTTTTGAGCTTGATCCTAATAGTTGTTGGAATATATTTTCTTTATTTTTTCTATATCCATTTTACAGTTATAGTGTTAGCCTTAGTTTTTAAGGCTGGTCAACATCAACAAAAAACTATTTAGCAATTAAACTTTCTCTTTAACATATCTCTCTAATAGATCCAAACATACATGCTAGTCCATATAGAGAAGTTTTGTAAATTACAGAGAAAGACTCAAGTAACTGTTAAACATTTTAAATTGCCGATTTTTGTACCCTCTACCTAAGAAACGTGATATACTAAGCTTGTCATTCCGTTCGAAAGTCTATAGATCTATAAATCTGTGTGTTTTCGGTACTCTCATTGTTGTTAATTTTGACCTAATGGAATGAAATTTTTTACAGACACCTTCTGCATGTAGATCGCCATTTAAATTAGGCAAAATCGGTCAAAAGCCACGCCCACAATCGACAAAAATCTCCTTATTTGCCACAAAAATTGATTTATGAAGTTGAAATTTGGTTTACATATATATAATTATATCAAAAAAGGACGTGATAGGATAACAGACACGCCCACAATGGACAAAAATCTATATATATGCCTCAAAAATAGACCTATGTATAAAGTTCAAATTTGGTATAAATATTTATAATTATTTCATATATCGATGTGCCAAGAATGGGCGTGGTGGAATAGCAGCCCTATTAACGATTTAAACAAAACCGTATTCAGCGTAAAGCGTACCTTTCAAGTTCATATATAAAACATACCCTATTAGAGGCCGTAATCAAGTACCTGCCACCCCTAAATTTTTAAATAGATGTGCAGGGTCTTTAGGACTTGACTTAAGCTAATTTTATTGTTAATTTTTTATTGGATATTATCTAAATTTGTAATATTGTTGTTGCTGTTGCGCATGGAACAATCATTACTAACCATATGTTAAAAAATAACAATAATCTATCTGAAAAACAATCTCTTGTTAGCTAAGTCTCAACATTTAACATTAAAGACACCAAAGCTGGGTGTTGTTGATATAAACGATGTTCACGAATGAATGAATGAATGAATGAATGTGTATGTACTCAAATCAGGCTATAGTTTGATTGATAATAATGATAAATGGAGTTTAGTGAGAGCTGATGCTTGTTATATCATCAACATTATTACGATGGCATGTTAAGTTGTGTTGTTTTATAGGCAACTACCAAAATCAGGTTTTCAATGACAATAAAGTGGAGTAGAGTATGTAATGATCGGACTCAACCGACTATAACATTTTCTCTTGATGACTTTAACTAAATGAAGCTTTTTGACTGGTTCCGTATACATTTTTAAATAAATACTTATTATGTACACACACATATATTTATTAATTGTTTATGTTTGTTTGTGTATACTAGCAATCATCTGGATCGTTTAAATTGTATTTTAATTGTTGCTGCATTTGAGCACGTTATCTATTTTCGTTTTTTAGTTCAAACAGGTGTTTGGATATATAATTGTTCGCCTAGATTCCTTAGATACTTGTGTGTATATGATAGGTGTACCAAATTACAATGAATGTTATATAAAACCAAAAGATATTTATTTGTACAAATGTTGGATTTGTGCTGTCTACCATATATCAGGTTTTCTTTCCACTATTTAGCTTAAGGCTTATGGTAAATATAAGGTGCTTGATGTATTGCTTTTAAATATAAACAAATTTTTGCCCGTTTTAATAACACACTCGTTAACATTCAAAATTAAGCAATTTATTTATTTAAAGTTATGTTGCGTGTGTAGGCAGACTTTTCGAAACTGAAAAAGACAAAATAAGTAAAAATGTTGCAATTTGATCAAGCTGGACTATTTAATACCCTACATCGCTTAATTCCACATAAAAATGTCACTTCGTGACCTATCTTTATATGGCAAGGGGTTCTAAAAATGGTCCAATTTGAACCATTCTTAATATTGAACATTTTAGGGTCAAAGCATGCCCTTGTGACAAATTTCATTGAAGTGTCTTAAAAAACTGTGGCCAAAGCCTTGCTTACATGAACACATAACATCCAGATGGACAGACGGACATGATTAAATCAATTCACTTTTTGTTACTGAATCGTTCAGATGGTTAAGATACAAGGTGGTCTTTTAAGAGTTGCAAACATTCGCACAAACTTTATATACCCTCTACCGTTGGTGGTGTAATGTATAAGTAAAATATCATTTATTTACATTCACACACATTTGCGTACATGATACTTATATAGATGTCAGATAAAATATAAACATTTATGGTTGCATGAGGTTGTTATTATTTATGCATTTTTTTTTAACTTTTGTAAACTTGAACTTGCCTTGAAAAAGATTTAAGCGGCATTTTACTTATATATGAATTAACTGCTTTTTACTCATACTCTTACATATGTTAATTATATATGGTAAACGTAAGTACAAAATAGTTTCAGTATTTGTATTGTGGAAGAGAGATGAGACAATGCTACATTTTACATCGTTCTCTTATACGAATCAAGCTTGTTTAGTCTACCTTTGCAGTCTTGTGTTAGGGTCCGGACCTAGGGTTACAGTTCTTGTTAGGGTGGACGACTTAGTGGGAGGGGTTTGATATCCTACAAAATTTCTATATTCTTGATTAATTGAAAATTCTTCAAATCAAAATATTACTTTTGTTACTTGTTAAGATTTCACTGCCGTTTGTGTATTGATCGATAAATATTTATAAATAATTTTTAAATAGTTTTTGTAGGCACATCAATAAGTAATATATTGAATTTTATACTATTTCTGACATAATTTTGTCATAAATTTTTTCTAATTTTTTTTTTATTTTTTCTCTCGCCCACATCGATTTTGAAAATATGATGATATGATGTATTTAAGTATTATTTTTATTTCGCAGTAAATTTTTTTATATAATTATTGTGAATATTGTGCTGTTGAGGAATTTTTTTTATGATATTTTTACTGACTTGACTTTAGCTTACTACTACTATCTAGGTCTAAATCTTTACGAGTTTTTAATTTTTTGTATAGTAATCGAAAATTTTCCGTTTTATTTCCTTCATATACTACTGCTTTCAAACACTTTTTTCCTTCTATCTCGCTCTACACCGTTTGCCAATATTTGCATTGTTTCGTACACCCCATTGACCTAAATAAATATGCATGTAAATGCATGCATAAGTTGTGTTGATTGTATTGTATGTACACGTGTGCTAAAGTAATTTAAACTCTTTAGCTGGATTGGTATATATATGCAGTAGGTGAATGGTATGTGCGAACGTGCATATTTAAAAAAAAACTTATATAGTACGCGAACAGATGGACGGAACGACAGACAAGTCTTTTTGAAATTGTTATAAACCGTAAGTGCAATGTATTTATTGTTCAACGGTTGCTGTTTTCAATTGTTTTTTTATATTTGTTTGCTGATGTTGTTGTGATTTTACTGACACTTCATAGTTATGTTTGTATGTAGTCACTAATTAAGATTTACTGTAGAAGCTTCCGCTTTTTTCCAATGCCTAGATATACAGATATCTTCTTTTATAAACGCTTAGATGAAACGTTTCATTTCTAAACACCCACATCGGAAGTGATAATGAAAAAAAAAAAACCTGCAAATCATTAATCATCTAACTTCTCATTAATTTAAACAACGAACCCACAATGAATCATCGTATAATATATATAAATGTCACCCTATCTTGTAATCAATATACAGCTCTCTGATATCTGCTTTCCACCTTTATTATGGTAAGTTGTAAATCGAATATTTAACTTCTTTAGAATTTCATATAAAAGACGGTGTCCGTCTGTCCATGTAAAGTTGTTCAAGTACAGGCCGAATTTTTGAAGATACATTAGGGAAATTTGGTACAAACTTTGCTTTTGGCAAAAGCTATAGAATACACAGCCTACTGAGAAAATAAAGTTTTAATCTTACAACTAGTATGAGATGTCAAATGCTCGGGACTGACTGACTCTAGCATTTTCACAGATTCACAGTATATGAAAGAATAATTGCCACCCTGTCTATGAATGTTAAATATTCAATATAAAGTTCAATTTATTGGTTTTTAATAAATCAAATTTGTAAATGTAGTCGAACAGGAGAGAATGTGTGTGTTATTCTCTTTCCCAGAATATAAAAAATGAAATGATCTTGTCATTTCAAATCTCATATCATATCTCTGCTCTTTCTACGATCCTCCTTCGCCTTTGTCTGATTTGAAATTGTTTAAGAGCTTTTCTACATTCATTCGTTCGCTCGGTTTGCTTTACGAAGTGTGTATGCATTTGTCCCAAGTTGCAGCAGCTTTATAAAACGTTTTCTTAAATGGTTTTTTTTTTTATATTCTACGCAAAATAATATATAATTACTCTAGCCTCATAAACAAACACACACACTTTTCTTTACTAGACTTTTTCTGTTGCAGTTTAATGTGTTATATGGGGATGATTGGTCTGTGGTCTCAACAATCCAACCAGTCATCAAGTAATCGCAGAGAGAGCGATAGCTTTAGTGTATTTCAAATTGTAGAAATTATAAAAATATTGTTGTTATTGTCATTTGCACGTCATAAAATTTTTTTAAAACGCGACAATTAAAGATTAACAATCAAAAAATAAAATGAAAAAAAAAATCACAATAAAACAAAATTGTGACAAAAATATCAATTATTTAGAAAAAGTGAAAATATTCAAACTCAATAAATTGTCAATTTTTTAAAATTATATACAAATCACTGTAAATAAAGAAAAAATGAATACTATTTTAAATTTGCTAAATATAGAAATAGATTTAACAAAATAACCAGAAAAATTACAAACCAACAAACGCTCAGGATTACTCTCGTCTAATACAAAATTCATTACTTCTCTATATACTCTAAATAAAAGTTGGTTATTAAGTTCACAAGACTCCAAAGTAAGCGTTAGAGATCCACAGAATTGTATGACCAAATTGGAATCGATCCGTTCAAATGAACTGAACCGTTCTACAAATAATTTTAGTATAAATTAGTTGATTTAATGCTCTTAATCGACCAAAATCCTTCACAACCTAAAACATAATATTTATAATTAGTTCACAATCATGCTTAATATTGACGCACAATTTTTCAATTATCGCTATATCTAGTGTACATGTCTAGTCCACAGGTTATAGATAGGGTATTCAAAATAAAGCCTTAGCCTTAGCCAAAATATTTGTATGTTTTCAAAGAGAATCTCTGCATTTCTAGCAAAGTGTATGTATGTCAAGTGGCCGAAAATGGAATAAAGTGTAAAAAAGACAACTGAAATGAATTAAATTTAGATTAGAACAAATTTTACGTACCTTCCATTTATATTTATATCAATTCCAAGCGGGGGAGTTTGTTGATTATGGTCTCTAGTAAGGTAGGGGAAGTTCTATTGAGCGTCTTGTATAATACTTTGTAAATTGTGGGCGTTTTTGTGATCAAATCACGCCCAGTTTTTGCTCCACACTGAAACCACTCAATGTAAATAGGTGTATGAAATTTCTTAGGTAAAATTTTGCGCCAATTGGCTTTTTTTCTTACAATTTAAATAGGAACCTATGCGCAGATACTTTTGTAGAAATATTTGTATAAAAATTCAACTTTAAATCTCATAATTTAGGTATTTAATCGTTTCCACAAGGGACATACGACATACATATTGACATTGCAAAATCCATTAGATTTGGAAAAATATATATAATTGGAAGGGTATGGAAGGGATTTCTTCTCCGTATTGCCAACGGAATAACAATATTAGTATATTTCCCACTTTATGTAGAGTATTTAAATATAAATTACAAAATATATTACTTTTCTTTTTCTATAGACATAAAAATAGAAAAAATCTTATAATTGGTCATGGCCGACTATACAATACTCTAAAATACAGTGCGACTCAATGAATTTTGTTCAGGGTAAAATTCATTATACAATAAAGATAAATACGTAATAAGATGGAAAGAGAGCGTTATAGGTTACGTCCTCAGTTGAAGAATAATTATGGGGGGTTTCAAAGATTCTGTTTAAGCTATATAAAGCTATTTTGTTGTTTTTAATTATATAGTTTGTTTAATCTTGATTAAATGGTTGGGATATAACTAAAATGTAAATGAAGTTGAATTTAATTGAGCGAATCACACTAAAAGCATCCAGTGAAATATAACCGTGTACCTTGTTGGACCGTATGTCTATCTGTCTTTCTTTAGTCAAATATGGAATTAAGCATAGGGCTCGGACTCAGCGCTTTATTAGAAAATACCTTTAGAATTAAGTGAAAATTTCCGCAAGACTCCAAACATATTTTCAATTCATTTTATTTCTATCATTATCTTTGAGTTGTTACATGTTGTTTACTAAGTTTAGCAGAATATCTATAAAAATTTACTCAGCTTTTACTGCTTAATTATAATTGTACAATAATTTCTTTTTATAGCTTCCTAATGTATGTTTAACTCTAACATATTTCATTTCCAAATTTCATTATATATAAATTGTTTTATTTATATTTCATTACAATATACACGAATTGTAAAAGTAAATTATAATTAAGTTTAGAGAAATACTGTAAAACTTTATCGCATATTGGCTGATTGCCCAAAAGTATTCTAAATTCTAAATTCGTTAAGAGATTCCGGTAAACAATTTCTGTCTATTATATTAGTTTTATTTTTGCAAAAGCTAAATATTTTTATTTTGTTTTCTGCTTTTAAAGTTTTAATATCGAAAACTTTAGTGATGGAGGTATAATAAGTTTGTCTTTCCATTCGTAACTATTGAAATTTTTGTAAAGTCTCAAAGAGTAGCATCTAGTTAGGATTCGGATTGCTAAGACAAATTTAGTTTATTTTTATTAATTTTTTTTTACTTACTGAACTGTTCTCTATATTCTATCTTTTTTTCTCACTCACTGTTGTCATAACAATTGTTCTGATATGAATTATTTGTGTTGATGCCGCTTTTTAAAGTAAAAAATGTTTAAATTTCCATTTAAACGTCACAACAAAAACAATCATTTCGATCGCCATGAGAAGAATTGCGCTGCTACGACCCTTAGTAATGAAGGATTTGTTTTTATACGTTGTAAACATAACAATAACAATAATATTAATATTGATCATAACAAGGACACCGCTAGTCATATCATCACAGATAGCAGAAATCATAACAGCTATGATAATGTAAATAATAAAAGTGTATGTATTTGTATGTTTGTATTATTTTGTTGTCAATAAATTTTCCTTCACATTGTACGCTATTAATTGCTTCATTGACTTAATAAATTACAATTCAATAACGTGGAATTTTTTATGAACTTACGTTGCACGTATGTATGTCCACCTAACTGTGTTATTTATAAGGCATGGATACATTTGAATTGTTGCTTATGTTAAGGACTCAATAGAAATATAATAATGTTTAATATTTATAACTTTCTAACGGTAAATGTTTTAAGAGCCATTCTATGCGTTTTTGGATATTGCAAAAGGAATGATAAACCTGGTATAGGCCCCACCTTATGTGGAGGTTATAACAATGTTCGATAAGATAATTTTCAAGTTTTATGTTTAATCTACAATAAATAAACAGTTGATATAATGTCTTCCAATAATATCAAACCAATTATTTTAGATGACTTAATAGAGAAAATATTTGTGAAATTATTATTTATTTACAATATATATTAATGTTCTGAGACTTATTCCAACTAATTTTTTTCATTTTTTCTTTTCATTCCAGACTGTTCAAAGCTCTTGGCGACCGCAGTTGCCTTTGCCAAAAGAAAATCCCGCCTACAACGAAACCGTTCAACGCTTTCATAGCGATCAGAATAACGAGGATATTGATGTGTTAGGAGAAATTAATGAACACGATATGGATCGATTACATTGTCGCCATAAAGATAATAAAAAGCATCATGCTACCACCAACAAACGAAATCCTTCAACTGCATTAAATACATCGAGTGGTAGTAACAGCAGCAAGAAATGGTCCTTTGGCCGTTTATTCCGTCGCAAGAAGGAAATTGAAATGACCGATTCTTCAACAGAAGATGATGATCGTAATGCGGGTTTTTCACCATCCCGAAAACATATCCGTTCAGGAGTATCAGCCATCAAGTCCAAACGTCGTAATCATACACTAAACAGTATTAATTACGATCATAATATTGTTGATTCGAATTTTTCAAATAAAACATATCCTCCAGGTGATAATGAATTGTTTTTGCCATTGGAAATTGTACCACCATTACCGTCCAAAGAAAATTATTATCAAAATCATCACGACCAGCACGAGCAACAGTCACCTCAAGAACCAAAAGTCCTGGGTTCTTCGACGGACGATGAATTGGCCTCTTTAAATTCGGCCACTTATTTAAAATATCGCAGCGATGAAAGTTTACAAAGTGGTTCACAAATAATGAATAATAACAATAGTCAAAGTCGCAGAAGCCGTGCTGCTCGCAATGAACGTTATTATAAACGATTGTCGCGCGATAGTGAGACTAGTCATGGTCAGGCTCCTGTACAATATGTTAATCAATCTATACAAAGATGGAAAACACAACCTGTAACCTTTTCCGTTTATCAGTCCAATAGGCAAGAGAATTCATTCAATTCTAAGTATCCCTTCCCATTCCAGAATGCAACACAATTGCGTAGTAGCGGTGGTAGTATACAGCATATGGTACCGTATGTGCAATGGAGTCAACTGCAGCAGCAGCAGCAGCGACAACAACCCATAAACTCCTTACAAAACCCCGTCAATGGTACGAAGCGGAGTGTTAGTTATGACAGTCAAATCCATTTACAAAATAGAAGTGGTAAAAAACAATTAAAGGTGTTGCCACCTCCTCCACCACCGCGCGATCCCTTGCGGCGGGTTCAAGTGAATAGGACCAGTAGTCAAAATACCAGTCACAATGATTTACGCCCTACCTCATATGCTTTTGATCAGCTGGGTGTACCAGTCATGCCATCCAATACAAGACTAACCGGCCGTTGTGTTTCTGATGATAAGATTTGGGCTCAGGCGGAACCCCATTACCAATCCATTCGTTCTCTGAATGTATCGGACCAGAAAAACCCACAACAAAATTTTAACTTTTCTGCAAAGGCACAAAATGAAATTAAAAAGGAAAAGACTTTAGCAAATGGTTTAGATTATCAATATATAGCCGATGCTGCTCCACGTTCTCGCAAGCCTATACACATGTTGGAACCGGATAAATCAATATCTGAGAAGATGATAAACGAATCTCCTCCTCCTTCTTCGGGTGTATTACGTACAACTAAAAGTGGTTTGCCAGAATCACCACCCAATAAGTTAGAAGTTTCACAATTTTGGAAAAGTTTAGATGAAAAGGTAACTCAGAAAATGCAGCAAGTTTCCCCTAATAGGGGAAGAAATATTGTACGTTCAATTGAAAATGGTGGAAATAAACCACGTTCGATATCCTCTTCGCGAATTTTAGAACTGGGATCTTATTCGACACCTATGTATGCAGAAGTATATAAACCAAAACAACGTAGACAAAACTTTATAAAACCACCAACAACATCTAAACAAAGTAGCGATGAGGTGGATAATATTGTTTTCGGTACATTGTCCATTAAACCTTCTACAACTAATCAAAGAGATTCGGCCAAAAGTAATTCATTAGGTAATCATTATAAGAGACTATCTGGGGGTGATGTAAACTTTGCTAAGATGAACTGCATTGATCCTTCATACGAAACAAAGCCTTATCAATGCAGTCCCAGGAGTATTGAAACGCAGCCGATACAGAGGGGAATGGAAAATCCTTCATTTCGAGTTGGTTCACGTAAAAAGCCAACAAATCTGGAAGAGACCATAAATGAATTAGAGGCTATTTATCATTCATTAGGTTTGGCTAATGAAAGTGAGGAGAAAGCTACCTTACCCAGTGCAAAAGATTTTGAAAAGTTTGCTTTAGCTCACGCTGATGATTATGATGAAGAAGATTCCCCTGCGGGTGAACCGGATCCGATAAAGGATGATGTGGCTTATCGTAATATTAAATTGGCCAATTTACAGCATAAGACTATAGACAAACAACCACCTTTCGGAATACCCTTAAGACCCATAGTGCCAGCTCTAAGATCCGACTATTTGCATTCACCAAATGGAAGAATAGATACTTGTGATTTGCATCATATTATTACTACTTCACCAGATGTCATTAGAGATGATTTAGCGGTAAGAACTTTAAGAAAAGAGGCACCACTATGCACAGTTTCTAAAGAGAACTTACACGCCAGCGATACACTCAATAAAAAAAATCGTGCCACACGAACTCAGTCTGCTAACATCTATGCATTAATGAAAGATGCTTCCAAGCCATCAGGTGGTGATGCTTTATGCTATACGCACTTCACTCACGCCCTATGTTTGGATCGTACAAATAGTTTGTCAGATATATGCAATAATGATAATGTTGCCAATGATGTACCCAGCACTCTTAAGTTACTACAAAGTCTGAGAGAACAAGACAACGATGAACCGTTAAAAGTTAAAAAGTTAAGCATACCCTTTCGCCATCCGAACCAGGGAGGAGCTATTTGTCAATTGCCTGAAGTTTTAAGTACAACATCAAAGGAAGACAAAACAAAACCCACACCATTGCCCCGCAAATCTATAACACCAGAACCCCGATTGGTAGGTAACAGATCCTCACGTATGGAAGAAGCGTTAAATAAAATAGCTCAAGATGCTCAAGAGAGTAGTATTAAATTAAGTCAAGACTTGCAAGAATTGAGGAAAGAGGCTCTAATTACTGCTCCCAAAGTTACATTTTTTAAGACAAATGAAGAAAATAAATTGGAAATGGAATTAAAAGAAATTGAAAAGGTAACTAAAGCTGCTAAACAATGTAGTGAAATGTTATTAAAAACATTGCCAGACCGTTCTGAAGCTGGTATGTCAGTTTCTCATGTGCGCCGCTTCGACAATATCCATAAAGAAGATAAATTGATAAAAGCTATAGATCAAGTTTCGGAAGCGGCTAAAGAAGTTTGTGATAAAATATTCAAAGATATACACCCCAATGATGTGCCGAAGACATTGCTCGATGGACATGATTTGGATGAAAGCAAAATCCAATTGGATAATATCGATAAGCTAGCTAAACGTTGTATGCGTCAATTTACGGATATATCGGAAAGCCATCACGATTATGATAATGTTGTTAGGAAAGAGACGACAACGGCCACCCCAATGTCAGCTTGTAATTTAAATAAAAATGAGGCTAATGGTTACAAACACATTAAAGACATAAGCCATTCTAATCTTACAGAACCAGCGAGCGAGAAAGGTAAAACAAAGAATGCAATATTAAGCAAAGAAAGTACAGTTATTGAAGAAATTGATCAAATCATGAGAGAGTGCGAAGAACAAATACGTGGTAAGGGCTCAAATTGGCGTCCAGCTCCGGAGAGTAAAGCTAGTCAAGTGCCGTCTGGGGAAACAGACATATTAGTGCCTTCATTTACCCACCGCTCCTCTACTAGTGATGGATCAGGAGGCAAATCTTCAAGTCCTTCGGCTAGGTGCCGTTTATCTTCGAGTATTACTTCCTATAATCTGCATTCGTCCAATGATTATATAAAATCACCCAGTAGTGAATTTCAAGCACCCAGCACTGATCCCATTAAAACATTTAGCACAACTTCTTACGATGTGCAGTCGACAACCAGTAATGCTACTAATTGTTCCTCTTCGACTACTACGAATACGAATACGCGTAGTGGCGGTACACCATCACCATCACCATCATCCTCACTTAATGCACAAAAAGAGTCACAAAAAGAATCATCCGTTGGAATTAGTGATAATGATAAGAAAGTTAACAACCTTTCGAAAGACTGTCGTCGTCGTTCCTCTTCCCCATCTCAATACAACTCGGCTGACGAACTAGCTATGATTTTCGGGCGAACTGAAGAAACACTTTCAAAGGATTCAGGTAATCAAGTGAATTTCCCTTCATTCACTGAGTTTTGTGAAACAGCATCCACTACTGTATGCCCAGCTTGCGCTCCACTTGTATTATCATCAGCTAATAATAACGCTCCAACCCAATCTGCTGCTATTACATTGGGTCTGTCTTGTTGTACCAATACCACAACTAACACTATTACTAAAATCCATACTAAAGAGAATGTTGTTTGTCTTGCCCCCATAAGTAGTCATGTGTCATATAATTCTAATACTAATTCTTATCTAAGTCATAATCATTCATGTAAGCTAGAAACCATTACAGTAAGTGATACAGAAGCAATGGAAGAAATTTCTGAAGGGTCATCTTCAGATAAAATGTTTGCTAGTAAACTAAATGTTGTAGTTGAGATACCCAAACAATCTTCTGATCTTTCCAATAATTCAATAACGCAATTGGAATCGTCTTTAAGTTCTTTGGAG
Source organism: Ornithomya chloropus (assembly GCA_963971445.1). NCBI lineage: Eukaryota > Metazoa > Arthropoda > Insecta > Diptera > Hippoboscidae > Ornithomya > Ornithomya chloropus. Next base: position 1,505,401 of record OZ020532.1, read on the forward strand.
GATTTGTCATCAAATCCCGATTCTGGTAATGTAAGTTTGGCAGATTTTCCCTTAACTGTTGTCACCACAACAAATACTTCAACAACATTGCAATTGCAAACAAATTTCAATAGTAAATATCAATTTACAAATACTTATGTGTCAGAGATATCTATTAAGAGTACAGAAGAAAGGGTGGAAGAACAGCGCGGAGAAGATCTTCCTAGATTATTGGCAGAAAAGAAATTATATAAAAATTTAATAAAAATCGAAAATGAAATAGAAAACAAAGCCCTTGATAATAATGAGATCATTAGCTTAAAGAAACAGTTAGAAAGTCCATCCAAGCACCCTGATCATATACAGGAAGAGTCTCTCTATAAAGTGAAGCAATGCGGAGAATTAGATTATAGGAACTATTCTGTTGAGGAAAATACTTTACTTGACAATCAAGTGGAAGAAAAAACTTTGCTAGAGCAAAATGCTAAATCAATTCTAAAGAGTAGCGATTATAAAGAAAGTTCCCCGATAAAAACCCGGAAAGAAAGTGTTGTAATTGAAACACCAAAGTTACAAATGACTATAATGGAAGAAAAGATCAATTACGAATTCAATTTAACACCAGAACATGAGAGAGGCTTGAAGAATCTGAAATGTGAAGTGAATGATGATGAAGAAGAGGACGAAATATTAACGGTAAACATATGGCCAATAACTCAATCAAGAGAAAATTCTGAAAATATTATTACTACTGAAGAACAGCCCAGTACCAGTACCAGTGCTAAGATGATGAATGTGATGAATATTTTGGGTGAAGAGCGACCAATGGTGAATGGTTTAACGCTGCTAGAGCATTTAGTTGTCGCATGCACATTAAATTCATTAACCAACAACGATCTGCTCACCATGTTTTTGGTTATAATCGGAGTTATTATAATTACAATATTGTCATCATTTGGATAAATGTGCGCACCTCATCACCTCCTAAGTGGATTTGAATTTTGCTCAAAAAGAATTGATTTTTGATGCATGAACTTTTACGATTTTTTTTCTAAATCATTTTCTCATATTCTATTATAAATTTTTTTTGCAGTTAATTTTTGCAATTTTTGAAAATTCTTTTTTTTTTTTTGCATTCAAATCTTAACTTTTATACCCTTTATACCAGTATTTCTTTAATATAATTGATAAACTTCTTCAGAAAATAGTGTTAAACATCGAGTATATAATATACTTTATAAGTATGGAGGGTATTCCAGATTTGGCTTAAGCCGGATTTAGTTTTCTGACTTGTTATTCGTTAACTTAATTATAATTAATAAGTTTATTTTTTCTTCTACAATATATTTTCAGCTAAATATGTAGTTTAAGCATTATTTTCAATCATAATTTTAGAATTCTCATCTGGATTAATAGATTATTAGGATTAAAGCATTTGTCTGCTATCTGGTGAAAATCGTTTATAGTTTTAATAAAAAGTGAGCCAATTTAAGCCACGATTACTATTATTTGCATTTGTTATTCGTTACTATTAATCGATTTTCACTGTAAATGTGTATTTTTAAATTAAGCCTGATTATATGTATAGATCATGATCGTCCTCTGTTGCAATTCATTTAACATACAAATTATTATAATTTTTATATTAAAAATATATATATATATATATTAATACAAAAAAACAATAAAAAATACATTAAAAACTTCATAATCACTTGTTTTTTTATTATTATCTACATTTTTTAAATGTAACTCTTTATATCATTATCGAAAATTCTTAAGAAGAGTAATTTGAAAATGTTAAGTAGAGTTTAAAGTGAGGGAGATCACTGGTTCGAATTACTCAGGTAGTAAAAATACTGCCTAAATTACTCTATATATATATTGGTGATAGGATCGTTATGATGCATATACTTTTACGCGTATTCTCCTGAATAGAACTTCATTAAAAATTGTATAGTTTTTGTAAAAACTTTATTATAATGACTCCCATCAGAGACCCTCCAAAGTTTATATATTCTTGATCAGTATCCAAAACTGAGTATGTCCGTATGTCCGTTTATTGTTGGCATTCTTACGGCCGTATATTTTAAGATATTGAGCTAAACTTTTATGCAGACTTTTTTGTACGCAGATAGCTATTTGAAATGTGTAAAATCGGTCAAGAGCCACACCCACAATCCTCAAAAATCTATAAATATGTCACAAAAATTTTCCTATGAATTTGAAATTTGGTTCATATATTTATAATTACTCCATTCTTCGATACGCCAAAAGTAGGCGGCGTCGTATAACACAACCGCCCACAATCGAAAAAAAACTAAATATCTACCACTAAATTTTACCTATGAAGTTGAAATTAGGTACACCTATTTATAATTACCTTATTTTTCGATATGTAAAAAAAGTTAAAACACAATACGGAGACTATTACACTACTAGAGGGCGTAATTATATAACTGCCACACCCACCATTTCTATAGATGTTTTCATAACTATTCTAGTAAAAGAACTATTCGTCTAATATATTTCCTTTTAAATTGAATTTAATGTCTTTTCGCGATTATACAAATATTTCAACAGAAATTATCGAAATTAATTATTAGACACAGTAATTACCTTGATCCACTTTTTTTTTTTTCCATACTCTCGCTTAAATCATATAATTTTGTAATTCTAATAGATTTGATTAAATTTGGCTACAAAAAGGTTAGGGCTCATCTAAGTCGTATTATATTAATATAAATTATTGATGTTGTTTTATTAGTTTTATTTTGTAACAATCAAGGATATTATAATAATAACTACTCAATAAAAAAAAATATTTCTGTTGTTGTTATTGTTGTTGTTGTTTTACTTGCAGTAACAATTAGAGGTAATCAAGTAAAAGCTAATTATCGCATGCTTGCTACTCTCTATTAAATATAAATGTAATCTTTGTTTAATCATGTGTTATATGTAACGTGTAATGTTTAATATCTTAAAATAGAAATTCGAAATGATGTCTTATAAATGCATACCAAGTGTAAAACAAATTGTATACAAATAATAAAGTGCCCTCTATTAAGTAATAGTTATATGTAAGCTTTGCATATGGTTATAAGGATGGGTGGTAAACTTAACTTATATATAAATATTCACCACTTTCTGTTCAACATTTCATTAAAAAAGATTAGATGGTGCAATCTGTTTGACCATTAATTGGATAAAACTAAAGAGTAAGAAAAAGCTACTTGATGGTAATTAAAAATCCATCTTTTTGCGGAATTTTATTTTTTAAATGAATGTAATTACCAATCGATAAATCAAATGGCGCCATTTTGTATTTTAATCCATAAATTTGATATATTATTATAAACGACATGAGTGAGAAAAGTATGGCAACTCCTAGTAGTGAAGAGTACTTTACAATATAACCAAAAACATTTTCAACTATTTTCAAAAATATTTTCTAAATTGATTTAACCACGTGTTAACCATGTACTTAACCCGTTCATAACAGTTTTATTTACTTTAATCAATATTTATTAATCAAAAATATTCTGTAGTGTTCCTTTTGTTTTATTTTGAACCAAATCTTTAAATATTCAATATAAAAAAGCTAAAAACTCTCGCAAAATATATTATCACATATTTAATAGAGCTTATACATATATACACGGGTGTAAATAAAACTGTAGAAACTTCCGGGTAGAGAAGAAAATCTTTCTTTATATAAAAAATTCTATAGAAACTTTTGTGCTACTTAACCATGCAAGCGTATTTATAAAAGAGGATTACACTTAACCTAATTTTTTTTACAAGCTGAAATAAAGGAGAAAAGATAAGTGACAAGTAACTGAAGAAAAATAAGAATTCCAACGTATATTTGCCACTATTTAAAGGGAGGTAGAAAACAATAATAAATTTATGTAATTTGCTTAAAAAGATATATTAAAATGGAAATGCTGTAGTTGAAGCATGAAGAGTGAGCAGCAATCCCTGTTACAGTGTAGATATTATGAGTCTACCTCCCATTTCTGTACTGTAGTAAAATGGAACCTTGGGTGGGAATAAGTAAATAAAAAAAGCATATACTTAACTAAGTAGGGAAGGTATTGTTACAGTAAAAAAGCATCCCCGATTTAATAATTGTATACAGCAATGCTCGCTATTTTGTTACATTACATTAAGTTACAAGATCAACGGTTTAGATTACTCATCTATTCTTACACATTATAATATAAAAATTGTGAATTTATGTTAAACCATTACTGCAATCTGGCATCATTTAAACTTTGTGCAGAATCAGCTGACTGTTTAGGCACCAGCTGAGTGCATGAATTTGTCATATTGTACAAAGTTTTAAAGCATATTATTTTTATGTTCTCGATTCATACAGAACTTGTACTGTTGGAGAAAATAATAACAATAGCAACAACAACAATAACAATGCATGAACTGTATGTGTTTTTTTCAGAGTCGCATTAAACCACCATTGCTAACAATTATCTAAAAAAGCAGCTGATTTTTTTACATTAAAAAAACTTTAATTTTCAACAAATAATGAAAAAAGCATAAAAAAATGTACAACAGACACAATTTTTAAACTTTACCCAACGCTAAACATATCTATGTATCACAAATCATGGATTTTTGGGGAGCAGCGAGGATAATTTCATAATTGTAGTTGTACTTGTTGTTGGTGTGGGTTGAGTGAAGGCCCTCTAACGAAACCTGTCTGCAACTTTTTTTATTTTGTTTGTTTCTTTGCTGCTTTTTGCTGATTTCCTTCTGTTATAAATTCTCGACCACACCAGTTCAAAATGTATAGAGAAGAGAAGAGAGGCTTTGCATGTTATTGGTATTTCGTGCTTGTTTAATGAATTTAGTTGTAGTAGTAATGTTGCCGCATAATAACATGTGTATTGTTATGCTTATCACCCAGTTACACCTAAAAGAATAGTTGAGAAGTGAAAATTATTTTTATTGGGTAAAATGCAGTGTTTTTTATTTTATTTATATTTTTTTGTGAAAGTATTATAAAAAAATGTGAAGTGAATTTTTTGTTATGTAAAATATCAACAAACTAACGATAAATAATAATAATTTGAATGATTGAAAAAAAAGAAAAAGAAACAAATCTACCATTGTATCCAACACATAAACAAGTGCCGATTTGTGTTACAACAGCAATAGTTGCGGCTAAAAAATATTCATATTTTATTGTGGTAAGCTTTTCCTTGTGAAAATTTTTGGGACCTGCACTCTTACCATAGATTTGAAAAGCACATAACTATTTCTGTGTGACCACGCGAATCTTTACTATGAACGGATATAGAATCAGTGGCTAGAATGGCTTATAATGTAATGTTAATAAAGGATTTTTATCCTATGCACATAAGAGCTGAAAGGAGGCATCAGAGACCCTACAAAGTATATATATTCTTGATCAGCTTCAAAAACTGTGTCGATCTAGACATATATGTTCATGTGCATGTCTGTGCGGCCCACACTTTGATTTTCCCTTTATTAATTTTTACAAAATCTTGTCGCTAAGTCCGTCCGTTCAACCAACCAGTCAAGCCTCTGGAGTCTAAAAGGAAATTTAGATCCCGATTCCTTTCATTTCAAATTGTCTCCCCTCTTTTTTTTAAATTAATTCATTTTCACATCATTTCCTATAAAAACCTTCTATGTGACATTTAACAAAAAAAATTATATTCAAATTTTACATTTATTTTAAACCAAATCAATCAATCAGTAAATGTGTGAATTTTAATCATTTCTAACCCATAAATTATCACAATCTTAGCGCAATTTTTTTTCCAACGGTTAAATATATTTTGCTTTATAACAAATAAATGCGAAATTTTTGAAAAGATTGCGTTTTAACAGAAAGTGTCAGAAATAAATTTTCGTGTACCAATCAAATCATTAAATTTGTGAATCCATTGAAAGAATAAATGTTAATTAGTACTTCTGGTAGTGACCGCGTAATGGATTAACTTTTTTCGTGTTTGCTGTTTAAATTGGAGTCGTATTAAAGGTAATTTTGTTTCGATGACTTTCCTTGCAAGCGTTGTTCGTTTGCCTGAAAACCGGTTCATAAATGTTTTCATGTATATATATCTGTATCGGAATCCTACCCACCAGCCGTTGTAAATGTTAATTTATTACTTCAATAATAAGTGTTTAATAAGTCGATATACAGATATTCATTTAATGACAACTTTCAAAGACATATTACGCGCAGACTAACACGTCTAAGGTGTTAATTTTGGCTTTATTTGGGCGATAAAATGTATTGACAAAGCTTGTTATTCTTTAGAGTATAATATACAGATTTAAACAAGTAAAGCTTAGACCAAATTTTTGAATACCCACCATTTAGTTGTCCTACAGCTTTCTGAGAACTATGTACGATCATAGCTCCTTTTATCAAACTGTATCATTGTTTCTAAATTTAAAGGAAGCAAACAAGAAATACTCCTGAAGAAGTTATCACCTATTTAAATGATTAGCACTGTACGTAAAGGCTTAATGTGAAATAATTAAAATATTTTATATATATGGTTGTCCTTCATAATTTTCCATGGATTAGATTATAAATATTTACATGACTTTATAGGTTTTGGTGGAGAACATGATAATAATCACAGAAACATTTCAATCATAATTTAGGGAAAAAGCCTGAAACATGTTGTGGTAAAATTCGCCCTAGTTAGTCCACAGCCAAATATATATTTTTTGTTTTGTTTTTTTATTAATACTTATAAAGCTGGCTAATAGCATTGTCATTGTGCTCATGGTCATGTAGATAATTTCAATTTCATTGCATCTCTCCTTGACATTCCTCCTATTTTATTGTTATAGCAGTTACTACTGCTGCTGCTGCTATTGCTGTTTAGTATTGTGCAGTTTTCTTGTAATGGTACAAAACTGGAAATTTATGTATGAGGGAGACCATAAATGTCTTTCGATTCAATTGCATTTATGCGCATATTATTGGCTGTGTCATTTGACCATAAACAGCTGCCAGTCTTTCCTACCAATCGTTATCATATTTATTGTGTTATTGCTTTATATGCTAACCATAACTTTTGTTACAGACAGTTGCATATGCATTATTCAATATGGTTTTTTTGATGGGCCCTCATATCCATTCATTTGTACCAAATGATATATATTTTTAATTATAAAGATTTTTAAATTTTTTGTGCATTTTCTAACTTTTTTCTTCTTTATTTCATTTTGTTACAGGTAAGCGGTATAAATTATTGTGTTAAAAATTAAAAGATACAATCAAGAAATAAGGTAAGAATTAATGTGGTATAGCGAAGAAGAAGAAGAAGAAGAATATATTCATTGACTGGTTATATACAGTAGATGAACAAAATAATATGAACATCTGACAAAAGTTTATAGCCCTTCCATGAATGTTAGCTTTGTAGAGCACCCGCACTACTGTTTATATGGAAACAGTATTAATCACGTAAGTGTTGACTTCTGCTGTCACTTTTGTCACGGTAGCTTTACGTTATCTGGCCGCAATTCTCTTTAATGTTCGTTGATCTCTGTCAGTTAACTTTGAGTTTTAGCCGCTATTCCTCTTCGCCGATGATGTTTAACCATGTTTTGTGTATGTTGTCATTATCGCGAATACTGTCGCTTGAGAAACCTTAAACAATTCAGCTGTTTTCGTCACAGACGAGCACCAACGAGTTGCTTTCTTTCGAAGTCTAAGAGATCACACATTTCTTCGATCGCTTATAACTTATAATACACTGAAATATGACCTATAAGACTTGTTGCGTCAACTGTGCTACACATACACGTCGCATTATTTACACGGAAGCAGTGCTGCCAACAAGCAATAAGGTGTACTACATGCCTTGGTGTTTAAATTATTTTGTCCATATCCTGTAAATCCATAAGTTATTAATGAATAGAAAATATTATTACATAAAATCTATTGTGCTGGTCCCTGTTCTAAACCTTAGAGTTCGAATTCTGTTAACAAAAGGTCGCAGGAGGGAGACTACCAAAAAAATAAATGACGCGAATGTCTACTTAAGGCACTAATTCTAATGACTTGACCATCATAAATTTCCATACATTGTGATTTGTGCTTGCACAGTCGGAGATATGTAATGTCATAAAGCATATATATATGTATCGTATGAACAAGCATTCACATTTCGGCTGATTCTATGATATATTTGTACGTTCATGTTTGTCTATGCATATTTATGAAATCGAGTGGGCTCCAGTGCAAGGTAGTCAGTTGGTCAGTGGGCAGTTTTATAAGTAGAAGTAATAACACGGTCTAGAATTAAAAACCATGTTTTCTCTCTCACTCTTCCTCTCATGTAGTAATAATTTAGAAATTAAGCTGAAAAACGTTGAACACATTCTTAGTTTGTCCAGTTCGTTTACGTTTACGATGGGAGAATCCATCACACCATACCCTTAATAAATGGCAAGCAAAATGATGATGAATAGAATAGGACAGAGTGATGGTAGAGAGTGTGAAATGCATTTCTATACTCTGGGGAAATTTAACAAAAACACTAACTAAAATGTATTTATATACATACTTACATAATTGTCCCTCTAGTACATACCGATGACTGCTATTGTTCTAGGTTTGCTGTAATGCACTTAAAAATTCAAGCTTCAATAGCAGGCCTCCTTCTCCATTAACATAAAACAGAATATTTAAGTATAATAAGTAATGGATGGACAAATGGACGGATGGACGGATAGACGGATGGATGGACATAAACAATAATGTTTTGTGTAATGAAAGTATGAAGGAATCCTCCATGTAGTACAGTTATTAACAACGTAAGGTTAATGGAACAGGTCAATACCTACACAGAGAAGAAAGAGTTAAAAACGAGACGAATTGAAACTAAATATATCAATTGAGTAAACTTCTGCTGAAGTACTGCATACCACCAACATTTATTGTTCAATAACATTACGGGTAATTGTTGTGTGGATGGTTAAATTTCTCTCGATTTATATTTTTTCCGTGTACGTTATGTTTACTTATTGTTGGGTGATTACTGTTTAAATAAAGCTGTTTGTTAGGGGAGTTGGCTACATATTTTTTTCACTCTGTATTATATGCATACATTGCTACAGACATTACACGTTTGGCGGTGCCTGCACGAGTTGGTCTTGTGTTCCAACGAACTGTTGTTCATAAAATACATCAACGAAATTCTACAAAAGCTCAGAAACAGTTTTATACGTTATGCCTCACGGAACGGTTCTGTCTGTTTATGTGTATTTACACAGAATAAAATAAAAGCGAATATATTTGTTTAAATAATAAAATTTAAAAGAAACTTTCCTTGAGTGCAAGTGGTTTCAGTTTATTTATTAAATATAAACTTAAAACTTCTTAAAAAATATTTTAAACTAAAGGGTGTAATAATAATAATAATGAAGATAACAACAAAAAGAGAGTAAAAAAAATTAAAATTGCGTTCAGATCAAACCTTAAATACCCTCCACATCTATATACAAACGGTATTTAGCGCCCTGTAATCGTGTTTACATTACGTATCAGCTTGAAGTCGAGTTTTGTTAATTTTTTGTTAATTAGAGGCGTGTCGTATTCGATCACAACCATTTTTGGCACAACAATGGATTTTGGAAACCAAAAACAAATAAAATTTTTTATAAAGAAATTCCGTAAAATTTAATAAATCATAGTGTTCCATACTTAACTACCAATATCTGTACTTGGACGATTGATTTGCAGTAAAATTTTAAGTGAGTGAGTACAAGCATCTTCCTAAGTACTTTAAAATCTTGATTTTTAAAGTTTAAGTACTTTTAAGTACATTAGAGCTTGTATTATAGCCATTTATTTGGCGGTATAATACTTAACTATTAATATCTGTACTTGAGTCATTGATTTGCAGTAAATTTTTACTTAATACTTATTGGTATTGATTTATAAGATGTAAATACTTTTAAGCTCTTAAACTGTAACCATTTACTTGCTGGTATAAATACACAAAATTCTCTCTGAGGAAGAGCGTCAGAGACTGTATAAAGTGTATATATTCATGATCAGTATCAAAAACTTAGTCTATATATCCATCTGTCCGTGAGTCTGTCTCTTGTTGGTCCAGTCAGGGTTATAACTTCTGATATATCGAACTAATATTTTATATAGACATTTCAAGTTTCTTTAAACTATTTAATTTGGGCAAAATCGGTCAAGAGCCACGCCTACAATCGAGAAAAATTTATTTATCCGCCACAAAAATGGAGCTGTGATGATGAAATGTGGTATACACATTTATAATTATCCCATCCATCGATGTGTTGAAATTTGGACGTGGTCGGATAATAGATATGTCCACAATTTACAGAAAACTATTCTCAGTGTAAAACTCGATTTTTAAGTTGATACTTAGTGGACTATTAGAGGGTGTAATAATGCCCCGCCCACTGTTTGTTAAGTGGATGTAGAGGAAATTTAAGATTTGGCCGAAACCAAATTTGGTTTTGTTTTACTTATTTAATAGTATTTTTTAAACATTTTTCCGCTTACATTGTGACAAAGAATTTGCCAGTTTCATAATGTGTTCATGCTCTAAAAAATTTAAAATAAAAATTGCTGTTAATTGCTAGTCTCTGGTTGTTGTGAACTTTGTTTCATTCCCTGTTTTATATATATATACCATTATCAACAACAAAGCATAACGAGACTCTCCATAAGAATCAAATACAGTTTACCTCTGAAGCCTCTATTCTAAGCGGCCCTTTGACTCTTATTCTTGCTGCTTGAATTATATTACTTTTTTATTTATTTATTTACGTTTGATGATTCATTTCGTTTCCATTTTATGATACTTCTCCGTGGTTACCTGAGCATAGCATTCAACCTCCTATGTATGCAGACACACTCTCTCACTCAACTTGTGTGCATACTTTCTTATGCTTGCACGTGTGCTTTTATTCGAAATCGTTTTCAATAATACTTTAAATGCCTTAAAAAAAAAAAACAAAAAGAATAAAAGAAAGAAGAAGAAGAAGTTTCCAAAATACTACAATCTCTTAATTGCATTTTGTATTCATAGAAAAGTAAAGTTTGGAAGTTGTTCGTTGGTCTGCAACCAATTCATCATCTCTTCTGTACTTTAATCTTTTTCCCATGAAAATAATTTTATAATTTGGACCATTTGTTGTTATTGTTATTGTTATTGTAAATGACCTCATTCTTGTTTTTGTGTTTTCAGTGCTGGATCACTGTGACCTATGGGGATAAACTAACTTGATTACAACATTTGTAACATTCCAAAAGAGGGAGAGGGATAGATTCTTCACTATATATTATATATATATTCATTGTCAGCATAAAATTATGAATCGACTTAGTATATTGTTGTCTGCTTTTTCAAAATTCAAAATTTGGACGTACAGACGGAAAAAGGAATATATCGTTCAATTAACTACATACTGATACTGATTTGATACATTACTAAAAAGAAAATCAACTTTTTATGGTTTCTAACAATTCCTTATAGATGCAGCTAAAAGAATATTATACTTAGTATGCTTATTCAAATTAAGAAAATGGTATAATTAAGGTTTTTTTTTTTTGGAAAATTTCACATTTTTTCAAGAATTTTTCCAACTTTAGAGGTTTTAAGCGAATGGAAATGAAAATAAATTTAATTTATTTTCACAGCTTTTCTTCATCTTTACACTTCGCAGTTGGTATTTTCGCCGTTTTACTAAGAAAAATTGGTTTTTCAGAACACCCTACTGCTCAATTTACCACGAATCAGTACAAAATTGTCCGTACATCCGTCTGTATATGTGTATTGTGTAGTGAGTGATAAAAAAGAAATTAAATTCATGTGAAAGAAATAATACATTTATTTTTTAAGAATAAATAAATAATAATAAATATTTTTGTTTAATTTTTTATTTATTTATAATATAAAAATTTTTTATTTTCCATTTAAATATATGTTTATAATTAAGACAAAACTAAATCCAACAAATCAAGCACCTCGTGCATATATAGACGTCGTCATTCATAACAACATACAATAAATTTTTATTAGTATTCTAGTTAACACTTTGACCTAAAATTCTACATTTTCGAATATTTTTTCCTTTATTGTTATTACATTACACAGTTGGCTGGCAGCCAGGAATAAATGCTAAAGTTCTCCACCTCCCTCAGCCATTTAAGGAAATTGTACTTTATACACTTAAGATACTTAGTTTGTCATTCCATTTGCAGAAGGAGGTGTCGGAGACTTTGCAAAGTGTATATATTGTTTATCAGTAGCAAAAACTGAGTCCATCTAGACGTCCGAGGGTCCATAAGGATGTCTATTCTTGGCTCTTTTATGGTCTCAGATTTTGAAATATTGAGCTGAAATTTTGTACACTTCTTGAATATTTCTTGTATCGCTATTGCAATTGGAAAAAATGGGTGAAGAATCACGTTAATAAAGGATAAAAATATATTTATCTGTTGCTTGAAATTCGGTATGCCCATCTATAATTATCCCTTCCATTGATATACCAAAAATGGGCCTGATCGAATAACATATGCATTCACAATTTACAAAAAAACCGTTACAGTCGCCAGCAGCATTTTCTTATTTTCGGTGTCCCCATAAGGTTCGTACATAAGGAAAGAACATTACACGTCTAGTTGTATTGGTTGTGTTTGTATTGTTAGAGACTCAAGTCTTGTGCCTTCGCCTAATGCGGGGAGCAGAAAATGTGCTTACAAAGCCTTAGAAAGTGATTCCGAGTTGTTTCATAAAATACACTTTTAAAAATTACAATGTACGCAGGAGTCTGTAGACCTCCTGCTGTTAGTTACACTAGAACCATATTTCAAAAGGACTTTTTTAAATGAATAAATTATCAGAGCATCTTGTTGGTGTAGTAGAATTTGGTAATAATTGAATGAATCATTTAAACGAGCGGCTTACTTTAAACAACTCTTTATGGCACCATAAATTCCATATAAGTGATAATGTTGAACATTAAGCAAATATTTCCTTATTTAAAGGAAATTCCAATTTGAAATAAAAGCTCAATTACGTGACAAAATGTTGGTATTCCTTCAGGCATGCAGGCATACATAAGTAATTAAATTATACAACGAGGAGTGACGCTGATAATATCAAGAGAAATTTCAATTAATGTTTTATGGAAAAAGAAAAAAAGAAAAAAAAAAACAAACATACTTTCAGCCTGCATGCAAATATATTGAATGGGGCGTTTAGTAAATGTTGTAAAAGGTGATATTATACATACCAATAAATATATTCTATCTTCATGTATATATAGTGATAAGGGACGGAGAGAGTGTATGGCGTATGAGTACTATATTTGATTATTCGGAGCATGTACTTTAACACTGGCCCCATAGGGCAGATTTCTGAATTTAAACCATTTTCAGATAATATTATCTTATCTTGGCTTCAAAAATGATGTTATAATAAGTTTAATCAACCTTACGTTTATCACTTTGTGAAATGTCATTATATGGAAAAAGGTTTTAAAATTGGTCCAATCGAGTTGAATTTTGGCACAGTTAATTATTAAGCTAATTAAGTATTCTTCACCAATCAATTTTTTCAATTAAGTATTTTTCATTTTTTTTTCCATTATAAGAGAACCTCATATAGGAAGGGTTTCTAAAAATAGTCCAACTCGGTTCATTTTCCAAAGGATTCCTCTTTGGGCTAAAACATATCATTTTACATAATTTCATTGAAATATCTTAAAAAATGCCATCTGTAGCATGTTTACAAATGTACATGGACAGGCAGACGGATAGAAATATCGAATGTTGTTTTCACGTGAAATTTATATAAATTTTAACTAAATGGTGTCATAAAAATTTAAATTACTTTTATATAATACATCAATCAAGTAAGCGAACATCTTCGACCATCATCATTAATTTTACAGCCCATACTTACTCGTACATTATGCATTTAACATGAAAATAAAATCCATAAAATGTTGCCGTAAATTTCATCTAAAATGACAAAATTTATTGAACAAAGTTGTTAGCTGGTAAATGTCATGGATAGTGTTTTGTCAAAACAATAATAAAATGACATTTTTTATTCGATAGTTTAAGCAGGTTAACTGAATCAATCGCCACAAAAAATGATCAAATGATGGGCAGCCACATCATCAATAATAGACAAAACTATTGAAAATGTTATAGAGTCGGTCAAGGCCGACTATTTTATATACTCTAAACCACTTGGTTCCAAAAATTATAATACAATTACTTTAATTGTATTAGTAACGGTACATTTTACCGTATAAGTCATTTCGTGGCATGTCATTATATAGAAGGGGTTTCTAAAAAGGGTCCGATTGTGTCCAAATTTGGCTTGGCAAAAAATATTAAAAATTACAATTTTTTTGCCACATAAAGGTTTTTATTTAAAATAAAAGCGTTCTATGGGGAGAGCATCATGGTCCAATTTAATCCATTTTTAATAGTGCTTATCTTTCGTTTAAAACATGTTCTTGTACCAAATTTTATTGAAATATCTTAAAAACTCAAGCCAAAACCTTAAGCTCAAAATTTACATGGACAGATGGACATGATTCAGATTTTGATGCTGAATGAATCAGCATAAAAAAGGAGTTACAAACAGTCTTACAAACTTAATATATCCTTGGTATTTGCTGCTGCATAATAAAATGTTGTTGAATTGTTTATAAACATGCAATTACGTGTAAAATGTTTACTCAGAGACGCAATAATAAACTAGGAAGGAGAGTTTCTAATTGAGCGCATCTCATTCAATTTTTTGCAATTTTTTGTCTGCTGCTCTTTTTATTGTCTTGTTTTTTTTGTTTTTTTTTGATGCAGTTAGTTGTCTGGCTTTAGATTATTCACATGGCAATCTCCGTATTGTTGTTGTTTTTGTTATTTTTCTTAACACCTAATGAGAATTGAAAATCATGTAATAATTATTTATATATTGTGCTCTCAATTCCACTTCCCCATTCATTGCATGAGTTAATGAGATGAGGTGTGCTTCCATTTCGATAGTTTGACATGCATTGTATGTACACAGGTTGACATGCTTATTGTGTGATGGGCTTATTTACGATTACATTATATGAGTGAGTGAATGTTGTAACATGAGATCTAATTTTCACTAGTTGCGGTTTATGTATTGTTGCTGTTGTTGTTGTTGTTTATACTACTATATTGTTAATAGTTAATAAAGCAACAACAATTTTATTTGCGAGAAATTAAGTCTTGTATGGCATGACAGACTGACTGACTGACTGACGGCTTAAGATTATTTTCACATCAAATACGGATACACTTAATACTATGACGTGTCAACGGGTTAATATATATTAATGAACGCGTACACACATTGTATGTGTATAGATTAGTAATAATTGAAATCGCTGCCGACTCTTCACCCCAATCCATATAAAAAAAAGCAAATGTAAACATATTTCATATGAACACATACATACACATGTTGACTGAGATATTTGTTTATTACTTTGTTTGTTTCATTGTTTTTGTTTCTTTTAACGATTAGTGTTATTATTGTTATTTTAAAAATATATATGATTGGGTACAAAGGTGTTGGTAGTAGTATGAATATCGTAAAATGTTATACGATATTCATACTTCACATATGAAAAATCTTAGTTACACAAAAACAACCTTAACGTTTGCTTGTTATTGTTTATATTGTTATTGCGGTTAATAATATTTTTTTTTTTTTTAACAAAAAATTATAAGTGGAGGCAAAGTGTGAAAAGTTCTGCAGTTTCAGTTAAATATCTCAAAATTTACAATCGTGCCAGTGCCAACAACAGACATTGACCGTCACATGACAATACGGACATACGGACATTTGGACAAACATATATATCCCCATCGATTTGATTCTGATCAATAATTTACATACATTGTAGGATTTCTAACGACTTTTCCTGAGTGTAGCAAATGGAACAATAAACTTAGTATATCATGGTATCTTATGTGGAGGAGTATAAAAACTTCGTTCGAAGTTTGCTTCTCTGTCTATTCTACTTGTAACATATGGTCTCGGTTTCAGCTCTAGCCTCTCTATGCATTTTCTCACTGTTATTTTTGTATTCGTTTGTATTGGTTTTATCTAACCAGTGTCCAGTGTATTGTGGAATTACAAACAGTTTAGTAGCAATTCACACAAAAATGTTTTGTTTATAAATATATAATAAGTTGGGAGTCAGTCAAGTGAAAAGTAGGCATTACTAATCTACACGAATATAATTGTGGGTGAGTGAATGTGTGTGTGAGCGCTTACGAATAATAAATAAGTCATAAGTACAAGCTCTCTAAACACATACACATGCTGCGATTGCTCTCTGAGTTTAGTTGATAACAACAACAACAACACATAGATATTTACTTAATTTATTAATAAATGAATAATATATTAATTGAATTAATTTATTGCTCTAAGGTTACAACGATTATATGCTTGATATAACAAAATGTCTGTACGTCCATACACTCTGCACAGTGCACTGTGTGTCTTGGCCAGTAGAAACCTATACTTTTCCTTTTTAAAGCTTGCACGTTGTTATTATTACTTGTTTGAGTATTTTCTTTTAACATTGCATGTTGAAAAATGATCATCCAGTATGTATGTATACATGGGTACTTAAAAAAGGAAAAAAAGAAAAGAAAAGAAAATTTCCAAATAAGTAATTTTGTCCGTTTTCTTATTATATTTATGTAAGCTACTTATAATTGTTTTGTTGTTGCTCGCTTTTTGTTTACAACAATAGATATTTCTGTTTTGTTTTGATTTCTTTTCTTTGTGGTTGTTGTTTACATATGCGTGCAACGTTTCCGTAATGAAAGTCGACAATATTTTTTATAAGTAATAAAAAAAAGTTTAAACCAATTCTTAAATATCCTCCATATCTACATATAAACGGTGGGCGTGGCAGGTATTTGATTAGGCCCTCTAATAGTGTTTGCATTACGTATAAGCTTGAAGATGAGTTTTATTCTGAAAATCACCGATGAAGGTCATTTTTAACTTAATGGTTTTTGTGTCAATAAGCAAAATATGCAATTTTGGACAGATACAATGTGTTCCATATGTATTTCAAGAGATTCCATTGTAATCATAAAAAGTGACCGCGTGGTCGCTTTCATGCCACATGTGTACTGCATCTGGAATAAATTGCAATCCAGAATATCTGAATTATTTTGTATTTTATTTGAATACAAAATTGTTATGTCCTTATTGAAAAACATGCTTGAATTATCTGTTTAAACATATATGCAAACTAAAGCTAATTCTCAATTGGTTTACATTCATTCTATAATAGTAAGTGATATGAAAAAATTATAATCTCTGCAATACAAGTCACTGCTGATAGTATTCTCTGTGTTCTTAAATGCTTTCCCTTGTTTGCTCAGCTGAACCATTGAAACGTTCAAGTTTTATTATTAATAAGGACACAAACGCACACATACGCACATATGCACGGTACATATTTCATAGGTAATTAAAATAGATGATTTATAGAGAGAGTCAGTAAGTGAGACAAAAAACATGATGTTAGTGTTCGTTCTTGGCTCAAATTGTTTACATTTTGAGGCAAAAAACAACAAAAAATAAAAAACAACAAAAAATTTAAATTAATGCAGAAGAGCATATAATGTGTGGCGTGTTCTCTCATTCATTATCGTCACCATTAATAGCTACCCACAGAGGCATATAAACAAAGAGATAACAGCTACACACACATACACACAACCTTACACACACACACACACACGTAAACTTGTTTATTATAATTATGCATTGTCGTCATTTTCCTTTTCTTGATGATGATTATTTTTAAGTAACATCATTATCCGCCTTAATAACGATGAGGGATATATTATACATGTGGCGTTCGCATGCCTCCACCTTCTCGTGTATAATGTGCGTATGTGTCCAAGTACAATATATTGACGGACCTCAACAACTCTGTGTATGAATGAGTTGAACAGTTAGTTGTAGCTAGTGTTGCAAATCAAGTGTTTGTCTGCTGTTGCCGCGACTAGACGTCTTTTTTTGTTTGATATCTTACAATAATAATCATCATCATATATAAAAAAACTTGTCGTGTGTCGTCTATTTAATGCGAATGAATATTTACAAGAGATAGTTGTTTATATATAAAAATTTTAGGAAATTTTATTTTGTGAAATTTTCCTCTAAATTACGTTGAAAGTTGGTAAAAAAAAATTTAAAAAAAAAAGAACCAAATTTTTAAGTGAAGAACAAAAATATAAATTTTCAATGTTTTAGTAAAAAAATCAATGTTTTAGTAAAAAAAATTAATTCAAATTAAATGAAATTATTGAATTTTTGTTGAAAAAGCAATTCTTTCGAACTCATCATGTTGGCCATTAAAGAGTGTTTAATGCGTGAGGGCGTATTAAATTTAAACAACAACAATAATAATAACAACAACAACAAAACAAACACATTAGTGTCTGCTGTAACTGATGCTGGCAGTATCGAACAAAAAACATCACCCTACAACAATGGATATAAGGATGCTTATAATATTTCAAAGCTATCAAGTTAGTAAGATGTTTGTCTATACATCCATACGTCCATACAAACCCATAAGTTGGGAGATATACTAAGTGTGTCATTATGTATGCAAGTAACTAAATTCCACATCACTTTCTGTACCCATTTAAACAAGTCTGTCGTTCCGTCCATATACTCCTGGTAATTAAACTACATATAGGTCGCAATTTTGCATATTTTTGAATCAAATTTCGCACAAAGTTGTTTTTTAAGCCAAATACTATGACTATTGAAAATGGACCTAATCGGTCCATTCTTACAACACCTCGTCATATAAGGTTATATACGAAAATAAGTCTTTATGACAAAATTTCATAATTTTTAATATTTTTTGACTAAATTTGGTGAAGAAGAGTTAATTAAGTTAATAATTAGCTAAGGCAAATTTGGACTCAATCGAACCATTTTTAGAACCTCTTTTCATATAACAATGATTTGCCTTTATCTATACAACTGGATGATGAGATAACTAATTATAGAATAAACTGTGCAAATAAGAAGTATAGGGTATTAAAATGGCCGTTTATAACCGATTGTAACATTTTCATTTGTTGTTTATTTATATATATGTACATAAATAGAAAACACCATTTGTTTATTTTTTATGCAAATCTTAGGTTTTTTCTTTACTCGTGTTGTGTGTCTACTAAATCGTTAAATGTGTTCGAACAGAATTAAAACCACCACTAAAAAAAATGCGTTTTCCTCTTAAAAAATATGTGTATTTTTAGAAAAGATTTACATAAGACAGAAATTGAACGATATTTGTAAAGATAAACAAACAAAAAACTTCTCAACGTATAACAGAGAGTTTCGAATGCTGTCGAATTCATATTATTACAAATGTTTTTTCCTACAAGATAGAAGGTGATTCAGACCATTCGCGTATCTAGGAATTATTGAAAAGATGACTTCAGGAAATAAGGCCAAAATCGAATTTATTCAGCTTCAGTTTACCCAGTTTTCTTAGGAATATTCGTATAGCCTTCCTTGCTTGTGTTACTTTGTGTCTCCTAAGCCGGCTAACAAGAGATCTTATTAAAGCGATCAAGTAAGAATTCCTTTCTGAATCAATTTAGTCGTGTTTGAATATATGTCCGCACAAGATCTTTATGCAAAATTCGTGGGGTGTGAGATTCCCTACGAACCGCATAAAATCGACTAATTTGAGTCATTTTTGACGATACTTCGATCGGTGCTTTGCTTTACTGACACCGGAACATCCAATAGAAACTATTTTAATTCGAATTTATCCACCATAGCATGCATAGCTTGTCTGGTGGGATTATTATTGCAACCGAAAATTACACTAAGAGCTTTTTAATAATTTTTAAACCTTGTTTATTTGTATACTGATAAAAATGTTAACTATGACTGATGTTTTGACATTGACAGCTCATGAAAAACGTTCAAGGGAGATTTTTTATTAATAAACAAAATTGTCATGTTCTTATTGAAGAAGCCATTATTTATCGATTTTCTTTGAACACATCATTACCGTTCAAAGTGCGAACACAGCAATTTATTGGCAAAAATTTACTATCGCTTGTGAAATGTCAACCATTGTATTGTAATTTGAGATAAATCACCACCGTATCAGTAAGAGTTTGCTTCCTTATACAGCTCTCTCGAGGTTTATATTACGTCCCGTTAAATAAGCAGCTATTATTTTATGACATATGACATACACGCATAGTTATAATATATTTACAGTAAAGAAAGCAAGACAGCATAACAACATGTTGCTCGTATTTCATTTTAATTTTTATTTATGCAATGATAAGTTTATATAATCTGAATAAGTAGAAATATGAGGAATTATATGAGAAAGTGAAAAAAAAATACGTGGAAACCGTTATAATTGATCGATATCTTCAAATAATTGCAAGATTACAATGTTGGAAAAGCTTTGTAGAGTAAATATGATCTCTTACGAAAAAAAAAGAAAATTCAATCAATGATCTCATGTTCATATAAAATGTTTAAATGGATTCTTTTTTCATTTTACCGCATGTTTACATGCAGTTATCATTAATTTTCTTACATTTTACATCCATGACACAATAACAGATTGTTTTGGCGGGTGGTTTATGGCAAGTTATAGTTGAGAATGCAACAATTAATAAAAATGTTCTGGTATGAAAGACGTCAACGCTAAAGTAAAACAAGAAAATTAAATTAAACAAGTAAAATAGTTTCATTTGGTTCAAGCGAACCACTACCGTAGGACATCTGACTGTCAATTTTCAAATAAAAACTGCCTAAAGAGTCTTTCTAAGTTGGACTTTGTAAAATCTCTGGTAAGTTTGAAATCGTCAAGTCAGGAAGAATGTTTAGCATAGCCGGACCGACGGACAGACGGAGTATCGTAAATAATTTGGATCAATTGATTTTTTCAATGTGTTACAAACGTTTTGACAAGGTGGAGTCTCCCTCCCCTTTCAAGGTATAATAAATCTGTGTCATAGAAC
This sequence comes from Ornithomya chloropus, assembly GCA_963971445.1. NCBI lineage: Eukaryota > Metazoa > Arthropoda > Insecta > Diptera > Hippoboscidae > Ornithomya > Ornithomya chloropus. Next base: position 1,526,483 of record OZ020532.1, read on the forward strand.
GGGGGAGGAACAGAGATAACAAAATAAAATTTTGCGTATAAATTTTATACATTCCAACATATACCTACATATATATTTCTTGAATCTATAATCGTTTTTACAATATTTTCTTTTTGCTGATAATATGGGAACGTTGCCAACAATATTTAGGAGCACAAGTGCAATCACAATTAGTACAAGTGGTTCTTTTCTAGGCAACACTATACACTGACTATTACGTTTAATATTTCCATATAAACGAATAAAAAATTTGATTAGAACAAGTGCACTCTGATGCAATATGATGCGATACCTCGCATTAGGTGACTATGACGGCGACACGACACGACAATGACACTCAACAATTCAATTACGAGACAAACAATTACTTGACACTTGTAAACTTTTGTCATAAATTTTTGTAATACTTAAGTTTTGCTATGTGTGAGGTCAGTTTGGGTTTTGCTATCCTCCTCCTCTCCAATATAGTGGGTAAGAAAATATTTATATCCATATTCATTCAACAACTGACACTTGACTTGTAATATATTTATACTTCTTGACACTTGACATTTACTTGCAGTGTTGTCAATGTGAAAATCGCTTAAAATCTTCCTTCATTATAATTGTAAAGGTTTCATAATAGTTATAGATAGACAACTATATATGGCTGAAGACAAATCTTAAATATCCTCTACAGCTATACATAAAAAAAGTGGGCGTTTCATGTTCATGATTACGCCCTTTAATGGGGTATTGATTAAGTATCATCTTAAAAATAGAGTTTTACGCTGATTACGGTTTTTTTTTAAATAATTGTGGGCGTATCTGCTATGTGACCATGCCCATATTAAGCTTATCGATGAGTGCAATAATTGATCAGTGCACACATTGATTAACTCCACTCTTTGAAAAATCTTAAATTTAGGTATCAAAGCACTTGGTTTAGTCATAACTTAATTATTTAATCGCATTTCTCAATTTTTTTTTATGAAGTTAATCGATGTGTACATTGATATATTTATATATATATTGTAAATTGTACGCATGGGTATATATAGCACGTAATACAATAAGCTAATAAGTCATAAATGTGTGCGACTTCAAGTCGTCGGTTTGGTTCTATCCACGTTAATTTTGTTGTTGTCTTTACGTAACACCAATAACAATAGCAACAATAACAACAACAATTATAGCCTTACTATGTAAAAATACTAAACAAAGATTTATTTGTATTTTCAATTTTTTTTTATTTTTGTTTACATACAAGTGGCACGTAGCCACGCATTAAGCCGGGAATGTGTCAGACCAGGACGTTGTTTACATAAAAATTAAATTTATGTTTGTTTATTACATAGCGTCGCATCAATTATAAATAATTGTTTAAAAGACTGATTTGATTAGTAAGTGGATTCCGGCTCTATAACACAAATATTTCTTGTTCACAACATAACACACCATTGCCTTTGATAAATGACTAGACTAGTAATCATTTGGCAATTTTTTTTTAAATTTATAAACGAAAATAAAGTAGATTTGTCATTCCTTTTGAAACATCCAGCAGAAGGCCTTATAGATCCCACAAAGTGCAGACAATCTGAATCGATGCATACATGTCCATCCGTCCGTGATTGGTATTGAAGATTTTGCCCTAAATATAGTTATTTTCTTGACTTGCTTTTGCTAAAAATAATTCTCATGGCTTGTTTTTGAAACATTCAATTATCATGTTCATTACTCTTCAAGGAGAATATACATGTCTTGTGAACAAGTTCTTTTTCACAAAAAGAACTTTTCTGTTCCTTTTCTTTGATATTTTTTTTCTATTACTATTAAAACATTGACATTGTACTATTTACATAAAACACAAATAACAAAAAATTTTCAAGTTTCTTGTGTACGCATAAACGCCATTCGAAGAAAATCATAGAATTTCATGAAGCCTTACATGTGAACGTATATGAGGTTTATATTCTATTTAGAGAAGACACCGCTCATAAACATTTAAATTATGGAAATGAGGTGCTTCTCAGTATGCCATATAAAAAAGTGCTGTGTGTGCTAGCCGAGTAGTAGTTCATGATTTCATAACAACATACGAGGATAGTCTCAGAAGTATTCGACCTAATAAAGGGAATATAAAAAAGGTGCACCATTGATCGATTGAACCATTTTTAGAATCCGATTCCATACAGTGTCTCGCGTATATAGCAGGTGTTGGGTATTCAATGGTCGGGCTTAACCGACTATAACATTTTCACTGTTGTATATAAACTCAGTTGTATAGGTTTTTGCGATTTTATTGTTAACTGGCATATAATGAGATATCTTCGGTTAATTTGTGATTGTGATTCATTTGATAAGATTATGGTTAGCTTTTGAATTGATAATCACAGGTAACCAGGAGGTAGACGCAGCGGAAGAAGTAAATTTATTACGTTGTTCTTGTTGTTGTTGTTGCTGCTGCTTAGCATTCTTCTTTTTATACATGGCAGCAATTTGTTGTTCAAAATGTTCAGCTGGCCAACGATACTCACCGATCTCCTCATTGCAGAGAAATTGTACTAAATCGCAAAATTTATTCTCATACAAGACGAGCTCTGAAAATAATTAATAATCAATATATTTTCTTATCAAACTTTTTTTTCATTTTAAATATTTTTTCGATGTAAAATTTTTGTATGTATCATACCTGTCTCATAGCGGCAGACATATGCTTGAACGCGACACTTTGTATAGAAATGTTTAAAACAATAACGTTCCATGTCAAAGTAACACAAATAATCCTGCGAGTGATCGCACTCTTCTAAACCGTGTCTATCACATTTCACTGTTGCTGTGGTTGTGGTTGTTGTTGCTGCTGCTGGTATTGTTGGTTGTTGATGAGACGCATAGGATATTTTTAATAATGACCAAATAATAACAAGGATGATTTTGCTGCTGTTGCTGCTGCTCTTTCCTCGAAACATTTTCTAGTTAACTCAACCACTCGAATACGACTAATTTGCAATTTATTTAACTATTGTCACTATTTCTTCAAGTCTAGTAATTTTTGTATGTTTTTGTTTTTTTGTGTTTCTTTTCGGTTTCAGTTTCAGTTTATTTGGCCGTAATTCGTTGTATGGGTATGCAACACTATTTGTACAATGGTATTATAATTCCTCAGTCACCAAAGTACAAGTACAGACATAGTCACATAACAAAACAAATCATTCAATCACAGTCAGTTAGTAGTGAGGTCCGTCACTTGTACTGCTTGTAGTTTATATTGCTGCAGCAATTTTAATATATAATTTTCGTTGTTTGTTAGTGAATGAAATGACGCGGAACAATAATATTTAGTTTTGGTTTTGGTTTTGGTCTCTATCCCATATATGCACACTACTTGTATTGTAGTACAAATAAGTGCACGAATATGTACTCACTACACATTTACACTAAATGTGAAAAGAAAAGTGTAAATTTCGTTTAATGTGAAATACGCTGTGTGTGAATGAACAGGCACTTTCTTATCATTTCTCATAGCAATGCAGTTGTTGTTTTTATTTATATATATATATTTTTTAATATTCCACTTAGATGATGGATTTTCATTTTTGTAATAATTGTTTAATAAATTTTTACTTATCAGTTTGACAAGTGTAGAAACTTTGTATAAATTGTACTCTGCTTGTTAGTGATGCGTTTTTGCAAGTAGCAAGTTTTTCAACAGGGACATAACAATTTTGTTTATTAATACGAACTTACCCTTGAACGTTTTTCATGATCTCTTAAGGTCAAAATGTCAGTCAATGTTGTCATTTTTATCTCGGTAAAGTTGCTCATTTGTACTGTTTGGGAATTATTAAAAATTATTAGCGCAATTCTGAGTTACTGATCGTAAGTTTAAGAGCTACATACCACACAGTCCATACTTGCTGTAGTGGATTAATTCAAAACAAAATACTACTGGATTTTCCTCTGCCAATGGGACAACGTAACGGTCGTATTATCGAAAATATTGCAGCCGCAAGTTTATCATTTCAAAATCAGCCAAATCAGTCGCTTCTACGCCGTTCACAGAAATTGAGAGATCCTCCACAAATGACTTAGCTTACAGCCTTACAACATCAAATTTATTCAAGGATTGAAGTCTGTTGATCATTTATGGTGCCAAAAATACTCGGATAACGAAGTATGTTCCAGTCGAATGGACATCTCGCTCATATGATTTATTGCCGTTAGATTTCTTTTATGGCATGTAAATGGGCTGGCTGTAGTCATATGTATAAGGTCGAATTTAAGGGGATACAAGGATTTCATAGTTAAATATAACATGTGTACTGTGTCTGGAATAAATTTCAACCCAATATCTGAATTATTCTGTGCTTTATTTAAATATAAAATTGTTTTGTTCTTATTGAAAAGGCTTTACAAGAAACGGGATTGAATAATTTTTTCTTTGCATATATTTTAATATATTTGAAATGTAGTATTAGTCTCTTGTATATTTCTTCTATTCGAATACTTTTTGTTCATGTTTGTTTCTAGATAATTTGCATATTGTGCAACATATGCCATTTAAATTGACACTTGCGAAGCCCTTAATAAAGAAAACACTTGAATGAGACACAATTCAATGTTTCTTTTAATCCAATTAGATTTCTCTTCTTACTTTTACACCCTCTCTCTCTCTCTCTCTCTCTATTTCTATCTGTCATTTTCTTCTCTCTCCCACCTCTCCCACCTTTATTATTACCTCAGGCTACATATTTATAACGTACTTAAGTGTAATATTATTAAACATCTTAACCCTGACCCGGTTACAGGTGGTGTTCATTGGACTAGTTTGAGTACCATTGTCTTTATAAATATTTTGTTGTTGTTGTTTGTTTTGTTATAGAATATGTTGCAATATGAAGATAGAGCGGGTTCGATACCTACAACAGTCAGAACTCGTTTGGTGGCAATTGAAATTTCTCTATCTATCTCTATGGAGGATAAGATCGGCACGTTGCAATGCATTTATAGAAGACATCTTCTGAGTACCTATCCTAAAAAAAAAAAAAAATGTTGATGGGTATCCTAGATTTGGTGTACTCCTAATACAGCTTAACCCTTAGTAATAGTATAACATTTTTACTTGTCGCCTTCTTGTTCTTTCTTAAGAGAATTAAACCAATCCATTCTGTTAATCCGATGGGTTTGCGTGTTTTCGTTTTCGACCTTACTCGCCTGCTTCAATTAATCCGCTTAAATGATCTACTCGTGATGGCATGATTTCAATTTAGGTATTACTGTCGATTCGCTCAATTGGTTTCGATTATCTTGTTAAACACATGAAAAATTAAGAGGGGCATAGAAGAAGTGCTAATTAAGCAGTACTTTAATAACATTGAATGTGGGATGTGCTCATTCCATGATTTGTGGTAAATGTGGCAAGTTTTTTTAGTGAAACCTTCTAATGAATATTCGCCTAAATATCAATCAATTTAAAAATTGACTTGAACTTGTTTTAAATCTACTCCTTTATAGTAATAACTTCTAATACCTGCTGTATCTTTTCTTTCTTTATAGAATCTATCCCGTCAGCGTATAAAAACGATTTGGAAAATATTAAAAATTCTACAGATTACTTAAAGACCCCATCAGTCACTGCCAAACCAAGCTGCCAACAACATATATTACAGCGTTATCAATCACAACCACAACAGCACCAGCAGCAAATTCCCATTCAGCAGAAGCAGCCAAAAGTTATAACAACAAAACCTTATAAAGGACATCATCCACATTTTCATCATCACACCACTCCCGCTTACTATACGGATTTACATTTAAAAATTCATACGCCGGACCCTAAGGACGCTTCATTGAATGAAAATTATCAAAGCGTGTACCGAACTGTCACCAACTTGGTGAGAAATGAGCGACAATTTCCCAAATATATTAATTCAAGTACAAGTAAAACGAAATTAGAGCAACCTTTGCTAGTTGCGAAGAGTCAGGAATTGGAAGATCCAATTGAATCATTGAAAAAGTCGAATTCATCTAAGGCGGCTTTTTTTCGTACAGGAATTGGCAGCAACAAGAACGAGCTAACAAACGATTGCCAAACTTGTGTAACTTCTTCTTCGCCCGTCAAGACGACAGATCCACCAATAGAGACAGGTAATTACTGTAATAAAAATTCAAGCATAGTTGGATTAAATTTATTATATGTAGGCTGTAGGTTTAATGTTGGGCTGGACAGTAGAATTCTTTTATATAAACTACAATCGTTTTGGGCTAAACTCCTATTGTACCGGAGTAAACTTATGAACTTTAAGCCTTTTTTTTTATCAATCTAAGTCCTTGTTTCTTTGTGAAAGTGAGTAAATTTTTAGTAGAGAGTTGGAGAAAGTTTGTCTTCTGTTATAAATTCAAGGGTGTAGTTCATATTACTACTACCCGCCGACAGTTGAGACTTAAGAGCAAAGAGTTGGAGGTTTTTCAGTGATCAACTTAGGTGGTCTGATTCTCTTTTCAAGTGTTTATCCCTCAGTTCTTATATTGCAATCGGTCTTGGCTGTATAAACAACACTTTAGATAAAATTGAAACTTATTTTTTAGTAAAGAAAGAACAATTTCAATAGCAGGTGATTCCCAATCCACCAATAACTTGACGAACGGCCAGCATCAAAAAGTCACCGAAAGCCGCAGTCGTAATCCACAACGTTTCTTACAGCGTCGTCGCGTAATTAGGGTACGTAGTGAATCACGACCCATTAGCGCTTTGTATGATATAATATGCAAAGAGAAAGGTCTTGATATCTACAGTAGTACCACAACTAGTAGCGACGAAGATTCTGCTTCCGAAGAACAATATCCAACGGACGAGTTTCATTGTTGTAGACAAAGACGACAACGTTCATATCGTTCCTATTCCTCTCTTTCACGACAAAGTAAAAGTCCAAGCGTTAATAAAATGTCAGATAATATGGAAATAAAAGTCCCCACAAATGATGTGGTGGCTCAAGCCAAGGTAACATTCAAGGAACCAAAAATGAAGATAAACAAAGACATCAAAAATGTTGAGGTCGATGATGACACCACAGATGACGAGTGCGCTAACGTAAAGGATGAATATTCTCGTAAAATATTACATACACGAGGGGCGCAGAAAAATATTAATTCGTTTTATGAGAAGGTGGGGCAATCTCCAAGACAAAATATCAGAACAAACCATCACGATTACACTTATCATCTACATGATCCTGTAATTATACCATTAGTTGATGCCCCTGCTGCCACCAATCATTTTGAATCCTCCATCATTACTAGGAGACACGATAATCAACCATCATCAAATATCTTTGTTCCTCCCAGTAGTAGTGCTAATAATAATAATAATATTAAAAATAGTAAGCCTAGTAGTGATAGTAAAAGTAAAGCAAATTGTAAGCCAGCAATCAGGCCATTATCATTGTTCAATATGGCCAATTTGTATGTTAAACCCATTGAAAATAGAGCGCGTAGTAATAGCAGCAAATCGGGTACTAGTGGTGGTGCGGCAATTAACACGCGATCTCCAACAAGGTCCTCTACCACGTCCAAAGGTGACCGTCTTGTACGTAAGATAAGACGTCAACGCGATGACAAACAAAGACGTCACACGGATGGAGCTATTAAGTTGTCAGGCGACACGAACCATTCGAAAAATAATGTTTCTTCAGTTTCTGGTGATTTTTTCAATAGTAAAACGGCTTCAGCTACTGATGATGCTGCAGTCGGGGATGGAAAACATAATGAAAATTTAAATGATGGCGATCACGAAATGCGTGCAGTTGTTTCGTCCAATGCCCCAACAAAAACAACAACAACAGCAACAACTGCTGCTACAAGGTGAGTATTCAAAACGCTTCTTTTTTTTTTTTTTAAACAATAAAAACGTTTTTTTTTGTATCGATAGTGATGACCTAGGTTTGGCTTCCCATTATCATTTTCATTATAACTTTATTGTAATTGTTGTTGTTGTCAATTCTTGTTAGTAAGCTATTAAATTATTGTGCTTACTTCGGTCCTACAATACAATTTATAATTTTTTAAATCCCAATTAGTTGGGGGGGCCGCCTAACTGAACAGTGCTGCCTCCTCGTTTATTGCTTTTAAATTCATTTTGAGACAGTCATTCATCCGCGAAACATGCTTTCTGTTATCACAAATTTTGTGATCTCGTCAACATTATAATTGATGTCAACGACATGAAAGGCTGTCTGCCTAATAAGCTACCACATACACTGGTTTTCAGTTGCAAGCGTACAATGTGGGGAAGATCATGCAATATTAAGTGATAATGGTAAACATAATTAAAGACATTGAATGCACTACGCTATAGCAAAGTCAATGAGAGTAATATGAGCATAGCAACTATAAATTAAAATATTTTGTGTAAGTGGACAAACATTCCACAACAATCAACCAACTGTACGACTTAATAATAAAACTGTCATTTCATGGTTATAATATTGGTTAATTGGAATGTAGCTTTATCAAGTGCCTTATCTTATCTTATCTTGAGTAATCAATCATTTTGCTGAACACGTTATTTAGTAAAGAGAAAAACATTTTCTAATCGAAATATCCAGTTTCACTTATAAGTGGTATTAATAGACAAAATAATAGGAAAATATTCAAAAGAAAAAGGCAAAAAAACCATATATCATTGGTTTACGAGAAATCTGAACTAACTTTTAATACCAACCAGCCAACGGATAGACAGACATAGAGCTAGAGATATACGTACTTAGTATTCGATTCTGATTCAAAATATATATACTTTACGATCTCTAACGCCTCCTTTTGAGCATTGCAAACTTTTTGACAAAGTGCTATAGACCCCCATATAAATGTGATGGTGGGAAAAAAAGTGCGCGTTGCATATTTTACAGTTGCGTCAACTTGTTATTATTTTGGTTTAACGTGTTCTTTAATATCCTCATCAATTTTCTCTTTTCTAGCAGTTCAACTGGTTTCATGCAATTAGATAAAAAATATTAGTGAAAGTTGCAGAAAGTGTTATCGTAGAAGGTTGTTTGGATGTAAGTTTTTATAGGCTCAGGGGATGGTAGACTTTTTAGTCTGGTAATATTTTGATAAATTCCGCCAAATGGCTGAAATGCATGATACATGATATACGCATCGAGTTTTAATCCATTAAATTTTTTTTTTATCAAAGCAAAGTGTTAACGATGATGCGTTTATTGAGCGTCATTGCCAAGGTCATTGAAATGAAACAAGTGAACATGTTTTAGTCGGTCAAACTGTAGGTCTTAATACCCTACACTACTTCACTTCACAAATAATGCAACAATTATTTGTGGTTGTTTCAGTAAACTCAGAGGCATTGCCTTATAAGTCAACTTCGTGAAAAAGTATCCTTTGGCACAAGTGATGCAGGGGGTATAAATGTCTTTAATCCTGACTTGTACTATATGCAGTGCAGTGATTGCCTAACTTTTCCAATTATACACCATTAGGCCTCTCAAAATCATTATGATGGCAAGCAATACTATTAAATTGGAGGGTAAAATAAAAAAAAATAAAAAATAAAAACAATAACAAAGCACCGGCAAATGTGTAGATCCAGTGCAGTTATATGAGAGCGTTCAAGTATCTCTTCATATAGGTTTTCTTTCCTTGTTTTATTAACAAAAAAAGAGAAAGAGCGTAAAAATCGGTTTTTTTATACCCTCCAAATAAGATACTAAGGTATACTAAGTTTGTCATTCCATGTGCATCAGAGACCCTACAAAGTATTTTTGATCGGCATCAAAAATTGGATCAATCTAAAAATGTATGTCCGTGTGTCTGTCTTTTGTTAACATTTTCAATGTAGTAGATATAATTATTATTCATCGATGTCCTAAAAGTGGGGATGGGCGGATAACACACACGCCCACAATCGGGAAAAATCTATCTGCCATAAAAATTGGACCATACAATTGAAATTTGGTACAAATATTTATAAATAACGCATTCTTCTAAAATGTTTAAATGGGCGTGGTCGCGCCCACAATTTATAAAAAACTATATTGAACGTAAAACACGATTTGCAAGCTGATATGTAATACATACACTATTAGAGGACGTAATTATATACCTGCCACGCCCACTTTGTATGCATATGTGCAAGGTATTAAAGATTTGGCCTAAGCTAAATTTGGTTTTTTTACCACTTGTTTAGAGTAATTATTAACGTGTGCAACTCTCACCTAGCTTAGCTGTACCCATTATGCGGATACATTGTGGAGCAACAAGCAGATAATGTAAATATGTATATGAATATAATAGTAAGCGTGTTACTTACTTACAGACAAAATACTTGTTTGACTCTCTGCATGCGTGTTTATTCCTGTTCTGTTTCTTGGTGTTTTATGTGGTGCTCGAAAGATGAAATGACGCCTCAAGTTTAGTTTGAAACAAACCTTAAAAGAGTGCGTATGGGGGGTAAATAAGAAATATTTGCTGAATTTTTGTTGTTGATTTTTTTTTTCTCAAGTAATTATATACAATGGACAGCTGTATGGAAAAAAGAAATACAATTGCTGAGTGTTTATGAATATGTGCTGTTGTTGTTTTTGGTGCGGTATACAATACATATGTTTCTACCAAGAACGGGTATAAAATTGTCGGTTTTTTTTTATATTATTTGTTTTCGTACTCACCGGTTAATGTAGAAACACAATAAAAAAATTTTTTTTTTGAACAAAAATTCTATTATCTTAATAAAGCAAAAAATGTTTGAAAGAAAATTTAACCGAAAATCAGTGACAAGACAATTGTTAATAATATAAATATGCTTATATGTGTGCATGTGTGTGTGTAATGGAATTTTTGAGGTAATTAACATGAAACGTTTCTATATGCAAATAAAAAAAAAGTAAAATAAAACAGTAAAATAAAAAATAACCGTTATAATGGAAATGATTAGAAGAGATGCAAAACTAAAAAGAAGAACAAGAGAAGAATTATGATTTTTATAGGCATAAACATACATACATACGCAACACTGTGGGGTAAAAATAGGCTTATCAATACTTCAATATATTCTACTGACATTTTAAATGTTTCTACAGTTTTAGTTCATATGGTATGGTAGACATAATTGAACATAATTTAAATTGGACCATTTTTGGACCCCCTTCCTACATAACGTTTTTATTTTATAAAAGCCTTTATATGGCAAAAAATTGCAATTCTTAATAGTTTTTGATAAAATTTGTACAGAATAGTAAATTACGTTAATGAACCAAATTTGAACCCAATCGGATCATTATTAATACCGCTTCCCATATAATGATAGGTTAGGAAAAAGACTTATATGGTAAAGCCTCTAAGTTTACTGAGAAAATTTATGTAATCAAAGTGGTGTAGGGTATTAAATGGTCACCTTTTATAGAAGACTAAATTTTTATATTCCAGTTAAATTCATTTTGATGAATTAATCTTAAGCTTTATTATTATTATTATATTCCAGATATATAACTAGAACACAAAATACTAATTTAAATCTAAATGGAGTAAATACAGCTTGCTTGGAAACCTCTGCCTCAATACCATTATGCGCCTCACCCTCTACAGCTATACAAAGTGTATTCCGTGATAAATCAAATCAATCATCAGAAGACTTGCCAGCGAATGAAACATCAGCAATAGCTGCACTCTTACCGCAGCTGACCCTAAGGAAACCTACGTTTCCAAAAAATGAAGAAAAAGACGAAATGACCAATTCAACGAATATAACAAATGCAAATACTACGAACACCACGGCAGTAGATGCACCAGCAAAATTAAGAACTGATTTAGAAAGGGATTCGTTTGCATCTGTTACGACCAACTTAACTACCTCATCATCACCATACATAACACCCAAATCCAGTGATACGTACATTTTAAAAGGTGAGTTTATAATGACCACTGTGTGACCAACTTTCTCTTATTAGTAAAATTCTTTGTTCATTTTTCATTCGTGGTAGTGTGGTTTAAATGTTTCATTATAGACAATTATTGGCAGCTTAATTAGTTAATTAGTTAATATTTTAATATAAAGAGAAATAGTTTCCTTCATTCATTGGTTCTATACTTTATTGGTAGCTCACTTATGCCCTCAACCAACTTCGTAAAGAAAACGTTACTTTCTTATTAACCATAGATCTATATAGTCTTAGTCATGTGGGTATTTAAACGTCTAAATTTAACATTGAGCTTGGATATTTCATAAGTATTTTCGTACTTTATAAAAAAAAAAGCATGTTTGTACCTCCTAAGTGACTTTTATTATACCGATCGATTCAGAATTAAAATCTGAATGGGTTTAATCATGTCCATCAGTCTGTCTGTCTATGTGCCTATTTGTTCAAAAGGTTTTGGTCATAGTTTTTAAGATATTTTAATAAAATTCGGTACAAGGGCCTGTCTTGATCTAAAGATATTTGAACAAAAGTTAAATTCAAATAAATCACAAGACAAAACGTACCGTTAACTTTTACGATTTGCTCATTTATGTATTAATTTGTTCTTGCCTATTATATGTATTTACCTGCATTGTTATTTGATATGTAGTATATAAGTATACGTAACTTTATTATTCAAACTATACGAATATTGTTTTTTTTTGTATTATTTATCTATTCCATTATAAATTGTATTCTTAATGTCTGTCTGTATGTTTATAGATTGTAAATATTGAGGTTGACTATATAAGTATGTGTTTATATAGGTGTGTATAAACTCTTATCAATGCATACTACATACATATACACCATAAATAGTGAGGGTATATTAAATTTGTCGTTCCGTCCACAACTGTTCTAATGTATTACAAGTCTTACAGGACATATGTCCTTCAATTTGATTAGATATTATATCACGTGTTTTTGTATATTTAACCGATTTACAGTATACATGTAGGCGGCATAATTTATCTTAATTTGAACACAATTTAATTGCAATTGTGTGTGAATAAAAATTTTCTTTAAATTTGTGAAATTTTCACTTCTCACATATAATTCCAAGATTTATTGGGTACAACTACTACTAAAGCAAGCCATATTGTTGACTTGAACGTTCAGAAAACGTCTCTTAATAGTCATACAAACAATCATACGAGTAATAATAATAATAATAATTATTGTACTGCACCCACGGCTGCCACTTTATTGAAACAACGCAAATCTATGTCAACGATTGATAGTGGTAATGGAGCGACGACGCCTTTGCCAAAATGTCGTAAATATTCACCAAAACCACTTTTTATCATCAATTCAAACACCAACACCACAAATCTACCGCAACTTGAATTAAAAGCAAACTCAGCAAAATTATTTAGAACTTTTCCACTACCTAGCCCAAAAACGTATTATCATTCAGTGCCGGCGACACCCTTATCACCAAAATATATACATTTTGTTCGTCCGACAAGAACCTCACGTCTGCGTGCCGCCGCTCTTGGTGAGTTATGATGACTCACTATCACCATATAACAAATCTTCAATTAACCGCTTGTGGGTACAGGAAGACGTCTTTCCCTGAATTACATATATTTAAATTAGTTTTTGTTGCTCCCCTTTTAACTCTAGATTGTTTATGAGTAGAAGTACTTAAATATTAACAGAGCAAAATTAATTAAGTTAAGAATGATAACAGAACTAATTGTTTTATACCCAAAAAATGCTCAACTATTAAACAATATGTATAACAAGTCCTCTGGCTGTTTGTTATCATCTAAATGGAGAAATTGCGGCCGCATTTTATCGATTAAATAGCTACCTTTTAATAATTATTTGCTTTTTATCATAAAGCCCCATTCCTTAACGCATTACACTCATCACCTTAAATTCAGAGGCCCCACTTATAAGATATACCCCCTCAAGTAGCAAAACCTTGAAAAAGACATCAGAGATCTTATAAAGTATATTTTTGATCAGCATCAAAAACTTGGGCGTTCTTCACATTTGTAGGTATGTCCGCTTGTTTTTGGCCCTCTCACGGTCGTAAATTTAGAGATATTGAATTGAAATTTTGTGTAGGCAATTCTGAAACTAGTGCGCTATTTAAATTGAGTACAATCGGATAAGAGCCACGCCTACAATCAACAAAAATCTATCTATCGGCCACAAAACTTAAGCTATTAAGATGAAATTTGGTATACACATTTATAAGTATCCCATCCAACGACAAGCCAAAAATGGGCGTAATTGGATAACAGACACCTCTACAATTTACAAAAAACCTTATTGAGCGTAAAACTTTTTCTCATTTTCATAATACGTACACTATTAGAGGGCTTAATCTTGCATCTGCCACGCCCACTGTTTATATGTAGATGTGGAAGATATTTAAGATTTGGATTAAGTCAAATAAAGTTTTCCTAGTTAATCGTTGAAGGTGATGGGTATCCAAGATTTGGTCTAAACCAAATACAACAAAATTTTTATATATTTTCAATTTCATCTCTTTTTTCTTACATTTAACAATTGAATCTAATATTCTTTTATTCACTATCATATTTCTGAATGACAGTAAATGTAACGAAAAAAGATGAGTACAACAGGTATTGTTCTTCACCAAAATCATTAGAGATCAAAGAACAAAATAAACAACAAACGACTAATGCATCCGATGTAGATGAAATGGAGAAAACGTTTAAATTAGATTTAATAAAAACACCCGATACATTAACAATGCAACGCTTGCAAGGTGGCGAACAACCACAGCAAGAACAAGAACAACATTTCGCTAAGAAAAAAACCAATCCAAAGCAACCCCTTAATGATATTGTCAACGCTACTACATGTTGCTCAAATAATACCAGGAGTGAATCTGCTGAAAATGGCAAAAATGATAGAAATTCCCCACGAACAGCGCGTAAAAGAGATCGTCCGCTAAATGCGGAAGTTTTGAAACGTGATAAAAATGCAGTAATTAAAGATCCCATGATACCTATTGTTCGTATACCATCACCATTACGTTATCAACTGGGCAGTGCCGCAAAATCTAGTAGAGTAACTGTTAAGCCAAATAATAAAATGGATGATGATGACGAGGATATTGATGATAATGATTATGATCATGATTATGATGATGATGATGATAATATATTAGAAGAAAGACCGCGTTGTTCAACTTTAAATAACAGTAAAATGAAACGTGCTCCCAAACATGAATCATTAGATTTAAGTCCAGTACGTAATTGTGTTAAAACCGTAAGTTGTAATTAAGTGGAAGCTTTGTAATGCAAGTTTTATATTTAATTTCTTCGTAACCTGTTTTGTAGGCGGAAAAATTGGCGAATTGTGATAACGAGGAACGTGATAAATCATCAAAACGCAAATCACAATTAAATCGTTGTTTAAATGAAGAATCCTTAATGAATAATGGTAAGTGTTGAGGTTTAAAATGGGGAGACTATCAAGTTCAGAGTCCCTTTCTGCGATCTAGAGAATGTTTACCTTAAACGGAAAGTTTGTTACGGTTAAATAGGTTTAGAATTGCATGTTGTGGTATTTGACGTCCTATAAGTTGAGACGGTAATATAAAAACCATAGAGGGTTTAATGAGGCATATGTCAGGCCCCCTTTTTGTAAATGGAGGTAGAAGCCATTTAAGGTTTGGTCTAAATTTTGATTTTTACTTTTTTGTTTATTTGTTTCTTATGAAACTTATTAATGATGGGTATATAAAATGTAAATACGAGAGCACCAACAACAACAACAATAATAATAACAATTCCGTTATGTAATGGAGGAAAAACTAATACCGCGATTTGCTTGACTAATCATGAGTATTTAACCATAAAAAGAAAACGTACTGCTGCGGCTGCAGCCAAACCTACTCCTCGTTAATAACATATTTGAAGGTTGCCTGTTACACATTACACATTTAGATTAGATAAATGAATCCAAAAAAAAAATCGTAGGTATTTGTGGCAAATTCGAATGGCGGATACATTCAGTCTGTTGCAACCAGCGAAAGAATGTGGTTTAGCGAAATGAGGTTGCTTAAGGAAGCACTCACCGCTACAGCCATAACCACAAAACCATCCAATTGTAATGAGCACAATTATCATTTCACCATCGATTGGCAACATTTGCATTTACGTTCATTTAGATTAAAGGAGTCCACTATGCCATCTCCAGCAGCATTAGCTTTAAATGATAATAAAAAATTTATTATACTAACACAAGAAACTTGCATAAAGTATGTACGCTTCAGTTGCAATTTGAGTAAGTCAGTAAAAAAGAGTAAAAAGTTAAATGGATTTGTGTGGGGTAGGCTTGACTTTATATAACTTTTGATTATTTTTTTTTTATTAGCAATCTATTTGGATTTTGTTAAAATACTTTTCTTTCGTTTTAGATGAAATGCTGGCAGCTGACGTACGTAGAAGACGACGCCGTGAGTTGGGTATGTCACGGCAACTGGTACCTGAAAAAGATGATGTAGCCGCCGCTTCAGTACGTGATTTGATTTCTTCATCGGTAACCAAATCGAATAATAAAACGTGTAATAATGAGGAGAATGCAAAACCGTTCAACTCGTTGTCTTATCATATGGAAATGGCGAGAAGGGGTCTGGATTTAATAACGAATGCTGATGAACGAAAGAGGCAGAGTTCACGGTCGCCACGAGCAACTCCCAGAGCCAATCGTCGCAGTGATCCATCCGGTTTAAATGAACAACAGCAACGTAAACAGCGCAACAATGAAATGACGCGTAAGGTGATGGAACGCACTGCCATGGACTTGAATGAAATTATTAAAATAGCCGAAATAGCCGACGAATGTACATTAAACACCTGTAACATTATTACTAGTTTGAATGATACCATTGAACAATTGGAAGATAAAAAGGAAATTCATAAACGATCTACCAATGATGTAAAAAGTTCTAAAGGAAATGAGAATACAGAACGTAAAGCTTCGCCAGTTAAGCATGCCACCTTTGAAGAAAAAGAATGCATTTATTATGAAGCGGAAGAATCGTCTGAAGACCATTCCGAAGGCAGGGAACGTGGTAGTTCAGGAATTTTGCGTAGCCTACGTTTGTTAAAAGCACGCAGCATAGAAGGAGAAACACCAAATTATGAAACAACATCGAAATTGTCGCCTATATTGAGACGCAAAAGTACGGATGATCACACTCTCAATACAATGGGCTGCAATCAAATCGTTTCGATACTGAAGAAGAAGGATCATTTGGGTGGTGCGGCCGATTCTAGTTCAGCTTCAAGTAATGCTTCCCCGGTAACATTTTCGTTAAATGTTATGGATACTCCGAGTAGACAGAAAAGAGCTGGCATCCTAAAGAAACGTTCATCGTTGGATGAGTCACGTTACTATTCACGTTCTCATTCACCCGATGAACGTAGCATTTTAATTAAAACGGCCCGACGGAACTCTTTAGAAGAAACAGCGGCGGCTACGAATGGAGTTGCTACTGCAAATGGTCACCATGGCATTTTGAAACAGAGTAGTTATGATAGTAATAAAAGCGATGGTTGTCCTTCAGCTTCTGGGGAAGCTTCAGTGCAACCGCACGGTATACTAAAAAAGAAAGATTCTAATTCTACACCTTCCGAAAGTGGTGGTGGTGGTGGTACAGCCGCCGGTACTAACACTCCTCATCTCTCCAAACATGTATCGATCTCACAAGCTGTGATATTAGCGGCCGCCGAATTATACGGTAATGAAAGCGACAGTAAACAACCAAACGGACAACTTGACTCCTCCTCCTCCTATGTAAGCTTTACACCCACAATTGAGGATTATGAATTGCGACCGATTTTAAAACTAGATACGAATAGTGGCGAAGAGGTCAATAGACCGCCCAAACCTATCTTAAAAAAGAAGTCTTTGGGCGACTCTTCCGATGATTATGAAATTAAACCGATTTTAAAGACTTCACGTAAATCAAGTCGCGAAGAATCTGATTTATCTGGCATGCGGAGTATGAGTGATGAGCAGCACCAACAATTGCAACAACAAGCTGGCGAACCTTTAACGGTAAAACCCATTTTAAAGACTGATTCACCATCGAAAAGACGCTCTTTAATTGGCGATGCCGGTGATCATGACAGCTGCCAAGAGAAAGTGTGTCATAATGAAAATACCACCCCATCCTTACCATTAAAAACACTAAAACGGCGTACACGATCTTTAGAGAGGAGTCAGCAAAAGGCAACATCGCCCATTATAGATTTAGGTGAGGCCTTAAACGCTATAGCTACCTCACAAACTGAAACTTATGAGCTGACCTCGGCTTTAACCAATACGAAAGCTGGTCACAATGTCAGCGTTTCGGAACGTATTAAACATATGGAAAGATATCTCTCGCAAAAATGTGTCAATTCAACGGGCAGCACTGATTTATCACCAAATGGTTCATATGGAAGAGATATGGCGACGGGCGATATCGATCATAAATTACATAAACGTTTGACGGCTGGCCAACGCGTTAAGGAACGTTTTAAAACTCAACCAATAACTAATAATGAAAAGAATTCGTAAGTAGAACCGTTATGTTTCTAATAAATGGATAAAGAGAAGATAAAAAAGTATAAGAGAGAGAGAGAGAGAGAGAGAGAGAGACGTTGTAAAAAAAAAGTAAATCATAAATTTATTATTTATCAGCATTGAAAACAGTATTCACCCAGACATGTCCGTATGTCGTTTGTTTGTTTGTTGTCCTTATGGTCGAAAATTTCGAAATAATAAGCTTTTTTTTTTTTTGTATAATTCTTGTATCTGAATGTAAATGCCTATTTAAATTGGTTAAAATTGGTCAATAGCCACGCCCACAATCAACAAAAATCTATTTATCGGCCACAAAAATGTAACTGTAAAGTTGAAATTTGGTACACATACATATAATAACTCTATTAAAAGATAAGCCAAAAATGGGCATGGTCTGATAACGCATACGCCCACAATTTACAAAAAATCATACTCAACGTAATTAATACTCGGCTTGCAAGCTGATACGCAATACATTATTAGAAGGCGTAATGATGTATCTGTCACGCCCACTGTTTATGTGTACATATTAAGGGTATTTCATATTTGGCCTAAGGCAAATTTAGTTTTTTTTACCTTTTTTTTGGTGCGGCTTAGACCCCTTTTAGTAGAACCTCTGACTTTTATCAGGATGATTCCTTGCTATTGACACTACAGATTGAAACTTAGCACAAATTGTATTACTTGTGTAACTTGTTAGGTGTACAAGTGAAAATGAATTTTCACATTTTCACTCGATTTTTTTAGTTGACTTTTTGTAACATGAAGCATGACTTTTAACCGTTTTTATGCACTCCGCATAAGATGGTGGCATACTAATTTTGCCAATCAATTTGCAACACACAAGAAAGAGTCGGAAGCTTTTCAAAATACTTTAATTTTTAATCAATATGAAAATCTTTGTCTTTCAAACCATGCCCATATCAATAACATCTACATAAATAGGCGAATATGTGTATCCCAAGTTCAGATCATTTTTCTGCTAATGTTCTTATAAGTTTTTAAGATTTTTTCAATTCAGTTACAAAGGCGATGATAAGCTAGATATACAGTCATTAATAAAGTGGAAATTTAAAAAAAAACTGCTGTGAACATGCAAAGGAGCGTTTGGAATAGAGATCAAATAACCGGAAACATATTTATGCATAGACACATATGTATATACATACACATGGTGGCAACATGTTAAACGAAATAAGTCGGGCTTACTAACAAACAATTGTTGTTTTTTTTTGAAATAGAGAAAAAACAAAACAAAATTTATTATGAAATAATTATAACAAGTAGAAAAATTAACTATATTTGGCTTGACTTATAGTTTGGACACCCTCCTTAAATATATATATATATATATATATATAAATTAAGTAATGGGCTCCATTTTTCAACAACCATTAAAATGTTAAGACAACCAACCTTAAAATAAGCTTTGTTTTCTAAATTATGGGCATGATTGTTAATTGACTCCTCCCATTTTTAGCCCATTGCTAGAAAGTCTCATTGTAAATACATGTATCATCTATATTTTTGTGGCTATAAAAGTGGGCGTGGCACTTGAGAATATAAGTGAACCTATCACTTGCATGCCACATAACTTTACAAATTTCGTTCAGATTGAGAACTTGTACCTTTTTAAACAGATTATAAAGGCTAGCGAATGAATTTAAAGCTAAATTTCTAACAGAAACTAAATATAGAAAAATATACAAAAATCCAGTGAAATTCTTTATACAACGTACATATATAGTCATGTACTATGTGCTAAAGCAGTTCTATTTTAATAACGGCAAGAGAAGCGTAGACGCGTAAAAGAAAACAAAGTACACTGTAAGCAAAATGCGAACATACGCATACTTCAGATAATTCTTCTTTCTGCAGTTTTCCTTGCAAGGCACATATACATGTATAACTATCTAATCCTTTCCTTTAAACCTTTTAGTTTTACTTTAGTTTTAAGATCTTTCCATAGAAAACTAATTAGTAAACAATCGAAACTGAGTCAATTCCTACTGTTTTTTCTTTTTTTTTTTAAGTATTCTCAGTTGTGGTTTCTGCTTTGTTTTCCGAAAAGCTTCTACATTTAATTTTATTCCTATGTTTTCCTTAATTTTCATTTCATTACATGGAAGTAAGATAATTAGAGAATAATGACCCCAAAGAACGTTCTTACAGTGGTCATATGAATGAGATCCAGTTGTAATAGTTAAATGTAGCATGGGTGCTGTGTATCTGGAATAAATTTCAGCTGAATATTTCAATTTTTCTGTTTTCTATTTAAATACGAAATTGTTATGTCCCTATTGAAAAACTCTTTATATACATAAACAATGAAATTTGAAGAAAAGAATAAGTTTAATAAAGTAGGAAGTAGAGGATAATAGTTCCATTATAACCACGCCCACTATCTCCATGCATATACATAGCCAATGAACATTTTTTTTACTTAAATGCACAAGTGTTGGGTATCCAAGATTTAGTTTAAACCAAATACAACATTTTTTTTTCAACTTTTGTTGTTATTATGTTGGTACCTGTTTCAGTTGACATTTTCATTGTATTCGCTTGGTATGAAATGTAGTCAAGCACTTGTTTATATATTTAAAACCTACTAAATGGAAACCTTTCTCTTCCTCTTCCACTCCCTCTTCAGTTCTCTCTCTTCCTCATTTATTCATTTTTTTCCAAATATATACTGTTAGGTTTTTTTAATTCAATGTTTAACTACCACTCAATTGTGTTGTGTTGTGTTGTGTTTATTTTTTTCGCGCTTAGTATGGCGTCGATTTTTACATAGTTTTATACATTCATTCACTTAATCGGGTGATTGTGGTGGGATTTGTTTTTACAACGAATTTTCATAATAGTTTTATATGTGAATATAAAAACCTTAAAAAGTTACAATAGTAATTGGATTTTCTTTCCTTTTCTGCATCTAAAGAGAACTTTCATTGATTCTCATGCTTGACTTGAAACATGCTTGAGGCGCACACTAAAAAGCGGTAATAAAATAGTTTTATATATAATGAATTAATGGGAATTTTTATAAAAAAGAGTATAAAGTGAATATAAAGTGAAGTTTTGATTGAGATGATTGAAGTGTTTTCTACAAAACTTTTATGGACTCTTTCGCAAACACAAATGAAATATCTTAACGGAAAATATAGAATTTTGTACAGTTGGTTTTACTAAACGTTCAATATTAATTAAATCTAAACAATGAATCTAAACAATGAATCGGCTTACGCCATAATTAATTGCCTTAAAAAGTAATGAAGTTAAATCGAAGAAAAGTGTTTTTATACCCGACCGTAATCATGTACCTGCCACGCCTACTTTTTAAATATACATATAGAAAGTCTTTAAAATTTAACCTAGGCTTAGTTTAGTTTTTATTTTACTGGTTCAAGCAAACTTTTATCATAACATTATCAAAGCCCTTCCGCCCATCCGTCCTATTATGGCAGCTGCTATTGTTTTGTATTGTCTTAAGAACCAAATTAATATATCCTAAAATAACTTTAACTTAAATACTTAAAGTATAAAAAGTTGCATATAAAGAGCAACGCGCCACCTACCCATATTTTTTTTTCAGTGTGGTTGATGTTTTACTATTTTTTAAAATTTTTTTATTTTGTCTTCTGTTTTACTAAATTTTTAATTACGACAACAGGTCAAAGAAAGAAACGGAAAAGTCGAACAGTGAACAGACATCACAAATGAGAGCAATAACTTTTAAAGAGTGAAAAGCGATTTGAGTATACCGCAATCACGCAATTCACTCAATTCAATTATTCGCATATTAAGTATAGAAAAAGTAGTTAGATTAGAGGATTAGATGTGACAATCCTTTCGTGAAGTTACTAACTAGATGCTTTGTCGATGCTTTTTCACAGCATAGGCGAAGGTGTGGACAATATATTCTGAATCGGTAGAGAGTACCGAATCAAACTATCCATATCTGTCGGTTCAACTATATTTTTGTGCCTAGGAATCAGTGTCCTATGAAAGTCTTAGTATAGAAATTATTGACAATTAGTCAAGCGGAACGCCCACTGAGCATTTTTTTTAAAGAATATTTCACCCATAAAGTGTAGAAGATAGCTTGACTCAAAACTCTTCTTCGCAGACTTTAGTGCAGTAATGATGGGTGTGCCAAATTTGGTTTAAGCCAAATATAGCTTTTTTTCACTTAAGCAAATGAGAAATAAATAAATCTTCTTCTGTTGGTTGTTGGCTATTCATAGAAGAAGATGCAAAAGAAAACGAAAGGAAATACATTTTAGCCAAGTATTGCTGTTCGAGTGGATGAACTGAAATGAAAGCAATTTTTGCATTTTTAGTTTAGGTAACGATCACAATTTTTTATACACGCTCTCATTCACGGCAACAATTTCATGTTTATCGGACAAATTAAGA
This sequence comes from Ornithomya chloropus, assembly GCA_963971445.1. Lineage (NCBI taxonomy): Eukaryota > Metazoa > Arthropoda > Insecta > Diptera > Hippoboscidae > Ornithomya > Ornithomya chloropus. Next base: position 1,549,408 of record OZ020532.1, read on the forward strand.
GGAAATGTAATATAATGAAATGAAATGCAATTGTTTACATAAGTAATGCAAAAAATTATCAAATGAATTTATTAAGTAAAAAAAAAAGAAAACAAATAATTTGATAATCGAGCGCAGGCGGCTAAAGATTACTGATATCCGACACAATTGTAAAAATGAAAAAAAAAGTCTAAAAAAAAAAAAATAGAAATCGCGTTTGTTTGCGTTGAATACAATTCAATTTATTTATACGCTTACTGACGAGCGTTTGTGTGTATGTGCGTGTGTCACTAGCTTGTAATTATTTAGTTGCAACGGGCAGCGCGGTAGTGGCATTTTACTGTGCGGTTGCGGTTAAATCATGAAATCATTGCGGATATTTTTAAAACCATTATTTGCCATCAATTTTTTTTTCTTTTTTCTTTCTTTACACGCAACATCAACACATTTTGTTAAAACAACAAACTTTAGTAACAACAATGTTTTTTTTTAATTTTAAACAATCTTAAAATTAAATTGTAAAAGTTGTGCGTGTGAAATTTAGTTAAAACATTTATAATTTTAATTTTCCAGTTAATGCTTTAAAGCAATACGTCACAAAAAAATTAAAAAATTAAATTATTAAAATTAAAAAAATAAATTTAAATCTTACCAAATTTTATATACCCTCTCCACATGTACGTACAAGCGATAGGAGCAGCAGTGACCTGATTACTCCCTTTAATAGTTTGCAAACTGATACTGTAAAAATGTGGGCGCGTCTGTTATCCGACCACGACCATTTTTTGCACATTTAGTGGATGGATACACATGAATACAAAATTTCAATATTTGAGCTCGATTTTAGTGGCAGATAAATAGGTTTTTGTCAATTGTGGTGTTATTTGACCATGCCCCCTTTTTGGCACATCAATTCTTGAGATAATTAAAAATACGGACATTTGTGTACTTGTATAGTTTGATGCTCAAGAATATATATACTTTGTGGGGTCTCTGAAGCCTCCTTCTGGGTGTTACAAATAGAATGACATATGTAGTGTATTCCCCATATCATGTGGAGGGTGAAATTAATGATTTGGCACTAAAAACCAATTTTTAAAAAAGGTTCTAGTTAATCTTAAGAGCTATTGGGCGGATAAAATAAGATAAAAAAAGTTAGATAATATTTATGTGAAAAGGCAGAGGTATGAATAGTTTGGATGAGAATGTCACACACTGTGTTTATGAATGCTCTCTCTCTCTCTTTCCCTCTCTTAATAAATATTTAAATAACAACAATTTAAAGTGATTTACAATACAATACCAACAAAAAAGAACTTGATAAATTATTTGTTTTTGGCTACAGCTTTAAAAGTAATATTGCTACAAGCGACGGAACAATTACTTCAGCCTTCAAACCAGCCGACAAGCAATTAAATGGTGTAACTTGGAAGCAGACAACAAAATTAACGCCGCCACACAGCAGTGATACACAGTATCATACACCCTCCTCATCTCGTTCCTATACTCAATCTGTACAAACCTCAACGACTTCAATCAACAAAACTAACAACTATTCACCTCCACCACAAGCCGCCTTTAAACCTTTAAAAGAAGTTGACACCTCGTACGAATGCTCTACCAGACGTTCACAACATAATAGACCTAATCGACAGTTACACAATACTTATGAAATGGCGTCCAACGTTTCTGATTTTGATATGAGTGCGGAAGAAATGAAAAATGTTAATGAAAGAGATAAAAGTGATGATAGTTCGGCGGGTGTGGTACGAAAAAGTAGTGTACGTGCACGGGCCAATATGTTTCAACAAATGCAAGCGCATAAAACTGGTGTAACTTCACCTAAAGGGGAGGGTCGCACCTCACCAAAGAAAGGTAAGTGACGATTGTATTTTGCTCTAGGAAGGGAATTTTTATGAATTAACTTAGTCACCTAAAAAATGTACAAGTTAACCTAATCGAATACGTTTGCGTCCACTCCCCAGTACACTACCTTATGATTGAGCCTTTCTAATGCGTTCCATTATCATTTCAGTGACACCAGTTTTATCGTCTGCCATTTGTGATCACGATGACTTAAAGACACCGCCCAATAATAATGCCGCAACATCATCAGCGGATCCACACGACGAAATCGGTATGTTATGTAATAAAAATGAAAACGTTGATCGATTGAATGTATCAAACTCGAATGGATGCAATAAGTTTTTCTTTTACTTTTGCTCAATGAATGCAATTTGTGTTGTTGCTGTTGTTGTTGCTCTTATTTGTTTTCAATTGTTTTATTTATTTTTATTGACACCCAATTCTACCACCACCACCACCTGTAATAACAATGAAATCACTAAAGATTAAATTCGAAATTTCATTATGCGACAATAATTCGAACATGACATTAACAAACGAATACACGAACCTTTTTCTTTTTTTTGAACAATTGTTTACTTTATTTTTTTTCTTTTGGATTGTTTAAATTTCTGTTTGTTTTTATGGCGATTGTAAACTATTATTGAAATATTATTAAAAAAATACGTTTTCTAAACAAATTATAAATATTTTTACTTAAGTGAAATGGAAAATTTCGGGATAGCACTTAAAGAATTCTTTTGCCAGCAAAAATGAACTTCTTAACAAGGGTTACAGTCAATGTGATGGAAACTTTGATGTTACATTTTGAGTGAAAAGAAGTAAAGTCGACCATTAATACCCTACACCACTTTGGTTTTATATTATGTTACAGTAAAGTCCAGGAATTGTCTAAAAAGTCATTTTGTGAAATATTGTTATAAGGAAAGAGATTCTAAAAATGATCCTATTGTGTCATAATTTGGTTTAGCTAATTTTTAAAGTAATTAGCTATTTTCTTCACCAAATTTTATTAAAAAATATATAAAGAATTGCAATTGTTTGCCAGTTATATAGAACGTTCTATGGAGAAAGGTTCTAAAAATGGTCCGAATGAATCCATTTTCAATAGGGGTTTTCTTTGGGCTAAAGCAAAACCTTGTACCAAATATCATCGAAATACCTCAAAAAATGCTACATATAGCTTGCACACAAATTTATGTAGACAGACAGACTGACAGACTGACTGACATGGTTAAATTGATTCAGATTTTGATTCCAAATCGATTGGTATAATAGAAGGTGAGTGTGGCATTTGTCATTTAGGGGTTACGAACAACCGCGGACACACGGACATGGTTAAATGTTATTCAGATTTTGTGATTTTGAATCGCTCTCTGTCAGAAGTGGTGTAGGGAATAAAAAAAATCATCATAAACATATATCGCCATTTAATAAACTTGAACTAAGTGGCATATCGTCTTAATCGGGTTTAATTAACGTTATATCCTTTTCATTTGTATTGTTGTTAATTAATTTTCAATATTGTTTTTCTTTCATTGCATTTTGTCATTATATAATGCATGCGCTGCCATACTGTTATGCGTTAATTGAGCGTATAATAACAATAATGTTCATTATTATTCATTATTTTTATTAAAACAATAACTATATATTATATAAGGATAAGAGTATATAGAAAATTATACAAGTTTATAAAGCTGTAGCAGCTTTTAATATGAATTATATTATATATTATCTGACTTATCAATCCGTCCTACTCATAGCCTTTACATACATATATTTATATTTATTTATTATCGTTACAAACTTGTATGTCTTATGCATGATTAGACTTTATAGATGGCAGCTATGAGGTGCAATAGATAAATGAATGGACAGTTTTAAGATATAACACGTTTATCTATATAATTAAGCTTAGGATTACAAAATATAAAAATTGAAATAGTAGACCCTGAACTGTATTATGGATGACAAAGTCCAATAAAAAGGGGAAATAGAAAAGCTAATTAAAGTTTAGATCGAATCTTCAATGCCTAAAAACATCTCTTAGTACAGCAAAAAAACAACATTATAAGAAAAAAATCCATAATTCTTCACATTTTTAAGTGAAACTTGTCACAATTATTCCATTTATCATGAAGCTTAATCGTGACAAGTTCGAGTGCAATCGGGCGATTTTTATCCAATGTTACAACAGTTCAAACTTAGTTTCGTAACGAAAAACTTTTGTTGAAGTTCTTTCAATAGATTTTTTATGGGAAAAATCTTCAACAGTTATTGATATTTTTAAATGAAACTGGTCACCATTTTTCCATTTGTCACAAAATTCAATTGTAACAAGTTTGATTAAAATGGAATGGTTTTTAGAAGGAAAGACTTATACTTGGACGGAGAGACATGGCTCGATCAAACTTAGTACATGATGCTAAAGTATTTGCGTTACTTTCTTCTAAATGTATAATAAAACATTTGGATAGATTTAGTCAATAATAATTATCACAAAAGAGTCCTGGAGGGAGGGGGAGAGAAGGAAGTGTATTAAAATTTAAAATTCTTACGCATTCCAGTAGCTTTTTTAGGGGAGAAGGTATACTAAGTGTGTTAATTTTTTTGATTAGTATGAAAATCTGATGCAATTTAGCCGTATATGAAAACCTGTTATGGGTCAGTTACCAAAAATGTTTGGGTATTGACTTTGGTAAGCTTTAGGAGTGATTGCAAACTATAGATTTTGAAGCGCCATTACATTAAAGTTCATTCTCAAGTGAAAAGCAATTGTAACTACGGTTGTGAAAACCTTCAATTCAAGATAAGGCGTTAAATCCACAAATAGCATAAAAATAATATGAAAGAATTACATTAAATAAGAAGAAGGTGGAAAAAGAAGAAGTTGAATTGAAAATTGTTGGGATTTGATTTTATCATCATCATCAATTTTGGAAATAAGAAAAGACAACAACAGCATCAACAAAGTTTGTTAAAGGAAAACTTATGAATAATGTCAAGTTGTAAAATCTCTTTCTCTATATATAAAAATATATATATATATATATATTTAGAACCTTCATCATTGCCTCTGTCCGAGCGTTTGCGTTTCTTCAGCAGTTTAAGCGAAAATGGTACACCCAGCAGCAGTGGCGGTAAACGTTCTCCGGGTTTCCAACAGCGCTGTACATCCCAATACAACTCCTTAGAGCGCAACGGTAGCTACAATGGAAATGTTACAACCCGTACAAATAGTTGCGGTGATAATAATAGCAGCAGCACTAACAATACAACACTTACTTCCATTTGTAATTTTGAGAATTATTATGCACCAGCTCAGGTTAAAATTATAAATGAATCCAAAGCGGAAATAACGATAGAGAATGGCCAAAATCACATACCAGAACAAGAACAATCGCATAGTACGGATAGTTATGATTACCTAGATAATGGGAGCGACAGGGGTGGAGGAGATGGTTGTGAGACATCAATAAAAAATTGTGATTTAGTGAAAACTTCTCCATTTTTACAAGTGGCCGCCAAAGGGTGTAGTTTCAATTTTGATAGAACACCATCACCAGCCTTAACACCCACCATTAAACGTATCAAATTAAGATTGCCACATACTTTCCTTAACAGTGATGCCAACAATAACCACCGCTCCAGTCCAATAAGTAGTTTGGTGGAAAATCATAATGAGGCGAATTTAAATAATGACATGACACCGGTAGCAGTAGCAACAGGGGCAAAAAAAATTGGCAAAATCAAATCCCCGTTTATTGAAAATTGTAATCATCAGCGGCAGCAACAACAACCGCAACCACAACAACCTGTACGTCCCATCGCTTTGGGTAATAAAAGCAAATGGTTGAAATTAGATTTAAAATCACTGACGCCCCACAATAATAACATTTTAGCAACTTTAGAAAATGACAATAACAGGGAACAGCAGTATTCGGGCGATTCGAGTAGATCTCAAAGTGAATCGTCATCACAACAGCAAACCAAACTAAATGATGAACGGAATGATTATAAAAAGAATGGCGATGATGAAGAAAATCTTACGGATTCGGGTAAAGAGAATGTCGAGGCGGTGGCGGAAAGTGAAAAACGTACACCGGTGGTGGAGATGCGTAGAAAATTTTCTAGAAAATCAGCTCACACTCAATCAATGTTTATTAATAGCTCCCAGCTCCCGAATAATTCCATTACACCAAATCGTCCCCTGAGTCAACAATTGAATAATGTACCCAGTTCCTTAACCAATCAAGTGCTTAACAATAAATTGGCAAAATATTTCGGTATGCGATCTGGTTCACCCACTCCACTGCTACAAAATAAATGTAATATCCTATCTCATCAAACAGAGGGCGGTGGTTATGTTAAAGAAATCTATGATGACATTTATTTAGCCACCTCATCCAAACGATTACAATTCAAGGATAATCATTTAAGGCCAGTGCAGGCGCGTTCTGCTGTTAAACGTCATTTAACTTTAACCAAATACGACAAGGTGAAAAAATTTGAGGATATTTGTGTAACGGAGGAGGAGTTGAAATGTGCGGAAAGAGATTTTGAACAATTATGCATTTCCGAAAATGTTTTTTCTCAAACGGTTGAAAAAATTGAACAAGACTTTTTAGAACTTTTTTGATTCTAGCTATTTACCGTTATTGGAGAGATCTTGAGGTCTTTTTTCCCCAGTAAAGTCAAATTGCCAAATTATTATTATATACGTACTTACTATAAAAAAAATTAATGAAATTGTAATTTATGTTTTTTTTTTATTGTTGGTTTTTTTAAATGTCATTATGTACTAGTGCTAATGTCATCATATGCCAGAGTCATGTTTTTCTATTTTAAATAATATGCATATATATTTTTTTTTATTATTGTAATACATATTTATAAACGTTTTATTAAAATAAAAAAGGAGGAAATTAAACGTAAAAATTAATATGTGGTTTTAGGAGAAATCTGAACTGTGGGCACAGCATATAAAAATACTGCCTGCTCTATTGTTAAACTCTTTAAGAATGTTATTATTATTTTTCATCTCAAGAAGTGACTACTGCTCTGAAATACGACTTTTATACCCTACACCAATGGTTCTCAAACTTGTTGAGCTGCAAAGGCATAATAATTTACACGGAACCCCAGTAATGACTAATTGTGTGTACGTTGATGATGACTAACACCGAAGAGATTCGCGGAGCCCTTTGATGTGGCTCATGGAGCCCCGAGGCTCCGCAAAGAACACTTTGAGATACGCTGCTCTACACTAATGCTTTTTATCGCTTTTATCGATCACTTACTAAATCACTACATTAGTAACAGGGAGTTAGTTATGGAGAGACCATTAGATAACTTGCCTCGGACCAATATCGCCCCACATCTATTTTTCATTAAATTGTTTGGATAAAGAGTCCTTTACGTAAACCATATGTAACCCATATGTACTTAATAAATATTCAGGCTGCAGTGCTGCCAACGTGAAACAATATGCCTTGGTGTTTATATTATTTTGTCCATCCCCTGTACATATATAAACGATTTATTATACCTGACGATTATTTAGATATGAGAGAGTTTCCTTTAACTATATATAATAATTATACAATTTTTGGTTTATGTTATAAACAGAGAATGAATAAAATATTTGTATTTATATATATCTGTGAAAGCCACCTTACGAAGGTCATATTACCCTCTTGTCTAAAATATATGTATATACCCAACATATATACAGGAATAGATAAATTTGGCTGAGAACAAATCTTGCACGAATTTTTTGGGAACGTATTTATCGTAAAAAAAGATAATTAGGTGTATATACCTTGTTGGGTCTTCCGCGCCTCTTTTAAAGCGTTCTTGATCTTTTTACCAACCCCAAGGGTGGTGGGTATAAACAGCTATTTGATAAATAAAAATTTCCCAAATTTGCCAAATTTCTCTTAATAACTGCGATCAAATTAAATCGCTTAAAAAAAAAAAAATAGGTTGAAAAGAAAAATCATTTTTTTAATCTAAATGGTTTCATCATTTATTGAAAAATTAAATTAATTAATTTTAATTTAATTATATAGAATGAAAATTAAAAAATTAAGTAATAAAGCAAATAAAATTAATTTAATGGAGTATAAATATATCCAAGGAGATGACTTTTTTTCTAATATTTAATTGTTATCAATATGTTACGTATACGTTACAAATATATTAACATTTGAATAAGAATAAAATAAGATTGTTAAATAAATATATAAAAAAATTATAGCATTAAGCTCTTAAGAGCGAATCCTTCCTAAACAGAATAATAAACGGAATGTTACTTCAAGCAATTTATTCTTCTTAATAATTTCAATAATAATTTTCTTTATCCAATTTATATATTTCAGTTAACTACATTATTGTCATGCTGTTTAAGTACTAATATTAAACAAATGTTTTTTTTCTTTTACCCGCTAAAGTCTAACCATTATAGAGTAAGGAATGGTTTGCTTGAAGAAAACTTGTTACGTGTAAGTACTAATAAAGTGAATTATGTGGAGCATGATGTTGTCTGACAATGTATTAAATAATAACATAAATATATCTCTTACAATGTCTTTATTAATATTCTACTTACGTAAATAGCTCCATTGACAGGATCTGGGGTTATTGGAGGTTTGTTAAAATCGAAATCGACTGGCGGTGCTGCCGCTCTATTAATGCCCTCAGCCTTGACCAATGAATTGAAAAATCGTTTGAAGAGTTCACAACATGCTACCGTTTCGAATTTACGAAAATCCGCTACTGGCGGTACTAGCAATCCGCAACATGATGACGCAGTCAATTTGGTACGTAATCTGACAAATTTGGGTAAATTGTCGGAACAGCGTAATAAAGTAGGAGAACTGGATTCGACTGCGACAGCGTCCACATCTGAGGGTGAATCTTCAGGTGGGCGAGAAATAACAGAGATTATTAAAAATAGCGCTGTAGCGCGTAGACGTAGATTGTGTGAAGGGTAAGTGTTACAAGGGTTTTTTTTCAGTTTTTTTTTACTCGACCCTGAACCATTTGTGGCAAACAGACACACTGATCGATTTAGAATGAAAATTGAAATATATTTAACATTGTCCGTTTCCTTGTCTATGTAAATTTTTTGTTAAAGATTTCGATTTTTGAAAAATTTCACTAACTGTAGTACAAGGGCTTGTTTTCATCCAAAGATGGGCTCAAAGCCAAATTGGACCATTTTTAGAACCCCTTTCCATATAACGATCCGAACAACATTATAAAGAAAGTCTTTATATGGCAAAAAATCTCAATTCTTGATATTTTTTAAACAAAATTTGGTGAATAATAGTTAGTTAAACTCAATTTGGACCCGATCATACTATTTTTAGCAACCCTTTCCATATATTGATAATTCACAAAGTGACTAAATTAACAAAATCTCTAGGGAAAGTAAGTGGTGTAGGGTATTAAATGGTTGGCCTTAACCGACTATAACATTTCCATTTGTTTATTGCATAGATTTAGGCGTAATTCCTAAAGAATGGAAACATTTCACATATTTTTCAAATTATAAAATATTTTACTAATAAAATTATACGTTATATATACGTACGTGTGTATATGTTTATGTGTTGTGTTAAGAAACTAATTAGTTTTTCATAATAATAACAAAAACTCGTTAAAGTACACTGCACCATATAACTGAGTGGGACTAAAAGCCAATTGAAAATATTTAAAAACTTGACAGAAAAATATCAGAAAACGTTTTGCAATCCGTAGATGGGTTCCAACTTAATGTATAAGTAAATATCATTCCAAATCGTACTCTGTGTTCTCCTTCTTCTTTTCACATATTGTCTAATTTCTACATCCAGAATCCATTTCTTAAACCCAAACTGATTGCAAAACAGCTTTCACTGTTCAATTTGTTTTTTAAGCATGTAACTAATATTGAATGCATTATAAATGATTGGAGGGAATACTGATGTTTTTGTAAATCTTACTTATATATATAAATAATGTTTAAATGTTATACATCCAAAGAACGCTTTGTCTTTTCTAATTTACCACTAGAAATATATAACAAGCTATAAACAAAACATGTTTTAACAATAATTAATATTAAAATAAGTGAAAATTTTTAAAACTAAAGACTGCTCTTGATATACACATGACAAAACTTGTAAACAATTAAGAAAATAAAATCGTTATCAACTTCATCAACTTCATTAAACACAGCAGAAATGTACATCCTTTCCTTTTAAAGCTTTGCTTCAGTTTGACAAGATAACTCCGCCTTGTTCACACTGAAAAGTAAAAACTCAAAAATAACTTTATGTGAATAAGTGTGTAGACATTCGAAAAAGAATTATCAATAATTTTTTTATCACAGACCGTTCTATGCTAAAGCAAACATCTATCCGCCTTATGCAAAACATCCCCTACTAAATTAACTAAAATAAAATCAACTGCTATAGCTACGCACAAATTTTTCCGCCTTACAAATGCCCAACTCTTAGATATCTTAAAATATCTCCTTTAGCACTGTTCACGACAACATAAAAAAAGCCATTTAGCAAATGGCTCCTTATAACATTTCATTTAAGACTTAATTATATTAAATTGTATTGTTCCTTGTTGTTCTTTTTCGTAATGTTAAGTAAACCTTTTAATGCTTACTTCCGATTTTTAAAATACTATATAGACATATATGTAAAAATAATAAAAGAAGTATAATTTTGTTAGTTTGATTTTCTTTTTTGAATTTTAAACAACAAAATGTGTAAAGAAAAAATCAAATAAAATTTTTTGCCTATATTTTACTCATTAACAAGAAAATTAACTGTGTTTTAATCTTTCTATAAATATTAACACATTATTTTAGGTGTGTTACTTTCCAGCTTTTGAAATTGTCTTTGAAATTAACTAATTTTTCAGTTTTTATGTTTGTGAATGACTTATTAATATTTGACAGCTGATTATTACCCAGAAAATAGGCAATGGAAAATTTAAAAATGATTATGAAATAAAAAAATTTTCCATGCACTAATATTTAAGCATACACAGCTGGTACATCAACAATCAGCTGAGTCATTAGGGTTGAAGCATATACTCTGAAAAGCAGTGTTGCAATATAAATACAAAAAAAAAGTACCGTATTTACTTCGCTCTAGTTAGAGATGGTATTTTCTTCGTTTTTGTTAGCAAGGTTGCCAACTTTTTCTGTTTTCTTATAATAAAATAGAAAATATGATCAAAAACTTGAAAATATGAATACATAATTAGTAAGTATCTAATATTAACGTAATATATACATTAATATTTTTTAATATGACTTATTTAATATATAATATGAGTTATTTATTTGGTTTGTAGCAAAAGTTTCTTCTCTAAAATTTAAAAATTTTGGTAACTCTACATAAATCATTACAACAACAACGTTCCCAGCATATTGTACAAAAGCAATCAGTCAGTTATTGAATTCGATTGAGAGTGGTTGTGCATTTTCTTTATGTAGAGAAAAAAAATCGTATATTTTTTAAAATCCTTATAATACGGCATATATAATACGGCATCGTATATTTTTTAAAATCCTTATAATACGGCATAAATTTCAAAATTTTTACGTGTATTTTTTGTGCATGAAGATATAAAATTCTTCTTAAATTATAAGTGAAATATATTTCATCATAAAAACGGGGGAAAAAATTTTGTGGTATGAAAAAAAGCGCGTGAAGCAGAGTTGTGTTTAGTATATGTATATATTTTTTTAAAATAAACAAATATATATCAGAGAGAACAATCAAGAGAGTGTTGAATAAAGGAGAATAGAAAAAAGAATTAAAAATATTGTGTTTGTAAACAAAAAGTTTTGTTATGATTTAGGGAGAGTGTGCGTAGTATATAGTTTCATTTATAAAAACAAAAAAATTACAACTTGAACGTGTTCTCTTTGTTCATTTGCAACTATTTAGTGATTGAGTGAGCAAAATTGTTCACGTTTTTTAAAAATTGCAAAATTTCATCTTTAATTACACACTCGGTTGTGTATAACAAAAATAAATTCAACAAATACAAAGAAAAATTCTATACCGTCTGCCGGCGTTCTAGTTTTGTAACAGCTGTGTTCAGTGGAACGAAATTCCCAATCAAGGTAGAGGTACTGAGGTTAGTACGAAATGATTTATGTAATAAATAAATTTAAACAACTCTCCGGGGAGGGGAGTATATATATTATATTTCTTATAAAAATTACAGAATTCTTTTTAAAAATCTGTCATTTTTCACTTTTCTTTATACTGTGCTTGTGTTATTTGATCGATTTTACTCAATCCCTATCTCCATGCCAACCAGCTTACAGAGACTACCGAAATAATATGTTTACCGAATGATGGATCATTTTAAATGTGGACGGGATTGGATAATTTTAGAAACTTTTTCCCATATTTTTCGTTTTTTAAATGGGCGTTTATTTGTATGGCATGTAGGGATTTACCCTAAAATTCGAAAATGATTTGAAAATGATTCTTCAGGAAGTCCCTAATATAGTCTACCGTTTACTAATACTTATATTCTGGGCAGGTTCTACTTCATGCAAACGCCCCAAGCCTTTGTTAAGCGACTATAACATATTCACTTGTAAAATGTTATTTTTTTTTTTCTTTAACACACATTTAAACACATATTTCTTTACAAAGTTTGCCTTTCATTGAGTCAGACGTTGTTGTTTTGCTGTTTTTTTCTTTAGTTTCTTATATTTTTTTAGATGATTCTCAAGCTTTGTAATATTAACGTAACAGGTATATATACATAATAAATGAATTGTGTACCTAGTATATAATATTCAAACGGGTGCAACACGAATTAGTTGTATGTTCACTGACGTTAATTTTATACGGGTTTTCATAATAAAGGAGTTCAGTGTGTCGGCTTTTAAAAATCTGCATATCGAGAAAGATGAACTAAAACTGGTTCTTTGCTTAAAAACGATTTCCATATAATTTCGTAATACTTATAAACGTTATATCAGATTACAGTTAACAAAAAGTATAGTATTTGCCTTTAACTTAAAAACAGATTGTTTTTGCGTAACATTTCATGGCATGTACAATAGATTCGTATCGCATATCAGATTGTCGTACAATTAAGCCTAACTTGTAAATGAATCAAACAAAACAAATGGTCAAACCCGATCATTTAATACCCTACCCCATTTATAATACACTTAGTTTTAGTAAAGTCAGAAGCATTGCCATATAAGTTAACTTCATGACCTAACATTATATGGCAAGGGGTTCTAAAAATGGTCCGATTGGGCCCAAATTTGTTACAGCCAATTATTGAGTTAATTAACTATTCTTCACTTAATTTTGTTTAAAAATATTAAGAATTGCAAAAAATCGCCATATAAAGACTTTTTTTAAATAATAACGTTATATGGGAAGAGGTTCTTACAGTCGATACATTTTCAATAGGATTCCTTTTTGAGCTAATGCAAGTCTTTGTAACAATATTTCATTAAAATAGACAGACGGACATGCTTAATTTTTTTACAATTTCGATTCTGAATCGATCTGTGCCATAAAAGGCCGTTTAAAAGTTACAAGCATTCGTACAAATTTAATATATTTTTTCCCACATGTCAGGCAGGGTATAAATATCGACTCTTACATGTTATACCAAATGTTATGTCTGTCAATAAATGAAACGATTTCTTCTTGTATCTCTCTGCATATCTTCTACACTTAGGTAGACAGTCTATAAAAACAAAGTAAACTAAATGAAATGTGTAAACATTAAAATAAATGGAAAAGTTATTGTAAAAAAGAAACGTGTGTAGAATACATTACTCATTGTATTTATAGGTAAACGTATCATTTATTTACCTATTGATAACTTGAGCTTTGAATGGAAACGTAATAAATTGAAAGGCGCTCACAAATGCACCCAAGAATTGAAACGATTGCAATAAACAACGAGCAGTTACACAGCAGTATGGACTACTAGAACAAGGGAATGCGTAGAAAAATGTAATTGGCAAAACAAAATGGGTGGTCCAATACCACAAATATTAACCAAGAGAATGTTTACACCAGACAGACGTGTAGCTAAATTTTCATACAATTTCATATTTCAATTAAGTTTTGTAAGGATTTTGTTTTAAGTGAAAACAAAAATCGATTAATTTTGTTTACAATCAACTTTTGCCGCAGAAACTCTTACAAACACATTTTGCAGTTTCTTAAACTCTTAATTCAATTAAGTTTCATTTCAATTCAATTTAATCGAAATCGGAAATGCAATAAAAGTGAAACCGCAACAGTAAACACCTTTAAGGGCAATGGCTGTAATGATGCAATAACATTTGGGATAGTTAGCGTAGATAAATTGGATGTGAGACGAAGATAACGAAATAATATTTACTTTTTTTAATGTGTCCTCATACCTGATCATTGCCTTCTTTCCTTAACCTTCCTATCAGATGAATCTGTATAAAAAATTCATTCCAAAAGCCGAAAATAAAAGTGGCCAGGTTTACTCCGTTTTCACTAGTAACCATCTTTGGCCCAAAAAGCATCCCTCCCTGCGCCAAATTTCAAGTTTCTTCTTGTTTAAAATGATAATAAAAAGTATAAAAACGGACGTATGGACATGACCTTTAGGTTAGAGATTTTAAAGCCGATTGAAATAATTACAAGTGGGTGTGGCATGGCACAAATACAACAAACCCTATGTAGCTTACAGATACAGAGGGATACTCATATAAGGCGGAAATAAAATCAGGCAACTTTTTAGGTTTTTTTCTGAAAGAAACTGAAACCACAAAAACTAAGCAAAACTATGAATGATAGTTTGAACAGATTTAAGGACAATTTATACAAGTACGTAGATAATATAACAGTTTCGTTTAACATTCAGTTTAACGGCGTTGAATATTGTTAATAAGCAAAACATACATACATTTGGCTTAGACCAAATCTTTAGATAATCGCCGGAGGATACTTAAGATTTGACCTAAAGCTCTCTTTCTGTCTTGTTTCATTTCAACGATCATAAAAATACTTGCACGTACTCTAACTTCAACCTTCAACTTATGATACGTACTCGTTAATACATAAAAATCAAACATTATTCACAGAGAGATGGAAAGAAAACATGATTCTATGTAGCATTTATAAGATATTATTTGCTTTCTACCCAACAACCAAACCGAACAGTGTAATTTGTTATGGGGGTTAACTTTCTCTTACAGCCAACTAACGAACAAATTCGAAAGGTTATCTATAGATCACCGTATAATCTGAGTATGCCAAAATGTTCACGTTTAAGTAGAAGACAAGAAAAACAATGAACAGATGCCGAATATACCGAACAGGACAGCGTAGTACAACAACTATTGAAAATAAGAAAATTTTAGCTGTAAGCAGGTATTGTTTTGTCTTGTCTTGTCTTGTCTTCATTTTTGGTATTTTGGATACCGCAGGCCAATCAAATGTTGCAAATTTCATATAAACTACGGATTAAAGGGCCTAAAGTCAAGTCAAAGTAGCAAACTTGTAATGTTTAGAGAGATAAGTAAAAAATGATCGGGACATGATCAGGTTGGCAGGGCGCGCTGTATGTACTAAACAGATTACTGCAATTACAACAATTAAAACAACATTATTATCTGATTGAAAACATTTTGCAATCATCGAAACATTAAAAGAAAAATAACATTAGTTTAGATCTGCTACAAGGTATCTCCTTCTCGCTGGTGATATCGAAAGTGAAAAGTTGTATTCATACATAACTTTACTTAAACATACGAGGAGTATGTATGTATGTATGTTTGTATGTATTTAGTAAGTGCACTTCATGTGAATGAAAACTGGATATTGTCGTCTTTTTTTTTTTTCGTATAATAAATGTCCGCTATTAAAAATGATCATCATTTAAAAAACAAAACAAAAAAAAGTGAAAATGTTATAGAGCGACCATTTCATACCCTACACCACTTAAATCTACAAATTATTAAACAATTAGTTTTAGTTAGAGGCATTTTCATATAAGTTAACTTCGTGACCTATCATTATATGGCATGGGGTTCTAAAATTAGTCCAATAGGGTCCAAATTTGGTTTAGTCAATTACCATAATAATGAACTATTCTTCAGCAAAATTTTACTAAAAAATATATAGAAACTCGATTTTTTGTCATATAAAGATTTGTTTTCAATAAATGTGTTATATGGGAAGGGGTTCTAAAAATGGTACGATTCGATTCATTTCCAATACGTTTCCTCTTTGGGCTTCTACGGGTCATTGTACCAAATTTCATTGAAATATTTCAAAAATCGCCACCTATATCTTAAGTAAAATTTTACATGGACAGACGGACGATATAATAAAAGATGGGTCAATTTCAAATATTTTCACAAACTTGATATTCTTTTTTGCTACAAATAATGTAGGGTATAATTATGTCCATATGTTTATGTATGTATACCGCACAACAGTTTTCTGTCCATCCATTCACAGAGTCAGAGTCCCATCACTCTCACTTCACCAACGTAACTTTTCATTCTCGCCATGAATTGGAATCATCATTACAAGCAATCGATTTATTAAATTTTGTGCACGTTTTAGTAGCTAGGTAACAATAACAACAAAAACAACAAATGTCACAAAAAAAAAAAAAAAAAACTGGTTGTGATTACATCTGTACGACTGAACGAAAAGAGTCGGTCGTGGCTTTATTAACACATTTTCCTAAATATATACATGTTTACATATATACAGTGCAACATGTTTATAAAGATATTTTTATATAGATAAGATTGCTGAGTTTTTAGAGTCTCTTTCTGGGTACTTCAAACGTTTTAACCAACTGACCTACTGTCCGGGTGCTAATTTTTGCTAATTTAACATATTGGACGGACACTTCTAGTATCTATGCATAGATTGATTTTTAAATTTTAAAAAAGTTGTTCAAGAGCCACGCCCAAAATTGATAAAAATCTATGTATCTGCTATAAAAATTGAGCTATGAAGTTGAAATATTGTATACATATTTATAATTATCCCATCTATCGATGTGGTAAAAATGGGCACAGGCGTGATCGGATGATGGACACACCCATAATCGATTAAAATCGATTTATTTGTCACAAAATATAGAGTTATAATGTTGAAGTCTGGTACACATATTTACACTCACGTCATGCATCGATGTGCCAAATATAGGCGTGGTCGCATAACAAACAAGCCCATAATGTACAAAAAACCTTATAAAGCGTAAAACTCGACTTGTAAACTGATACATAATAAATTCACTATTAGAGGGCGTAATCATGTACCTGCCACGCCCATTGTTTGTTTAGTTTTTTTTAAATTCATTTTTTAATGGGTACAGTTAAGGATTTTCAGTTGCTTTAAACCTTATCAAATACATTTCAGAGGTACCAAATGATTTCTCAATGATTGATGTCTTCTTTCTATCTGCTTAAAACAATACATTGTAAAATATGAAATGATCGTGAAAATACACAATAATATTAATTTACTTAGAAACAAAATCAATAAAACATGAACAGAGAGAAAGAGAATAATAATAAGAAAAATATTAATAATAATGATAAATAGCCGTATAAACCATGTATGGCCTGAACTTTGTAAACGTGCCTGAACTGGCTACGTTTAGACTATGTACGCGTCATAAATTTCCAAATCGGGAGAAAAAGAAAAACAACATAAACAATTGCGCTGCTGCTGCTGCTGCTCCATTTCTATAATAATCGTCTATAGAATAAAAACAAGTGTGAGTGGCTGTGTGGCGAAACCCCCCTTATATAGATTGATTTAAATGACTTTATGGTCGCTTTGTTGTTGGAACACCATATATAGAAACGAATAGAATTCATTTTTTCTTCTATATTTAGAGTGAAGTTTATAAAATGTACCGGAAATTATCTTCACCTTCTAGCCCACTAATGTATTGTGTCTTAAGATTAAGTGTAGAGTCGCCTGTGAGCTATTACTGCTCAGCATCAAACAATGAATTGTTGGCGGTTGTGAAAAATGCTTTTAAAATCATCGATTACCCATTAAAGATGGCTAGGGCGCATTTTTTTCATACACTGAAGTTAATCGCTGATGCAAGAGAAAAACATGTTCTCAGTAATCGTGAAAATATTTAGGATTTTGTAATATTTTCTTAAAGTAAAATCGTTGAAGTTGTTTGTAATCCTTATGTTTTGTATCTGATGAGTTAGCAGATGATGATGATGATGATGATGATGGTGCTAGATCACCTTTTGTACGCTTGGAATCCTATCAACTCTTTTGTTTATCTATTGAATAGAAACGATATTTGTTTGTACAATTTAGAGTGTACAGCATAAGTTTCGTTTCCTACTTCTTTACAGCTCATAGAACTTCCCTGTAAGAATCAATTCTTCACCTTCTCTACGTTTCCCTTTCTATTATTTTCTTCTCCTTAGAAGTTATTTTTATTGTTTTAGTTGTTATTTTTATTTCCATGAAAACTTCAGTTGAAGAGTAGTATCCACTCCATATTCTATTTGGGTGGTTATGCTAGAATTTCTTTGTTTTTTCTTTTTTTTTGTTGTCTTTTGGTTTAATTCTCGCTTTACCACTCCATCACCTTAAATCAATCTCTCACAGAATGTGTGTACGAGTATGTAAGTAATGATAGATGTTGATTGCTTTGTAACGTATTATTATTTCAATAAATTGTGGTGGGAAGGCTGGTTAGAAAGGTTACAGATTAGTTTGGTTAAGACATGCATTTGACTGAGCGAGTGAATAATTTAGAATAATTTAATGCGGAAAGCTGGTTACTTGATGTTATCCTTAGTTGAAGACTTAATAACTAACTAGTAGACCAACTTTGATGTATGATATAATAAGAGACATGTAGTAAGTCAGAAATTATTAAAAACTTTTCAACATTGTAAAAATCTTTCCTTTACGTTCATTGTTCGCAATGTTACAATAGTTCAATCTTTGTTTTTTAGTGAAAAATTTCACT
Source organism: Ornithomya chloropus (assembly GCA_963971445.1). Taxonomy (NCBI): domain Eukaryota; kingdom Metazoa; phylum Arthropoda; class Insecta; order Diptera; family Hippoboscidae; genus Ornithomya; species Ornithomya chloropus. The sequence goes on from OZ020532.1 coordinate 1,568,272, forward strand.
TGGCGCTCCTTGAAAAGATCGTTATATGGCAAAAATCTACAATTCTTCATATTTTTAAATGAAACTTGTCACATTAGTTGCACTTGCCATAAAGCTTAAGCGAGACAAGTTTAAGAGCAATCGGACGATTTTTACTCAATTTTACAACAGTTCAAACTCTTATTGTCGTGAAAAATACTATTCGACGCACTATGAAAAGATCGTTGTATGGGAAAAATTCACAATTCTTTATATTTTTAAGTGAAATTTATCACAATTATTCCATTTGTCAATTAGTTCCAGAGTGACAAGTGTGAATGTAATCGGACGATTTTTACACAATATTAAAATAGTTTAAACCTTTCATTGTAGTTGGCGCACCGACAAAAAGTTGTTATATAGAAAATATCCACATCTATGGATATTTTTAAATGTAACTTGTCACATTAGTTGCACTTCCCATAAAGTTTAATCGAGACACGTTTGAGTGCAATCGAGCAATTTTTACGATATATTACAACAGTTCAAACTTTGTTTTATAGAGAAAAATATCGCTTCACGCACTTGTCTGGAAAAAGTCCGTAATTCTTGATATCTTTAAATGAAACTTTTTACAATTATTCCGATTATCATAAAGCTCAATCGTGACACGTTTGCATAAAATCGGATGATTTTTGTAGGATATAGCCTTTGTTAAAAATTGATCAATATTTTTAAAATTTTCAAATTGAGAGAGATTCCAATAGTGTTATTCAATCACTATGATTTATAGGAAATTTATTTCAATTTTTAGGCAGCTGCTGACGACGGCCTCTCTTAAGCGGGGGGCTTCGAAATCGGAATATTAATATTTCTTATTTTCTAATTTAATTATCAGTTCAGCCATATAGTCCGGCGGAAATAAATTTTCTATAAATGACATAAAATTAAAGTTAATTGTTTAAATGAAATACTATTCGGTTATATTTATTATTGCTTGAAATAAATACAATTTGTTTCATCCAATATTAAACCAATTTAATGGGACAACAATAAATTTCGTTAAAATTGTTCCTTTTTGTCCTTGATAATCCGCTTACTTGAATAAATTGAAAAGTTCGGTTAAAGTATCTTCTTCAGGTTGTTTGGATAGGTTGTCCGCTTTCTGTTGCCGCTTAGCTAAGAACATTGTTGGTGAAAGAGTGAGATGTAAGCAAAATGATTGAGTAAATTAAGAAATTTTCTAAATTTGGAATTATCAAGCCAATTCAGATGAAGCTTTTTTATAGCAAAATTTTATAATACATGATTTTTGATATTTACGATTTTAGATAAGCAGCCTCAATTCTCTCTATAAATCATGTCCATTTACTTGAATAAATTTAATAATTTGCCCAAAGGAGCTTTATAAGATCTCTTCTTTAGAGATTGTTCGGTAACTTCTTCGGTAATATCATCTTCAGTGCTAGGATCATAAGATTCACTTCCGGTAACAGTTGGCAACTGGGTGGAAAATGGTGCAGTATCAGTTGGCTTCACCACCTCTTTACCATCCAAACATTCTTGCAATTGATTATAATTTATGGCCGTTTCTGTTACATATGTACGTTCGGCTGCCTTGATACAGTGATCTTGATTCACTTCAATGAGACGGTACTGTTCTTGCAGTACCGTAAAGTAATCCGATGCATTGGCCGATATAATGTACACATCTTTACTGTTAACTGCACCCTGTGACATTACAATAGATAGACAATGCACAGCATTTAGACCCAGTAAATGCAACATTTCACACTTAATCAGTCCACCACTTACCTCTTGCGAATGACATTGGAATGTGTCCATTGGTGAGGACAATTCGTTACAAGCACTTAAACGTTGGCATACCTCCGTCGTTGTGGTCACAATTTTTGTTTTATTTTCATTCATTTCTTCATTCAGTTTATCGCGTCGCCATTTTGTATCCAGCAAACATTGATTATAATCGGTGCTGTATTGTTCATTGATCGTATTGGAATTTTGCATATATTGACCAAAGCACATCATCGCTTGTTCGGGATTTTGTTGAGCCAGTTGGGTTTTGAAGAAGAGAGCGGCCACATTAGGTTGGAAGGGCACTACCGGATATTTGGTGCTGGCAACTGTCCAAACATTGCAAATACTTACTACAGCAATTATAATAATTTTACAAACGTTCAACATCTTTTCGCTTTTCTTCTTCGTTCCACACTCAGGACAGGATTTGACGTCTACCGCAATCGAATTTTCAATTTAAACTACACATTGAATTTATCGCATCTGCACTCTTATATCTATCTGTAACTCGGAACGGTTATCAAATTTGTGTGTAACTGCCCCAAGTTTCATGATAAAATATAATCATTTCCTTTCTTATCTTTATGAAAATATGTTGCTACTATTATTACAGATTTTGATAAGTTTCGTTTTAGTCACTCTATTCCCTGTTATCAATTTTACGGGCTGTTCATATTTTAATGCAACACGCACTGACGGGGGGTGGAACTAATTAAACTGGCGCACATGTTTGTCAATTACGTAGTTGTGCTATTTTTGTCGATTACCTTTAATTAAAAAGTTAACAAAATTCTAAATAAATTGTTTCGATAAGAAGTTTTTCTTAGAAAACAACAAGTGAAAATGTTATGGTCGGTCAAGCCGCACCATTTCAATATCCTACACCACTTAGTGCCACAAACACTGCAATTAGTTTAGGTTGTAGCAGCAAAATCGGAGGCATTGACATTTAAGTCACTTCGTGAAACATCAAAGGGGCTCTAAAACCAGATCGATCGGGTCCAAATTTGCTGCAGCCACTTATTAAGCTAATTAATTATTCTTCGCTATATTTTATCAAAAAATATTAAGAATTGCAATTTTTTGTCATATAACAATATTTTCACAGAGCACCACAGTGAGTTTTTCGTTAGAACACAAAGTTTGAACTTGGGCAAAATAGCGTAAAAATCGTCCGATTTTACTCAAATTTGTCACGATAAATATTTATTATAAGTGGAATAATAGTGACGAATATCATTTAGAAATATCAAGAATTGTACATTTTTTCTATACAAGAACTTTTTGTTTGTGCGCCAAGTGCTGTGTTTTACTATCATGCAATAAAAATGTTGTAACATTACATACAAATTATCGGATTTCACTTGGCACGATTAAGCTTTACGACAGATGGAATCAATGTGCTACGTTTCATTTCAAAATATCAAGAAATGTGGATCTTTTCATATTGCTATGACGTTGAACTTTACATGAAAAAACTTTTTTGTTTAATGCGCCTTCTGTGCTATGGCTGATGAAAAATCATATTGAAATAATAACGTTACAGGTCAATGACAAAATGTTGTCGTGTTGTTTTGCTTTATACCATATTAATTAATTAACACTAATCAGTAGACAATGTACAGCAGCAGCAGCACTGTGTGTCAGGAAACAACGATTGCTACTTGAAAGTGCTGTAAAAAACTGTCTGCCTTTCATATCATTTGTTATTCCTTCAGTAAATATTTTGTTGTAGTTGTAGTCAGACCGAGAGTTGCTGCTTGCTTGTGACGGGTATGGGTGTTTGTTCTTATTCTTGTACTTAGCACAATGAACTTTACACGGAAAAATTTACATTTCAGATGCTTTTATAAACTTTAATAAGAAAAATGCAAGTCTTTCGCGGATGCCCTCCATATAAACAGAATAAAGAGAAAGCAAAGGAAAGATAAGCAAAATATTTATATGACGATGTTTTGTGTGTACGGCTACAAACCTAAATAAATAACACGCAAACTCGTGCATATTTATGCTAAGGAAAGATAATAAAGAAAACAAAAAAAAGCAACAGCCGCAACAGCAGCAACATTGTAATTGTGTTTAGGAAACGTAGAAAATAAACAATTGCGGGTTGTGTGTTTGTTTGTTTGGAAGCTGCTGCCGGGCTAACTATTATGAGTTGTTAGGGAGTATGACGCAAGTAAAGATTTATGTAAATGCAATAAGATTTCGTTACCGTTGCACAGTTTCAAATAAGTGACGCTTCGTGTTCCGCGTTTGTTTTGTGGAGGGTCGGGCCGGTAACGAATGAATGAACGTGTTGTACGCTTTCTTCTATACAGTATCTCGATCTTTTACCGGGTAGTGTGATATCTTCCCTATGAAATAGCGAATGCAACATTATACAAATTAATGACCGAAAAGCGAACAACATTTGCAACGACGGTTAAATCAAAACAATCAAAACATAGTTGCAGCCCTCTCAACTGAGATAATGAAGACAAAACAAAAATTAATCACGTAGAACTTGACTTTTTTTCTTCACATGATTTGCGGTTTGAACTTGTAATTACCAGCACACAACAATTACAACAAGAACGTTATAAGAATAACAACAAAACCACGTCAGTCAAAATCATTCTTTGACATAAGGAAATGAGACGACAATGGTGTGGCATGGTATGCTTGAAGAGATAAGACAAGAGCAGTTGGTTTTTATGACAAGTTAATTAACTTGAATAGTTCACCCATAGGGATAGAAAAGCGGGAAACGAGCAAACGTATAGACAAACCGGTAGGCAAAGTGTTAGCTTGTAGCTTTGTATCAGTGGCAGTGGTTGTAAAGAATCAAGCAAGAACTTAACCACAACCGCAACGCTTAGATAGACAGATAGATAGATAGATGGGAAGTGATACTACCTACACAATACACTCAGGCTCTAGTCAAACTCTCAAACTCTGTCCAATTGCCAGTTAATCATTCTAAGACTATCATTAACATTGAACACCGGCCACAATGTGAGCTTTTAATAATAGCGTAGATATTGTTCTCGTACCCGTATAGCGTCTCTTTGTCTTGAAAAATAATAAAGTAATGAAGCTGTATAGTAAAGTAATGAAGGTTGTGCTTCCGGGAAGAATCTCTCTAGATCATATAGCGCAGATTGTTATAAAGAATGGCAAGGTAGTGAAGCTGTTCTGGGAGTTGTGCTTCCGTTAAGAGAAACTTTACATCATTTGATTTTACGGCATTAGAAAATACTTTGGAAAGATTCTAAAAAACCGCGACCGTGTGAACTATTCTTCTGCATTGACTCCATTCATATATTAGCCTACTCATGGAATAGTTTGTGTCACTAGGTGAAACTGACCTTGTTCACTAGTATTTATTTGCGACAAACCGTTTTCTACGTGTGGGTATAATATTTCCACTTGAATGGAATTTTTCAAGGCATTCGAGACGCCTACACAAGTGAACATTTATGCTAAAGTTATAAAGAACAATTATTGGCAGCAACAAGAAAAGTATTGTTCAAAAACGATAAAATATTTTTACGACATTTTCTGTGCTGGCAAAAGCGAAGGCGTACAAATATGTCACCATAAATTTATGTTGACTTTTTCACTTGTTAGTAATTTATATTTTACGAAGTATTCAGTGTTGTTGTTAGTAGGACAAGGTAGACAGGTTAGATCTGTGATACAGGCAGCCTATTTTACATTTCAACTATCGCACCGATTTCTCTCAATTATGGGCGTAGTTATGAAGCAAAGTACATTTCTAATAAGGTTTTCCATGCATAAAGTAGGAGTGGCCAATGTTTGCCACAAATGTTAGAAGTCTGATGAGTGTTACAAACGTTTTCAGCAAGTTTATACATGTTCCAGCCTATACTGCAAGTTGTGAATTATGTCATTTAACAGCTGGAGTGTATAGCAGTAGGGTGCCATTGTAACACCTGATGCATGCATTGCTGGCAGGCAGGCAAGTATAGACAAAGTGAATATGGGTCATAACCAATTACGTATATTTGTTTAAACTTGTTGTATCCCACGCCTTAAGAGCCGGTAGAGCGTTTAATAAAGATTTGTACCTAATACTAATACGGAAAAAGAATTCCGTGCAAATCTCTCAGCAGCCGAGTTGTCTAAGGTTTTGCCTTCAAGTAGAGTAAGCTCTGCATGTTGTGAGATCTGAGTATTTTTATGTTTAGTATGGATTAATAAATACTTAGAAAGAAGAATTTCGGAGCGTCTTATAAAAATATAGAATTTTGAACCGTTTTAAGCCAATTTTTGGTATGTACTTAATAGACCTGGGGTAGCAGCAGTATGTTTAGTTAACTCCTACTATACGTGCATTTTTTATAATATTTTTTTATAATTATTTACTAACTTATAATTCGTCGCTGACAGAAAATTATTGTACAAACAATGTTCGGGACGATGATGATAGAACGAAAGCTCAAGCCGATGATTATCATTGTATTGATTTGGGCTTGAGTTGAACAAATAGTTTGGGTAAGAAGGTATTCAGAAGGTGTGGCCGACATTAGTAGAATCTTGCAAGCAACTCACAGTGTCAATGGTTTTCGCAGGTGACAAAGTGATTTTCTAGTTAATTATAATGGTTTTTTTATGTCTCCAACAATAAATTTAAAAACAGTTTATTGCGTAAAGTGTTACTTACTTATAAAAAGGTGTTTTTGATATAAACACTTTCGACGCACCTCTCTTTTAACCACAATTCTTTGATAAACGTACATTTTTAGTAACGTTAACAGTATATCAACAGACAATGGACGATGAATAATCATTAATGTTTTGATAAAGTATATGAATTTGTCTAATAAATAATTGTGCGAAACAACAGCAATATTTATATAAAGTATTAGTCAAAACTTCAACATCAACTCGGCAATAACCTCATAAAACTTAAAAAAAATAAAAAACATACCATACCTGTATGACATTGACATTTCAAGATAACCTTCTATTATTAACATAATGAGTTGATAAATGGCTGGAAATAAATAAAGAAAATGGGTTAAAAAAAAAAGGTGCAAAATATTTATGAATATTTTGGAATGAATGTTGATGAATTCCAACTGCTTTAATCTGTTGCTTAAGCTATCAATTAAACTTACATGGATAGACTGACGGACTTGGTCAAATCGATTTAAATTTTGATTTTGAATAATAATTGAAAGTTTACCAAAAGTAGAAAAGAAATATAATTTTATTGCCAAAGTGTAGGTGCAGTGAGGTGGTACTAACTCATTTATTCATTCATATAAAGGTTAATAACCCACTTAACACTTGACGTAATGTTCGGTGTTTAGTGGCGGTCAGTAAAAATTGAAAATATTATGTTTACGTTTTTATATAAACACAACTCTGACAGTTTGTAATTTACATAAACGTACTCTATAATTATATTTATGATACTTTAAATCGAAAAATATGTATATACGTATATACGATATTATAAGTGGGCGGATGAATAATAACTTGTTTAGTTTAATATTATTTTAATTATTATTTCAATTTCTGAAATTGTTATAGTAAAAAAATATAATAAAAATATACAAATTAAGAAAAATTTCCTCATTTTAAGGAAACACTTTCGGTGGGAGTAGGTATTTAGAGTAAACAATGGATACAATGGATACCTAGTATATATGCACGTATGTAACCAATCTTGTATTTTGATGATTTATTTGTTTGTGGAGAAAGGGCTTTTTATAGCCACCATTTTGAGGAAGGTGGTATAAGCAACTCATGACAACGTTTGTAACAGCCAGCTAGAAGCATCAATAAGCTCATAAAGTATATATTTTCTTAACAAATGTACAAAATAACACTTTTTTTTGTTAAATCATAGATTAACATGAATCACATGTGTAAGCTACACGGTTAATACATGTTAAAAAGTGTGACATAACATATGTGTCACGTGACATAACATTTGTGTCACATAACAATGAAGGTTTTAATCAATTCTGAAATCCTAAATTGATATAGCCATGTCTGTCTCATTATCTGTCTATCGTTTTCTAGTTATAAGCCAAGAAAGTTCACCTTCATTTTTGTGGTCATATTTTGAAAATCATGCAAGTATGAACATGTTAGCAAAATACTAGGCGCCCAGCATGCCTCAGCAAGCGAATCTTGATTTGACCCTACTTGTAAGCTGGGACGTAACATACTATTAGAGGGCGTAATTATGTATTTGCCACGCCCATTGTTTGTTTGCACATGTATAGGTTGTTTAAGATTTTGCTTAAGCCAAATTTAGTTTTCTTACTCTTGTTTTCTTCATGTTTTCCATGCATCACTTGAATAAGTGGTTTTGTTAGCGCCAGTTTTTAACAATGCCATTTATTCATCTATGTACATATATACATATGCATCTTTATGTATTCTTCAATCGTTATTCACTTATTCAGCAATTCATTTAAGAGTTGTTTGCAACATATACATTCTACACACATTTCACTTTTCACATTTTTATGTAATAAAAAAATGTAAAAAAAAAAACGTATTTCGCACATTTGTTGTTATTATTGTTAACGCCATTGTTAATGGTATTGTGCCCCCAATTATATTACTCAAGTATAATCACGTACTAGGAGAAGTATATTAAATTTATTTTTTCAGCGATTTTGTTACCAAGAAAAAGGTAACAGATACACAGGGAGCCTTCAATTTTATTAAGGTTTCTAAAAGAACAAAAAAACTGTTTTAAAATAAAAATAATTAAATGTGCAATGAAACAGTTAAAATATTTAGTTATATTTTATGTTTATTGATCGATTTACAAATTTATTTATTTATAATCACATCATTAAGAGGGTCTAGTAGGAGAGCTTAGGGAAGCATTAAATTGATCTAATTTTCTTGCTTATGTATCTAGTTGTGGTTATAGGATGTACAACAATCGTTTTAACTCAATTATTAACCAATTATTTTAAACCAAAATGTTTTCAACAACGATTCGTGCATAAAGAAAAACCATTTGACACCTCTTACCAGAAAATCAACCAAGCAGGAACTGAACGTTTGTTAGATTTAAAACATTTTTATACCCAGAACACAATGTGGGGCAAAGGCTATATTAAGTTTGTGGAGACTTTTGTTACATCAAATAAAAATATGAAAAAGGGGTTTATATGGAAAAAACTTGTAATTCTTAATGTTTTTTGACCAAACTTGGTGAATAATAATTAATTACTTTAAAAATTGATTAACCCAAATTTGAACCCGATCGGACTAATTTTAGTACCTGTTCCCTAACAATGATAGGTCACGAAATTCATTTATATGGGAAGTAACTGAATATTTGTGAAACCAACATGATGTAGGGTATTAAATGATCGGTTTGTAACATTTCCATTTATTTGAATTGTTGTTATTGCTGTTTTTCTTTCCACTTTAGGAATTCACGTTAATTATATAATTGAAAACTTTTTCACTTTTCATCACACTTATCTTTATAAACATACAAATAACATGCAATATATATCATTTTACTTTTCAGACTTTCCATAGCAAAGAGTAAAAGTCATTCAGAATTAGTGCAGCCGCCACCGCAATTACCGCCTTTGCCGGAATCAGGTATAAAGTTACGTCATGTTAGTGATGATGTACAACGTCAACCCTTAAATCGAGAGAAGACTACATTACAAATAGAAGAAAAAGAATCTATTGATACAAGAGACTTAAAGCGCAACGAATTTCCCCCAAAAACAACAACTTTACCAACATTTTTGCAAGGCGATCTAAGACGTTGTCAGACACAGGTCTGTTTATATCTACAAATATGAAATAATCCACTACCAAGTAATTTGTCTTTTAATTGTTTCAGATAATGGGCCCCGATCAACGTTCTTTCGATACAACGAAAACTAGCACGATAGCAGATCGTTTGGCGGCATTACAAAAGAGCGGTGAAGATGATTGGAAGAAACGTCTTTCAAAGCGTGACGAAATGGATGATATAAGGCGAGAGAATTTAGTTAACGTAAGTTCTTTATGTAACTTTTTGCTCAATTGAATTCAAGTTTTAGTTGGAAAAGATTATACATGTTTCTCGTATTGTTTTACAAGACACCTGCTATTCTTCTATTGTTGCATTATTTAATCGTTTGTTTAGTTTTTGTTATTCTTTCCTTTTGGTTGATGTTTTACAGTCTTGTACAAAACGAGTGTCTATTGTAATTAGATCTTGACTTTTTTAATGATCCGAATGCATCATATGCTTGCAGTATAATGTTATTTTAATGTGATTTCCAATATGATTCACAGAAATTGGAAATCTCTAAAACCCTCTTTTATATAAAAGTCCTGACTTATACTTTTAAATTAACTCAAGAACTGAAACGTTTTAATCACTTGAAGTGCTAAAACTTCTGTTTTATTGTGTTATGTTCTTATTGAAAAACCTTTGCTATATTTTAACAAAACAAAAAAAAAACACATTGCCTACTTATAGGATGAATATAATAATAATAGTAATAAAAAAAATATATTTTAATAGGCAGCATTCTTCTACTACAGTTTACAGTTTGCTTGACTGAACTGTGAAAAAATAATATTGTCGATAGAGGGCGCTTATTAGTTTTACAAGCATATTGGAGCAGAAATATCCATCCTTTACATTGAACGATATCCATTATATAGGAATAAAAATGTCTAAATCTACTCAGTTTTTAATCCTGATCAAGAATATATATATATAAGGCTTCCTTTGGGGTGTAAGATTGAGGTTACAATAACGAACTTTCCTTAAATCCTTTTTTTTTATACTTTCCACATAAGAGAGACGTATACTAACTTTGATATTCCATTTGCAACACATTTCTTTTAGTAAGTGTAATTATGTAATTCTGTCTGTCTGTCCCTGTAGGGAAAATATTCTTTTGATCGGTTCAGTGTTGATTGCATGATCTTACAGGGATAAAATATTTTTACTTATTCTTCATAACAAAAGCCTGTCGGACTTTTAATCATATATGTAAATGAATTAATTGCCTTTTGTTTAAACATTTAACGAGTAACTGGGATAAATACCAAGCAACGGCACCCCTCCGCTATTAAAAAATACCGTTTGTTTTGCTGGTGTCACCTGTTAATTGCTGTTTAACTTACAAATTCCTATTCACTCTACTTATCTTTCTATTTACCATTCCATTCATTTGGTCACGGTGAGACATGATGTTGCAATGAGCAATAATGAGCTTACATTGTAATTGTGTGATTGTTGCAAACTAAGCGGAATAATAAACGTAAAAAGTGTGCGCCCTTTATCTTGTGTTTTAGATTTACATGCCAACCACTGTGCGTCTTTTTAAACACACCTAGACAATGAAGATTTTTCATTTAGTTTGTTACATGATATAATCACAGCGTGAAAGGTACTTCATTAACGCACCAGAAAAGGTGCCTGTATGTTATAAAATATCTGCAAATAGACAGACAAACCTGTTGAGATGACCTCTGTGTGTGATACTGATTAAGTATATTCGTTATACCCTACACATAACAAATTAAGGTGCATTAAGTTGGAAAGAGGCCTTACAAAGTTTATATATCCCTAAAAAGTATAAAAATATGAGGCGGTTTAGACATGTCCGTAAGTCCGTTGGCATTCTCATCGTAAATTTTTAGATATTGATCTGAAATTGTGCCCAGATACTATTAGTTTACAAATCACTATTTAAATTGAGTAAAATCGGTTTAGAGCCACGCCCATAATCGACAAAAATCTAAGTAAAAGCTACAGAAATTAAGCTATGATGTTGGAATTTGGTACACATATCTATAATTACCCCTTTCACCGATAAACCAAAAATGGGCGTGGATGGATAATGCCCACAATTTACAAAAAAACCGAATTCGGAGTAAAACTCTACTTACTTTACTGATCCATAATGCATACACTATTATAGGAAGTAATTATATACCAGACACGCCCACTATTTGCATGTAGATGTGGAGGGTATTTAAGATTTGTTTTAAGCCAAATTTTTAGGTTTCTTACTTGTTATATATGTGGTAGAGCTCTTAAACTATTTACTGACAGTTGTACACCTTTTCGTAAAGATCTAACCATCCTCAAGGTGATGAGTATCATAATGAAATAATAAAATATTTATATACGTATATATAAAGCAATCTCATATTGTGCGGTATTATAAGCAGAAGGTAAATTTGTCTTTTAACGCTTCTTTGGCGCGGACAATATTTATTTTTTTGCTTGAAATCTGTGTCATCTTTTAATAACCGCATTACACATGAGATTGTTTTATATATTGATATGAATAAATGTATTTTTAGCAATATTTCAAACTTACGTTTCTTTTATTAATGATTCGCAAGTGTTTCCCAGATGAAAACGAATTTATAAAAAATTGTTACATTTAGTATAACCTTGAAGAGGTGTGCGTGTGCGTGTGGCTTCAGATATTGTCAATTATAATATTATTATAATAAAACAGAAAGGACTTTTCTTAGAATACATGCTATTTATTAACTGAATGGGTGGTGCCACGCCTTTATAATATGTTACTTTTAAAAGCTAAATTGATTTATAGGTTTTTACAAAAAATTTCAACAAAATCCGTCCAGGCGTTTCACAGTTATAAGACTTTAAGAAAGTTGTTTAATCAAGATTGGCTTACTGAGCATTTCTGAGCGCCTGATGTTTTTCACAGAAATTTGATGTTATTTTGAAAAAAGCATTTCTTGGACTACACCTTTTATGGTGTCACAAAAATGAACCGCATAAGTATTTTTCTTTTTAATCCATTATTTATGACCAACTGCTTTATTATTTATTAATCATATGGTTTAAAAACTGCCTCGTGGATCAAAGTTGAGCCTGATTAGTCTACTTTTCCTGTAAACTCTTTCTTTTTTTTTGAGGTAAATTTCATGAAACATTTCACGAAGCTTGATAAATGGATTGCTGAGCCTTGCAAACTAACTAATAATAGCTCTAAGCCGACTATAAATTTATTTTACATTGATTGCCATATACGAGTGTTTGTACGTCCGAATACTTGTGAGAGAGAGAACGATTACAAATGTACACAAACTATATAAAAATATATCAAATTTACGCAATAATTTACAAAGACGACAACGACCACGTCATACGTCAACCATAAACAATACACGCAAACACGCTGAAACCCTGTATTCTAAAAGGAAAATAAAAGAAAAACATCTCAACTCAAATCTTTACAGTACATATACTATATATGTATTTACATAAAAGCGGGATTGTGAGAAAGAGAGGGAACGACATGATGAAGGGGGTATACACTCAACGTGATTTTCTGCTTAGGAAAGCACGTTTTAGATCAGTTAAATTGCAGCAGAAAGGCAACACAACGGCTGTAAACAATTCATAGGATGATGACGATGATGATGAAGATGATGGCGATGCTGTTAATGTTTGCGCAGCACTCTTTAGTGTAGAAATGAAATATACAGCAGCTACCATTCACTTATTCTTGCAATTCCGCTAGTACGTTAGCGGTGGTGAGGCGGAGAAGCGTTTCTTCTTCAATATCACCACTTAACATTGCTGCCATTATAATAGTTCAGCAACTTTATTTTTCAGGAATTTATTTTTAATTTTTTCCTTTTTTTTCATTCGGGCATACTTGTTCTTCCAATTGATTCCTTTTCAGACCCACGGCTATCTAAGAATTTATAGATAAGTTTTCTTAAAAAGTTTGCTTTGAAATGAAATCAAACCAAGTTTTATCCAAACTATTGAGAGTTTAGAAGAATGTTCAACCATGTAGGATTATAAGAAAGCATCGCTCAAGGCATTTGTTGGTCATTTATTATATGAAGTCACTATCGGCTATATAAGATTTACTTACTGCTCTGAAGTAGCGATTTTATCGTATTGGTTTTCAGCTTTTTGGTGGCGTAACAGATTTAAATCAATCTTAAATACATAATATGTAGTTAGTAAAATGGTTGTAGGTTGTAAATAATTCATTTTGTTGTGCCTATAACGATTCTATTTTAGTACCTAGTGATCTTACATTGTAGCTAGTGGAAGACTAGTTTTTCCATTTAGTGATATGATAGTAAGTTTGCTTAACTCTTACGTCAAACAAGGCCATATTTAAGTTATAATGGGTCAATCCCGATCACTTAATACACTACACCACTTAGTATCACAATTATAAAGTTGGTTATAATTGTATCAGTAATCTTAGTTAATTTCGTGACCTATCATTATATGTGAAGAGGTTTTAACAATTGTTTGATCGTGTTCAAATTTGTGTCAACTAATTATTAAACTAATTAACTATTCTTCACCAAATTTTGTTAAAAAATATTAAGAATTGGAAATTTTCGTTATATAAAAACTTTTCTTACAATAGATTGTTATAAGGGAAGGGGTTCTAAAAATGGTTCGATTAGATTCATTTTCATTTAAGGTTCCTTCTCGGACCAATTCATATCCTTGTACATAATTTTCTTTGAAATATTTCAAAAAATTTGACATATATATATATGGACAGACAGACGGACATGATTAAATCAATTCAAATTTTGATTATAAATAGTAGGTGGGTGTGGCATTTGTTGTTTAGGAGTTGTAAAACATCCACACCAACTTACTATACCTTTTGCTTACAAATTTGTATGGACAGACGGATGGACATAATTAAATCGATTCATATTTCAATACTCAATTCATCTTTATAATTATAGATGGATAAGGTATTTGCCGTTTGGTGCAACAAACTTAACATACCCTTTGCTACAAGTGATAAAGGGTATAAAAAAGATGCCGCTTCTTAGTTTCTCTTCAGTTGCTATAGCTTGGTTGGTTTAATAAGTTTCTTTTCTTTTTATTATTGATGTTGCCCACTAAGGGTATTTATTTCATAAATGAACATTTCACATGATTGCGACGTCTAGAACACCAACCAAGTAACCAAACATCTATCTACCCATAACAGCGTCCTGTTCAATAGCAACAGAGTACAAATTACATTTTTGTGGTGGTTTCTTTAACTCTAATAAAACAACAACACCAAAATTTATATACAACAAAATATGTTGCCATGCTAACAAGTTCATTTTACGATATTGCTTATTAGAGATATACTAAATATGTTAGTGCGTAGGTAACGACCAAAAGAAAACTTCAAAGACCTCATGAATTAAATATTTTCTTGTATAGCATTAAAATCTCTGGCCATGTTCGCCTAGGGTTCTTAAGGTAAAATTTGACATATTGAAGAGAAATTGGTTTTAGACCTTCTCACGCAGATGGTTTTCTACAAAAGCAAATCCCGCACTATTGAGAAAATGGACGTACGTACATACTTTTATATATAATGCACGCTCCTAATTTACTAAAGAAAACTTCACTTGATGCCTAAAAATCTTTCCAAGAAAGCTTACTTGTATAGACGCACTCCTCTCTCTGGTCACCGTACAAACGTGTAGGGTATTTAAGAGTTGGATACTGCAGCCAAGTATAGTTGTTTTTGTCTTGTTCACTTTTATTTGAGTGTAATCAAAATTTTACAATAGTTCTGAATATTGTTGAATATTTTTTTCTATTTATTCGTATTAGGGTCACTACCACACAAGTATGTCCGTCCGATAATACCACATCATTGTTTTTTGATATGTGAAAAGTGAAAAAGTGTAACGGTTGGCATTATTTTATCGTGATTTAACTGAAATTATTGTCAACTTGAATATCATTATTATTTGCATTATATGCACAGTGTGCTTACACAGAATACACTTGCACACATATATTTTTGTTAGTTCTACTTGTTGTTGTATAAAGATCATATTTCATATTTACATTTACACGCTGATGCAACATATGGATCATATAGAGATCTAAGTATGGTACAAACATGTTTGCTATTGTTGTTGTTATTGTTATTGTTGTTATATAATTGAAAAACCTCAAACAGCTCATTTACTTCATCTTACGCCTCTCTTTTACCCGGAATTGCAATGAATTAAAACCAAGTGGGTTTTTGATTATAGGAACGTTCGCTTGTATGTACATATATATGTATGTATGCAAAAGTGAATGAACTTTTATTATACCCTCTCTAACATATACTAAGTTTGTCATTCCATTTGCAACTTTTAGAAGGAGATACACAAAAACATCAAAATATGTAAAAAACGTTAGGAGCTCAGAATTGTTCAGTAAGTCAATATTGATTGACTCAATAGTTTTCCTAGAAACAGACTGAATGTTGTCTCTTTACTCTACAACTCCCCTAAGATAATGTTTTCCCTTTATTCCCAATTAGAACTGAGGAAGCAATACATTGAATGGAGTTGCGAGAGAGAATCACTTCAAATAAAAGCAATCTTGAACGGTTAACAACCATTGATCTAATCATATAATACCCATATTACAAAAGCACCCGCACAGTACGTCCTTACAAGTAGCTCAACTTTAAAATTGATTCAAAATAGTTTTTTGTTAGTCGCTGCGGCTGTTGTTATTCTTATTCTTCAGTTTATCTTTATGAAATTTATCAATGTGAGTGAAAAATCATACACTTAACAAAGTGATTCATTTGTTCTATTGATAAAGAAGCTACAGTTGAGTTGAATTAGTTCTGTGAGAATGAAGTAAACAAACTAATAATGAATCATGGTCTCGATGAAGCGGTCTTGGAAAAATTCTTAAGAGAATTATATGTTAAAGCTGAGCATTGTCCAAACGAAACTGCTTTTGTGCTTCTTCTTACTTGTGTTTATTTTTCTAAAAGGAATGTTGTTTAGATTGGTTACGTTTCGATGACAAAGAATGCTAATGCTGGCCACTGAGTAGATATAAAACTCCAAATAAGAAAACTAAATTTGACTTAAGAACCAAATCTTAACTGACAGACTTACGGACACCCGGACATTTATGGTAGATCGACTTTTGATGCTAATCCAGATTATATATACTTTGTAAAGTCGGTGAGGCTTCGTCTTAAGTGCTGCAAGCGGAAAAACAATTTTAGTATACCCTAGTATCTTATGTGTAGGGTACAACGAAAATCACATATTCATCAACGGTTAACTTTTACCACTGAAATGACCAGCATGTGCACAAATTCATTCATAGAAATTTATTAACAATTTGCATACATGCACCCATACGTTCATAAAAGAGTAACAAAAAAACATTTTCACTTGATTTCAAGCTTAAAATGCACGCGCGTTAACACCTTTTCAAAAAGCCACCATAAGAGGTCAAAAGTAAGTAATAAAAAAAGAAATAAAAAACGAATAACGTGAAATATATAAACTAAGAAAATAAATTACAATATTTTAATTTTTTTTTATTGTTATAACTCGTGCCCATAAAATTCCAGTGCAATACATGTTCAACCTAAAGAGCAAGGCGAGCGTATAAATTTAATCAGTTAAGACTGAAATGAAGTAAAAAAAATGTGTTAACCAAAAACATATGTGCACATACACACATGTTTTTGTAACTGCGAAACCCACAAAAACCAGTTGATTACAAAGTCATAAGTCACTGGTATAAACCATTCTAAAGACACCACCAACAACCGTCGGCAGAGGAAAGGAAGTAAGAAATTTACGGAAAAAAATAAATAAATAAAATAAAACACATTTACAACCTCAACCACAGAGGCTTAAAGGCTTGATTAAAACAATCAAATAAACAGATTACAGACACATTCCACCAGCACACAGCATGACTCTCTTCGCTTAACGGCTCTTTTAGTTTATAACTTATAAGCATTCAAATGATTACAAATACGTTAAATGAGCTGAAGAGAATGCTTACAATGCAGCAGGTACAGTAAGGCAGTTTCAATTTATCATTGTTCATGGTTTCCTCTGACAGTCATGCAAGCAGAAAAGTTCAAAATAGACCACCTAGCGGTACTTGGTAATGCATGAGTATCAAAAATATGAAAAATCTATGATTACGTGGTTCCTAACATTCCTAACATTTCTTAAGCCTTTTGGCTATTAATAGAAGACAAGGGATTTATGGACATCCTAGGGGAAAAATCGACTGAATCGCAAACGCACCTAAGACCTACTAAGTCTCAACAGGAAATCGATCTATGTGGCTGCCTTAAACCTTAAGGGATACTACCTCATAGGTCATGTGATTATGGTTCCATACACCGACTTCTTTCTGTAAAAGCATCGGAGAGCTGTTAAAACTGTGAAGCATCTGCTGTGTGAATGTCCGGCTCTACAGGAAAAACGCCACAAAGTACTTGGCGTCAGATTCTCGGATGGTCTGAGTCACTGGCAGGCGATTTGGTTGGTTTTCTGCGTACTTCTTACAAGTAAAAAATGTATAAAAGTTACGTTTAGCCTCCAAGTATCCACAGCTATTGAATTATTAGGAAGAGAATAACACAGAGAGAGAGAGCAGCTCTCTGCTTGGGTGATCTGTATGTACATATAAGAAACCGAATTGTTATTTTATGCACTTACTATACTTCTGTCCATAATTCTTCTCACAAAACACTTCAGTTCACTTTTTATAATCGAATCAAAACGAACGCAACAACGCGACAATTACAAAAAAAAAAAATTGCGTATATTTGAAATTTAAATGCGGAAAACGTTTTTATTGTGCAAAAATATTCATAGACGTGCAAATTAATAAAAAAATTAATAAACAGTTTATCACAGAATAGAAAATATAATACAGGCGTGCGAACGTGTGAATTGTAAACCAGAAAATTAATTAACTTGTGAAAAAGCGATGATTGGTCTGGACCAAACCGAAGATACCTTCCACATTTATACATAGATTGGAGGCGTGCAATTTATAAAATTTAGGCCTTCTTTAAGGACTATTGAATATCATCTTCAAAGTCAAATTTTGGGCTAAAGAAATACATAAACGAAAGTTTAACATACAGCTTTAGGTTTAGAGCTTCTCAAGTTAAAGGTCGGGGGTTCCCTAAGAATATTTGTCCCTTATATCAGCTCAGGATTACGGACATACGGACATCTCTAAAGCGAGACATACTTTGATGCTGATACAGACTTTATTAGGTCCTTAAGAGTCTCCTTCTTGTAGAATCAAAAGCGACTATCTTTCACCTTTTTGTGGACGGCATACAATTAAGTGAATACGGATTTATTTTATAAATCTTTTTTTCAAAATATTGGGTTAAAAAAGAAGCCGCCTTCCGCAAAGGTCTTCTAATTGAAAAGCTTTTCTGCACTGAACAGACCTTTTTCTAAATTTGTGATACTTATGAACGGAATGATGAATCTTAGTATCTCCAATCTCACTATAATGTGGAGGGTATAATAAAAAAATACCAATCCAGATTTTCACCTGATAAAGAACACATAGAAATGAATGAAGAAAAAATGTATTAAACGAAATGATTGTGAAATGTGTGAAACTTTAAATGAATGTGATTGAAATTAATGAAATGCAAAAATCTAGAACAATAAATGATTAATGAGAGAACGATCGTAGTAACTTAACATTAGAAATGGATGAATATTTGGATTACTTTATAATCGCTTGGTCATATTTCATATATCTGCTGTATGCCTTCGTATTTCTCACCCTTGTACCGAAATCCACCAAAAGAATCCTAGACTATGCGGAGGCTAACTATGAAGATAATCGTTCTAAATATCATCGCTGTTATGCACCAGACATTTGTTGTCACTCCTTTGATCCCGAATTAATGCCGAAACAAAAACCCCGCAAAGCAGTTACTAGAGTTTATCCTAAGAAACAATCTATCGCATCTGGAGAAGGTAGTAGTTCTAGGAAGTCTGTGCGCGATGAACCACTTTATAAAAGACAAGTTCACACTCATACCAATGTAAATAAAATAGCTAAAATGTTCGAGAGTGGTGGAGTGCAAAAGAAAATTAATCGTGTTACACCCACCACCATATTAACGCCTACAATACGACAATCATCAGTAGCAATAATTGAGAGCGATGGAGATGATACTAATGCTTTAATAAAACAAGGATGTAAGGACAAGATTTTGTTGAATGAAAATGAAGATTGGCATAAACAACAGAGTGAATTATTTTCAACAGATTTTAATGAAAATTCATTGATTATGTTAAATGAATTGTCCACAACAGCAGATGACAGTAGAGATTGGCAAAGTGAACCCATCGATATTATAAAACGGCAGTTCAATGTGCCCAATACCTTAACATTTGCTGGTACCTCGGCTACTCCCTCTACTACCTCACCAGCACAACTGTCACCATATTCCACGCCGCCTTTAACCGATTCGCCGGAACCATCATTATCAACATCTCCCTTACATTGTAATTATAGATCTCTGTTGGAAATGACATCTAGTCTGGAGGATATATTTGCAGCTATAGCGCATAATGCTGAAAAATCGGATAATTATCTATATGCCGATTGTAATACGCTCTCCCCCGTTACATCGATTGATGATATATTATCACAAAGACGCCTATCGCGACCATTGTCAGCCTATTCCATTAGTGATCTGTTAAATGAAGAGATAACTTCTTATGAAGACAATTTTCAAGGAATTCTCAATACTTCCTAAGTGCAATATGGAAGGATTATTATCCAGTTCAGTGGAAAAGAAATTTGAAAGAAGAAATCTAAAAGATTTGCAGTGAAATTTTTGTAATTTTTGTAAAATTATAAATCAGGATTTGTAGGATATTTTATTAAATTTATTTCTATACTCTACACCATTTATATGTGCGCCGATGTTAATGACCCCTAAGCGGCTAAAGGGAAATTATAATCAATTCAGAATGGTGACGTACCGTTAGCAAGCACGATTCGTTGCACTAAGCATGAGTAGGTCCCTTGACCTGCTCTGTTCTAAGACACCGTCAACGTACTAAACTATTCTTCATGAAATTTAGTTGGAAAATATTAAGAATTACAAATTCGCTTTAGGAACCAAGGAGTAACAAACATCTGCACAAACTTAACCAACACGGTGCCATATATGTGGCGCAGGGTATAAAAATCTTAAATTACGTACAAATATGTTTTATCGCGTGCATAAATGTATCGAACAAAGTGCCATTAAACTATTGTTGTTGTTGAAAGTTAACTGGTCGCTATGATGTGACGTACAATACTTGATGATTATGAAAAAAAAAAAAGATTTTTTTTATAACATCGTACTCTGTATAAATATAACAGAATGACTCATGTAACATGTTACACTTGATGTGAAGACGAAAGAAATCCCAAAATTATTTTGTTTTGCAAAGCATTTTAACGAATTTATTATTTAATGAATTAGTTTAGTCATTATCATTATTCAAAAAAACAAATTGTATTTTTTATTATATTGTATAAGAAGTGGTTTTATTGCATAAAGAGGTCTTGCCAGTCATTTGTTGCTGTGACAATAAATTAACAATTCGATTTCATTATTATTTGTCATACTAATAATAATGGTAAGACATACGGATGCACGGTCATTTATAACTAGATCGAATTAGCATTTAATGCTGATCAAGAATATATGTACAGGGGATGAACAAAATAATATGAACAGCATGTAATACTTTTTACAAAGCTAACATTTATGAAAGGGCTGCAATGGCGAAATCCTTTATGTCAGCTGTTCATATTATTTTGTCCATCACCCCTTTTGTAGAGTCTCTAACGTCTCCTTCTGAGTGTTGCATATAATAAAAAAAAAATTAAATAAAGTTTTGATAACTAAATAAATTGTAAATAAAATTAATTAATAAATAAATTTTATATAAATTTTATTTAATTAAAAAATTTGAAAAAAAAATTGTTTAATTTTGTATTTTTTTAAATGGAAATATAGATAGGGGTCACATATACTATCTCTGCACCGAATACACACAAGTGTGTATAAAAGTTGTGTGTATCGCATAATTTATGACCCAATGAAGATCGTCATACAATGTTAAGCAGCCAGCATTTCATGGTGAAAAAAGTTGATGTCTGAACTTTTGACTCCTCATCCTGAATTCATGTTTTTGTTTTAAAGCCTCTGACAAAATTCATAAGTCAGTTAGTCAGCCTCACAAGGCAAAGTGTTGTGTCCGCAGTGGATATAAAAAATAGTGTGTGTGTTTGCCATTACACACTACATGAACCATTACTGATGTTGTTGCGGCTGAGACTTTATGAAGTTTGAAGATAAAACACAAACAATAATAATGATAATAATAATAATAATAAACATAATCATGAAAATTAACTCAATAAATTTAATGTTAATTTATGGCAACAATTGCTTAAATGCTTAAGTAAGCAATCATCAAAAGCCTTTTCAAATTATTTGTATAATAATTTTTTGAAAGCTATACTCCAACATGTTTATATTGCTGAGTAAGGAAATAGGAAATATTTTTTCAATTATTATTTAACAAAGCATTTGTCTGAGTGCCTTGTTTGCAAACATCCATACTGAATATTCTAAAATCAATTGAGTCAGGCCTCTACTCGTCTCTTCCTACGTAATGATTGAAATCACTTAATTGACACACAATACCCATTATTTGTAAACCGCAACAGCAACTGTATGTAAATTTTCCTTAAACAGTTCGAACGTTAGAAACGTCAAACAATTATTTTCCCTACTCACTCCACTCCAATATTAGGAGTAAACCACAGTTTTTTAATTAAGAATACATCGAACACAATCCCTACAATATAAAATCTCTTTATGGCTTAAGCTAAATGTGCCGTAGTGGAAACTTGTCCCAATTATTGCCTTTATCCTAAAGTTCAATCACGACAAGTTTGACCAAAATCGGAGCAGTAGTTTTCTGGCCAAACAAATTTTTCATTCTTGTGTTCGTAATTTTCAAAATCACATAAAACATCAAATTTCTGTGAAAAACACCAGGCGCTCAGAATTGCTCAGAAAGCAAATCTTGATTTTTAGATATTTTTTAAAGTCGTATAACTTTTTAACGGCTGCAGGGATTTTATTCAAACTTTTTGTGAAAGCTTGTAAATTAATTCAGCTTTTAAACGAAGTATATTATGTGGGCGTGGCACCACCCATTTAATAAATAAACGAGAAATATGATTTAAAAAGCCATTTTCTAAGAAAATTGGCAGTGCCACGCCCATTAAAATTATTTCCCCGCAAAGCTACAGAAATTTCCAAACGTTTGCAAAAATTTTGACCAAAATCGCAGCAGTAGTTTTCTAGTTATAAGCCAAGAAAGTTCACCTTCATTTTTGTGGTTATAATTTTGAAAATCATGCAAGTATGAACATGTTAGCAAAATACCAGGCGCCCAGCATGCCTCAGCAAGCAAATCTTGATTTTTAGATATTTTGTAAAGTCGTATAACTTTTTAACGGCTGAACGGATTTCGTTCAAAGCTTTTGTGAAAGCTTGTAAATTAATTCAGCTTTCAAACGAAGTATATTATGTGGGCGTGGTACCTCCCATTTAGTAAATAAACAAGTAATATTAAAAAAAAGTTATTTTTCAACCAAATGTGCAGTGCCACGCCCATTAATCAGATATCCCCGAATAGCTACAGAAATTTCCAAATGTTTGCAAAAAAATTGACCAAAATGGGACTTCTTGTTCGAACGTTATAAACGAAACAATATTACCTTCTTTTTAGTGTGGTTGTTGTTGTTTTGGAGAATTTAGCTAAATCACGCGAAATATTTTTTAAACCAAATCGTCTCAGTGTTCATGTTCAACAGCTTGTAACTTTTGAACCGCTGATCGGATTTAGTTCAAACCAACTGCCCGTACCTGGAAAATTCTTTATCTTTAGAATGATATATATTTTAAAGGCGTGGCACAGTCCATTTAATTTTAATAATGCATTTTACAAAGTATTCTTTTTTTCAAAAATGGCTCACGCTAGAACCTCGATTCTACAATTAATGGATTCTTCAACGAATTTAGAAAAAGGGGCGCAAAAATTTTCAGATCGATAGGAGCTACCGTTTCCGAGATATAAGCGTTCAAAGTTTTCATAGAAACAGACTGAAAGTTGTCCACACAAAGCCATCTAATAATTCGTTATATAGAAAAAATCCACAATTCTTGATATATTTAAATGAAACTTGTCACGATTATTCCATTTATTATGAGGGTGATTTATGAAAATTTTGAGCATCATTGCACTATTTTTTCGGTATTTTATAACAGTTCAAACTTTGTATTGTAGGATAAACACCATTTGGCGCACTACGAAAAGATCGTTATATGCAAAAAATTCACAATTCTTTTAAATGAAACTTGTCTCAATTATTCTATTTGTCATAAAGTTCAATCGTGACAAGTTTGAATGTAATCGTAAATTTTGATGGCGTATAGCCTTTGTTAAAATGTGACAGATTTTGAGAAAATTTTTTTTATAAAAATCTACAAAAATGTTGATGCTAATCGATCAAAAATGATAAAATGAATTTAATGATGCAATTTGGAGCTTGTTCAGACTACTGTGACAGATTCTGTGATGATTTTAAGTTGTTATGAAAAGCGGAATTCGAAACGGAGAAAAGTGTAGGGCAAAGGTGTGCAAAGGGAACGTAAGATCGCAATTTTTTTCCACAATTTACATAAATATTATGAGGTGGGTTGTATTGCACTTGTTACTAGAAAACTGTCAGTGTGGGTGGCACTCCAACCATACACGATACAATCTGTAAGCAGCATTCTAATACCCTTTTAAGAAAATCTCTTCTACAAATCATTTTATAAAAATAATAATAATCATTAATAATATTGAAACGAAAATAATTGCAATTTACATGTAAATGGCAAGTACCTGGTTGCATATTTATTAATTTAATTTTTTTTATTCAAATCGCACACATTTTAATAAAGTTTAGCAGATTTCATCTTCATTTCATCATCAACTTTTTTTTTGCTTTAGCTTTTGAACGATTTAAATTGCAGTGTATTAATAGCGCCTATACTTCTACCGATCGTCTGTTATTTCGTTGTTATTTTAGCGACGTACAAACATTAAAAAAATAAATTGTTGAATTAATTCTTTTCTTTTGTGTGCGTCACTCCTTTGGCAATGTGCGAGTATGTCTCGGTTAAGGTTTTTTTTATCGCTTTTTAGGTGTGTGAGTCATTTATTTCGGTTTTCTTCCTATTTATTCATTATATCACTACATTATAACGGCTGGTATTCAAAGTTTGTCATTTCGTTTACAATGGTCATATAAGCGTCCGTCGTGGTGTCCATTATTCAACGTTGAAATGCCTAAACACCAAGAGTTGAATATTGACGGTTAATTGGTGAAGTTGAATTGACTTTATTTTAAAAGAACGGTGGTAGTTCTAAAAGTCCAGGAATGTGATTGATTTTCAATAAGAATCACATTTAAGTTAAGACCTTGTACTTGGTCTGCCATTATCATGGGACATATTTCGAAAACTAAGACTTTTGTGGGTTGGCCTTACGTAAATAAATTCATACGGACATAGTGGAATTGATTCTGATTGAATTGGACTTTTTAAAGAGTAGTTCCTTCTTCAATTTTTCGCTAATCGAAAACATAGTTATTACTTTATTATGTTAACATCATTCTTACTGTTACAGATATACGAAAAATTTCAATACTCTTTACCTTTTCAGGAATCCTTTAATTTAGCGCACAATCTATCGAATAAACCGTTGGCATCATCCCCATTAATACCTCAGTACATAGAAGGAGGCAAAGTTTCGGATCGCTTAGGTCAGTTGAAGACCTCATCTGAAAATTGGAAAAATCGTGTGGGTATGTAATGAATGTTACAAATTCTTAACTCCAAAATATTTATGATGTATTCCTAAAAATTTATAGAACAATCTGATGCCTCAAAGTTTACAGTCGCTGGACGACTTCAAAAGAAAGCACAATCATCTATCGAACTCCAATTTCAACGTGCTTTAGATGCAACACCTAAAAAATGTCCCCTGCAAACTATACGCAGTGTTCATCAGCCACAATTGGGTTTGGCAAAAAGTCCCTCCATGATGACAACAACCACCACCAACACCTCTTCTGTACTCAAAATACAACGCAGTATAAGTGTAAATGATGATAGTCCAGATGCGGCAGAACCCGCCACACCCATTAGTTCCGATTCGGATAATGAACAAGAACTGAAAAAAGCAACTAGAAATGGAGGGAAACGCATTATGGTGCCCAAGATTGATGATGAGGACACTTTTGATAATTTCTTTTCTTTAAAAAAATCCCAATCCAGTCTAACAACGCATGACATTGAACTCGGTATAGATATAACCGATTTTGATAAAATAAAATCCTGCACCCGTTTGCCTATAAATAGGCGAAAAATTCAATTGCCGAAAGGTCGTAGAGCGGCCAGAAATCCCTTAAAAAGTTTAGCTTCCCGTTCTGATATAAGTTCGGAATATACCGAAATAAAAACGGGCATAGCGGAAAGGGAATTGCGACGCCTTAAGGCTGAATCTTGTAAGTATCAACGACGCAAGCTTTTTCTAACATTTTATTAATATTATTGTGACTGTGAATGCTTTAGATGGAGGTCGTATTAATATGGCTGCAGAAGCTATAGCTGGCCTTGCTTCTGTGGAGGACTTTAAAGCGGTAGCATTGAAATCTTCTTCTTTGCCTCTAAATCAAATGTGGTTACCTTACAAGTCAACAATGCTGCTGCATGTGAAGGGGCGTAATCATGTTCAAACGCGTCTGGTGGCGCCCTCCTACTTATCTTTAAATCGGGGTGATTGCTTTATATTGATTTCTGGTCCATTACTATACCGTTATGTCGGCTCGTACGCCAACATTATAGAAATCTCACGCAGCAAAAAGATATGCTCGTATATTATAGAAAATAAAGATTTCGCTTGTACAGCCACCTCCGAAATTATATTAACAGATGGTAAATTTTTCAATGAAAATCATTGGGAAAAGTTTTGGGAAATACTAGAGAAACCAGAAGACTATGAAATACCCGATAGTGGCCATGCCGAAGAAGATGATCTCTTTGAAATTAGTTTAATCGAGACCAACAAAATCTATGAATTTCAAGATGATGCTTTAATACCCTACGAACGTTACTGGGGTTGTATACCGCGCATGGAAATGTTGAATTCGCGTAAAGTTTTATTTTTCGATTTCGGTTCAGAAATGTACGTTTGGAATGGTAAGAATGCTTCGGCTGATGAGAAAAGAGCAGCCATTAAATTATGTCAGGAACATTTTGAGGAGGGCTCTATAGACTATTCAATGTGTTATGTGAATCCACTGAACTATGCAGCGGTGGTGGGTTGCCGGAATAATTATAAATTTCTGAAACGTTGTGATAAACGTCCCGAATGGTGTATTTTGGGTAAGATATCACAAAATTTGGAGACTTGTTTGTTTAAAGAGAAATTCGCTGATTGGCCGGAAGTGGAACGTGAAGATTTGGAAAAAGACTACCTAGCCAATGGCGTCAATTCGGTTAAACCTTTAGATGGGGCGAGTCTATATAAAGGCTCTCCCTATGAAGAGCCCAATTTGGTTTTAGAACAGTCCAACTTGGGTCGTGGAAATTTCTATTATGACCCGGACAGTATGCGCCATTTTGAAATACTCACACAGTCCACTGATAAATGGCGCATAAATGAATTCAATTTTGATCAAGTGAATACAGAAAATTATCAACATTTTTATAGTTCTGAAAGTTATATAATACGTTGGATATATAGGGTGGCAGTGACAGTAAGAGAATTGAGTGGTCGCATATCCAATCGTAGCACGGTAGGTCGGGATCGTTGTGTCTACTTTACCTGGCAGGGTAATGAAGCTTCAGCCAACGAAAAGGGAGCCGCTGCTCTCTTGACAATCGAATTAGACAAAGAAAAGGGAACTCAGATGCGTGTAGCACAAGGTGATGAAACCACCGCCTTTATACGTTTATTTAAATGCATGTGGCAGCACCAAGGACGAAAAGAGGACTGCTTAGCCCGCCGTCATCAGTGGCGTTTGTATCAAGTGTTTGGTAATTTGTGTGAGGAAATATTATGTAAAGAAGTTAAATGTCAAGCGCAACAGTTACGCTCCAGAGCTTCCATGTTACTTATAAATGGAGCCCAAGGTCGGGTATATGTCTGGCATGGTTGCCAAAGTGCTTCGCATACCACAGAGATAGCTAAACAAGCGGCCGAATATGTAAAATCTACCACACCAAAAGATTTATTTACAGCATCAACGGTAAATGTGGAGATTGTTGAAGAAATGAAAGAAAGTTTGGAATTCAAAAAAGCCATACAATTGGTTTCCTCCATAACATATGGCAGTCTTTGCAGTGAAAAGGCGAAAAACTTTAATTACACGCCACGCTTATTCCAGTTTTCAAGTACTCAGGGCATCTTTAGTGCCACCGAGTTGCAGTCATCGTTGAGATGTCAAGATTTATTGACACCTTATCCGTTTACGCAAACTCAATTGTACAGCGCCCGTCAACCGACCATATTTATGATAGATGATGGTGATATTTTGTGGTTGTGGATGGGTTGGTGGCCCCCTCAAGAGGATATGAAAAGTAAGCAGGTTTTTATATAATATATTTTATTTCCTTAACTCTATGAAATGTACCTTCTAGTCAACAGTGATGATCGTGGAAGTCCTTCTAATGACAATCGTGCAGGGGTTAATCGTTGGATATCTGAGAGAAGGGCGGCCTTAGAAACAGCTGTTTCCTATTGGAAGGCCAAATTTGGTATTTGGAATATATTTCCTTAATTAATTAATATTAATTTTGTTTCGTTTAAATTTAGGTGATAACAGCGAGAAGCCTTTTCACGGCATCAAAGGTTATGTAGTGTGGGCCGGTTTGGAGTGTATACCATTTAAAGCTTTATTTCCGGATTGGTCTGTCAGAGAGGATGTTAAAGATATCAATTTACAGGTTTGTTAAAAAATACAAATTCGAATTGAAAAATTTATCATTAATATTTTTTCTGTAACATTCATGGTTTCTTACAGGATGGCCGTTCTGTTGAGCCTATTTCCATAATTGAAGTTTTAACGCAACTTACACAAACCGAGTATAGTTGGGAGCAATTGAAAAAGCGACCTTTGCCCGAAGGCGTAGACCCCACACGCCTAGAATTGTATTTAAATGATAATGATTTTCAAGCGGCTTTAGGTGTGACACGTGAAGAATATGATGAATTGCCATTATGGAAGCAAACCAATTTAAAGAAAGAACGAGGATTATTCTGATTTTATAGTAAACAGACGGAAAATATATTTAGCTTGAACCAAAACTCCAATATCCACCATCTATGAAATTAGAAAGTTGAGAATCAGGAAAAAATTTTTTAAAATTTTACATTAAATTTTGCAAAAACTTGTCTATGCAATTAAATAGAAATGATTAGTGTCCTAAATCAAGGTTACTCATAAAGCGTGTTTTCTTCAGGTGGTGGATATTGAAAAACAAATGCTCAAATATACCTTTTTCGCACTCTTTCTCTATTTTTATATCTACAATACAAAAATAAGCGCAAAATAGTTGATAACACAAAAGGCAATCGGCTGGCAATCAATATTTTACACACACATATATTATACAATTTACATTTGTACGCATAAGTAATGGATTTTTCTACAAATACTACAGATTTTTATACGATATATACACACAAACACATTTTCTACTTACAAATCAAATCAAATCAAATGCTTAACGTAAATATCATTAAAATAGTAATATGCATGTTTGCATATGACGTATATGTTTAAAAAAATGCCTTAAATTTGTATTTATACGTACATACCCACGCTTTATAAGATTTTGCCAATGCTGCCTAACGCACCTTTCTCTATTTTTTCACATATTTATACTCTAAACCATTTGTGTCAAAGGATATTTACCAAATGCCACACCCATTTTTTATTATACCCATCAAATTCAAAATAAAAAATCCAATCGATGTAACTTTGTCCGTCTGTCCATGTAAATTTTCTTAAGCTACAGGTCTTATTTTTTAAGATATTTCAATGAAATTTGGTACAAGAGAGGGTCTTAATCCAAAGATAAGCGCTACTGAAAATTGGATTAAAATGGTACCATTTTCAGAACCTCATCCCTATAAGGTTTCATTATAATGAAAATCTTTATATTGCAAAAATATGCAATTTTTAATATATTTTTTTACCAAATTTTGTTGAAAAATAGTTATTTTTGTGTTTTTGAAATAAATATTTCATACGGACATTATATTTGAAGTAGTGATGCATTTGGAGATGTGAAAAATTATTACTTGGCGACTGGAGGGGTTGAACCTGAATAGTTGAATAGTTATTTAGCTTAATTAAGGGGCGAAATAAATTTGAACCTCTTGGGATTAATTTTATATATATGCAACCTCTTTTAATATTATGATAGGTCACGAAAGAGATGTACGTGGTGTGGGGTATTAAATTATTGGACTTGACCGATATATATATTTACACTACAAAATTTACTCTGTTTTTAGTAATTTCATCATGTTTTATTTAATTAATTTATATATTTTAGTTTCCAATTAAATGAATTAATTGTTGTTGATTATTAACTATTTTAAAGTGTAAATATTTTTTATAATTTATTCGAACCTAAATTGTTTTTTATTTAATTTTATTTTTTAAAGCAAGTTTTTAAGTATCATTTTTTCATTACATTAGTACAATTGTTTTCAATCACTTATTTACATACATAGTTCATATCATAAACATAAACATATAAACAAATCATTGGAATAGTCATTTATCTCATAACATAGAAACTCTTATGCATATATTTATTATAAGCTATTCGAATATTTTACATTAAACTTAAATAACATCGAACTCTAATGTCATCACAAAATCTGTCAAATCAATAAAGAAATCTAATTAACAAAAATTTACAGTTGTTTCAATTTCTCTCTGTTTATAAGCTTAAAGATCTAAGCGTAGCGTACAAAGTTGTAAAATCAAGCAATTCCTAAGAAAATGGGCAGTACCACGCCCATTAAAATTATTTCCCTGTAAAGCTAGAGAGATTTCCAAACGTTTACAAAAATTTTGACCAAAATCGCAGCAGTAGTTTTCTAGTTATAAGCCAAGAAAGTTCACCTTCATTTTTGTGTGTGTGCGTATGTATGTGTGGTTGTAATTTTAAAAATCACAAAACTAACATGAAAATGTTAGCAAAATACCAGGCGCCCAGCATACCCAGCAAGCAAATTTTGATTTTAGAAATTCTTTAAAGCCTTATAACTTGGAAACGGCTGCACCGATTTTGTTCAAACTTTTTGTGAAATGTTGTAAATGAATTCAGCTTTCAAACGAAGTATATTATGTGGGCGTGGCACCTCCCATTTAGTAAATAAACGAGAAATATGATTTAAAAAGCCATTTTCTAAGAAAATGGGCAGTGCCACGCCCATTAAAATTATTTCCCTGTAAAGCTAGAGAAATTTCCAAACGTTTACAAAAATTTTGACCAAAATCGCAGCAGTAGTTTTCTAGTTATAAGCCAAGAAAATTCACCTTCATTTTTGTGTGTGTGCGTATGTATGTGTGGTTGTAATTTTAAAAATCACAAAACTAACATGAAAATGTTAGCAAAATACCAGGCGCCCAGCATACCCAGCAAGCAAATTTTGATTTTAGAAATTCTTTAAAGCCTTATAACTTGGAAACGGCTGCACCGATTTTGTTCAAACTTTTTGTGAAATGTTGTAAATGAATTCAGCTTTCAAACGAAGTATATTATGTGGGCGTGGCACCTCCCATTTAGTAAATAAACGAGAAATATGATTTAAAAAGCCATTTTCTAAGAAAATGGGCAGTGCCACGCCCATTAAAATTATTTCCCTGTAAAGCTAGAGAAATTTCCAAACGTTTACAAAAATTTTGACCAAAATCGCAACAGTAGTTTTCTAGTTATAAGCCAAGAAAATTCACCTTCATTTTTGTGTGTGTGCGTATGTATGTGTGGTTGTAATTTTAAAAATCACAAAACTAACATGAAAATGTTAGCAAAATACCAGGCGCCCAGCATACCCAGCAAGCAAATTTTGATTTTAGAAATTCTTTAAAGCCTTATAACTTGGAAACGGCTGCACCGATTTTGTTCAAACTTTTTGTGAAATGTTGTAAATGAATTCAGCTTTCAAACGAAGTATATTATGTGGGCGTGGCACCTCCCATTTAGTAAATAAACGAGAAATATGATTTAAAAAGCCATTTTCTAAGAAAATGGGCAGTGCCACGCCCATTAAAATTATTTCCCTGTAAAGCTAGAGAAATTTCCAAACGTTTACAAAAATTTTGACCAAAATCGCAGCAGTAGTTTTCTAGTTATAAGCCAAGAAAATTCACCTTCATTTTTGTGTGTGTGCGTATGTATGTGTGGTTGTAATTTTAAAAATCACAAAACTAACATGAAAATGTTAGCAAAATACCAGGCGCCCAGCATACCCAGCAAGCAAATTTTGATTTTAGAAATTCTTTAAAGCCTTATAACTTGGAAACGGCTGCACCGATTTTGTTCAAACTTTTTGTGAAATGTTGTAAATGAATTCAGCTTTCAAACGAAGTATATTATGTGGGCGTGGCACCTCCCATTTAGTAAATAAACGAGAAATATGATTTAAAAAGCCATTTTCTAAGAAAATGGGCAGTACCACGCCCATTAAAATTATTTCCCTGTAAAGCTAGAGAAATTTCCAAACGTTTACAAAAATTTTGACCAAAATCGCAGCAGTGGTTTTCTAGTTATAAGCCAAGAAAGTTTACCTTCATTTTTGTGGTCATATTTTGAAAATCATGCAAGTATGAACATGTTAGCAAAATACCAGGCGCCCAGCATGCCTCAGCAAGCAAATCTTGATTTTTAGATATTTTTTAAAGTCGTATAACTTTTTAACGGCTGCACCGATTTTGTTCAAACTTTTTGTGAAAGTTTGTAAATTAATTCAGCTTTCAAACGAAGTATATTATGTGGGCGTGGCACCTCCCATTTAGTAAATAAATAAGAAATATTAAAAAAAGTTATTTTTCAACCAAATGGGCAGTGCCACGCCCATTAATCAGATATCCCCGAAAAGCTACAGAAATTGCTAACTGTTTTCAAAAAACTTGTCTAGAGGTAGAGTATAATTGGATGATTTTTATGGAATTTTACAACAGTTCAAAACTTCACTTGGCGCTCTATGAAAATATCGTTATATGGCAAAAATCCAAAATTCTTAATATTTCTAAATGAAACTACAATATGTATGTAGTTTCAACTATTCCATTTATTATAAAGATAAGTTGAGACAAGTTTGAGTGTAATCGAACGATTTTTATGGAGTGTAGATTTTGTTAAAAATTGGTATGTTTCTCGAAAATTTTCTTATATGAAAATTTCCAAAAAAATTTTAGTTGCCTTTGCTAATTGACTAGACAAACTTAAGGGTAAAAGTTTCAGCATACTTTGGCCACTAAAATAAATTCTTTGATAATTTTAAAACAACCTATATGGACGATCTTCTTAATGCTCTAATTACTCCAATACCTAATCTTTACTTACTTTACTTTAATTTAGTGTTTTATGAAATAAAACTCAATTTACAAGATATAGGATTTTTCTTTAGTATATAATGGTTGGATTTTATTTAAACTTTTCGCGAAGATGAATAAACAATCACTAGAAATTCGTTGAAACCTAAAATATTGGATATATCCATGTTATATATAGATTTTTTTAAATGTACAATTGTATGAAGGTATAAAAGTATTTTTAGTATATAATCTATTATATGAGAGATTCTAGAATGAAAAGTTTAACAAATTCTGTTCCCGTACAAGATATTGTTAATGTATAATATTTGTACAAGCGTTAATGTTGTTCTAACTTAGAGCTATTGTGGTTACTGGGAGTTTAATAAATTGTAACATATAATTAAGTTATTGTTGTATGTAAATTAAAAGTTTCTATCTTTGTGGTTGTTGTTTCACTTGTAAAACCATTCGATTCGTAAAATATCACTTAATATATATGGTAACTAATTACAATGCCAATGACAATGAAAGTAACAGTTCCCTGAGTTGCCTGACTGGCTAACAGGTACCACACCTTTATTATTAAATATTATTCTTTCCTTTTTCTATTAATCACTGCTTTAAATTTTATCTATTATACCTCTAACCAAACATGTTATGGGCCTGGCCTCACACCTGTTCTAATTTTCATTTTAATTTACACTCTTTGGCAATCTCTAGAATCACGCGACGCATCAATTCTCGGCAGGTGTTCTGACGTGATTTACCCACCATAACCACTTCTTCGTGATTGGCATCGTCCTCATCATTATCATACGTGGTGTGACACTTGTTTGTAATCAAACTGAAAGCGAATACGGTCATGTCACAATGACGTGCGGTAATTACTTCGTGAACTGTACTCATGCCAACAGCATCTACACCAACAATTTGTAACATTTTCAGTTCGGCAACGGTTTCATAATTCGGTCCACCTAGGCAAGTGTAAACACCCTCATGTACATCCTTATCAATGCCCATATCTTTGGCCACTTTGTGAGCCACCTTTATTAAGTGCGGATTGTATGCGTTGGTCATGGGTGGAAAGCGGGGACCAAAGCGCGGATCATTGGGTCCCTGAAGTGGGGAATTACCCGCAAAACCCATTAAATTGATGTGATCACGGAATATCATGATATCACCAACTTTATAGTTTGGATTTAAACCACCCGCTGCATTGGTGGCCATTAAATATTGTATACCAAGCAGCTTCATAACTCGCACTGGCATTGAACATTTCGCCAAGGGATAGCCTTCATAATTGTGGAAGCGACCTTGCATAGCCATTACCGGCAAACCATCCAAGTAACCAAATATCATGCGACCTTCGTGACCCTCCACTGTGGAAATGGGGAAATTCGGTATATTCTCATAATCGAAGGCATTCTGATCTGTTATGGAGTCGGCCAAAGAACTTAAACCCGAGCCACAGATAACACCAACTTTGGGGCGCACCGTAGTACGCTGCAACAGCCATTCCGCAATCTCTTTAATAACTTCATACGAATAACTACAAATACATCAAAATGAAATTTAAAAAAAAAACTTTTTATATAAAATTAATATTAAAAAATCCTTCAATTATACCATTTAGTGTAAAGCATTGTTTGATTATTTTTTGATTATTTAAAATATTGAAAAATATCCGTTTATATACAAAAAAAATCTTCAACTTGTCTTCGCAAGATCCTAACTTCTTCTGCAGTAGCTTCAAATTGAAATGTTTTCAATGAATTTTTTCAATTCATTTATATAAACACTTTATTCCTATGCTTAAGCCTTTCGTCACATTATTAAATAGAACAATATTTCATGAAATTCTTTGAAATTTGAGTAACAGCAACAATAGAAGACGTTTGTAAATAAATTCAACTCGTTTAACATATATAGTATTAATCAAAACTATTTGTTCAGCAATTTTAAAACTCCACCCAAAAATTTTAATGACAATTTGAATAAAGAGTCCGCTGATTCGGAGTATTCACATTCCGTTTGACTTAGGGCAAAATACAATTTCGCTTCACCCAATTTTTCTTTTCATTCACCGTTATTCACCGAGTTTTTTCGTTAACATAGACTTCGCTTAAACAAATGACAAAATGTTGTATTGTTTGAGCAGTCAACATAATTAAATAAACGTTAAAAATTGTTAAACATTTGTCTTGCAAACCAATTTTTTATTATAATTTATTTAGATGACCACATATGTAAGCCGTGTAGTCGAATGGATTCACAAATATGAAGCGACAAGCTCATAACTGAGCACTTGTGGAAAAAGTATATTAAATTGGTGCAAATGTTTGCCATTCCTAAAAAGAGAGAATCAAATTCTGAATTGGTTAACCATGTCCGTCTATGAGTCCAATAGTAACTTTGTGCGTTCCATAATTAACAAAGTCTCGCGTATACTTCTACAATCACAACAAATTGTAGCATAACTTGTAAAACTAAGTGGTGTGGTGAGTGGTGAATGATGAGCTTGATCGACTTTAACATTTCTTATAAGGTGTTTTATTAATAAATTTACTTGTTAACACTGCTATAATATACAGACGCGTTATGATTGTATAATCATAAATCAATTATGAAATTAATTCAACATTATGCTATTGTCAATTGAACTGAACAAAGCGGCTTTTAAAGGAAAACGTCTAATTTAGATATTACAGTCGCCTATACTTTTTTTCTATTATCATCTTGTCCTCTAAAATATCCAAATGAATTGAATGAATTGAAATGCAACATTTTCACAAGTTCTTGTAGATTATTTGAAATTGTTGGCTTAGGTTCAACTTCATAGCTCTATTTTTATGGCAGATATATAGATTTTTGTCGATTATGAGTGCTTCTGTTATCCGACCATGCCCACTTTTGGCATATCGAAGCATGAGGTAATTGTAAATATGTGCATTTAATATTTATGGGTCAATTTTTGTGGCAATTATAGACGTTTTTGTCGATTGGGGGCGTGGCTCTTAACCTATTTTGTCCAAATTAAATAGCCAACTATATGCAGACACTAGAAGTACAAAATTTTAGCATGATATCTCAAAATTTACGATTGCGAAAGTACCAACACAGATGCACGGACGTACCGACAGATTTGATCGCCTCCATTTGGGTGTTACCTATAGAATAACAAACTTAGTATATCTTAGTACCTTATGTGGAGGTTATAATGAAGACAATAATGAAGTTCTTCTGGATTAAATAATTTGTTATTAAAATATTTTTGTACCCATTACGATTTATAGTAAAGTTGAAATCAAGGAATAATGTTTACTTATATAAATAAACAACATTAATATATACAAATATATCTGTATACTGTATAAACAAATGTAAAGTTGATGCCTTTGTAAATATATAAAAAAAATTGTTTATTCGGCATCTCTGCTTTCCACAGCAATATTAATAAAAAACATTTCTCAACGAGTAGTAAACAAATGTAATAAATGAGTCGCTCGCCTGGTTTGTCTCACAACATATGTTTATAAGCAACTTTGTAGCTACACACCCCCTTTTTTTCACAAGCAACAACCAATAAAAACATTTGAAAGAAAAAGGTGTGTTACTGGTGGTCGCTAAAAACCTAATTAAAATTGCAAACATTTTTCAAATTTAAAATCAGATAAAACATAGAGAATGATCTAATATCTAACTAATTCAATATACTTAAGAAAGTCATGCCATTACTCAATGTCATTGTGTGGACAACTTTCAGTCTGTTTCTATGAAAACTTTGAACGCTTATATCTCGGAAACGGTAGCTCCTATCGATCTGAAAATTTTTGCGCCCCTTTTTCTAAATTCGTTGAAGAATCGATTAATTGTAGAATCGAGGTTTTAGCATTAGCCATTTTTGAAAAAAAGTCTACTTTGTAAAACGCATCATTAAAATTAAATGGACTGTGCCACGCCTTTAAAATATATATCATTCTAAAGATAAAGAATTTTCCAGGTACGGGCAGTTGGTTTGAACTAAATCCGATCAGCGGTTCAAAAGTTACAAGCTGTTGAATATGAACCATGGACGATTTGGTTTAAAAAATATTTCGCGTGATTTTGCCAAATTCTCCAAAACAACAACAACCACACTAAAAAGAAGGTAACATTGTTTCGTTTATAACGTTCGAACAAGAAGTCCGATTTTGGTCAAATTTTTTGCAAACATTTCGAAATTTCTGTAGCTATTCGGGGATATCTGATTATTGGGCGTGGCACTTCCCATTTAGTTAAAAAATTACATTTTTAAAAATATTTCTTGTTTATTAACTAAATGGGTGGTACCACGCCCACACAATATACTTAATTTGAAAGCTGAATTAATTTACAAGCTTCCACAAAAAGTTTGAACAAAATCCGTGCAGCCGTTAAAAAGTTATACGACTTTAAAAAATATCTAAAAATCAAGATTTGCTTGCTGGGTATGCTGGGCGCCTGGTATTTTGCTAACATGTTCATACTTGCATGATTTTCAAAATTATGACCACAAAAATGAAGGTGAACTTTCTTGGCTTATAACTAGAAAAATACTGCTTCGATTTTGGTCAAATTTTTTGCAAACGTTTGGAAATTTCTGTAGCTTTGCGCGGAAATAATTTTAATGGGCGTGGTACTGCCCATTTTCTTAGAAAATGGTTTTTAAAATCATATTTCTCGTTTATTTACTAAATGGGAGGTGCCACGCCCACATAATATACTTCGTTTGAAAGCTGAATTCATTTACAACATTTCACAAAAAGTTTGAACAAAATCGGTGCAGCCGTTAAAAAGTTATACGACTTTAAAAAAGTTGATCAATCAAGATTTGCTTTCTGAGCAATTCTGAGCGCCTGGTGTTTTTCACATATTTTGACGTTTTGTGTAATTCATATTAAGTGAAAATAAACTTCTCTTTAAGAAAGTTTAAAAATCTTTTTTATGGTAGATTAAAATCATCATAGAAGCTGTCACAATAGTTTGATTAAGCTCATACGATTAAGTTCGTTTGGTAATTTTCTATCCATTGGTATCAAAATTTCGATATGATAAAATTTTCGGAAATTTCACTATTTTTTATTTGTTATAACCTTTGGAAAAAAATTGCTAAATAAGTAAAAATCGTTCGATTTTACTCAAACTTGTTTTGAATAAGCTTTATGACAAATGGAATAATTGTGACAAGTTTCATATAAAAATATCTAGAAGTGTGGTTATTTTCCATATAACAACATATTCACAGACCACCAACTGGTTTTTTCCTACAACATAAAGTTTGAACTGTTGTAAAATTGCGTAAAAATCTTTCGATTGCATTCAAACTTGTCTCAACTCTATCTTATAATCAATGGAATAATTATGACAAGTCTTATTAACACATATTAAGAATTGGGGTTTTTTTTCCATACAATAACGCTAAGAGAGAAGTTGTTCACTTCAAAACAAACTTTAAACTATTGTAACGTGTAGAAATAGTAAATTTGGAGGAAAATTTTTAACATCATTTAAAAGCTAATATTTAAATCATAAAATTTGTGCGATTACAGAATTTTATGTATTGATTCGAAATGAGCCACATTTCTTTTAAACGATTTCCACAAACATGTTTAATAGAAGATAAGAAAGTGCAGCGAATGCATGTATCACGTGTAATGTTCAACTTTTAATTGAACTTGTTGGCAAAATCCATATGAATTCTAAATATGGAAAAACGGTAAAATTCCATTAAATCTTTATTGCTCCAGAACGCTGAACATACAATAAATAAACATTTCTCTCCACTTTTTAAATTGAAAACAAGTTGTTTTCTTTTCCGATTCTTATTATCTCCTATACTTTGTGAAGCTCTCTCCCGTGTATTTGTTGTCAATTTATAATTTATCACTTACAAGGCATTTTCCATGGCAGTGTAAACGTGACGATCATTATTGTCCATATCACTGGACGATTTTGTGGAATTCCCATTCAAGCCCGTCATGTTAATAATCTCTTTCTCTTTTTATAGGAAATTTTTGCTTTCGTTAAAAAATTCTTTAATTAATTTTTGATTTTTGTTTTCTTTTTTTTTTTTTATAAATGCACCTTTCTGCTCACAACTTTTTTTATGCCGTTTACACGTTGTCTAGAGATTTCGGTTAACTGATCAAACTGTTCAGTGAAGGGCTTCTATTTATAAGTGTATAGTATTTGTTATTGTTGTTTTTCTGTTCTACAACATTATTCCTATTTAATGCAATAATTGCACTCCCGTTCTATTATTCTCTTTCTCCCAGCTGTCACCTCTCTTCTTTTTATTTTGTTTTTGCCAGTGTGCAGTACTAATGTCAATGAAGTCTCAAACTTTTTTTCCACACAAAGTGTACCGATAACACTAACTTATAAAACACACAAGCCATATCACCGCTACAGATACATGTGCATGCGTAAATATATATGTGATGTGTGTGGTATTGTATATGCCCACGTTGCACTATCAATTGATTGTCTTCCACTTAAATGTCTTAAAAAGATGTTCAATTGATTGTTCTATCAAATCATAACCTTTCCTATGCACCTACAAATTAATTTCAGAAACACCTTATACAGGATTTTCAAACATATTTAAAATCATTATAGCTGCATTTTTGTCGATTGTGGGTGTGGCTCTGGACCGATTTTGACTTAAATAGCGATCCACGTTCATTTACAAAAACTAATTACCGTAAAGTTTAAGACCATAAGAGTTCCAGCAATGGACCCCTTGACATACATGTCTAGATCGACGTAATTTATGATGTTGATTTCTTGATATATACTTTGTAGAGTTTTTAACGTCTCTTGCTGGCAGTTGCAAATGAAATGACACACTTAGTACATCTTCGTATCTTATGGGAAGAGTGTAATAACAATTAATTTGTTACTAAATGTTTATGTATATATGGGTGCATCATTTAAAATTAATATTTTCTGTCATTTACCATCAATTTTTATTACCGACAGCATTTATTCTTTTCCTCTTCAAGACTGACATATATTGTATGCGCTATAAAGTGATGAATTAAGTAAATTGAATGGTCCTGTAACCTTTGCTGAAACAAAAGGACGCCATCTTGAACTAGATACTTGTATATATGGAAGTTTCCCTTCTAAATTTGAACTATTCGATTTCTTTGCGAAAGTTGACGTGGCATAAAAACTTGTGATGATGCGGTCTCTTCCCTCTTCATGGTTCTGAAAAAGAAAAAGATTTTTAGAAAACGTTTCTTTTCTAAACTGTAGGCGTGTCCATTATTATATTATTATTATGTTTATAATTTAAATGTTTCAAAAATACTTTGCCATGAACGGAGGTAATAAGAAAATTTTCCCATTATCACTGCTCATCAACAAATCTTTATAAATTATGAAATCCATCACATTATAGAGGAAGTATATTAAGTTCAACATTCCGTTTGTAACTGCGAATCGATGCAAAATCTACATCTGAATCAATTTAATCATGTCCGTCTGTACGTCTGTCTCACCATATAAATTTGTGCTTACGGTTTTGGTTGCAGTTTCTAAGATATTTCAAGACTTTGGAACGTGTCTTTACCCAAAAAGAAGCTCTATTGAAATTGGTTCAAATTGGACCATTTTTAGAAATCTTCGCCATATAACGACCTTATGTTAAATAAATCTTTCTATGAAGATTTTTCGCAATTCTTCATATTTCTGGAAAAGATTTAATCAAGGCCAAGTATAGCTTGTTATTTGATTTAGAAAAATTTCATCACCTCTTAGTACAGTAAGTAAGTAATCTTTTATGTGATGCGATGAGATTCTGAACTATAAATATAAGCAAAAGTAGGGGTAGCGGTAGGGGCGTTATTAAGCAGTGATTTCTGATTACAGCTTATTGACGACAATAATTAATGTTTG
Organism: Ornithomya chloropus; assembly: GCA_963971445.1. Classification (NCBI taxonomy): domain Eukaryota; kingdom Metazoa; phylum Arthropoda; class Insecta; order Diptera; family Hippoboscidae; genus Ornithomya; species Ornithomya chloropus. The sequence continues at coordinate 1,609,457 of OZ020532.1, forward strand.
TTGTAATTTTTTTTTTTTTTTGAAATATAAAATTTGTGCTTATCAGAATTGACAACAACAACAAAGAATTGTTGAATGGAAAATATGTAAACAACAGTAATTACGCGATTAATTGGAAGAAAAAAAAACAATCTTTATGGAAAGATGACTTAAAAACAATTTTGAATATCTTTTCATAGTTTGTTTATATATAGATTGTCCATTGATTGATGACTACGTACATACACTACTAGCTGCGACTCAATATGTGTATTTTTACTTAATTGCAATTATTCACTTCAACAAAGTCAACATCACGTGTTTGTATTTACATGCTTTTATTTTTTTGGCAACAATGTCACTATTGATTATAATTAATATTTAATGTGTTCTTTTTTATTACAGAAACCAACCTGATAAGGGGGAGAGAGAGAGAGAGTAAGAAAGAAATTCACTTATTTTCACACAAAGCGTTGCCGCTCAACAAAGACAATAAACTGAATAAGTATAAAAAATGAATTTGGTTTATACCTCCCGTACCTAAATTTTCTTTACATATAAATGTTGGGCGTGGCAAGTACATGATTACACCTTCTAATAGTATTTATATTATTTATCAGCTTTACGCTGAGTATGATTTTTATGGCAGATACAAGTATTTTTGTCGATTGTGGGCGGGGCTTTTGGCGTTTTTTGCCTAATTTAAGTAACCTAAACTAACCTATTCGACCGCTTTTAATTCAGCTTAATACCTCAAAATTCAGAATCGTGAGAGTATCTATTAGAGACGGATATACGGACACAGAATGACTCGGTTATTGATGCTGATCCGGATGCTGCAAATGGAACTATAAACTTAGTATTCTATGTGGAGGGTATAAAGAGATACAACTTCATTTTAAATACTCCTCAACATGTTACCTCTCAACAAAGGTAGATAATCATTGAAAGAGTCTTGCGTGTTCAGAGAAATTCCTAATTATTATTATTTTTTAAAACGATTAATGTAATTAGTCTTAAGTTCTTTATTCAATATTTCACTGTAAGGGTTTTTGTTTTTTGTTTTACTTTTGTTTTTTATTGTAGATATATTTGCATTTCTTTATATTGTTTTTTAATTAGTTTATATTCGATACTGAATTGTTTACTTTGCCTTATACAAACTATTAATGGGGTGAATATATATTATGACAATTTAATAGTGTGTGCTAATTAGTTTTTGAGATAAATTTTTGGTTTTTATTTTTCTTTGTGCTACTTCATCATTTCACAATATCTCTCCTACACGAATGTCACGAATGAGACATAGAGGATTACTTGAAAGTAAACTGAAGATGACGAAAATAAGTGGTCACTTATATATGTGTTTGAGGTGAACTTTACAAATACAATGAAAATTTCAAAATTTCAAGAGCAATCAATGCAGTTTGAAAGTTTGAAAGTTAATACTGTGTGAAACCCTCTTCAGTATATTTAAGATTTATATCTCTTCTCTTCATTCCACTTCAAGATAACACTCTATGTTTTTGAGTGATGAGTAACTTGTGGCTTCTCCAAATTTTTATTTGATAATTTTTTTTTTTATATTAATTAAAAAAGTGATAAATTGTTTGAAAGGAGTTCGAAAATGTGAGAACAATACTTAAATACCCGTAACGTGGACACTCTTGGCATAAATCCATACATTATATATATATATACACATTACATTGGTACATTAGTACAGTTTTTCGATATCATTGACTAGAGTCAGCAGAGTTAAACTACAATCATTTTCTTTTTCTCTTTTTTTTTTGTTTGGATAACCTAATATTTATTAATGAACTTATACTTTTTAATTCTATAACATTTATTCGTACATTTATACCCTGCAACACTTTTAGAATTGATTTAACCATGTCCGTCTGTCCACATAAATGTAAATTTGTACGCAAGCGAAGTTACTTTTTAAAATATATTTTGATGGTATTTGGTACAACAACATGTTTTAACCCAAAAAGGAGGTCTTTTGAAAGTGGATTGATTTGGAGCGTTTTTAGTATCCTTCGCCATATAAGGTCCTATTAAAAAAGAAACCTTTATATGGGGAAAATTTTCAATTCTTAAAATTCTTTGGCAAAATTTGCTGAAGAAAGGTTAATTGTCAAGTATTAAGCCTTTGAACCCGATCGGACCATTTTTAGAACCTTTTTCCATGCAATGATATTTTACAAATTTACTTTTATGGCAATGCCTACTGTTTACTGATTAATTATAAAGTGTTTATAACATAATTTATAAAACTAAGTGGTGTAGGGTATTACATAGTCGTGTATAAACGATTTTAAAGATTTGAGGATTCTATCGGAAATGTATGTAGATGCTGGACTCTTCAAATGTATAGTTCAGTATACGTATTGTAACCATCTAATATAATTTTAACTTGCCAGTCATGTAAAAAAAAATATTATAAATTTACAACAACAAAATAACAAAATTGATAATAATAAGAAAGAGGTATTAATACAAATTATTTTTCAAGCTCTATATCATTCAAAATCATAAAAAGAATATTATTCGGAAATTTCCAAGATTAGTAAAAAAATTCCAAAAATATAATCGAATCTCTAACATATTGTGACTTCGCGGTACTACAAGTACTGTACAAGTACAAGAACAGTCAATATTTCTACTAACGTTCGCAGGGATAAAATGGACAATTTTGATTGCCAACAGGTGCTACTAGGAGCTAAAAGTCTTTGCGCTAACCCAAAATGAGAAGGATTCTCTAAGGGTGTTCAAGAGAAAAGTTCTCCATCAAATCTTTGCTCCTGTACGCGTACCGAATACGTTCTGGCTAAAAATAAATCATGAGTTATATAACCTTTGAATAAAAATTCAATGCTTGCGATGGCTATGTCATGTTAGACTTATGGACAAAATTGCTGCAGCCAGGATGACTTTTCAGTGGGAACCAGATGATTAAAATTATAGAAAACAAGAAAGAAAACTAAACTTGACTTACGTGAAGTATGACTTTTTGTACATTATGGGCGTGTTTATTATCCGACCAAGCCCATTCTATATCGATGGATTGAATAACTACACATGCGCATACAAAATTTCAAGTTCATAGGTCTATTTTTGTGGTCGATAGATTATGGGCGTGGCTCTTGACCAATTTTGTCCATTTTAAACAGCGGTCTGTGTGCAAAAACTGACAGTGTCTGTACAAAATTTCAGCTCAAAGCTTACGCCTATGAGACTGCCAACAATAGAGAGATACACGAACACATATATCTAGACTGACTCAATTTTTTAATGCTGATGAAGAATATATATACTTTGTAGGGTGTCTGACGCCTCCTTCTGGGTGTTGCAAACGGAATGGCAAACTTAGTATAGCCCCCATCTTATGTGGAGAGTATAATTATAAAAATATAAAAATGAAAAAAGAAAAATGTTACTAAAACATATTTTTCAATTATATTTTAAACAAAAGTGAACAACACTTATGATACCGTAGCGTAATTATTCTACATAATATATGTATAAAGAAAAGTAAATTCAAAACTGTTGGTTTTTCTCATAAACTTTCTATACGTAAAGTAAAAAATTATAAACAATTTAAAAAGTCATAAAATAAATACAATGTCTTGTCAACTAATAATATTGTATAATAAATTATACATTTGGCTTTTATTTTAAGCATAGAAATGCATAGAAATGAAACGTACGTACGTAACATAACATGTTAAATACGATATATAGCTTAGATGGTTGATATGATATAAATTATATATTTGCTGCTGTAATATAATAAAACTTATTTGGGAGATGCTGTATAAGCTGCCTTCAATTACACGTTTCATTTGTTATGGAATAAAAACAAAAGTTATTTTATAAACAAAAATCGAAAATCATTTTTTGGTAAGCCTTAGTGTATGTTATACACACACACACACACACTTATGTTTTGTATAAATATTATATTATAATTTATAAATTATATTATTTATTAATTTTGATAATGGTTGTGAGTGTTTTGTGTTTTGTGTCTTAGCAAGAGGGGTGATCAATGACGTTGTGTGTGTTACTTAATATTAACAATTCTTTAATTTTTATCTTTATTTTATTCCATCTAATTATAATAATAATCTAATAATTTAATCTAATTATTTTTATTTTATTTTTTATTTCTTTTTGGCCGCTTTCTTTTCTGCTTTGCGTATAGCTTTTTCTCGTTCTCGACGTTCACGCTCTTGATCTTTACGCTCCTTTTCGATGCTGGCCTTGAGATCTTTAAGGCGCCGTTTAAATCGACTTTTATCATCGCCCACCACACCCAACATTTTCAATTCTCTAGAGTCCAGATGCAGTAATGCACCACCCTCAACATTGTGCTCTTTAAATACTGGAATGTAACGCTCCATATCAATACCCAATAACCAGTGGCCAACCTAGGAAATAAAAAATAATCCATGTAATAATAAAATATTTCGGATTTGTGGGTAATATGGCAGATTTTTGTTGATTGTGGGCGTGCCTCTTGGCGAATTTTGCTCATTAGCGATTTCCGTTTAAAAACTGAAAACTTCACTTCAATATCTCAAAATTTACAACAGATGGGCGCTGGACATACATGTCCAGATTGACTACTTCTCGGTATTACTAAAAAAATGACAAACTTTGTATGCTTTAGTAGCTTATGTGAAGGGTATAAAAAACGATTGAATATGGAGAGAAATAATTTTGAACAAAAATTATAATGATAATGAATTTCAGACTTCAACTCGACATTAGTTGTTTTATTATTATTTGGACAGAAGAGAAGCATAATGGTCTATAAAATATGGTATTTACTATTACCTGATCTTTAGTCCATTCATGAACTGGCCCACCTTTAAAATTGTAGGCACCTTTGCGTTCTGTAAAGCTGCAACTTGAACCGGAAAGATCCACGCCACCACTACCGCCACCTTTGCTGGGTGAATAACCTGGCGACGAACAGCCGGAAGACATGCTGGTAGGTGAGGGAGGGCCATTACTATGCGTTGGCTGTTGCTGTTGCCAGGGTACTGTGCCGGGCGGAGATAAAGACTTGGGCATTACATGTTTAACTTGTTTTTTTTTTTTTTTTGTTAATTATTATATAATTAAGGTTAGTATTGAAAAATTACCACCGTTTAGATAAATTTCAATATGTTTACAAGTTTACGTAGGCAGGCACACACGTTCGTTTTACACACACAAATATACATAAATTATAAGAAGAACAGAACATGTAAATAAAATGTTGGTAAAAGGAAGAAAAGAGCAGAAAATAGAGACAAAGAGAGAGAGAGAGAGATATTATATTATTATGTTATATATTTTATTTAAGATGTATACTCTATGATCATAAGGTTTATCATTATAAAGGGAATAACTTTTGGTTAAGAGAAGATTATTGTTATTCTTCTTCTATTAGAGCACAATATAATGAATACATATAGACAAATATGACAAATTAAAAACAAAACAAAAAACATTTTAGCAAGCACAAAAATTTACAACACCAATAATAATTGTTAAGAGGATTAATTTTGTTAGTAAATAAAATGAAATGTGTAGATAGATACATTAAGTAGATAGATATAGCTAAAGTAAATATAGACCAAGAGAAGAAAGGTGGCTGACTACTGTAGGGGAGGTTAGAGCTCTCTTTATATAAAGCGCGTTCAGTGTTGACTGAGATGACTGAGTATATTCTTTTTCTAGAATACTTTGTTGTGTAACGGTTTTATTTTGTTTTTGTTGTGGTTGTTATTTTTTCTTCAAGAAAATATTTTTGGCAAAAATAAAATATATACATATATATAAAAAATAATATAAATAAAATATTTAAAAAATATATAAAAAATACAAGAAATAAAATATATATAAAAAATGTTAAAAAAGTGTTAAAAACTATATATTAAAAAGTTATAAAATATATAAAAAATTATTTAAAAAAGTTAAAATAATATTTTTAAAAATATTAAAATAAAATATACATATAAGAAATATGAAAAACATACATATATAAAATATAAGATATGTAAAAAATGGTAAAAAATATAAAAATTAACTATTAAATATATTTTAAAATAAATTAAAAAATATAATATAAAAAATTTAAAAATTTATAATATAAAAAATATTTTTAAATATATAAAAAATATTTTGAGAAAATATTAAAAAAATGTTTCAAAAAAATTTAAACAAAACAAACATTAAGGGATAAAATATAATTTTTCATGAGAAAAAAAAAGAACTGTTTTTAAAAAGAGAGAGACAGAGAGAAAAGGAGAGATTCAGTTGATGTTTGAGCAGTCACCTTTGGGTTGGGCCTCGTTAACAGCTTGACGGATTTCATTGATTAAAGTTTTACAATTAATCGCTGCCACACTCTGAGTCCTATTGATTTCCGTATAATCATCGCTAGAATGACGCGATGAACCATCACCACCCATACGTCTACAAAACATGAAAGCAACACATATGGAAAGAGAGAGAGACAGAGAGAGAGAGAGAGAGAGAGGAATAGAAAATAATTTTATTTTGATAATATTTTTTTTTAAGTACAATTTCTCACCTCTCCCTCTCCGTTAACGCTTGACTCAATTGATCCGTAAATGATGCTGGTGGCAAAAGTTTTCCCACCGCAATAGCACCCACACTACCACTGGGTCCCTTGCGATGGCGATTTAATGGATACAACCAACTATCTGTTGGTTGATCATTTTCACACAATTTATCATTGGATCCTAAAATCGAATCATATGAACTATTGAGATCACGATTTGTTGGGGTAGTTGTTGTTGTTGTTGTTGTACCAAAAGTAGTCATACCGCCACGATGAAAGTCATTCGGACTATTGACATTATCTGTGCCCGGTGATGAACCGCTACTACTTTTGAACATGCCCTTGTGATCTTTATGCACTTGAGCATACAGTTGACTAATCTGTTGTTCACGGGCGGCTGCTGCCACATTGGCATTGCCACTATTAAGATTGGTGACGGTAGCTGCTGGTGTCGAACTGTTGACAGTTTGATTCATAGAGGATGAGTTGGATGAGGTGGAATTAAGTAAAATGGCGGTCGTAGTACCCGCTATACCAGCTGCGGCGGTATTCTGATGTTGCTGGTGCTGGTGCTGATGCTGATGCAACAGACCGTTACTTAGAGCATTATGTTGCTGTTGCTGTTGCTGTTGTACTTGCTGCTGTTGATTAAAATGATATTGCAGCTGTTGTTGTTGTTGCTGCTGCACCATACCACCATTTTTTATTTGATTGAGATCATGTATGGAACTATATGACTGCTGATTAAATATACCAGCCCTACCATCATTTTCATTATTCTCACCATCCCCATCCTCGTCATCATCATCATTCAGACCACAATCTGAACTACTATTACTAAGCGTTGTAGGTTTAGTTAAATTGTTAGTACTACTGCTATTAATGGCCGCTATTGTCGTGGCCGTGGTGACATTTGATGCACTACTACTGGTGTTTGAATTGTTGGTTGAGGGCAATTGACGATTTGCTAAACCACCACGGGAAGCTTTTATTTAGATGTTTTGATTTTGTTTTTGTTTTGGTTTTTGTGGTGTGAGTTCAAATGTTTCATAATTTTTTTTTTTTTTTTTTTTGTTCGTGTTCAATTATATTAAAGCACAATAATTATATAAATAAATAAAATAAAAAAACAAAGTAAATTAAAAACAAATATTGTTGATGATGATGAGTTATATAGGGTGGTGGGGTGGTGGGTGGTAATGTCATTAATATGAGAGGTGGTGGTCTTTGAAATAATTCACATCATTATAACTGTTTTAAAGCAGTTGTAGGAAATTTCTAGCATTCACAAGGGTGATGTGAGAGGAGCGGGGTACAATACAAATTACAAAGTTGGCAACACATTAACAAAAAATTTTTAATAATTGAAAGGAAAATATTTCATAATTAATAATAATAATAATTCAAACTTATATCGTTATCCGACTACGCCCAATTTAGCATAGTGATGTATAGGGTAATTATAAGTATTATCTTTAAACATCAATTGTTGTGCTCGATAATTAGGTTTTTGTCGATTGTGGGCGTGGCTCTTAAAAGTTTTTGCTTAATTTACATAGCGATCTACAAATTAAAAGTGTCTGAACAAAATTTCAGCTCAATATATTAAAATTTACATTCCGTGATACACGGACATACGGACACATATGTTTAGATCTTCTCAAACTTAGTGTACCTTAGTATCTCATGTGGAGGGTATAAAAGTAAGTGTTTAAGTGAGATCAATGGTATACATCTACTGTCTTCTACTCAGTCATCAGAGCTACGGTCTTTTTTAAGCACCCCGTATATTACTTCTTCAGTTCCAAACTGTCACATTGAAAGTTATCAATGGATAAATAACGAAGCATTTATAAGGATAAACTAAACATAGATAGACTTGGTTAGATCCCTGTTTTACCGCTGATTAAGAATAGAAACAATTTTGTAGGATAATATCAAGAAATGTATAAGGGTGGAGTACGTAAAAAAATATTGTTACTGTGATTTTGATATTGGAATAAATGGAAAAATATTAAAAATATGTTCAATCTTCGAAAAGTTATGTTGATGTTGATATGTAAAGAGAGGAAGAGAGAGAGAGAAGGAGTGGAAGAATAAGAGACAAACACTTGAAAGAGAGCAAAATCCATTCGGAATGTAGTAGTATGGTTAGTGGAGGAAGCATGATAGATAGATGCCAACAGATACTGAGATGACTTATAATAACAAAGCGTTTATCTTATTTAACTTAGTAACTATATAGTGAAACATTTGTGTTAGCGAAAAAGATCAATAGATTAGAATATTATACAGCATTAGGAAAATACAGTGCTATCGAACAGAAGGTGAAATATTTTTCACTTTTATTACACAAAATTTTTATAAAGAGTGCTTAAGAAAAAAAAATACATTTTTTATGAAAAGTTATAAAAAGCCGTGATCAAAGTACAGTAATCAATTAATTAGTTATTTTTTTTTTATTTAGGGTTGATGAGGCAGTTCTGTTGCAAACCAAAGCACAATTATCAATAAAAAACAAACAAAACCAACAAACAAACCAAGAAGAACGGGAAGACGAGTAAATCAAAAGGTGTTACAAAGTATTCAACTCACCCAATTCAATTTTCGTTTTATTCGCTGTATTATCAAGCAATTCGTGTTGAGGCACAGCAGCATCCAATTCATCCTTAATCGGATTCTTACGTTCTACGGTAGCAGTCTTAACACCTTCACCGTCCGGTGATAAATCCGATATTTCCGTATCGGACAATTCAGTCTCTAATTTTTGGAACAAGGGTTTCGGTGGTGTACGACGCATCATTTGCGGTGTCAATTTCAAGGTGGCACTGTCATAAGGCAAACTGATCGGTAGGCCGGTTTTGCGCTGTGTCTCTTGCAGTTCATGTTCCAATATAATGACACGATCTTTCAGCTTCTTCACCAAAGCATTGTATTCAGTATCCTTCTCTTGCAGCAATTGTTGATAGAATTCTTCACGATGGCACATGTCAATCTCTCGCTGCTGATACTCGCGCACCAAACGTTTGGCCTTGTTGTATTTCTTATCCAGCGCCATATATTGCGCCTGAGATTGTTGCAGCATATTTTGCAAGTTGGCCGCCTCTTTCTTGATGTTGCCCAGTTCACGTTCACTTTGACGCAAACGTTCACTAAGCAATTCATTTTCATTACCTGTCGTTTCCAATTTAACCAGCTGGTAGACAATTTAAAAAAAACATTTGTTTAATTATTTACAAAAATTGAGACAAACAAAATTGAATAAATAAAAATAAAAATAAAACAAGAAAAACAACTAAATCTTAAATGTCATCTACGTGTACAAAAAGTGGGTGTGGCAGGTTCACTAATTACGCCCTCTAACAGTATTACGTGTCAACTTGTAAGTACAGTTTTATGCTCAATAATGTTTTTTGCAAATTGTTGGCTTCATTGTTATTCGACCAAGCCCATGTTTAAAACATGAATACAAACTTTCAACTTGATAGATCAATTTTTTATGCAGATAGACATATTTTTGTCTATTGTGGGCGTGGTCTTCGACCAATTTTGTCCATTTTAAGCACATCGATGCAGAGGGTAATTATATATATCTGTACCAAATATTAACTTCATAGCTTCAATTTTTGTGAAAAAAATTCCCTATTTAATAGCAACCTTTCCAATCTTCCAATCTAAAACTATCTCTATTAAATATCATTTAAATATTTCAATTTTTGCCACAAGTTTAATATAAATAAAATCAGCTGAAAAGTCTACTTTAAACTACCAGTTCCTTTACAGATATTTAGCCTCGCCTTGAGACTCTTACACTCTTTTTCTATTCGTCTAATTACCCACCTTTCGTTTAAGCATATCAATAATTTCCTCTTTTAAAAGACCACCAAGTTCACTCTAAAATAATAAAACGAAACAAAAATAAGCGACAAATTAAACAAAATATCATATATAATATAAAAAATAAAATTAAAATTAAAATTAAAACTAAAACTTATCGAACGAGTAGTTTGAATTAGAATAGAGCAATTTACCGCTTTATGCTGCAAAGGTATATACAGAGAATGGTGGCAATATTGGGAGAGAATGTTTAACAAAAGAACATGTTGAATTAGCTTATTGGTGCTTACCTCTTGTAGCAGTCTCTTCAGAGACTCTACCTCTTGCGAATGTGTAGCCTCAACTTCCATTGGATGTTCAACTTGTACGGGACTGCTAGGACCGTCACAAACACTTGAATTGGCTGAAACCGGTTGTGTAGAGTCTTCTGAGTAATCTAGAGTACGTCTTAGATACTCCTCTTGTTGTCTAATTCAAACCAAATTCATTTATAATCGATAATCATTTCCCCTTCTATATTTACATACCTTTTCAATCTCTCCTCTTTTTCGCGATCCGCCTGTAAACTTAAACGTATTAGCTGAGCCACCTCACTATTCTCGGGATCACGTTCCCGACCTATTTGAAATTTGACTAGACCAGATGTGTTACGTAAGACGGAAGCGGCGTAGGCTTGTGTTACGCCTACCAAACTTTTACCATCCACTTCAATAATTTGATCGTTGACCTGAGCAAATTTTTAAGTTTTAATTAAAGGTCCTATTGGCCACCGGGGCGCCGCCCGCCGACTCATAGACATTTCATATTTTAAAACTTAGAAATTTCAACTCACTTGTATACGGCCGTCTCGTGCTGCCGCTCCGTTATCGGTTATTGTTTTCACAAATATCCCTAATTTTTCTAATCCGGCATCGGCACCAACACCCATACCAATAATGCTAAGACCTAAACCTTCTGGTCCCTTCATAAGTTCAACAGGGAAAACGTGCATCTTTTCAACACGCTTCTCCAGCTCATATTCAGCAGAAGCAGCAACCGGATCCACATCATCATTGCGACGATCATAATCAGTTACCGAGAAAGTGGAATAAACTTGTATGGGCCCTGAACTAAAGCGTACTTTTGGATTCTTCTTTATAGGTATTGGAGGATAAGATAATTCGTCATCTTCAAAGTCTAACAGACCTGAAAAATAATAGGCATAGTGAGTATGTTACAGAGATGGTATTAATATACAAGCATTAACGATTTTTCAAATTGGTGGTAAATAGAGTCTAAACTGTAAGGTTTATAGAATTCGATTTCCTGCCAGTATTATAGCAGATTTTCCTTTAGTGTTAAGGTATTATATAACATATAAAGTGAGAGTGGTTGTATTTTACAATGGGTCAAATGAGTCGATTCCCTTTTTTTACCTGGTACTTCCATCCAAAAGTTGCCATCTTCAAAATAATGTACGCCGCCTTCTACAAACACTTCTTTACTGCGTATTGGTGGATATTCTGGTATATAGAATTGTGAATCATCTAATTCAGTTGCGGTAGTTAGGTTTATAGTTCCTGACGCGGTCACATTTATATTAGCATTTAATGAATTTTGTTCATTCTCAGTTAACGAATATGTAGAATTATGGCGACTAGATATAATACTATCATCAATAGTTGTGGTCTGATTAAAAGTTCCATCCGATTGTGTCGATTCAACGGAAACTATCGATTCATGTAGAGATTCACCAGCAATTGTACTGTTGGCACTATAAGTTACAGTGCTTGTACTATTTAAACTGGAGTCTTGTATAAAGGAGCGATTCAGTAATGATGTCTCCTGTTCCGGTTTATTGGAGCACGATGTTGGCAATTGGTAGCAAGTATATCCTGATATTGCAGCAGCAGCTGATGAAATATAAATGGTTGTACTATCATTCGTTTCATCGTAAGCTGTTTCTACTTTAGAAGCAGTTGTAACTACCACCTCGCCACCATCATCACTACCATTAGTAATGGTCTCTGGGGCAAAATTGTTATAATCTTGGGTACTTGCTGATATTAATAGATTTTCTAAACTACGTTTCGGTGCTTCTAAAACATCTCTTAACCATTCCGGCTCATCTTCATCATGTTTAATATTCTCTTTACTGCTGTGATTACTGTAATTGTAATGCGATCTTATACATTCCGTTGAAGAACCAATACCAACAATATCAACATCTACAATATCTCGATCATCTTCGTCATCATCAATGTCGTCGTCATCTTCACTATCCCCTTCGTCTTCATTATCAGGATCCACTGCTTGTTTATTCGAATTGAAATGTTCCTTAACCCCTTTATAATCGATATCGCCGCCAATGGCAGCAACAATATTCACTTGTTTGAATCCATCTGAGATGCGATTATCGGCAACATTTATTTCTGCGTCATCTGCTTCAACTTTATCTTCCCGTATGGACCGGTTGGCTGGAACTTCTTCGATGACTTTGTTAATGCAAGTGGGTGAGGTGGCGGTGGCTATTACAGCAGCTACTGCTACACCAGCTGTAGGCACTACTGCCGACAGAATCTGTTCAACTTCTTTGGCTTGTTCATCTGATAACAGCGATTGTTGTCTATTCGTTAAAACCATTGAATAAAAAATAAAAAATTTCAATTAAATTCCTACTTAAATGTTACAAAAATTTTGTTGATTAGTAAGATGACAGAGAAACAAAATGGTAGAAATATAAAATAAAAATGAAAATAAAAATAAGAGACACAAACAGTACAATGGATAACAAACCTGATTTTGCTTTCCAAAATTCTATATAACGGTAACGAAAATAACGTAAGACGCAACATATATGGATACAGCAACATAATACAACACAAACACAAGCAAATCAAATCAAATCGAATCAAATCAGAGACAAAGTTAGAGACAGAGACAGTTTTGTTGATAGCATTACACAAAAATCGATTAAGATTTCAAGTTGTGAAATTGTAGATAGGCAAATACGCACAGGCACAGGCACAGGCACAATAGGCAGTCATTAATAATAATAAGTTTTACATAAATAAATATACAAACAAAGAGTAAAAAAAGAAAAAACAATTATATGCAAATTAAATAAATAAAATATTATCAATATTTTTAATTGTAAAACAAGTAAAAAAAGAACCTAAATTTGGCTAGGGCCAAATCTTAAATACCATCCACCAGAAACACATATAAACAGTGGGCTTGCCAGCTGTACAACTGACGCCCTTTAATATTCTACGTATTACAGATGAGCTTGCAAGTGGAATTTTAAGCTTTATAAGGGTTTTTGTAAATTGTGGGCTTATTTGTTATCAAGCACGCCTATTTTTGGTGCACATTATAAACATGTACACCAAATTTCAACTTCTTAGCTCAAATTTTTTCGATTGTGGGCGCAGATTTTGACCAATTTTTCTTAATCTAAATCTAAATAGCAATCTGCTTACAAATACAAAAAGTGTTTCAACTGAATGTATCAAAATTTACTATGGTAAGAGGGCCAGCAAAACACAGACATACGGACTCACGGACCCATGTCTAAATCAACTCAGTTATTCATACTCATTAAGAAAACAAGTATATACTTTGTAGGATCCCTAACGGTTTCTTTTGACTGTTGCCATTTGAATAACAAACTTAGTATGACTTAGTATCCTATGTGAAGGGTATAAAAAAATTGTAACATGTTATTAGGAAGTAGCTGTATCTACAGACTTTTCATTGTTATATATAAATATGTCATATAATAAATTTTCAATAAATGAATTTTAACAATAACAACAGAAATGACAATACAGTGGAAAAAATAATAAATAATTTTAAAAAAATTGATTTATATAGCTAAAGCCTAATTTTGAATATCTACCAACAAAATAAAGCTTTCTAAAGAGTTCATGTCGTTATGTTTTCTATGCTTTACTAGCAATTCAAAAGAATTCTTTAATAAATGTTTTTTTTTTTTTTCTCAGATTTTTTTTAATAGAGGAGGTAGGGTTAAGCTTGACCGATTTTAGCCAATTTCAATAGCAACTAACACCAATGCTAAACGATAACTTAGGCGGGTGCTTTACACAAATACAGTAAAAGACAGACAGACACATGACTTCAGTATCAGTATTCAAAGTTGATTCAGAATATAAAGATTTTTTTCAATAGAAACATAACAATTTTGTATTTTAATAAGAATGCTCTCCTTTAACATTTTTCATGATCTGTCAACGTCAACGTACGGCGGGACTTCCACAAAAGCTAACATTCATGGAAGGGCTGCAATTGTTTATATGTAAGGGTTATATAACTCGCTACATTGTGTTGGTGGATTTACAAGAATAACAAGAATATCAATAAATTTTATGAAAAACTTATTTTAAAACATATTATGGTGTAAATAATAAAAATTAAAAACTTTACACTGCACAAATAAAGTTGATTTATTTACATTTATATAATTTTTCGAACGATTTCATAAAAACTCCGAAATTGTATTTTGATGTATGGCGCTCTGTGGCATATTTTGTAGTTTTTAGTTTCTGCATGCAGATTTCTGTTTAAATTGTGCAAAATCGGAGAGTATTTAAGAATTGGCTTAAGTGTCAATTTTAGTATTTTTTCTTGTTTTTGTTCTTGTATAACTTGTGCAGCTTGTATAGCAGAACAGTTACTGTGCTGCCCCTCCCTTTATGCGTAATATTGCACTATAGAATACATTTGAACTAAACATTTTGTTTGTTGTAATATTTGTGTGCCAGAAAGGACAATTTGCATTTGAAACATGCTCGCTTGCTTGCTTGCTTGTTATTGCAATCATCGTTTCCACTATTCCATGAAATTTCGCAAATAATTGATTTTGTCAAAATGTTCATATAATGATATCAAAAAAATAAGCATCAATGGCACCCTTCTGTGCTACCATCATTAAACGTTATTAAACATTATCTCTAATAAAAAATCCTGAAATTTTCAATTTCAAATCGGTAAATATATAACTAATATAGAGATGGACCGACAGACAAAAATCATACATATATAGACTTAAATACGTTTATAAATTCTAATTTGAATGAATGGTTTAATAAATATAGTAAACTGATGCATCTCTTTAACCGTTTTGTTTGTTCTAGAGACAAACTTGATGTTTGTTGTGCATCACTCTTCGCTTAGATATAGAGGATGAACGAGTAAGAAAACTAAATTTGGCTTAAGCCAGATCTTAAATATTCTCCACATCCATAACGGTGGGTGTGACACACTGGTACACGGACACACGGACATACATGTCTACATCGACTCAGTTTTTGATGCTATGTAGGGTCTTTGAGGCCTCCGTCTGGGTGTTGCAAACGTAAGAACAAACTTAGTATATCCTCATCATTGAAGTGGAGGGTATAAAAACAATTATTGTAAAAACACTGACAGCTAAATGAAAATGTTTTCTTTTATCGAGATGATACTAGTATTTTAAACATAAATAGATAGGTATGTATGGGGTAGAATTGATGTGGGCGTATGTGTTCTTGTAAGCTCTCATATGTACTGGATTTGTAGGCATTAGTGTAGTTATCAATTGTTGTTGCAACACATATAAATTAATTTGGTTTTATATATATATATATGTGTTAAAAAAATATAATAATAATAACAACAACAACAAATTTAAGTTAGTTGTAAAAGAGCATAAGCTGTACACCACTTTCTCATAAAAGTTTCCACCTTAATGGGACAAATATTAGCAATTTTTAATATAATTTGTAGGCAAAGTAACAAAGTATTTGATTGAGAGAAATTTTAAGCCGATTGAATCATTTTTAGAACCCCTTCCCATATAACGCTTTTATTTTAAAAAAGTCTTTACATGAAGAAAATTCACAATTCTTTACATATTTTGAAAAAATTTGGAGAAGAATGATTAATTAGTTTAATAATTGGCTGTGCCAAACTTGAACCTGATCCAACCATTTTTAAAAGCCCTTCCCATATAACCTCCTATTATAAGGGAAAACTTTATATGACAAAATATCGCAATTTTTAATACTTTCTGACAACACTTGGTAAAGAATAATTAATTAGCTTAATATAATCCAAATTTGAACCCGATCGGGCTATTTTTAGAACCCTTCTCCTTATAATCATGGGTCACAAAGTGACCCAGTTTATGGCAATTTACTTACATTTACTGATATAATTAAAATAATTGTAGCTTAATTGATTGCATTAAGTGCTGTGGGGAATTATATGTTCGTGCTTGACCGACTATAACCGATTTTTATGTAAATATAAAAGTGATTAGGTTTGGCAAACATGCCTGTGTAAAGCAAAATAATAATTTCTGTGCTTAGGAAATGTCAACAATCTGAAATTATTGTTACATGTGAGAATTTGTTAATATATAAACATTCACAAGCATTCAGTGCTTCATCCTTACTTAAGATTTCTATATACAGCATTTACAATTTCTCACGTTCACAAACAATTTATTTATTAGAATACTTGTCCGGTGCCAGTGCTATGCTTTCTATATTGCATTATTGAATTATTGCAAAAAAAGAAAGTATATTCACTACGTCAAAGTTTTTGTCACTACCCGTAGGAACCTTTATGAATAAAATTCTGATAAGCAATATCAATCTAATCAACATTTTCCGTTCGCAATCTACTAAACATGTGGAGGGTATCTAGGATTAGATTTAAATAGGCAAAAAATTGAGTCGTTTTAGACATGCATGTCTGTACGTCCTCGCATCTGTCTGTTGTTGGCCCGCTTACAGTAGTAAGTTTTGAGGTATTAAGTTGAAATTTTCTATACTTCTGGTATCTGCAAACAAATTATTCTTCAAATTGAACAAAATCGGTCAATAACCACGCCCACAATCGACAAAAATCCATTTATCTCACACAAAAATGAAGCTATGAAGTTGAAATTTGATACGTATCGTAATAATGACCCTTTTGATTGATAAGTCAAAAATGGGCGTGGTATCAGTGTAAAATTCGCCTAGCACGTTAATATGTGATGCATTAAAGGCGGTATCAGGTATATGCCACGCCCACTATTTGCATGTAGATCTAGGAGGGTATTTAAGATTTGACCAAAGCTAAAATTTAGTGTTTTTCTCCGTGTTTCTATTTATTTTATAATTATAAACCAACTCCTGCAGTACGTGACGTACAACTTTTCTGTTGCGTGGTTTTCTAATAATATATCGATTGTCTCAATTCCTACCACACTTGACTTTTTATGGTTACATTGGACTTTTTGTGAATGCAATAATATAAATAAAAATGTTAAATGGAATAAATTGTGGTAAAAAATGTTTAATTAAGCAACTGAACCACTGAGGCGTATACGTGACATTTATTTCTAAATATAAATATTGCATGCATGTATGCGAAATAAGCAGACAAGCTAACTATGGTGCAAATAGATTACATATGCTTGTAATATAAAACAACAACAAGAACTTCTAACATAACGGTTCTAACATTACAGTTTATAATAAATATGAAGAGGAAAACCGAAACTTTTTCGGATGTTTTTTTTTTTGGTTTGTTTGTTTTGGTAATTTACACAATTTTAACGCATAATAGAAAATGGAAAAAACGTACGAAAAAAAAGAAAATTCAAACAAATTTGCGCGCACCTGTAAATATGCTAAAAGCGTATAATAATAACAAAGAAGGAGAAAAACTAAATTTGGTTTAGGCCACACAAATCTTCAATTCTCTTCATATCTACTCGCAAATAGTGGGTGTGGCAGGTACCTGATTATGACCCCAAATTGTGTACGTATTACGTATCAGCTTGCAAGTCAAGTTTTACGCTGAGTGTGTCTGTTACCCTACCACGCCCATTCTTCGATAGAAAATAGAATCATAAACTTGATGAGTAAATTTTTGTCTATTGTCTGGGCGTGGCTTGACCAATTTTGTTCATTTTAAAAATGACTGGCTTGCAGATACAAGTAGGACGAGTATCTGTACAAAATTTTATCTTAATATCTTAAAATTTATGATCGTGAGAGTGCCAAAAAATGGACATACGGACGTACAGGTATATTTGTCTAAAACAACTTAGTCTTTGGTGCTTATTAAGAATGTAGAATATATGGTTGTTGCAAATAGAATTATTAGCTTAGTTTACCTTAGTATCATATGTTGAGAGTACAAAAAAAAACAACAAGGAGCGGAATCGCAAAATGCTTTCTGCATAAAAGTGTTAAAAAAGAAATACACATAGATATACGCACGTATATATGTATGTATGTATGCATAAATAATGATTACGTACAATTTTGGGGGGCCAGTGCATTACACCTATAATGCAACGATAATATGTAACATGAAGAGAGACAAAGAGCAACAACAACAACAATAGCAAATGTCAACAATGGCACCACTTAAATGAACTTTCTTCTTTATGGAGCTACGCTTCAGCAACAACAAGGGTATAAAATATTGTAAATTGAAAAGAAACACACAGCAAAGCAAATCCCATGAAAACTTAAATAATCGAGTAAAATAGTTGTTTTTGGCTTAGTCGAAATCATGGCATGCCCAGCTTCATAGGGCATTAAAATAAATTTACGACTGGAAATGATGCTAGATAAATTGTGGGCGAGAACGTAAGGGATTAGTGAATGCAAGAGAACAATTAAAATCCTCTAAAGAAGAACCCTTTTTCAAACTGAAATTGTGCTTACTCAGGCTTATACAAATTCTGAAAATCTCGTTTCCTTAATAAAATCATTCAATCTTGATATTTTATTACCCAAAAGCTTTATCGTAGAGAAATGCAAGAGTATTCATACGATCACAATTACGCTAACACAAAATTGTCAAAAACCTCTCATGAACCGAAATATGTAAATTTGATTCGATTCTTCTGGGGAAAAGTTGTTCTTCTTCATATTCTTATTATTTTTCCTTTCTTCTTCTTCTTAACATTCTTCTTTTTTTCTGTCTATTCTTCTTCTATTTTATTTTTTTAAATAAATACATAAATAACATTAAATGAAAACAAACAACCACCAAGCGATTCATTGAACAAACAAACAAACATATAAAGTTGAAATTAATTTTTATGTATTGGAATTTATTTGAAAATCTATGTATGTGTACATTGGTTAAGTAAATCCTCCTAAATCTCCATCAAGTCCATATGTAGTCAGTGAATTGGGAAAGAGAGAGATAGAGAGAGAAAAAGATTTGTAGCCGCTGATACATTTTGTTTTTGTTATTGTTGCTACGCAATTATGGGTAAATCCATTTATGCGAGCTGCAAATAAGCTGGATAACAACAGTATAACGATTCAGTAATTAAATCCATATCTGTGTCTGTACATTTGCTTTTGGAACCCTTACGGTAGCAATAATTGAGAAGTTGGTTTGTTTAAAATGGGTTTAGCATAGCCACGAATCCAAAATGGACTCAAACAAATAGCTGATAAGCATCTCGGACACAATTTTTTCCTTTGCTGTAAATAGTCGGTAAAAAAAGATGCTCCCAGTTGACGAATACATGTGGTGGGTATCCAAGATTGGGCTTAAGTCATTTTTTCGTGTTTCTCTCTCTATCTCTATCCAACACGATAATTAAGTTAATGCATAAAGGCCAGACCACTGCTCTCATTAAACAGATTAAAACGAGTGGTGAAACTTTGTGAACGAGATGTAAAGTATACGAAGAACAAAAACAATAAAAAATTGCTTCTTTTTAGTTTTTGTTAAATTGTGGGCATGCCGCTTGACTGATTTTATCCAATTTCAAAACCAATCTGCTTATAAAAACTATCAATTTTTACAACAAGGAGACTTTTTAACTCAGAACAGCACCCACACGGATGGTAGAACAGAGAGATATGGTTAGATGGACTCAGCATTCAATTCTGATTCAGAATATCTATACTTTGTGGTATCTCCAATGCCTCCTTTTGACCGTTCTCAATTGATGTATGGTCTTATATTTTTTCAGTAAGAACATAACGTAAAATAACATAAGTTTCTGTGCTTCAAATAATGAAAAGGTTTCAGTTTTTAAGATAATTTGATGTGGTAAGGATGTAAATTATAATCTTTACGCAAAATAGTCGATAATATGTTTTGAAAGATTCCCAATTCCGCCTGTGAACAGTGTGAAATCAAGTGATTTGTCTCATTTTGAGCTGAAGTACTTACGGCGGCATTATTTTCGGTACTTCGACCGGTACTTTCTATCACTGCTACCGGGTCAAGCTATACTGAATATTTTGACTAGAATTTATTTACTATAGCATATACAAACTAACTGCTGGGGTTCTTTTAATGTCTATTCAGAATTGCATTAGTAATTTTTAATAATTTTCAAACGTACCTCGTTTGTCAATTTCGCCATAAGAAAAATGTTAATCTTGACAGACATGTTGACATTGACAGATTATGAAAAATATTCAATGAGTTCATTCGTATTAATAAACAAAACTGATATGTCTCTATTGAAAAATCCATTCTCACTACATGGTAATGAATGAACGCTTATATTATATTGAGAAATTGAAAATCTTTAAGGTTTCTATACAAAATAATAAAATTTGGTGGCAACACAACACCCTCATTGTCTCAATTTCAGCGACCGTGAAAGTGTCACGGACGGAGAGAATGGCTAAATCAATACAGACGAATATATTCGTATGTGTGCATATTTGTGTATATAAAAAAGTTAAAAAGAAAATATACAAAGCACAATTATGATGCTTGTGATAACAAAAGGAAGCATTTTTCCAGCTAGCTGCTGTAACAAACATTCAGCCAACATAGCACACGCACTAATCGTTTTTGAACACGCACGAACACATTGTAAACCACAAAAAATAGTCCAAATGCTACGAATCTTAAAGAATAAAGAATAATAAGCACACAAACTAATATGTCCTCCTAGTTTAAAATCAATATTTAAATTTTTATGATCTAAAGAAATGTTCACTATAGAAAACAGACTGACGAACAAAACTAAGGCGATTAAGAATCTCATACTAATCAAGTTTAAATTTTTCATTGTTTTTAGAAAATCCAAGAATCTATTTATGTGTTAAAATCCTTAAACTATACATACCCAACGTTCCTATATATACAAACATACTTTCCCATCGAAAAAAGGGGACGGAGTGACAGAAATTACCAAAGTGTTATTGCCACAACAGAAAATGACGTTTAAAAGTGAAGAACAATTGGCTGAAATGGCGCCACGCTTTCATAACCATTAAAACGTCCTTTTTTTAAACCCTCCATACGTGTTGAGGGTATAAAAAGTTTGCTATTCCGTTTGCTACTACACTATATAAAATAAGAAGCAATTGAAGGGAAACACTTCCATTTGAATATTTTCTTACAGCACCAGATATAAAACTACAAATAATTACTAATGCCAAAAGAACCATTACTAAACGATTACACTCTTAGCAATAACTTTTTATTGCTTATTCAGTCTTTTCCACAAAATTCGTCAATAAAATATTTCAAATTAAACCAACCAACCAACCAACCAATAGAATTGTCACTGCTCACTGGCATCTAACACGTTTTTATACTATCCACATAAGTATACAAAGTTTGCCTTTTCATTTACAACACTCAGAAGTAGACGTTGATGCTGATCAAGAATATATATACTTTGTATAGCCTCTGATGCCTCCTTCTGGATGTTGCAAATGGAGTGACAAACTTAGTACACCTTAGTATCTTACGTGGAAGGTATAAAAAAAGGCAAAAAACAAAAGTTTCCAAATTCTGCAGAAGAAAATTTATACTTCCGTTACTTTAATACAAATCAAATTCTTTACCGAGCCGAACATAACTGAACAACATCACCAACGTCCACTTAATTTGGCACAATTAATTTTAAGAGGTCATTTTATATAGCACACATACACATACACATAATAATACTCTTTATACATGCATACATATATAATTACTGTGTATATGAGCAAAAGAACTGAAAGCATGTCAAGGGCAATCGTAATGGCGGACATGCTACGTTTGGAAAATGCATACATTTGCCAAACACTTGCCTTTTTATTGAACATATTAAATAGTCAGCACTAATCTTTTCCCCAAATTACCTTAATGCTAACAATAAATATATATTTTTTTATAATACTTGCTAATATTTTCTACATGAGTAAGAAATCAGATTAAAAAAAACTACTAGATGGTCAACTAGGAGTTTACCCTTAAACAAAATTATAAAATTACCGTGTTTTTCAATATCTGTTATAATCGGATAATAAATTTATATTCATTAGGAATGACAGTAACACCTCTGTGCTAAGTGATGGGATTACTTTACAAAGTTACTTTACACTTGAATCGGTTTTTACTTGGCGGATGCATTTCCGAAGCAATAGTAAAATATTCTGTATTATAAGGTTGCGAAAATAACGATTTAAAATAAAAATAGGATACATCTGCTACCAATCCTCCACCCGATATGCAAAATGATCGTCCGGAACCTACTATCGAAGCATATGGAGTATCTTTTACAACCAATTTCCATTTAAGAAACGTAAATGAACTAGTGATACCTTCAACACGACCATAAATAATGAGGTAAAAGCAATTAAAGATTGACAATGGAGAAATTCTACGGTCCACTCAGTCAAGAGGTGCATTGAATTGACGTCCTTAAGGGGAAACAAGGAGAAAAACCAAATCTTAAATACCCCCCACATCTACAAAAAAGTGATGGGCGTGGTATAGTATCAGCTTTCATGTCGAATTTTACCCGTAGTACAGTTTTTTGCAAATTATAAGTGTTATCCGACTACGCCCGTTTTTGGTTTATCGATGGATGGGATAATTAACATATTATTATAAATTTCAACTTTTTGTGACAGATAAATAGATTTTTGTTAACTGTGGGCGTGATCCAGGACCCACTTCGCCCATTTTATAAGGCGATCTGTACAAAATTTCAACTCAATAAATCAAAATTTGTGACCGTGAAAATTCCAACAATAGATGGACCCGAATGGGTCTAGATCGACTAAGTTTTTGATGCTGATTAAGAATGTATATACTCGTATATATATATTTTGTAGGGTCTTTACTACCGTGAAAATGCCAACAACAAATGGACTATGTCTAGACCTTACGAGGTTTTGTGAGCGTTTCTGTTATTTAATACCGTCCAGAGAGAGAATTGACGCGCCCCAAAGAGTATAAGTATTCTTGTTCAGCGTTAATACTGTCTGTTCGTATCGTTGTAAAATTTTCCGCCGGCACTTTTACGGTCACAAAAATTGGGATGTTATTCTGAAATTTTGTACAAATAATTTTTATATATATATTTAGGTAGTAAAGTATTAAAAATGGGATGAATCGGACACCTTAGATCGATCCCGGACTAAGGAGTTCGGATCCTTATACAGTTTAGCCTCTGGGAAAGAGGGCGTGTCTATTAATCGATTTTGCGACCGCTTTAACGTTTGTTAAGTTTAAGCATTTCAACATCAATTAATGGACTCAGATACTATATATGTATATAGTTTATATAATATATATATAAAACATTTATTTATTTATAAAAAATACTTTGTGGAATCCCTAAAGATTCCTTCTGATCATTGTGCCAAACTTGGCGCACCTTCCAACTCATTCTAACGCGAAGTATGTGAAACTTCCGCTGGTGTGTAAATACAAAGCAATTAATTTATGAAATAGTTATGTACACATTTATGTACATACCATATGTTTATCTATTTATCCACTAATTAATAGAAATTGCAATTTTTTTTTTTAGCAGATCAATTATTCTGTGTGTCTACTCAAGCAGAAATTTTATTTCATGTCTATTTTATAAGTGCAACGCGACAAAATTCTGGTATTTTTACAATTATTTATTTATTTGATTTTTTTATTATTATTTATTATTAATCTCTATAGTAATTGTTGTCACTTCTTTTACCAATATCGTCACGAATCGCAAACTAAGTAAAATTTTGTTCGAAAATATATCGCAACCTTGTAAGTAAGTGTTGTATGCACCGTAACAGTACAACTGTAACTAAAGTGTATGCATGGCATAAACATGATAAAACGAAAATGGCTCAACCAACTAACGTCATCAATGTTGGTCATAATACTAAACAACAACAATAATAGCAAAAACATTTGTGAACGTAGAACAATACAAATATATAGGTAGCAGCTGGCTGCTAATGATACTTTCTGTGTAAAAAAAGAGAAAGGCGCCAGCTACCAGATGCCTCACTTTTCTACATTTCACTCATTTTATCTCTCTATTTCTCTTTTCCTGTATAATGTTAATTTCATACGTCAGGCAGCCTGCAAGAGAGGATGAAAACTGTAAACTTTGAGTAAAAATTTTGTTGCCTTCATCGAATTTAACAGTGTGTTATATTATAAAACCATACAACAGATTTTCAGATTGATTTTAATGTGAGGAGAAAAATGAAAATGTAAGCATAAACGGACACCTGAGCCTTATGTAAGAAAAGCAAAAGTATTTACAACAAGTAGAAAACACATATATTTGGTCAAACCTTATGTAAACAGTGGGCATGTCAAGTATTGCATTGTATCCTTTTTTTTTCCCTTCACATATGGGGGTTATACTATGTGTGGCATTCATTTCCACTGAGAGAAATGTGTCAGGGACTCTATAAAGTATATATGTTCTTGATCAGTATTAAAAACTGAGTTGATTTGAACATGCCCGTCCGTGCGTCCGTGCCTTTGTCTGTAGTTGTCAATCTCATGATTGTAAATTTTAAAATATTGAGCTGATTCT
Source organism: Ornithomya chloropus (assembly GCA_963971445.1). NCBI lineage: Eukaryota > Metazoa > Arthropoda > Insecta > Diptera > Hippoboscidae > Ornithomya > Ornithomya chloropus. The sequence continues at coordinate 1,634,656 of OZ020532.1, forward strand.
TAAATCTATTTGCAGTTCGCTTTTTAAATTAGACAAAATCAGTTAAGAGCCACGCCCACAATTGACAAAAATCATTTTATTTGCCACAAAAATTAAGCTATGAAGTTGAAATTTGGTATACGTATTTATAATTACTCCATTCATGGATAAATCAAAAATGGGCGCGGTTGGGTAACAGGTACGTTCCAAAAAACCCTTCTAAAGCGATAAACTAGCTTTAGAGGGTGATACGTAATACATACACTATTATAGGGAGCAATTAGTAAACCAGCCACGCCCACTGATTATAAATGCATGTGAATGGCCAAATTTAGTTGTTGTTTTTCACTTGTTAAAATCCAGTCCAGTTATTTAAATTACATTCATGCATTTTTAATGAGATCACAATAGAAACGGTTATCATTTATTTAAAATATAAACAAGGAACAAGTGCAAACATATAAACAGCACCTTCTTGTAAAAGAAAAACTCAGTACTGACAAGCCTACAATTGTTTCGACTTTTGTCATTTTTATGGTAATTAAATATTTATTAATTTTGTTAAAAGCCTGGTGGTGTGACACCATTTAATATGAAAGTGGGTGAACGAAAATGGAGTAAGCCTGAAGTAATCAAATGAGAAGCATACTAACACTCACGCATACATAAATATTTCCACTTCTGGTGCAAGTGATGATTGATGTCGTCTTGCCATCACACTTCATTAAGTTCTATCCTTTTTTTATACTCTCGCTTCATATTTAAAAGACTTGTTTTTTCATATCTTTTGTAACTATTTGATATATTGGATACACATTTGCACTAATGTGTTGCAAATGGAAGGGACGGACTTGTAGCAAAATTTTACCATTGAAATAATAATTTATAACATAATCGTTGTGGAGGGTATCCAGGATTTCACTTAAGCCAAATATAGCTTTTTTAGTTTTATTTTTTTATGTTTAGTTCAAACTGTGCAAGTATTTGGTTATTTATAAGTTAAAGTGTATGAGTGAGTTCAAATTGTTGCCGAGTGTGTCTGGTGTTGTTCTTGGGTTTTACGCTTTTAACGACACATTCGTATAATATTCATCACTATCGCCAACAAAAACAACAACTATACTGTAATAATACTTATTTATCACAACCATTTTCTCATCATAATGATAAGAAGTAAGAAAGGGCTTTATTAGGTCAACACCAAACCTAGGATACACAACGTAATTGTCTCCTTTGTTATGAGTACATAAGATATTACGTTATGCTGTACTAAGCTGTGATATGATATGCTATGCTATGCTTTGCTATGATATGATACGCTTCTCATACTTACAAACATTTGTACAAAACCATCTTACCCCCATATCATTATGATGATGGATATAATAATAATAATCATGGTGTTGATGTCATCTCATTTATGATTTTTTATGCACAAGTGTTTCACTTCCGTCTTTTCGTTTATAGTTTAGAGTGCTTTATATTTATGAAATTTTAATATGTTTGCCCAACAAGTGAGAGCTGTCTATGTTTACCTACACTTTACTACATACTTCAATTTATAAACAACATGGAAAAGGTTTTTAAATAAAAAAAACAGCATACGGATTTCATCTTTGCGACTGTGACTGTATCCTAAAGAAGGCTACCGCGATACAGTAGCAGTCGCAGGCAAATACAAGTGTTTCTGAGCAACAAACCAAAAATTTTCAGATATACGCCTTTGACAAAAGTTTGTTGCAAAAATTAAATTATAAAATGTGCATGCTTATAATGAACTCATGCGTGGTGGGTGGAATCGTATACACACCAATAATTTACACGAGATTTGGAAGAAGAATTCGATAGAAAAAGAGGACACTTATTTTTGTTAGGCCGTTTCAAGCGAAAATCGAAATTGAGACTTTTTTTCTCAACTTTATTTGTGCGATTAAAAGTTAGCGATAAAATAAATAATTAAAAGCAAACACATAACTAAGGCAGAAGAATGAGAAATGACTGATCTTACCTGGAGCTCAACAAACGCTCGGCTTCATCGGCTGTCATATCATCCGGTAAACTGTCATCATGACTTATGGATTCTTTGCCTGAAGCTGCTGCCATCACCTGTATATTAACGCCATGCGATACTTTTATACAACCGTTATCGTCCGCCGTTCCATAAATATCTTCGGTTAGTGTAGTGTCTGCCTCAATTGCACGTAAAAGTTCATCTTCATCTTCGCCAGCACTACCACTATCAGCATACTCTAAGTCTTGTAGATCCAAAGCGTGTGTTTCGATTGTTCGCTGTTGTAAAGAAGTTGAGGTGGATGATGATGGTGGTGGTGGCGGTGGTCGCTCAGGTAAAGCCGGTATTATATCGCCTGATCCAAAATCTTCAGCGGCTTCTAAAGGAGCCACACCTTTGGCCGCGGAAGGCAATAACCGAGAAATTGCTAAACTATTACTAACGCCATCACCAACTAATGAAGGGGAAGATGACAGAGGTGATGTTGAATTGAGATTAATATAAGAATTTCGCCTTCTTATAGGTGATACCACACCCACCGGAGGGGAACAAACATTTTTCGTAGGCGAGCCTACTAATGAGTTTGTACCAGTAGCAGTACTATGCTTTGAAGGTGAAATCACACCTGTTCGCTCACGTGCTCTACAATACAGTTCGGGATTGGTTGCGGCAACCATATCGGTTGTCTTGATAATAGCATAAACGGTGCTAGTCTCTTGGGCGAAGCCATTGGCATGGAATTTCTTATGCATATCAGCCATTTGTGTATTATTGGCCGTATCGTATAATTCCAATTCACCGAAAACCTCTCGAGACTCACTGCCATCGGGATTTAAACGATACCCCACATCCACATAATTCAAGGTGGGTTTTTCAAAATCTCTCTCATCATCCCCTTCATTCTCCTCCACCTCCAATTTATCCAAATTTTCATTACGCATATAAGTTTGCGATCCTTTGGTGGGATTTTGGTTGTAACATTGCAGCATCTGATAATTTGATAGTCTGCTCTCATATTCATATGACGGAATCAGTTTAGCTTTAATTTCTGGTGATGGCTCATTGAAGCCACCTTCGTCATTACTGCTAGTACCGCTACTATTGATATTGTTGACACTCGAATGCGATGTTATGCTCGAAGAGCGTTGTCCTAAACCCACCGCTGGCATATTTGTGGATATGCTTGTTAAGCGTTTCGAGGAGGAACGTTGTGGTGAGGTGATGACATGGTTCGGGTTATTAGCGGTGGATATATTCTCACTGTCTATAATATCTTGTGATGGCAAACGTTCATTCTTTTGAGAGCGTCCTACAAAGAAACAACAAAAACGGATCGAGTAAAGTTTTTCATAAATATAAAAGTATTGCAGGGATGTAACACAAAGTACTTAAATTTTTTATACCCTCCACCTCAGTGATGAGGATACACTAAGTTTGTTCTTCCGTTTGCAACACCCAGAAGGAGGCCTCAGAGACCCTACAAAATATATATATTCTTGATCAGCGTTAAAAACTGAGTGTAAATTTTGAAATTTTATACAGGCACTTTTAGTTTTTGCACGCAGATCGCTATTTAAAATGGGCAAAATCGATCAAGAACTACGCCCACAATCGACAATAATCTATTTATAAGCCACAAAAATTTGGTATGTACATCTATAAATACAAGCTTAATCGATGTGCCAAAAATGGGCGTGGTCGGATAACAGACACGCCCACAATTTACAAAAAATCATATTCAACGTAAAAGTAGACTTGCCTGCTGATACGTAAGACATACGCAATATATATATATATATATATATATATATATTTGCCACGCCCACCTTTGTGGGGGTGGAGGGTATTTAAGATTTGGCCTAAGCCAAATTTAGTTTTCTTACTAAAATTTTTATAAATTTTTGTCTCTTTCCTTGTTGTAGAAAATTTTCATACTTTTTTTCATTTCTATTATACTTCATTTTGATTGGAAATCTACCTATGTAGTAACAGTCAAAATTTTGGGTACAATTGGTAGAAAATTTTTTATAATCAAAAAAAAATCTCTGTTTTATTGTTTGTGAAATTGCCAATAAACATTAAATATATTTTCAAAAAAACTATAGTTCAAGAAAATTAACAGCAAAATTCGTAATAAAAAATGTCTGCGCCAGACTTTGATGATGTAGTGCGACAAGATTTTTTCTTCCTCTTGGATCTGTGCAAAGACATAGACGAAGCATTTGAGCCCGGTTCACCCCATCATACTTTAGCTAAAAGTTGGATGAATCATTTATGCACTTTCAACGTCAACACTCTGCCAGAGCGTCGCCTTAAAAACATATATTTGAGTCATTTGTGTGCCGCTACTTATCAATCAAAATTATATGGACCGTTTCTACGACCGCCTAAACCGGGAAAACTGGAAAACGTGGACTTTTTGGCGACACCGCCAGATCAAACCTCCCAAATGACAATGCAGCAAGCACAAATACCCATATGTCCTTCGTCAAGTCCTTGTCCACAGGATATGAATGCACCACAATGCAGACCGCCACCAAGCATACAGTGTCCATCTCCTTTTCCTACTTCCTGTCTGTCCCCTCAACAAGGGTGCATGTCCAGCATGGGTATGTAAATAGCTTGATTTTGTCTCGTTTTTCGTTTTTTTTTTCAATTTTGTCGCTGTGGTAGAACCTTGACAAGCACTTGTGCTCTAGTACATGCAAAGTACATTGATGATCGCTCCTACCAACTTTCTACATTTGAGTTTGGTAAACTGGGAATTTTATATTCTAGTACTATTGCGCCCTTTAAAATGAGGGACTCTTTTTTAGTTTTAATTATTTCTTATTAATTATTTTATATTTAGGATCTCAATCGGGATCTACACATTTTGGACCTCAAAACAGTCAGGGTATGTTGAATGTTATACTATTAGTGCATTTTGTTTATCCTCGTAAATCATTCTGAATTCAAAATAGGTGTAATACAACAAAATTTCCCAGTAAACACCCCGGGTACAACTTTTGGGCCACAAGAACAAAGCCATTTCTACGAAAACCCCTTGGCCCAATCAACACCTCAAGACTCCACCAGTGGTATGCATAGAGCATTTTTTTAATATTTTCACGGATTGAATTTCAATTTATGATGTATTAAAGGATTAGTAACTGAAAATCTGAATCAAGGAGTTGCAGGAGGTACTTTTACACAATCGCAAAGCCAATTTATTGGACCAACATTACCAGGGGCATGTGTTTGCCAGCCAACTCCCTGCAACTGTGGCGCCACCGGAGCCTGCCAATGTAACCGTACAGCGGGCGGTTCTGAATTGAGTGGAGGTAGAAATGTACCAGCAGTAAGACATCAAAATGCTTCCGTGAACAACAAAAACGATCTCATTTGCAATTATCTACTGCAAGAATTGAACTTTTCACCTGACTTTTTAATGGACTTTGATGCTACTCTCACCTCTTTCATGAATCTGTGTAAAGTAAAATGTTTGGAGGGGAGAACAAAATTAACTAACAACAATAAGTTAACTACGAAAAATACGGAACATTACCATCACGTTCTGCCGAAATGTCATCCCCTAGTGTCACAGAGTAATATCAATGACACCTCAACCTCAACCTCAACCTCAAATTCTGCCGCTTTAAGTGCAGCAACGAAACAAACCGATGGAACAGTATCTGCACAATATAGAAATCCAAATCTATCGTCAATACAATCTCCTCTAAATACGGCGCCTACTGAATGTCCACCCATTGACATGAAAGAATTATTAACTGCCATTTCCGCTGAATTACGTGGTGATGCTGAACCGGGCAATAATGATTTCTTAGAACGTGAATTATCTCGCTATAAACCCTTTCTAATGTCTAAGCCGAACATTGGCAAATATTTAGAAACGTTAAAATCTGGCATGAAATTACGTCATTTTCTGTTGTTATCACTACAGAAGGATATCATCAAAATGCTGAGTGAAAATATGTAAACAATTAATAAATTACCGGCAATTTATATACATATATATATATTTAATAAATATTCATACTACACTTCATAATATTTACCGTTATTATTCATTTTAGTCAATCGGGAAACTTGAACAAATACAAATTCTTTCTATACTGCATCAGATTAATAATAAATGAGGAAACTAAATTGGGCATAGGCCAAATGTTAAATACTACGCATACACAAAGTGGGCGTGGCAGGTATATTATTACACCCTCTAATAGTGTATGCAACATGTGTCAATTTTCAAGTCGAGTTTTACACTGAATATATTTTTATCCGATCAAGCCCACATTAATGGATGGAGTAATTACATATAGGATTAGCAATTTTCAATTTTTAAATATAGACTAACTAAATAAATAAACCGTAGAAAAATTGCCTTCTAAGTGTCATCTAAGTATCATTCGCTCACTCTACCCTTCATACAATGTCAACATATTTAATATTATTTTTAGACATTTTTAGAGTAAAATAATTCTGATTGTTTGGCGACAAAAACATTCAAAGCTCAAGTAAATTTTAATATGATTACGTCATATACCACTAAGGTGGAGTAAAACTTATATATTACAAAACTTTTATAAGAAATGAAATGATTTCACATTTATATACAAACCTCGACATTTGTTGCACAAATGTTTCAATCTAAAGCACATAATTGGTTGAGTTTATGATCAGAGAGTATTATTAAGGAGAACATCATTTACCGAATAAATATTGTATATAAATTACTTATGGACATTTTAAAGGTCATATCACTTAATTTCATTTATTTTTTCTCTCTCGTGGATTTAATGTTAAGTTTTATCATTTATTTTAATTCCTTTTTCAATCACATTGAGTTCAAAACTTTTAATACATTATATGTTATCTCTAGTTCATTTAGTAAATTATTATGTTTATTATCTTCAGTAGCAAACATCATTATCAATTCATCAATTTGAGCAATTTGAGCATTACCAAGGATAGGCTACCAGGCTCACCCTAGAATTTCCACAAATTGAAAAACCACTGTTTTCCGAGGTTCTCGAGGAATTCGAACAGAACCCCAAGCATTTTACAAAAAAAAAAGGAAAGGGTTCAAAAATGGACTGATCGAGTTCAAATTTTATATAATTAATTATAATATAATTTTTTTCATATGAAGAATGCTTTCAAATTTAAAGCCATTCAGAAGCATTTATCTTGAGCTCAAGACTTGCATCAATATTCATCATAATTAAAACATTCAATGATTGAGCACATTTTTTATATGAATATTCTTCTAAATCGATTGGTGGCTTTTTAATTCTCTGAAATTTAATACAACCCTTTTGATGAAGCGACATTCTCCGCCAAAACAAAAATAGCTTTTCAAATTCAGCTATTTTTATACCCAGCATGCTTAGATATACTATATATCAGGAGGACGCATCACAGACTCTATAAAGTGTATATACATTCGATCTAGACAAGTATGTCCAGGTGTCTGTGTAGCGATCGTATGTTTTAAGATATTGAACTATTGAAGTTTATGCAGACACTGCTACTTGGTTTCTACATGCAGATTGAAATTTGAATTGTACGCAATCGCTTAAAAGCCACGCCCACAATCTACAAAAATCTATTTATCCATCACAAAAATTTTGCTATTAAAGTAAAATTTGATATACTGTTATGTATAATGATTCTATTCATAAATGTGACAAAAATGGGCATGGTTGGATAACACATAAGTCCACAAATTCTATTTATCTGGCACAAAAATTGATCACACCGCACCTATGAGGTTGATATTTGGTGATAATGCCCATTTACAAAAAACTATAGTTAGGGTAAAACTCAACTTGTCAGCTGATACGTAATACGTACATTATTAGAGGGGGTCTTCTTGCGACACCCACTGTTTCTCTGTACATGTGGAGGGTGTTTAAGATTTGGCCTAAGCCAAATTTGGACTTTTTTTACTGGTTTAAATATAAATTCATTATCTACGGCAATGATTTTTCTAAATAACAACAACAGTGATACCAACAACAACAACAAATCCCTTATAAATGATACAAACGATTACAAACACTTCTCATTTACACTCGCATAAGCACAATAACATAACTGACTGCACTCTATTTGAAGATGCAATACACAGTGCCTGCCAATGGCACACAAATGTACAACAATACGAAAATATAAAAATATTGCAGACTAGAAGAAGATATTTTGGAAAAGCAACAACAAATTGTGTGCATGTGTGTACTATTTTGTAAACGAAATTATATTTTGATCTATAATTTGGATGAAATTTTATTAAGATACAAAATTTCAACACTTTGTAAATTCAATTATTCGTGTCAATAGGAAAGCATTCGCGTAAACAATGTAAATTTAATTATGTGCATACACTATTGTTGCTTTGTAACTACAATGTTTGTTTGGTAAAAACAACGAAAACAGAAAAACACAAACAACAATTTATGAAAAAACGTTAAAACAATTTCACACGCACACACACACATAAATGCAAGCTATGGTAAGCAGTGCATAATATATTTAAATATATGTATCAAAAAGATGACGTATAAGTGACAGAGTGAAATAATAATGGATGCTCATACAAAATAATTGGATTAATGATTAAAAAGGTTATCCAACTAAAGGGACGATTCAATTGGAATGTAAATGCATTGTATATATGTAGGCAGACAGGCTATTCTGAACCATTTTCAATCATTGTTCTATACACCAGAATCAAAATCTGAATCGCTTTAACCACATCCGTCCGTGTACGTCTGTCAAAGCAAAAATTAAAATTGAAAATTTTAAAATATTTCCATGAAATTTGATGCAAGAATGTATCTTGACCCAAACAGAAGTTCCTTTGAAAATGGTTCAAATTGAAAATTGTAATTAGCTTAATAATTGACCAAGCCAAATTTGAACCCTATCGGACTAACTTTAGAACCTCTTCTCATATAATGATAGGTCACGAAATGTGAACTTCAATGGCAATGCCTCGTGTTACAAGTCAACTATTTGTAGCATAATTTGTAAGACGGAGTGACGTAAAGTATTAAATGGTCGCGCTTAACCGATTATAACGTTTTCACTTCACATTTTTAAATCAATTTACTTAAATTTAAATCCGTCTGTGCGTCCGTTTATTTTATTGATATGTTTATTTATGTATTATTTTTGGCCGCTGTTTTAAAGATTTTTGGTGAAATAAGTATATGTGGGTATATGTGGGATCCTACTTGGGACTACATTTCATATAACACCTCATTTGGAAAATAGTCTTTATACATATTAAAGCATTTGTGACGGAGGATATATTAAATTTTGTAGATGTTTTAAACTTCTTTCATCTTTTCCATACTATCCGTCTGTTTTTCTGTCTATCCGTAGAGATGTATTCAACTTACATGTTGTAATAAATGATATATTTTAATAAAATTTTAAACAAAAAGCGATTCATACTGGATTAGTTATAAATAAGATTCTAAATTAAATCTTTATTCGTTTTATTTTTCATTTTAAATTCAGACTGACCCAAACTTGCCTCAATAACAACAACAACAACAACAACAACAACCATCCAGAGGGGACGCAAATTATATTTAATAGCGACTGTTTATACAAATTTTTTATTTAATTTAATTTTTCTTTTTTATTAATAACATCAGCACATGAACGAACTTTCACGCACTTTTAAAGGCACGCGTTTTATTTCTTGGCAATTTCTAAATTCTTCTTCCTTCATTCATTCATTCATTTATTCTTATTATATCAGACTTATTACATCAACACACACGCACACACATACACACACAATGTGGTACTAATGGTAATCATTGCTTGCATTAAATATCAAATGTAAAGTGAAGCGTTCGCGGCGTACTAGTATGAAACGACAAGATACAACTAAACAAAGAAGAGCACTCTTTCAAATTTCTACAAAAATATTTACATCTAAACAAGAAGAAGAGAAAAACCATTTGGATATAAAAGATCTGTAAGCCTATAATTTGATATTAATGTGGAGAGAGATTGAGAAAATTTGCCATGAAAAAATAAGAACAATTTATAGCAAAAAAACAAAGAAAAAACAATGCGCGTTTACTGTTACGAATGATGAAATAATGCCCAAAACATCACGCATATGTACAGTTTAGCCGGCGAGAGTATATCAAATGATGTGTTTTGTTGTCTGTGGTTCCTTTTTGGCACACTGCCCATATATCATAATCACTATGATCACATATCCTATACCCATTAACCAAAGCTATCAATTCAAGAGAGGAAGAATATGAGAGAAAGGATGGACACACGGACAACATGTCTAGATCGACTTTGTTTTTGATATTGTTTAAGAATATATAATATATACTTTATAGGATCTTTGAGGTTTCCTTCTAGGTGTTGTAAATAGAACAACAAAGTTAAAATACTTTAGTATATTATGTGTAGGGTATAAAAACTAGAAGATTGGATGTTTTATAGGAAGTGACGCCTTTTCAACTATAAATGATACCAGCCCCTCTGCAACATATCACTTAATGCGTTAACATTAACTCATAATTTACAGACCCAACATTTTAAAACTTCTTCTTAAGCACACCTTCTCTAAATGGTAGAGATCTCTTAATCTCTTAACGTAATCGCCAAAGTCTGAACAGCTTGTGACAGCAGCTAATTTACGCTAATTTAATAAATATAATTTCAGAGAAGGGACAATGATCCACAATTGCTCTCCTTCTAATGAAATTGAAAGTAAATTTTTAGTAGAAAACGGCAACAAAGAGAATACGATGAGAAAAGAAGAAATAAAAAAAAAAAAAATAACAAAATTTTCAATATGTAGCAGGAGGTTAAGAATAGCCATAGACGCGACAGTTAAACTAAAAGTGCCATCTATTAGTTTAGCTTAGATTCAGAATTTCATTTCACATTAAAAAAAGCTTTATCCACAGTCTTTTATAAAAATTAAAAGCTTTTGTGGTTATTGTGTATGCGATAATATTAACATACTGATAACACTGGGGTACTAAATAAAATCTTTTTCATTGGCTTTGAACAATAACGTTAGGTTCTGAGGTTTTTCTTTTGCCACATTTACTTGAACATCACTTTTTAAGCCAAAATATCAGTTTTCAAGGGAAAGTATCTCCAAACCTATATTACATTGAATTAATTCCACAAGTTATGCTATAATTTATATAATAGTTTCCTTCTCGGGTCATCGTCAGAGAAAACATTTATATGAAAAAGGGTTCTAAAAATGGTCCGATCGAGTTCAAATTTGGTCCAGCCAATTATTATGCCAATTAACTATCTTTCACCAAATTTTATCAAAAAATCCCAATGTTCGTCATATAAAGACTTATTTGAAAATAGGCCTCTATATGGAAAGGAGTTCTAAAAATCGTAAAAAAATTTTAAGAATCGCAGGTATTTAAATTGGTACAACTGGTAAAAAAACTCATCTTGGAAAGGGTTCTATTTGAGTGGGAGGAATAGAGAGAGGAGAGAAAATAACATTATAGAAATGTAAATAAAACAGTTACTACCATAGATTGGACGTAGATACGAAAAGTTGATTTGTTGTGCGCAAGACAGCTGGTAATTAGTAAATGTTTTTATAAACACAAAAATTCCACCAAAACATACGCTCTGTGTACTCACGTTATTCCCTATCTATGCCTAGTTAAAACACTTACTATCTATAGTTAAAAAACTTACTTTACATCAGTTCTCCTTAGATATGAAACAGCTGAGTATTCTTGTATAAGCTGTTTTTGAGGCAGCATTGTTAGTGTACTCCCTCTATCGCTCTCTCTCGCTCTCTCAATTCATGCAGAACTCGTGCATTTGTAGAATTCTTATAAAAACAACGAGTTTCAGTTCTGCGTCAACTCTATCCATACAGAGTATCTTTGCAAACGAGAGCGAGAGAGTTCTTTCTGCGCAAAAACACTTGATTTCTGTTTTTTTTTTTTTTGGTGTGTATACTAATAGAAATATGTTAGAAAAGATGCCGGTACCAGGAATATTATCATCAGACACACTTGACACTACCATACATACAGTGAAGTCTCCTATAATAAGACTAGTTCGTAACGCCCTAAAGGAAGCTTTGTAGTATAAGAAACTTTGAATTAATTGAAGTCAGAAAAAGTCGCGTTAATTGGAACCCGTTTTATAGAAGTCACTGAATTAATACTAGATGACTGAATTCGTTCCGTCTGGGCAACTGCATTATAATAGACTTTGAATTAGGAGTTGGGAGATACCTAGAATTAAAACAAGTCAAAAATGTGAAGAGTCATACTCACATAATGCATGAATTCATACCGCATTATATGATATCAGTGATAAAAATAAATTGTATATACCTAAGTCGATCTCGTAGTCAATGGTCTTGGATGGTCTTAGACTCATAATTAAATGAGAAGTGATTCCAAAATTCGTAGAATACAAAATGAAAACCGTGATTGGCTGAAAGTACAACAAACTTCACCAAAATATATCAAAACCCGTATATGAAGCTCAAATAGACAAACTTGAAGAATAGACAGACCGACAGACACTGTTTTAAATCGTTACAGGAAATTAATTCTATGTTGATGGGTATAATAAAATATATGTCTTGACATGAATTTAAGTATAGTTCACCTGTGTTTCATTGCGATAAATATGTAACTACTAATATAGCATTATTTGATAAATAAAATGAAAAAGGCAGCGACAGACAAGCAAATATTTCACTATTTTCTCCACTTTTATTTACATTTACAGCCCCATACTCTGTTAAATGAACGCGTAAGCTCTTACATAATCCAATTTTGCGGGTGAAAAGCACATTCTTATATAATAAAACGGATTATGAATGAAAAGCATTTTCTTCTTCCAACAATTTCTACATTTCATTCCCTACGTGTAGTTATGTTATGTTGGTATAATTTGTTGGCCATCCAGTTTAAAGTTAAAAAGAAGCCTCAAAGCCTTCCAAAATATAAATCAATTTGGCCATTCTATAGTTGCAAGCATTGACATAGTAAGGTGTGAATTATGACCCGGACACTTTTTAGTTTATTATTTAGCTGCTTTACCTCCTCAAATGCTTTCCAAAATGGTATTGCTTTAAGCACCTTATGTTGCTATTACTGTTGGTGCAAATGTGAACATAAAATACACATAGAATGCATATAATCCAGCTTACATCTGTTGCGTACAATTCTAGTCTTTCTAAGTGAAACGTAGTTGCAGTTGATTAATCCACTAGTCAGCCAGGCCACTAAACAGAACAATTTTATGGACATTTTGAGTACAAATATTATTGTACACATAAGATATTGAGTGGACCTACTCATGTATGACCATATGTCCGTATATCTGTCTATTGTCTAAAAAATCATATTCAGCTTGAAACTTGGCTTGCAAGCTGATATATACACTTATTAAAGGGCGTAATCATTTATGAGTCACGCCCACTGTTTATATATAGACGTGGAGAATGTTTAAGATTTGCTCTAAGCCTAATTTAGTTTTTTTACTTTTTTGTTATCCTTTCCCCGTAAGATATTTATATTATTAGGTAGCTATTCCGTTTGCGAGATACGAGAGAAGGAATCATTTTTAATACAAATAATACATGATAGGGCTAAATCGACTCAGAATATATATACTTTGTAGGATCTTCGGCGATTTCTTTTGAGCGTTGCAAACGTTTTAATAAAGTGATGCGTGGTGGTAGCTATGTAGCTTTCATATACATAAAATTTCATGTATATTGGAATCGGGTTTTTGTTGTTTATTTATTGTATTTATAAAATTCTTGTTCTCCAACTTCTGTTATTTTATAGATTGCAAATAGTACGTAAGTATAATGTACTGTAGACTAAATGATAGAACACAACAAGTCATTGGCATTTGTGACCCAAATTGAGATCCGCCTTAAGCCAAAGTCGCGTGAATGTGTTCTTTTTTTGTCATTTATTTATTATTAATATTTATAAAATTTCAATGAAATCTCATCAGCTTTACAAATGAAGTGAAATGATGTGTTGCGGGCAATGTCAGGGCTACCACAAAAACATAATGTAAACAAATATGTAATAACATAATTATCTAGCCAGCGTATGAGTCAAGTCGAATTTTGCGCAATTTTTGTAACAAATCTTGCGTACTTGACCCAACCGAGTGCACAACTTAGCGAATTAGTAACGAAATTTATTTAGATAAGATATTTCAAATTGCAAATGCCCACAAAGAGTAGTAAAATAAAACAAATAATAAAGAAAAACTTGACTCACCTTCATTTTCGCCACAAACACCACCCACCCGTTTACGCGTCATACTATTGTAATACTGTAATTCCGATTTTTCGGTAGATTCATTTTCTTGCTTTTCGTCTTCGGTATGGACGGGTGAACTGGGCCCCGACGAAACACTAGCAACCGATGATATTGAAGTGCTACCACCGCTCATCAAACCATTCGATGTGGTCGTAATACTGCCGCCCATACTGTCAATTGAAGCTCGTTTTGTGGCACTGGCAAATATCGGTACGGACAGAGGGGATGAGGGTATTGTGGTGCGACCATCCTCATCTAATAAAAGATCAATGGATTTTTTACGCGGTTTTTCCGGTGGTATCGGCATTAAACCATTTTGTTCTTCAATGGTGCGCTGTTGAGCCGCTGCCACTGCTGCCGATTTGGCGGGCGGTGGTGGTGGCTCCAATTGTTTAGTTGGAGATTTCATACGTTCCGGATTGGGTTTGCTGGGACTTATATTTTTCGGTTTGGTAGCTGGAATGGGGGGTAAAGGGGGCGATTTGACTGGACTTCCAATTTTATTAGCGCTTCTGGGTTTAATTTCGGGTGGTCCCGCAAAATTACGTACCGGTGGACTGGGTGGCTTCTCATCTTCCACAAAATTACTTAATGCGGAGGAGGAACTAATCACATCCACTTGGCTACTACTGGAAGAAAAAGAATTCTTTAACGGTCCTGCTGGTGTAGAATTTGGTGTACTGTTCTGATTCTCTTTCATTTGTATAACCGAACTGGGTATCAAAACTGTGCCAGGGCCAGTACGTATAATATCGCAACGATTTTGATCACTATGAGATCGTGAGGTTTTGGTTTTGGTAAAATGTGATGTCCACTTTTTCTGCTTCTCAATTAATTCACGTGAATTAAATTTCCTTTCCGGTTTTTCTGGCCTATTGTCTGCAACACCACCACTGCCTGCTCCCCCAATATTGCTGCCAGTTACCGATAAAATTGATGAACAAGTTGTTCGTTCATTTTCTTCATTCTTAAGTCTTGCCATGTTATGGGCAAACTTTGGACTAGGTTCCATAATAAATTTAGAAGAAACTGAAATCAATCCCGGTCCACCATTCAATTGATTGCAATTATTATTATTAGAAGCTGCTACCTGACAACCAGATGGAAATGGTGAACGTCTCTTGGGTGGTGATGCTGATCTATCTGAAGATTCTCTCGAGGCGGAACGTTGTTCACTATGATTATGTTCACACAGATTATCTTCACGCGAACCGGAACGTTTCACACTCAAATTTGTACTACTCTCCACTCCCAATTTCTCGAACAATGCTCGAGCATTATTAAAACGTGCCGAATGTGATTCAGTGCGTACTACAGTAACGGGATTACACGTTGAATTAGCAGCTGCTGCCATAGCTGCGGCCGCCGCTGCCGCGGCAGCCGCACTCAACTGTTCCACGGGCTGGATTTCGATAGGTTTACGTTGAAATAAATTCGCAATCTGTGAAACTTTACCCACTGCGGTAGATTGCATAGGTTTCTCCATGATCACGGCAATAATAATTGAAAACGATTTATTAGCGTCTGAAAAAAAAATCATTAGATTAGAGAGACGTACAAAAATTAAAATAATTTTAATTACAATAAAGTTGTTGGCTGTTAGTATCACAAATTTTTTCTACCTTTTTTGTGTATCGATTTAAAATTTTCCATCAACTGAATATATCACGATTTACAAAACATTCCTACATGAGACACAACCATGAGTAACATTTTAAAGAAAGGCAACGACCAGTCTACAGTACCTAAGAAAAAGATAACAGTGCACAAAATATTATTTTCGCACTAGGTGTTTTTTTGGACAATACATATCTAACAACTTGACATTTGTAACACTTAGAAAGAGGACTTTGAGGCTCTATAAATTACATATTGTTGATCAGTATTGAATTCCAATTTTAGCCATGCCTAAGTGTCTCTTCGTAAGGTCGCAAAATTTTTACCATATCAACCTCCAAATCGGCAGACGCATTTAAAATCTCATTAGATCGATTGAAATTGAAAAAAAAAACATTTTTTAAGATTCTTAAACTTCTCATTAGTTATAAGAGGTTGGGCGTTTGCTACACCTAGGACCAGGCGTCAAAACTCCCACAAAGCTAAAAATCTGACTTGATCTAGTCATATGCCTCTTTATAATCACATGTCATTGGAATGCTAAGGTCATAACCAAGTATCTTTTACGCTGAATGTTGTGGATTTAGGTGGGGGGAGGGTATTTAAGATTTGACCTAAGCTAAAGTTGATTTCTTTACTTGCTTTGTATGAGACACGAATTTTTGAATCAAACGTGAGCGAACATTTTTCGATTTCTTTGTACGTGCTTAAATGAATAGTTGGTTTAACTTTCAGCACACAAGCGAATGATAAGCAAATCAGAAAGTTGTGAACCACTCGATTTGTGCAAAATATTCTTCTTTTTTTTTATATGTGATTTTTTGATATTTTAGAAGCACTCTCCTCTCCCCACATACATATTTCTCATACATTATTCAATATTTTTATTACTTTATATAAATGAATTATAAACACACGCTATCTAATCTCTCTATACATATTAAATATATGTTTACATGTGATGGAAAGTTTATAAATTTGTTTATTTAAATTTTGAAAAGAAAAAGAAAACATTTCAGGGATGAAACAAGGTTAACAATAAAGTGATTTTTATGTAGATAGCTTCCAAATGAACGTGGAGAGAGATACTTATTGAAAACATTATCAATTTATGATTTTGAAAATTTTGCAAACATTATGGGTGCTAGACTTGTTTCTGTGTAACATTATACTAAAGGAGGGTTTTGTTAACGGAATAACAAATATATATATATATATATAACGAGTTCACAACTGATGTGGAGGCTATGTAAAGGTAAAAAAAATATCAACAATTTCTCTTCAGCACCTGTTTGCCAAGATTGGGTTTAGGATGGTGGTTCATAACAGCTGACAGGGTGTGGTAAAAATTATTATAATATTCATTGTTTTTAATGAAATCAGTTTGGCTTCAGTTTTCTTTAAACCACACACTTTTAATTCCACACAAATTGTTTCTCGTCTATTTAATGAAAGCATAAGAAAGCCTACCCGTAAATACTTATTATATCCTCTATATAAAATACTAAGAAATACTATGTTTTTGACTCCATTTGCAACACCCAAAAGCAGGTATGAGAAACAAAGTATATACATTCTTCATTAGCATCAAAAATTAAGTCGATCTAGGCATATATGTCCATACGTCCGTATGTTTCGATTGTTCTTGACACTGTTGTGTTGGTAAAGTTTGAGCAATTGAGCTGAAATTTTGTACAGGCACGAAGATCGCTATTTAACATAAGCAAACTCGATCTAAAGCCACGCCTAAAATCGACAAAAATATATTTATCTACCACAAAAATTGACTCATAAAGTTGAAATTTGGTATACACCTAATTCTCTTTTTACACGATAGATACTTTCCCAAAAAATTCATGTAAAAAAAGATATTGGCTGAATAGAAGAATAGTAGATTGGTTCGACGTAAAAAAAAAAATTGAAAAACGTGTTAAAACAAAACAATTCGTGTAAAAAGAGAATTTTTTTTTCGTTTTAACTAGTGTTAAATCGAATTCGTGCAAAAAATTCGTGCAAAAAGAAAATTAGGTGTACTCTATCTATAAATGTGACAAAAATGGGCGTGGTGAAGATGCCCACAATTTATAAAAAACTAAACTCAGCGTAAAACTCAACTTGCAAGCTGGCACATAGTACATAGAAAGCGTAATAATGAACCTGCCACGCCCACCTTTTATATCTAGATGTAGAGTATATTTAAAGTTTTTTTTTTTTTACTCCCCTTATAAACAGATTTTCATGCTAGTTTCGATGGCATTAGAGAGACACATTCAATTACATGATGTTTTACTTATCCAGACGATCGATTTTTAATGATTTAGCTTTCGTTTTCTCTTCAATATAATATTTGCCATTTTTTACTACCGAAACTCTACCATAAGTTGTAAACTTGATTACCTAGCAATCAATCAATCATTCATTCATTTGCTTTATTTTATTTTTGTCTTTGTTAAACGAAAGTTTAAGATGAGGTCGAAAAATGAATTATTATACCTGGTATAGGCACTTGAGCCGAACAGTATATTAAGTTTGTATAGATGTTTGCAACTCCTAAGCGGTTAAAAGATAAACTACTTCTTTTATTATTCCGATCGATTTAGAATCAAAATTTGAATCGTTATAACCATGTCTGTCTGTCCACTTAAATTTGTGCTTAAAGTTTGAGTCACAGTTTTTAAAATATTTCAATGAAATTTGACGCGAGGGCGCCTCGTGACCCAAAAAGAAGCTCTTTGGAAAATGGTTAAAATGAAACCATTTTTTAGAACACCTCCTCATATAAGGTTGTATTACAATGGAAGCTTTTTATGGCAAAAAATCACAATTCTTAATGAATTTGGACAAAATTTGGTGGAAATTAATTAATTCATGTAATATATAATTGATGAGCTAAATTTTAACTCGATTGGACTATTTTTAGAACCCATATTTTCCTTATAATGACTTATCAAGTGTGTCGGTCTAACTTTATGTATAAATATTGTGTTGAGGTATTCTATTAAAAAGGAGATGGCTGCTGAAGATTACAAAAGAATAAACTATTGTTGTTACAAATGATTCACAAACAGTCAACATCTTGTAATTTGTTTACAGCGTAAAAGGGCACCACTTACCTTCCACAAAATATGTGTAAATGTTTATTTTAAGCAGAGAGATTGAAGATTTGCTGCTACAGCTGCTACTCCTACAATATTATGACAGATTGCTTGCGTTTACCCGCTTTGTATGTATAGTGTTCTTATTTTTTTGTGAATATGAATCTTGAGCGTTTTATTTATTTTGTATTTTTCGTAGTTGTGACATTATATTGCCTGATCAATAATAAATCATATCATTTATATTTCTATTGTTATGTTAAATAGAGTATAAGAAACAATTACCACCACAACAACAACATACTAGATAGATTTTTGTTTATTTTCATTTTCATTTTCATTTGTTGTTGTTCACATTGCACGGTCTTTGTTTGTGTATCGTAATCTCAACTTTAATTATTTTATACGTGAAACGATACCAAGCCGAGCTTTACACATACATGTACGTACCAATCACCACCACCGAACGTTAAATTAAATAAATTTTATAGAATGTGCGAGAATGTAATGGACACCGGTGGCGATTGTGTTGAGTTAACTGGCCGCGTGTTGTATTAACGCTGTTGGTGTTTTTTTGGCATTTGTTGTGTCCCTGATTGCTTAGATCAGATGTTTTCTTAGGTGCTGTTGCTTCAACTGATGACCGGCTATTACGGCCATATTGTTATTGTTGTTGTTGTTGTTATTGTAAGCAGCTATGCAAAGCAGTTGATTTGCACCAATTACCACATTGTTCGTGTTACTCATTTCTTACATGAGTTTTTTTTAAATTTTTTTATTTTTTTTTTTTTGTTGGTTTTTTTCCTTTTTTGTTTTTTGTTCTTTTACCTCTACTTTATTGCATTATTTCATTGTATGTTTGTATGTGTATACTATTGCCCAGTTGTAGATACTCTGTGTGGTTCACAATTTGTTTTGGTTAAACATTTACCTACAACCAAAGTTTATTGCTCTCTTTGTTGTTGTTGTTGTTATTATTATTATTGTTGTTTATGCAAATTTCGCATTCGTTTTTGTCTAATTTTGCAAATTATGTAAATTTTTTGATTTTGCAAATAATTTTTTTTTTTCTGATTCCTCCTTAAGAGTTGAAATTTGCTGAAACTAAAAGAAAAGGAAAACGTTAAAAAACAATATAAATAAATTTATTGTAATTAGCTTAAATAATAAAACTATAATTTTTCTCCAACTCCATTTAGGAGCAAATAAAAATGCTACACTATAGTCATGGCCGCGATCATTTAATGTCCTAAAGCTACTTAGTTTCATAAACTATGCTACAATTAGTTTTAGTTGTATCAGTAAAGGCGACTTTTTGTCTTCGTGAAAAAGAATTATATGGAAAATGGGTTCTAAAAATTGTTCGATCGGGTCCAAATTTGGCTAAGGCAATTTTTAAGCTAACTAAGAATGTTTCACCAAATTTTTTATTACAAAAATATTAAGAATTTCGATTTTTTACCACAGATGTTTTAAAGCTGATTACGGTCGATCGAAGGCGTATCGGGTATCCCAGCATGTCTATTTTTGGCGGAGGAGTAATTGTAAATACGTATACAAAATTTCAACATCATAGCTCAATTTTTGTGGCAAATAAATAGGTTTTTGTTAATTGTGGGCGTGGCTTATGAACAATTTTGCCCATTTTAAAAAGCAAACCGCGTACAAAAAGTATCTAAAGAAAGTTCTCTACATTTACGATCATGAGAGGGCCAAAAATAGACGGACACACGGACAGACATATCTAGATCGACTCATTTTTTCATGTCTCTGACACCTCCTTCAGTATTCTTACAAATTGAATGACAAACTTAGTATACCTTAGTATTTTATAAGGAGGATGCTACAACATAAATTTAAGCTCTAAGTAAACCAAGAGCACTGTTACACAAGGTTTAAATAATTAGAACAAGTGCTTCATCCACCTCAGCAATACCTTGAATAATTCACTGAGTGTGTGTGTGTGTGTGTTAGCAGAAAAAAAGATAATAATCTATCTTTATCTTATCAGTTTGTTTAACATGTTTTTTAAAATTTTTTTTTTTTTGATGATAATTACAACGCACAAACACACTGCACACACGTATGCACATTAAATTTTAATTTTGATTTTATGTACACATCGTGGAGGTTTTTTATTTTTATTTTTATTTTTGTTGTTGTCGTGCCATCTTCTTAATTAGTGTATAATTACAATGGTGTGAGATCCGCATGCATTTATCTCTTTCATATTAGCTTAACGGCAATTACATGAAAAAATGCAGAAACTAACATAACAACGGCAGCAATAGGTGCTGGGAAAAGGGGAGAAGGGTGTGTGGTAGAAAAATATTCAACTTTAGTTGTGCATAATTTTTGACATTGCTAGAAGGTAATTAGATCTAATATACGATAAATCAGCACCCAACACACACAACACACATTAACATAATTTTATTCCTGATTTTTACAGAAGGCTCTCGATTTACACGCCGAAAAACAAACAAAGTTTGCTTTAATGTATCCAACCAGAGCGCCACGTAGCTTTTTTTAATAATGGCCATGATACACAAACTTGTTTGCTATTTTAAAAGTAACCGTCCAACATGTAACAAATGTATGCCCACATACACATACATTCGCATACTTTTTCACAAATCCGGTATTTCTTTATTGAACACGTGTTTCTTACAATATTTGACCTGTTTGTTTGGTTATAAAGCACAAATGAACCAGACTGCACGTGATTTAATATAACAGCAACAAAAACTTGTAATTAGACTTGACCAAGTATCCACCATTCAATTAAAAATTATAACAACAAGTAAAACATTTAAGATTGGCTTACATTAAATCTTAAATACCCTTCACGTGTACATATTCACTACTTTGTGGTACGTATCAGCTGACAATTTGAATTTTACTCTTTTGTAAAATGTAAGTGTAGCTGTTAAACAACCACGCCCATTTTGGATAAATACATCAAGTTTCAACTTCGTAGCTCAATTTTTGCGTCAAATAAGTAGATTTTTGTCAATTGTGGGCGTATATGTTATCCGATCACGCCCATTTTGGGCTTATCAATGGTATATGGGGTATTTATAAATATGTGTACTAAATTTCAACTTATGAACTTAATTTTTGTATCAAATAAATAGATTTCTATCGATTGTGGGCGTGGCACTTGACCGATTTTACCTTTTTTTAGTAAATAGCGATCTATGCGATCTATGCTATCATGTGCTACCGTAAGAGTTCCAACAATAGACAGACACGCGGATAGACATACGAACAGACGGACAAACATGTCTAGAATGCCTCAGTTTTTCATGCCGATCAAGAATATGTATACTTTGTAGGGTCTCTGACATTTCCTTCTGGGTGTTGCAAATAGAATGATAAACTTAGTATACCTTAATATCTTATGTAGGGGGTATAAACTTATATAAAACTTAGACTAAATCGTAAACACCTCCATGTCTATATACAAAATGGATGCATTGATGGATTTTGTATAAAAAAAAAAGAAGAAGTTTTCCTCAATTAAGGGCGTGTCAAAAAACCAAAAACTCAACTTGAAGGCTAATATATAATATATACATTATTAGAGAGGATATTTAAGATGTCGCCTAAGGTAAATTAACTTTACTTTGCCAAGTTGTTAAGTAACTTTTTTGTTTTTATTTAAGTTTATACCATTTCGCAAAAAATTAAAACAATTAAAAGTGAAATAAAGTTAGATAAAGATATTCAAAGTTGATAAGTAAATGAAAAATCTTGCACAACAAGCATTAATGTATGACAAAGAGTATATTAAGTTTGTGCGAATGTTTGTAACTCCCAATAAATGAACAAACTTAGTATGTGTAGGGTTTAATAAACTACAAATTGTCTAACTTATCGTTACAGTTGGTAAGCAAGTGCTGTAGGGTATTGAATGATCGGTTTCTGTGACCGACTAATCTTGTGCGACATTAATAGCATAATAACTAACGGCAGGGTTCTGAACTCTCATTTCATCTACACAACACACACAATACACACACATTTACATTTGCCGTAACTCTCTATCTTTGTCTCTATTCTCCTCTCTATCTATTTGACATTTGATAATACCATTAACACAAAAAATTCCCATACATGCTATACCATAATAAAGAGGGTGGTTTACAGTCGTAATGCTTACATGGCACACACACACACACACACATTACACAGATTATTTTCATTGAAATTTCAATTGTTTTTTTTAAGGTTTATTGTAATTTTTTTTCATTTGAGTATATTTTACAACTTCTTTTTGGTTTGGTTTGGTGTGTGTTAAGCATTGTAATTTGATTCTAAAATATTTCAAATGTGGGTTAGAGACAATTAATGAGCAGGTATAATGATGGTGGGTGGTGTGCTTGTTTGTATGCATGTACAGAGATTATCTATTCTCACCAGAATATCTTATTATCCCCACCAAATTTATATTAGATGGCTGTTGCTTATCTTGAACTTTTTATAGGTTATAACTGCCTGGTCAAAAAACTCGCTTATGAAGAAGTTTTACTGAAGGGTTTTTTTATACCCTCCACCTAAGTTGGAAGGTATACTAAGTTTGTCAAACTATATACAACTCCCAGAAAGACACATCAGACACTGTACAAAGTATATATATTCTTGATCAGCATCAAAATCTGAGTAGACTAGTCTAGACTATAATGACCGTGTATCAGTATGTGCGCCTATTTTTGGAACTCTCACCATCGTAAATTTTGACATATTGATCTGAAATTTTGTACAAACATATCGGTAGCTATTTAAATTTGGCAAAATTGGCCACGCCCACAATCGACAATAATCTATTTATCTGCTACAAAAATTTTGCTATGATGATAAAATTTGGTGTACATATTTATAAGTATAACCATTCATGGATAAGCCAAAAATGGGCGTGGTCGGATAACAAAAATTGATATATCTGCCACAAAAATTTACGTTTTAATTTGAAATTTAATATACATATTCAATTTGATGTACCAAAAATAGGCGTGGTCATATAACGCACACGCCCCTAATATACAAAAATCTACTTATATGACACGACAATTTAGCTATAATAATGAAATGTTGTATATTATATTTTTAATTACCTCATGCAACGATGTATGAAAAATGGGCATGGTCGTATACGCCCACAATTGATAAAAATCTATTTATCTGGTAAAAAAAATTTACTATTAAGTTCAAATTTAATATACATATTTATAATTAACTATACCATCGATAAAACAAAAATGGGCATGGGCAGATCCGGCTATAATCGACAAAAAATCTTATAAAGCGTAAAAGTTGTAGTGCAAGCTGAAACATAATGCGTACACTATTAAAGGACGTTATCGTAAACATGCTCACTATTTGTATGTAAGGGGTAGAGGGTATTAATTAAGCTTTTATTTCTTGCTTAAGTTTATAAAGTTAATGATGATTGAACCTGCCATAGCTTAACATGTGTTTTGTGACACGTTAATTCAATTGACACCTAATATATAGATTAATTATGTGATTATAACTGTTATTGTTGTTCAACATACTTCATGACGTACATGGTTTACAGTGTTTAACTCTGGTTAAAATCATAAATAACTTCACTTTCATTATATTTTCAATTTTTATTTTATTTTCTTTTGTTTTATGTATTACGTTCGCAGTAACCGTAAAAGCGATGCCGTTTTATAAATATTTTCCTTTTCACTCTTTTTCATATTTTACTTTTTGCTGACATAAACCACATTATTCAACGCTTTCATGCTTTATAACTTGCAATGTTTTTTATTTCTTCGTGTTGTTGTTTTTATACTTGGCTAATTATTGTATATTTACACGCTACGTAACTATAGGGTACGTGAATTTATTGCGGTGCTACCGTTTCATGTTATGAAATGGACGGATGGATGGACAGATGGATAGGAAATAATTCGAAACGTTCTCTACCATGACTAAACGTTTCTTTTGGGTTAGCCATCCGCATAAGTAGGAGTTAGATGTACATATATATTTGTTTTGATATTAATCACATGTAACATTTATCAGCTTTTACATGCTCCATAAATTCTCTTATTTATAATTGTACACATGCATACACACCCATACACACATACAAAGGAACAAAGCTGTTATTTTGAACAAGTAAACAGTTAATTATAAAATTTAGGCTAAATGTAAACACTTACATCCCTCCATACCTGTATACATATAGTGGGCGTGGCAGGTTTACTAATTACATGTATTACGTCTTAGCTTGCAAATCAAGTTTTACACTAAATAAGATTTTGTGTAAATTGTGCTTGCATCTGTTATCCGACCACGCCCATTTTTAACACATCTATAAATGGGATAAAGCAGATAAAGAGATTTTTGTCGATTGTGGACGTGTCCGTTATACGACCATGCCCATTTTTCGTTCAGTTATGGGTAGGGTAATTGTAAATATCTATACCGAATTCCAACTTCATAGATAAACTTTTGTGGCAGCTAAAGAGATTTTTATCAATTGTGGGCGTGGCTCTTGATCAACTTTGCCTATTTTAAATAGTGATCGCTGTTTCTTCAAAGTGTCTGTACCAAATTTCAGCTCAATATCTCAAAATTTACAACTGTGAAAATGCTTACTACAGACGGATACACGGACATATATACTTGTCAAGATTAACTCAAGAATATATTCGTACTTTATATATATATTTGATGCTGATCAAGAATATATATACTTTGTACAGTCTTTGAAGCCTCCTTTTGGGTGTTGCAAATGGAATTATAAGCTTTTTGTGTATATATGCGAAAGTTTTTTAAGATTTGGCCAAAGCCAAAATCTAGTTTTATTCCTATTTACTTTATACTCTTGTACAAATACAAATTACAAATAGCACATATATACACGAATGCCAAACAAATCCAAATACAGTATAAAGATTGATATAAAGAAAAACTTTGACTATTGCTTATGCAGGTGTGCAGATGTAAATAAATGTCTATAAAAGGTCACCGAGTTGTTGCCGCATATGGATTGTTCAACGATGCCTGTGTGTTTGTGCAACATTTGTAGTAAGACATTTACATATATTTTAGTAATAAGAACAAGAAGCAAAAAACATAACTATAATCTTCTCAACAAATCGGCTTAGGGAAAAAAGACAATTTTTACAGAATATTTGTAAATATTGCTTCCACATTAAGATTATCCTTATCAGTTAAGTTTTTCTCTCTCCCTTCTTCTCAGTACACCCACAGCGGAGAAGTTTATCGTCTTAGTTGGCCATAACATTTGGTGGGTATAGAAACAGATGACTAGTGACAATGAACTTGACATTTTATAATATAGTTTCTTTACATGCTAAAAAACATAACACAACACATATGTTATTGCATGGTATAGGTATTATCTACTATAGAATCGGAAAATTACATACTTTGCAATTTGAAAACATCTATATACCGTCCCACATTACTGAGGAGCCTCCACAAACATAACTTTTTTTTTCTGCTTTAGCTTTGACTTGGACTTTCTTAACCCAGCCCTTTTCAATTATATATAGAGTGAAAACTGTTGAATAAGACAAAGAAGGTAAAAACTCCATAATTTTATGCAATTGTTCTGCTATACGATTGAAGAGAACGTCCAAGAAAGAAATTAATGTCAGAAGAACAGTTTATTGAGAAAAACGAAGCCTTCTAGAATAGTCTCGTAATTTAATATGTGAAATCTTTCAAGTGCAAATACTTTAATATCTTCTTTCTTCTTTCTTTCTTACACACGCTTGATGTGAACGAAAAGTTAATACAAATGAAAAACATACAGTATTTAAGAAAAAGTACCTTTGCCAAAGCTGGTACACTACAAGTTCGGGGCCTTAACAGTTACATTCCATAGTTTCCATACATCCTCAAAGCATTTGGCAAATTTTCGGCCATTTCTAAAGATCGGTTTCGGTGCGGTTTCCAAAAATCGTACACTATTATGTACCCTTCAAAGTACTCTTTTTCTTTTACAGCGCTGGGTAGAATAATACGTGAAGTTAACATATTTTTTTAAATATTATGCAGCAAATTCCTTTACAACGCTTCTAAAACTAAAAACTTCCCCAAACTTGTTGATTATTTCCCATTTTCAGAAGGACTTTACTTTTTTATATATATTCTGTTATATATTATCTTCTTCCTCAGCAATCCGCTCCTATTCAATATAAGTTTCCATAAATCAAGAACACAAAAGCGATGAAAAACTTTTTCAACAAAAATTTTAAAGAAATAACTATTCTTTTTGTTTTAAAATGAATATAATGTGAATTTATCCGAAAATATACAATAACTCAGTTAAACGTTGATGCCGTTATATTATTGTAATATAAACAGCGCAAGCGTCAATTAAAACAATAATATAGATGTAGTTTAAGTGAATGTATTAACAAATACAACCATAAATATATTTTTTTATAGTCTCTGCATTGTAGCGAAAGGTTTATAATACCGGTTGCAGCTACCAGAAGGAAACTTCAGAGTATCCATAAAGTAACCAAATGGCCTTGTGACAATTATTATTATTTAAATGCTGGTTTATTACCATTTCATTTAAATAAAACCGGCTAAAAACCACGCCTACGATCGTGGCCACTTACATCTTACAAATTTACAAATACATATATAGTTATTTTCTTGTTTGTTTCCTCTATTAGCAGAACCACAACAATTAATGCCAGAAAGAACCGTTTACAGAAAAGCTTAATGTTCTCAACGTAAAAAAAACAACAACAACAACAATGTTTAAATACGGCTTTGTATACACAAAGAGAGCTTACAAAAATCTCAATGCAAGAAGAAAATGCCGCTATTACGAAGCCATTCTAATATCTATTTAAACAAATTAGAAAACATTTAATTACCGTTTTGTTTTTTCTTTGTTGAATTAATTTCAAGTAAACACCACAAATAATCAAATAAAAGCAGCATCAAGAATAATGAAGAAATATTTGAAGAATTTCACATACGCCTGCAACTTCTTTTGAGCAGTTTTGTTCACTTCACTATTAAGGATTTACAGTAATATTTATTTATATTTATATTTTTCATTGTAATTTGTTTCGTTATTTGCGGCATTCAACACATACGTTTGTACATTCGTTATCAGATATCGGCATTCGGAAGATAGCACTTTTTACTTAATATATAATATATATATATAACCATCTATCTCTATATATGTTTCATTTTATTTTTGCAGATATATCAAAAAAGATAAGATTTTCTTAACTAAGGAGTGGCGTAGCATAGTCTTCCACAACTTTTTTCTTCAAAGACTATACACTTAACTTTTTTTGTTTCACATGAAAAAGACAATTTTTTTCACCGTTAATAAATATATACCAACAAGAGCTTCGTATTTCTTTCTTTTTCTGTGGATAGGAATTCTTTTCGTTTAAATTTTTGATTTTTTTTTCTATGTGTATTACATGTTTCTGTTAATATTTTTACACACTTATGAAGTTCTTATTAAACATTTAACTTCTTTACCACATTTTTCTTATATATATATAATATATATGAATACATATTTAACCACTGTGTTTACACAAAAATCCATCCGCGTAAACCCTCTTGACTCGTTTAATGTCTGCAAAGTACTGAGAAAACTATTTGCCGAACCATTTCTGTTAAAGTTTTTGCAAGTGCCGTACTCGTGAAAATTGGTGTTGTTAAGCAAAGAAAAAACGAAGCTTAATTTTAAGATAAATTAGAAAAATGCTTAAGAAGATGAACAGAATCGTATTGTTATACTTGGAAAATGTAAACAAATCAAACGTAATTTAACTATTAATAAATGTTGGTTAAAGTTGGTTGGAAGTTATAGATAAAAACATGAAGAAGAAGATTTTTATAATAATGGCATTAAATAGCATTCATATGTTTTAGGCAAATTAATAAAATTCAAATAACAATCACAAAACTAATATATACATAACATATGGTAGGCATAGAAAAAATCACGTGATTCTTGTAATTAATGTATTTTATAATATGTTTTCTCTAACAAAAGCGGCATTTAACATCCCTGTTTCAACACTTGAAAACAAATGTCAAAAATGATAAACAAAACGTTACATATGGCTTGTCAGATCAGATTTTACAATTTTATATATTAAATTAATAAAAAACGGATAAATTACGCTTCAATTTATAGGCAATTTTTCTAATCCATACATAACTAAGTTGTCCAACTGAATATATGTATATATATAACAGTTTCCACTTTCAGCTGAATAATATATAAGTGTTTAGTATAAAATTAATTTTATTTTTAAAAATTTCCAGCATGCTGTCAAAATTATCCTTATTTATATGTCTAATTGGTGGTATACAAAATGTGATATGTAATGAAAAATGTAAAGCATTACAACATCAACTCGCCGATAAACAATCGCGTTTTATTGGGTGTGCAACCCGTAATTCTGTACCAGTGGGACTTTGTACTAATTGTACAATCGATTATAATGGTACAATAGACATTTTTCATAAAATTCATTTAGATTGTGCCGAATTATTTGATCAAGATCGTCTTAATACTATTGCTACTGTACAGGAGGCGGTCACTGGACTCTGGTCTAAGGCATTTTGTGATGGTATGTGCTTTTCTTTAAACCTATTTTGTATGCTATTAATTTACCTATGGCAGATTGCTACGTAAGGAATCACAGCATAGAGTTTGATGCTAGAAAAGAAGACTTCATAAAGTGCCAAAACGATAATAAGAATAATAAGTGTCATGCCTGTACCGAGCAATACAAATTATTAAATAATTATTATATAAAATTGGATCAAGAGAATAATGGAAAAGTTTGTTTCGATTTGCAAGATCAGGTGTGGTATTTAATACATATCGAATATATATAAATAAATGTGTATAATTATATATAGATGAATCGGACGCGGCATCAATGGTCTAATGAATGGCACTGCTGTCAACGGGAACAACATTTAACCATATTTATTATGATTGCTTGCATCGTGGTAAGTATGGTGGGGACATTTTATTGCGGTGCATACAGTTTAACCAAATATCAGGAACGTAATCATGGTATATTAAGTGATGAAGGTAATGAATCAAATTTATTGTTTTTACGTTTTAAGAATTAATTATTATAAATTGAATATTTTCAAGAGCCCTCAACAACCGCTTTAAGAATAAATTCGACAGTAATTCCATCTTCCTCTCCGCTTTTACCAATTGGCACACAATCTTTACCATCAAATGTGCTCTCTTCACAAACGAAGAAATCCGAACCTCATGCTGAAGAGGATAGCTCAACCGATGAAGATAATATTGCTACTGATAGAAAACTAGAAATGTAATATTTTTATATATATATATATATATAGAATTTTTATTTTATAAACTCGCTCGTTTGAATTGAATTGAATTGAATTGAATTCAAATTCATTGAAGCGAAATTATGTGTATATGGACTGTATTATTTTTACATTAAAATATATTAATTGTTGCAGAGTTGCATTTCTAAGTTTAATAACATCCACTTCCTTTGTTTCATTGACCGGAGCTACTGAAAAGGGCACCTTACACCTGTGAATGAAAGAAAGTTGGAAAAAAATGCACGCACACACACACACACTCACACACAATGTTCAGTTCAGAGCAGTCCTTGTACTGTGGTTCTCTATAAAAGTCTCCAAAGAGTACATGTACAGGAAAAGTGTAGTTGCTGTGAAATTTTAAGGTTAATAAAATAAAAAAATAAAAAACAACGTGTGTGACAAGCGTACGTTTTTCAGATCTAATAAATTTTACTCAAAAATTCGTGTTAAGTGTGATTAAAGACACACCATCCTTTGGTCCGGCCAGGGATGATTTCATTTGAAAATATTCTAACATTTCAATGGGATTGATTTTTAATTTAATCACGAAAAAATGTGATGCTGTTACAAAAAACTTAACGGTACCAATTTAGGCAAAGTGGGAATAATAAGGAACAAAGCTATAAATTGGGTCTTAATCAAATCTTAAATATACTCATCATATACAAACAAACAGTGGGCATGGCAGGTACATGATTACGCCCTATAATAGTGTGTTACG
Source organism: Ornithomya chloropus (assembly GCA_963971445.1). Lineage (NCBI taxonomy): Eukaryota > Metazoa > Arthropoda > Insecta > Diptera > Hippoboscidae > Ornithomya > Ornithomya chloropus. The sequence continues at coordinate 1,665,805 of OZ020532.1, forward strand.
TATTAGCTTGTAACTCGAGTTTTATTCTTTAAAAGTTTTTTTTGGTAAATTGAAGGCATTTCTGTCATCCGTCCACGCCCATTTTTAATACATCGATGGATGGGATAATTGTATATATGTATACCAAATTTGGCTCAATTTTTTTGGGCCGATATTACATTTTTTTGTCGATTAAGAGCCACCCCAACCGATTTTGCGCAATTTAAAGAGAGATCTGTTTGCAGAAACCACGTAATTATCCCATTTATCTATGTGCGAAAAATGGGCGTGGTCACAAAGCACGCACTCCCACAAAACACCGTAGGTCAGAGTAAAACTTCACCAGCAAGCTTATACGTAACATCTTATTAGAGGGCGTCATCATGTACCTACCGCGCCCACCGATTGTATGTAAATGTGAAAGGTATTCAGTTGTTTTCCTTGTTTAGTTATGCTCTCGCCAAAAAACTTTTAATAACCAATCGTTACTTTTGATTTATTAACAAATTTTCCATATTCTCTATAAACGGTAAACTGAAAATTGTTAATTAGTAAGGAAAAAAAAATAGCACAACACACTTTACCTCTGTACAGCTCTTTGGTATTATCTTTAAGGAAAGTCGGGATATTCCTTTTTGAGAGGAAACCTGAGGAGGCATAGGACTCAATACAAAATCACCTATATATGACGATGGCCTGAAAAGCACAAAGAAATACATAAACATTTAATTAATGTGATATTTACAAGAATGTTTAAACATTAATGGATTCAGAGAATGTTTGCTTTTGATGCCGGATGGGACGTAATTCTGGAAATGGTTCAACAATCGTGTATACCGCACAAAAAGATGTCTGCTTTATAGGACTGTGGCCTTGGCAGTCGTCCCAATACAGGTTTTTGTATTAATTTAAGTAACACTCAGAGAAAGTCTTTTTTTTTTCCATTTTTTTTCTTGAAAGAAATAAAAGTCCCCGTTATAAACAAAGTTAGTCTTTGTAATGCACTGAGAGACCAACGTCTTTAATTGGGTGAAATTTTTTTATAACCCTGCACCACTTGTAACTAAACGGCAAATGCCGACCCATCTTCAGTTGTACCGATCGATGCAGTTTCAAAATCTGAAAAGGTCTGTCAGTCCATGTAAATTTGTGCTTAAGCTATAGGTTGTAGTTTTTGAGATATTCCGCTGAAATTTGTTACAAAGCTTTGTATTGGCTTAAAGAGGAAGGATATTGAAAATGGACTCAATCGGAGTGCTTTTAGAATTCCTTTTCTTTCTTTCTTTTAAACCTCCTTCTTAATATGTTTCAACAAAACTTGGCGAAACAATTGGTTAAGCCGAATTTGAAGCCGGAAGGATCAAGTTTTGGAATCCTTTTCCATATACAACATTTCACAAATTAACTTTTATTACAAAAACTCACGGTTACTGATACAACCACAATTAATTAATTGTAGCGTAATTTGTGGTGTAGGATATTAAATGATCGGTTGCGGCCGACGTATAATATTTTCACTTGTTTTCTCTCTCTTTTTCGCTCAAACACTTATTCTTTTCACATTCTCTTCTTTTTCTGTAGCATCTAAAGGGGGGCCACCCAGACAGTTCGTATGAATGCATGTCCATATGGGTTATAACCAAACCAGCAAATTAAGAACTGTCTATATTTCGTGAACAATTCCAATTCGGTCAGTCTATTTTCTTATGTGCTTCTTTTTTTTTTTTATTTAATAAAAGTTTACTTTTTTTGATTTTTCGTGTTGTATATATTTTGAAGCTTTTGTTTAAGGCTTTACTTGCTTAAGTTTATAATTTAATTATGTATGTAGCATAAAGAGCAGAACGTTAAACTATGTGCAATTATTTTCCTTTTTTTTCTTATACATTAAAAAGTTTGTTTGTCGGCAAAATTTTTTTGTATTGTAAACATTCATACATGTCAAAGTTCGTTATCATGTTAACGAGGGAAGGGGGTACGTAGAAAACTTATGAAATTATGTGAATTGTATAGACTTTAATATTGATTCGATTTTTTTCTTTTTTTTTTTAACACATCACTACTGATTGAGAACACTTCCGCTTTGCATCACTTAAGTAAATATTATTATAATCACTGTGACAGGGTTGCTTTCCACATTATGCTTGCTCTTGCTTATTCTTTGTTTGCATTTTGTGGTAAAATCAAATAAAAACAGTTCGGCTCAAAGAAATCGTTGCATTGTTCCGTTTTCAGATATTTCAACGACGATTATCGCGATAGCTGCGTGTGGCGCTACGCTCATTGACAGAACGGAAATGACGTTCGTTACGTAAATTGCGAGTGTTACGTTCATTGCGCGATCGCGTCGAATTTATGTCACTAGTGCGTAAACTGCGATAATTGGGATTGCTGGAACCACTATTACCGCCACCACCATTTCCAACACCGCCACCACCACTGCTGCTGCCTCCACCACCCAGACTGGGAGGAAAGGCACCAGGTAATGAGCCAGTCGGTAATCCGGCATGCTTCCAGGCGGCAAAGTCTTCGTAAGAAGGCACTGACTTATCGAAACCTGGCGGTGGTGGCCGTATAGATTGTGGAGGCGGATAGTCGGGTAGTGGTGGTCCATCGTAATAACGTACTGGCGGCGGCAAATGTTCATACATCGAGGACGAAGAGCCGCCTGGCGGCGGTACAGATGAGCTGCCCGATGTCGGTGGTGGTAGTTGGGCGAAAGGCGGCACAAAGGGCAACGGTGGCAATTGGCCGTGCATGGTGCGCATATAGTCGGCCAAATAGGCTTCAGCCGCTGCGGCGGGTGTCATGTAGCGTTCCCAGGGTGGGAGGCCAACATCACCACCGCCAGCTCTCGACCCACCACCACCACCACCATTGCCACCGGGCCCACCACCACCACCGCCACCAATGGCAGCTCCTCTATATGGTGAACTGTTGCCTCTTTTGTAACTGGGAATGGAATGACCCAAATGGGGCGGGAATTTATAAGGACGATGGAGTCCACCGCCATAAGTACGTTTATGACGAAACGGACCTCCACCACCAGCGCCCTCACGACGTTCACTCACACCACCTTGTCGATAATTATTAATGCCTCTATTACCAGCACTAATACTGCTGCCACCTCCACCTCCACCACCACGTGATGACAAACTTTTCGGTGGCCGGTAGACCACTTTAATGCCCTTTTCACGCATCATCTTCGCCATCTCCTTCGATTTACGTAAAATGGGTGTCAATTCAATTTTCTCGTCTTCCGGAAATAGACGGCACAATTCCGCCGCCACTTTAGGTTCAATCTCTTGCCCATCACGTCCTATTTTAACCGGTTTCCCCTCATTCCACGAATTGTACAAATGTGACGTACAGTTAAAGGACAATTCCTTGCGGCAAATCCAATCGATTTCAATTACGCCACCCAATGCTTTAGAGGACATGGTGGATGGCAGCAACCATGACGGATGTGGTAAATCGCGACGTGATGTACCATTCATGCGTGCAAAACCAGCAAATTTTCCTGCACAAGTGGAACACAAAAAAAAAATGCCATTAAGAAAAACAAAACAAAAAACAAATCATTTTTATACTCTCCACATAAAATCTAGATGTACAACGAGATATTAAAGACAAGTTTAAAGTTGGAAAAGTTATAGTTGCGAGTTTTGAGAAGTTGACTTTCTGAACGGAACTTTCCACTGAATGAAATGAGTTCAACCTTGTCCGCAATTCACATTAATTAATAATTACATAAAAAAAATAAAAATTTTCAACTGGTAACGACTGCCACGGTAATGGGGGTATATAGATGTGGAGGATATATAAGATTTGACTTGAGCCAAATTTTTTTATATTCATTTATTTATAGATTAGATAGTTTACCGCTTTCATTAACCGAAAATATCAATAATACGTTGCGGGCTTCCTTAAACGCCTGTGTTAGATTCATGTCGTTTTGGGGCAAAGTGGCCCAAACATTTTGTGTCTTGGCTATCGTTACATTATCCGTGTTATTGGATTTGATCAAAAAGAAACGCGTGTCACGAAATAAATAATTTAATTTCGTCTTGTAATCGTACAGGGAGACACTTTTTCCAACACCACCACCACCACCGCCGCCCGCGTTGGCTGTTGCCTTCTTATCGGGTGCATTTGATTTTGTTAGAACATTTTTAGCACTATTACGTTTTATGTTGGCTGCCGAATCGGAATTTTCAGATTCCGAATCACTATCAAAACGTTTCATTTTGCCACCTTCTTCGTCACTCATTTCAATGTTGGTATTGGTAGCGGCCGTCACGGATGGGCATGGATTAGCTTCAATTGGTTTTTTATTCAACTTTTTCGTAACACTTGAATCCGTTTTCTTTGCTACAGTACTACTAGATGCTGTCACAGGTGTTGTTTCAACATTTTCTCCCGGTTTATTAGATTTCACATCAAAATTGGAACGTTTCTTTTTACTATTGCTGGTGGCAGAAGTTTTACCATTCATGGCATTTGAGTCCTTCCCTAATGATGCCGCATTTGTTCGCTTTGATTTTTTCTCCGCTTCTTTAACAACCGGTGCTGCTGGTGGTGGAGCTGATGGTTGTGATTTTTTTTTATCAATAATTTTATTTTTTAATTTACGCTTCTCTGTGGATTTATTTGAATGCGTTGTACTAACAGAGCTAATGCTAGGCTCAGATGAGTCGGATGATTCGGAAGCTTCACTGCGTGTATCAAAGGAATCATCAAAATGTTGCAGTTCTTCAGCAATATCCGCCTCATTCTCGTCGAGACCTAAATGCACTTCATCTAAATCTGCCATTGTTTTCATTGAACGTATGCTTAGAGGGACTCTCTCTAATTGCACTTAATTTATATAAACAAACAAACTACGGCTTCCTTCTCTCCTTAAACATATACAGTTCTTTAGTAATTGCTTTAGAAAAAGCCGCTGTTTTTCTTCGTTTGATTATGGTTTTTTTTTTTCTGCAATGAACACATATTAATTCATAATTATTGTCTTTAAGGTTAGAGAGAGAAGAAGGATAACCATTATGATTGTATTTAATAAATGAACAACAACAACAATCCACTATACAAATACAAGTATGTACACTAAAAATTTCCATTGTATCAAATTTTCTCACACTTGAATCACTTACTTTACAAACAACAATTATTATATTTATAATCAATATAATCGTCTAACAGATTGTTTTTTTGATACAATTTTAATTAGTTATTGTTTAATTAACAATGGAAAATCCATAATATTCTGTGTAGCTATATATCTGCACACAATTTTAATTTTACTGCGTCAATCTCTTTTTTTAACAATGGCGTTAATGGCGTTATTTGCTAGAGTTGTGTTATATAGAGTAGGTTCTTGTTCATATTTACTACTAAACTAGTTCTTTCCTTTGATCATCTAGTTCTTTTAAGAGTTCCTTAAGGCCCACACATAAACTAATATTCTCTGTTTGTGTTTGGGCTGCACTAAAATAATAATACGCAGTGTTGCACACAAGCTTTATATCCCATATGTTTAAATAATTACAATTATAAAGTTTGTATTAAGAGTAATGTTAGTTTTGTTAAAAGAATAATTTTTATATGATAAAAAATGTCACTTGATTTAAGAATATATCCATTAAGTGATGTAGAAAATTTGGTTTATCAGAAATGCTTATTACATAAAGACCGATTTCCTAAAAATATACGCGTCGGGTGCTGGGCTCAGTGCTACTTCCATATCAATAATAATACCCAAACAAGCTATTCCATTTGTCAACTATATCCACGAGATGAAGGAGAAATTACTGTTTGTTATTTGGACACAAGCGTATGCGATTTGGAGTATCCATTAACGGCTTACAATTATTGTAAATTGTCAAAAGTTAATGTACTAACATCACGTAAAATTGAAACCATTGAAGAAGTCCACGTAACCGTACAGTTGATGCCACAATTTCTTATAGATAATGCATTTTCAATCAACAGAACATATTTGAAAAGTATTATCCAGATTTTATTACAAGGATATCATTTGTTTAACAAGTGTTGGGTGAGGAATACTGAATTTCTGAAATGTGGCATAGATTGTGTTAAAGTAGAAAGCGATGAAGCGGAAGAGCTCTTTATATTAAATGAAGATAGCAAAATAATAATAAAGGATATAACTTTGAAACGCACACAAATGTTAAGTAAAGATATGACTTTGATAAATTTGGGTACATTCATGAAACCACGCCAGCAATTAGATGAGCTTATGGCTTTAATGAAAATGCAACGAAATGGAAAAATATCCCAACATTTGCGCATTCCTTTGAATGTGCTATTAATCGGGAGTATGGGTTGTGGCAAAACAAGTCTTATTGAGACATTCCTCAAAGATCATGCCTGCAATATATTTCGTATATGTCCCGCTAACATTCTTAAACCTTATCCAGGAGAAACTGAGCAAGGTCTACGAAAAATTTTTCAAGCTGCCTCTCATTTTGAACAAAACCTAAAGCCTGCAAGTATAAATTATGGCTTTCCTTAACAATTATATTAATTTAATGTGCAATCTATTTATAGAACCAACAGTTATTGTACTGGAAGAGCTGCACATCTTATGTCCGAATCTTAAAAGTGAAAAATCGAATGATTTGAACATGTCACGCTTCATTACAGAGCTTTCCAAACAAATTGAACATTTGTGTCGTGAGGGTCTTACAGTTATGTGTCTGGCAACCACCTCTTGCCCGGAAGCAATATCTAATTTGATACGACGAGCCGGAAGATTCGAAAGAGAAATTACCATAAACTCTTTAACAGAAGGAGAGCGTAAAGAATGCATTTGGAAGTTATTTAAAGAAAATTTGCCATCAGTTGAGAATTTATCAAACGCTTCGGTAGAATTAATGGCCAAATTAACGCAAGGCTATACTTTAGCGGATTTAAATTTATTGACTCGTAACATTATACGGGATGTACTGAGACAAAGTGACCATAATTTAGAGTTGCTTATAAAGCAGAACCTTTTAAAGGTACAAGTGCGCTTCCTTACAATGCAAAACTCATCGCTTACATTTTCTTACTATTTTCCATTCTTTTAGTTGAATCCAATTTGTTTAAATGTTACAGAGATTACCGCTTATAAGACCACAAAGAACTTCACCAATATAGGTGGCATGCACGACTTGAAAAGGATTTTAAATATATCTATATTAGCTGGCATGAAACGGCCAGAATCATTTATGCGACTTGGTCTCAGTTTGCCAAAAGGTATTTTGCTGTATGGACCGCCTGGTTGTGCCAAAACCACAATTGCTCAATGTTTGGCCACCGAAGCGAATATGACGTTCATTTGTACATCGGCAGCTGAGGTGTATTCACCATATGTGGGTTGTGCTGAAAAATTTATTAGTAAAATATTTGATACGGCACGTAAAAATGCTCCCTGCCTAATATTTTTAGATGAAATCGGTATGAAAAATATAAAAAAAACAATTAATTGCCTTAACACGCTACTTTTGTCACTATTTTGTTGCAAATTTTAGATTCTCTGGTGGGACGTCGTTCGTTCAATTCGGATAATTCTGGCGGCAATGTACAGTTACGTATTTTGTCCACATTACTTACCGAAATGGATGGTATTGTGAGTGGAGATCGCATTACCCACAATACGGATAATTACTTGCTAGTGGTGGCCGCCACAAATCGTCCCGATCTAATAGATGATGCTTTGCTGCGTCCGGGACGTTTCGATAAATTAATTCATATCCCCGTACCCGACTTATCCACCAGACGTGGCATTTTTCAACTACACGCTAAACAGATACCATTTAGTGAAAAACTGCATTTCAATGATTTGGCGGAACGTACGGCAAACTATTCAGGTGCAGATATTTGTAATTTGTGCAATGAAGCCGCCTTGCAAGCGTTTCAACGGGACTGCAACACTAATGTAGTATTAGAGGAAGATTTTAATGTTGCTTTGCATAAAGTGAAATCGTCATTGAGCCAACAACAAATCAATTGGTACTACGAGTTTGATGAAAAGTGTAAAACTTGTTAGCACAAAAGAAACATTTTTTAGTCTTGTAGTTATAGAGATAAATAAATAAGTGAAAATGTATTATGAGGGATCAAAACAGACATCTAAAAATGGTACGACCAGAGTCAAATTTGTTCCAGTCAATTATGGTCGGCCTTGATCGACTTGTTAATCTTGGGGCTTTGATCATCACTGATATCTAAATCTGTTTAGACACAAAAATGTGTATAACGATCTGCAGGCTTACGTACCTTTTTATTGTTTTTTTTTATTAAAAAGCTACATTAACCTTCGACCCCACATCAGGATGGCTACCATCAACAAAGATAATAAATTTTTCCAATTTTTATTTTATTTTATGTATATGCGCTCAATAAACTACATTTTACAATCGAATTAAATTTTTTTTTTTTTTTTTTTATATATAGAATCGAATTTCCGTACCATGATTATTTGAATGTACCCGAATACATGAATCTTAAACTTACTATTATATGCTGCTGGTGTTTTTTGTTTTTTGTTTTACTTTTTTTTTTTGTTTATATAGAATGGTGGCATGTGTTAACGTCATGTGTGTAGTAGGTGTGTTATGTACTTCTGTGTAGATAGTAAAAAATAACTAATTTTTTGTAAAGAACATATATCAACAAATGATACACAAATGCGAAAAAAATTCTTGCATTCTATTATATTCCTTCCTATATACGTAATTTATATGCATGTGGGTATTATTGTATGCTGGTAACACTGTAACATGTATCGTGCGTTAAAACACGATCGAATATGTAATTGATCGAGAAACTAGAGAAAAAAAAAAAATTATCCTTAAAGTGTTTGCCTGAAGGACAATATGCTCCGAGGGAGAGAGAGAGAGATATAATTTTGCTTGCGATTAATTTTTTTCCAAATTTAAATTGCGAGAATACTTAGCTTTGCGTACGCCCCCCATCCAATGAACCATGTGTCCGCGGATTGCTTAATGGCTGCATATTTAAAATCCCTCCATTGGATCTTGCCGTTGTATAGCATCATCGTCCTCAGCCTTTAAGTTTTTGGTGACAAGTGCCTCCAGGTCGGTTGGCAGCAAGTTCGTCGCAATTGTTATATCGGAACCGGGTGGGAGGCGCTCTTTGGGAATGGCTTTTGGTAGATTCTCAAATGCTTCCCTTTGACGCCGCTTCAAGTCTTCTTCTTGTTCGCTAATCAATTCCAATTGACGGCGCGCCACCTCGGCGGCCGCCTCACGCTCCATTTCTGCCTTGCGTTTAGCCTCTTGCGTTTCGATCTCTTGCATTACCAGCTCCTCCTTGGCCTGAATGACGGTGGATGGTACCAAATTGGGTAATTTCTCGTGCACCTTCATATGTCGCCGCAATGCCACCACCTGAATAAAACGCATTTCACATAAACTGCAACCGTGCGGCTTCTCACCTGTATGCGTCATTTCGTGATGTTTCAATGTTTGCGCTTTGGCGAATCGCTTGTGACAGAAGCGACAGGCAAAGTCCTTAACACCCTGATGTACGATTTTGTGATGACGGCGCAAATTGCCGGCACCGTTAAAGCCCTGACCGCAATCGGGGCAGGTGTACTTGCCCTCCTTCATCATAAAGTTGATTTGTGGTGACCACGAGGGGACGGCTATCTGCGGTATGGGATTGACAGCGGTGCCAGCCAGTTCGGCAATATCGACACGCTCCACACGTCTCGGATCTTTCGGTATAGCATTCACTGAGTCGGCGCAAACTTTCAAAATTTCATCGGCCACCTTCTGATGGGATTCCGGGGAGTTTTCCTCGGCATCTGGCAAGTCGGGTATGTCGGAGCTCATTTGATCGGCTGGCAACTCACCCGATTCGGCCTGACGTTTGCGATAGATTTCAATGGCGCGCAAAACACGTTTCTCGTGCGTCTTCAAGTGCTTGGTCAAGCCCTTCGGGTACAAGAAACGCTTGCCGCACACCTTGCACTCGCATCGCTTCTCTCCCGTGTGCGTCATTTCGTGCATTTTGCAAGCGTTCGATTTGCCGAATTGTTTGCCGCAGTACTGACAAGCAAAGTCTTTGATCTTCTCGTGCACGACACGCACATGCAAACGCAAGTTGTTTTTGTTGTGTGAGGCGTGTGGACATATGGGACACTTGAATTTCTTCTCCTGGCTGTGCGTCATAATGTGGGTGTTCCACTCCTGCCGTGTCGTTTTGCCCACGCCGCAATAAGGGCAGACGTAATTTTTGATGCCGGCATGACGCATCAAGTGATCTTTGAGAGCACTGTTGATGACGAAACGTTTGCCGCATATATTGCAAGGGAATGGTAGCTCTTTGCCGTCATGCTTGAATTTGTGCTTCTTCAGTGCCATGGGACACTTGAAGACCTTCTCGCACTCGGTGCATGGATAATGACGCGGCACCTCCTCCTTAGCTATCTTATGGACCCTTCGCAAGTGATAGTTGAGAATGCGACGACGCGTGAACGACTGATTGCATCCTTCGAAGGTGCATGGTAGCTTCTCCACTGTCTCGGAATGACAATGTTCCACGTGCAAACGTAAACCGTAGGCGGTGGTAAAGCCTCGCTTGCAACCATCGACCTCACACTGAAATGGTAGCTTGTCGTTGTGATGCTTCATGTGCTCCTCATAATTTCGGGTCTTTTTGAACTTCTGGTGGCATATGTGACAATCGATGATGCGATGTAAGTGTCGTTCAGCAGCTGGTATACGCTTACGTTTCGGCTTGGGTAGAGGTTCACCGGACTTTGCATATGCGGCCGCTTTCTTTAGACTTTTTAAGCGGCTGGCCAATGGTTTATCATCATCACTTTCGCTCTCGTCTTCTGGTTCAGCACCCATAAAATCATCATCACTCTCCTCCTTATCCTCTTCCTCGCTCGACTCTTGATTAATATCCGGAAATTCATCGTCCTCTTTTTCAATTTTCGTTTCCACCTCCTCTACATCGCGATCCACATTTTCCAACATTTTGAAAACATCCTCCTCATTTTCAATTAGTTCCATTTTATGATTAGTTAATAGCGGATCAAAATCGGAACGGTCTTCTTCTGGGTCATGACGCACGGCCGGATCCAATTGCATGGCAGCGGGTGCCTCCAATATATCAATAGAATCTAAGGGCGTACAATTGATGGCATTGGCCGCTACCATATCCTGAAACCTTTGCACCGAATCAACGCATAATTTTTGAAATTCAGCCATATCGTTGAGGCGGGTATAGCATACCCCACAGATATTTTTGGGGAAGCCATCCTGTGGCTCCACCGACAACGAGGTACACATACATAATTTTTTCGCTAAGCCAGGTATCATAAACAAATCGTAGCCATTACCATTTTGTAAAAACTCCAAGCATATACGACAAATGGAGTGTATATCCATGTTTTTCTTTAACCGCAATTAATTTTGCAGGAAACTTTTTCACAACGTTTCGATGAAAATTTTCTTCTTTTTTCATTAAAAAAGAAAGAAAAAGAAAGAGAGACGGGAAGCTTTAATTCCACTTGTACAAATGGCGTAGATGAAAATTAACCCCTTTTGTAGTGAATTACTACGCGTCATACAATTCTAGATATTAGATGAATAATAATCAGTGTTACCAGATCTCTAATTTCCAAGTCAGCTAATTTATGAAATTGATTAACCTGAATTAACATTTTTCAAATAAAAGAAAGGAAAATTCATTTATTTTAATTTATAAAACTTTTCATATTCGAAGAGGCAACCAATCTATACAATTTTCATTCCTTATTCAATGCAACCGAAATTTATCTGAGCAAATGCTCGTGCAAACATAAGTTAACTCTTCATGCAACTCTAACAAGAACCGTTAGCTGGTACTTATTTTATCTTTAAGTGACACAAAACTTTTCATTTTGAAAATTTCTTCCGAGTCTTATAATACGTTCCAAATAGTAATTTGTTTAAAAAAATATGCTAATAATATTATAATAAAAAATGGCATCTGATTCATTTATTCCCGCGAAGAATCCGTAAGTGAAAATCCGCAATATATCAGAGTTCAAGAATTTCATTTTTCATAACACGGAATTTTTTAAAACAGCAGAAATTCATCGGCATCAGAAAGCCCTGAAACAAACGTATATGGCTTTCTATCTCCGATTATTCACTGCATTCAAACAATGGAAGTAGTACAAGACGACAATCAGTTGCTGTTTGGTGGAGTATTTACGTCAGCCTTATGCTTAAATCAAGTAAATATATGTAATTCTTTTTTATCCACACCATGTCAAGGTCAATGATATAACGCTTGTAAAATCCAAAAAAGAAACATTAGTGCCTCTGTGATAAACATTGAATAAAATATGGCGGAAATAGAGGTTGTTATCGAAATTTCTCAAAATCAATCGGAAGATACGATAACAGTTCAACAATAACTTAAAAAGAACCGCTTAAGCAGTTTTTCATTTAAAGATTGCTTCAAGTCAGTTGCGCATTGACCTAAGGCAGTGGTAGTGTTTACGGTTTGGACCAAGCCAAATATATATTACAATAAAAGCACATATATTAACAATTCCATTTATTAGCAACGCATTGAAAAGTTGCTTTGGATACGTGATTATGACAAGGATATATTTCGTACTTTACGCGAAACCGAATTGAAGCGAAACTTAATATATTTCCGATCCAAACAATGTGAATATAGGCCATCACTGCTAAAACTATTGAAGATTGCTGTTGAAAAACACAAATTGACGAGAACAACTTTACATTTAGGTATATATATATATATATTTATATATTTTGTGTGCCTTTTTAAACTGGTCAAAGATAGCGCATCAGGTAAGAGGCGTCGTCGATAATAGTAAAAAGCGTACGCGTGCGTCGAAGCATTCAATTTAACACTGGAAAAGACAACTTCCAAGGGATTATGTTAATGTAGCAAAAATAAAAATGTTCTCACTCTGCGACTTTTTCGATATTTTTTCTTCACGTCAATTCAATGATAATTGAGAAGACTAATACCTTTGCTTGAGTTCTTCTTTCTTTTTAGCCGTTTATTTTCTTGACTGCTTTATGGATTCTTACACAATTCGAGTCGATAAATTGAAATTACTTACCGTTACATTTCTTATACTGGCGGCTAAAATAGAAGAGGCCGATTTTAATATACCCAAATTTGCTGAACTGGTCCAGTTAACGGGTGCTCAATATACACTAAATGAATTTAAACGAATGGAAATTAAAGTTTTGGAAACATTCACTTTTGACTTGATACGTCCCACAGCTGCCACATTTGCCGAATATTTCTCTAACAATATCATTACAACCGATGATTATTACAACTATGTTACGCATTGGCAAAATGAAATACAATCATTGCATCGTGTACAGTACAACCAGCAAACGAATGAAATGAAAGCAACAACATCATCAGTAGATGCTGCTGTAAATTATTGTTTTTATAGTGATTATGGGGAAATGAGAAACGCCCTAGTCAAAGCATTCTTTGAATTAATTGATCTCACTCTTACATGTAAGTACATAGATTGTTTACATGTGTTACCTGGAAGCGGTACAGAAATCATTTTTATATGCACTATTAACGCTAATTTACACATTTGTAAGGAGGCTGTAATAGCTGTTTATATTAAGTTTGCAAAACGACACTTCAGAAACCTTACAATATATATATATTCTTGATCAGCATTAAAATCTGAGTTGCTAGAAGCTACACAGTTGAAATTAGGTACTTTTATTTATAATTATTCCATCTATTGGATATACCAAAAATGGGCGTGGTTGCTCAGACATGCCTACAATTTACAAAAAACCTTTTTTAAGGTTGAAACTTGACTTTTAAGCTGATATGGAATTTATATACTATTAGAGGGCGTAATCAGGTACCTGCCACGCCCAGTGTGGAGGATATTTAAGATTGAGCCAACAATTTTTTTACATATTTTATTTCGTTTTTAGATCGAAAATTTGGTAATACGAAACCATCGATTTTGGCTTCGTCCTGTATAGCAGCCATACGGCAAATACACGGCGTCTTCCCAATATGGACAATGCACCTCCTAAATATAACCGAGTACACAGCTGACGTTATTGCACCATTTGTGGAAGCAATAATAGCTGTTTATCGCTTACAGTTCCCCAAAATAGGAGAGCTATTACAGACACCCCAGACACCTACCACCACCACTTCAACCACCGTCAGCTGTTTGTGTGATAGTCCCGATTCTGGGGTGGAATTGCCTATTAATATAACGTCTGATTCTGATAATGAGAACAATTATCCAATAGAAGATGGCCGCACCGATGATGATGACAATGATGAGGATGATGTGTCTTATCACTGTTTAACACATCCGCTTTTGGCAAAACGTAGACGTATGTATTAGAATACGTGTCTGATGTTATGGGCAGGCACACCGTCACTTACATATTACTCGATTATTTGGAATATTTTTCTAACAATTGCTTAGAATATGAATTTCCATTACTTCAACATTTGTGAACATTTTTGTTATTGTACCACTGTATAGCGCGTCATTACGTTTTTATTATTCAATTTTTATACCCTCCACCTCAGTGATGAGAGTATACTATGTCTTCCGCTTGCAACACCCAGAAGGAGGCGTCAGAGACCCTACAAAGTATATATATTCTTGATCAGCGTCAAAAACTGAGTCGATTTTGACATGTATGTCGGTATGTCCGTGGGTCTGTCTGTTATTGGCATTCTCACGGGCATAAATTTTGAGATATTGAGCTGAAATCTTATACAGGCACTTTAAGTTTTTGCACGCAGATCGCTATTTAAAATGGGAAAAATCGGTGAAGATCCACGCCCACAATCAACAAAAATCTATTTACCTGCTACAAAAATTGAGCTATAAACTTTAAATTTGGTATGTACATTTATAAATATTAGCTTCATTGATATTTCAAAAATGGGTGTGGTCGAACAACATACACACCCACAATCAACAAAAATCTATATATCTGCCACAAAAATTGACCCGTGAACTTGATATTCAGTGCACTTATTAAAGGTTAGCCCATCCATCGATGTACCAAAAACTACTATTAGAGGGCGCAATATATATACATATATATATTTGCCACGCCCACCATTGTGGAGGTGGAGGGTTTTTAAGATTTGGCCTAATCCAAATTTAGTTTTCTTACTTGTTTTAATTAAACCAAAAATACTTGTCAAAATGTTGAAAGCAAAACCAAAAAATTATTAAACAAAAAAGAAAATATTACTCTTTAATCGTCCACTGTATTAAATGTACAAAGTAACAACAACAAATGTGTAAACTATACAAACAATGTATAAATGACACTTGTTTTCTACCATTAATAAAAAGATCTTAATTGAGGAATGAAAGCATATCTTAATAAAAAAGAAAAACAACAAGAAAAACCCATAAACTGGGTTAAGGACAATTTTCAGTTACTTAGAATGATGAATGCTTCATCGTGGCGACATGTCACGACGCTTCAATATGTCAAATATTATTTCTGAAGAGTTTTGTTTATTCACACCGTTACTCGAAAAGTCATCCTCGGAATCGTCGGTGACATCCAGTAGTGGCACTGTTTGTGAGGAATAATTTTTATTCATAAAATTCACACCGAACGAATCATTGTTAGTGTTGACAGTTGCGCTGCCCCCACCGCTACCGTTACTATTATTATTAGTACTGGAATTGCCACTATTTGAAATTTCATTATACAGAACATCTGTTGCGGTGGTATTGTTCTCGTTATAATTATGTGGCTCCACCGTTTCACTTAGTGTTGAATATTTGTGTAATAAATGGCAGCCAATACCAACCAGGCATACAATTAATCCTAAAACATTTATAATTGTTAACTGGTCACCGTTTAATTCCACAGCCAGGGCCAATTGGAAAATATCCTAAGTGAATGAATTAAAAAGAAGAATAAGAAAAATTCACATTATAATACTAAATGCAACTCTTAAAAGCACAGCCCTCAGTAAAATAACAGCATATAAAATTATCCGTTTTTGTTTTCTATTGTTGAAAATTTTACGAGTATAAAAATTTTATTAGGAGCATATAACATTCAGACAGACCTTCTTGCTTATTTGTTGAAATTTGATTAAATGGTAAATATTTAAGGATTCCAATAAAGGATAATTTTCTAGAGTTTTTGCAGGTGCAAGGAATTTAAGAATTGGCCTAAACCAGAGGATCATCATAACTACAAGCCTTACCTTAAAAATACCAGCTATGGACAGCGTTAAACTAGATGTTTTTGCTAATACTAAAAATTCACTAACTTCCATGCAAAATGCCAAAAATGCTCCAGCGCTGATTTTGAAGACATTCATATATATTTCGGTCTTTGTGTTTGCAGGTAAATTTGCCAATACATGTAATAGTTGTTCACCTAAATGCCAGCACAAAACAACACATACATATAATATCTAATTTTGGGGAGAAAATGCGACTAATTACCTTCAAAAGTGACGAGAAATGGTATTAAAGCAAAAACCATCCACGGTTGCATGTGATATATCATATCGATAGGATTATGGAGACCCAACTTGGATTTCTGCATAACGAATTGAGCCAAACTCCAACGTATACCGCCGCTTAGTGATGCCACCAGTATGAAAATGAAACCCAAAGCATCAAATTGTGTTGACTTATAAGTAAACATGAACAGACCCATTGCTATCAGACTTACAATGGATACCAATGACCAACTCTGCAAACACAAGTATTATAAAAAATATGTCAGAAAAGTGATAATAAAACTTACCTTCTTTTCCAAGCCCAAAAGTATAGCAAAAAATAATATAAAGACTATGGTTGATGACTTGGTCATTGTGTAAAGGGAAATGGGTACTAGCTCTAGTCCCCAATTGGAGAAGCCAATATCTATGCCACTGGCCAGGCCCGTCGGTGCTATTTTACGTACCGATAAACGCCAATCCAATTGTATTCGGCTTTTGCCGCTATAGCAGCGATAAAATGTACGCACGCATGAGGCCAACAATAGCTTAAGTACTAAATGATAGCATACTATGCTTAAGGGAAACTTCAGTTCTCGTATTAAAGCCTTTTGATAGAATGTGAGAAATATTGATAATGTCAGATACAGTAATATGGTGGCAAGGGAGCCAATAGCCATTTGCATGAAGCGGGAATTTTTTAAACGACTCGTCAACGTATTGGTGCGTAATCCATCAGAGCACCCACTGTTGCCTTGACTTACGTCGCACGACATATTTAACCCACCACTTGAATTGTTGTCGTTAGTTCCTTCAATATTCGTTTGGTATCGAAGACATTGCTCGGCGCCCAATTCAATTTCCTCATTGTCGTCGTCATTGTCCGAATACAAGCGATGCTGATTGAGTTCCTCTTGTGTATTAAGGCGGGCATATTTATGATTTTCATAACGACCTTGCGACATGATAATTCTTACTATATATAATTAAATGTTTTCCACCAAATTTGATCAGTTATGCATTCCCGTTAGCGCTGACTATTGTGTGCGTTGGGTTTAACAGAGATGTGGGTGTGTTGGTTTACATATACTTTCCACCTGTATTGACTTTAGCTGTTGCCGCTGCTCCCCTCCACGTGGTTTTTATTGAAGTGAATCTTGTATGTTCTTCACATATAATCACTCATAAAAATGCATGCGTTCTTGCAATATCATTATTCTGTAATACTCCTTTCCATTTAACTGATTAACAAGTAATGCATTAACATGCAAATATATTTGTTTACATTGCATACATTTGCAATGACTTTTTTATGTATGTTTGTACTAATAACTGTATAATTTAATTTTCTTACTTTGGCATATTAATTATATTAATAATTATTTAACATTTTACCAGTCTTTTAAAATGGAATTTTCGTTTCTTTGGCAAATTTTAATTGAAACTACTTCTCCATATGGAATGATAATAAATAGTTTTCAATATACACAAATATCTCAACTGTTGACGCAGGCACACCATGCTAGTGATAATTTATGTACACATCTTAGTTCTAGTCAATCGAAATCAAACGAAATATAATTAGCAAAAGAGGAAATTTTCAGACAAATATATATTATATAAACAACTAAAGGCCAAAACCGAATTCGTGCAAGCACTAGTCTGCAATTTGTCATGCAGGGTTGTATGTTTGCATTATTAGTGAATTGTGGAAATTATAGCTTGCCTTTTTATACATCCCTGTGTAAGTAAAACATATGCTTATGCACATAAAGCTAAGAAGTTAAATATGTAAATATTTTATTCTATCGTGTTAAAATAATAATAATTAATTATAATTTGATCTGAATGATCATCTTACTGCAGCAATGCAATACAAAGCATGCATTTTGCAGAGACTTCTAAAATGTAGGGATCGATTTATAACCAGTATATAACACAAGTCAGCGTAACAAGTAAAATCTTATGATATTTGTAAATTTGGGATGTATGAATTGACAATTGAATTTTGAGTTTATGCCGGCAAAATTTAAGAGAGCGACACGCTCTTTCTAATTTTAGAAGTATCTATCTCTGTTTTACGTTTCAGCATAACTGCCCCGGTTTATTTGACATTTTGTGAAAAAAAATTTGTTCAATTTGGTAAATACCCCAATTAGTAATATTATGGTATATAAAGTGATCTATGACGGCAACTGCTTATTAAATAGCTGTTGCTTTGTGACTGAGTTGGTAATTAAGTTTTTGCGCATTAGTTTTTCATAACAACCACACAGAGTTTTAATTTTTACCTGGAATTTATAGGAAAAGTTTAACAAATTAAAATGAATATAAGAAACATACAACAAGAATTTGCTGCGAATAGCGGATATGAAGATAACATAATATGGGATCAGTAAGTTTTTTTGAAAATTTTAATTTTATATATTGTGGAGTTTATTTTAAGGAAGCAATTTATATATATGTGTAATTATATATATATTTTTATTGATCAGTTTAAGGGCAGATCAAAAAGACTATTTGGAAAGAAAAATTAAGCACCTGATACCGGATCAAGAGAATGGGAACTCAGCAATTGTAAAAATGCGTAGTGATCTGTTGGAAAGTGTTTGGGCCCAAAGTAATTACATAACTACACTATATAGCTATTGTAAATATATTGATAGTGATTGTCTGGTTAATTATAGGGAAATATACAAATGGCGTATCAATGACTTCCATTTTTTATGTAATAGTCACCAACGAAACCCACTTGAGCAGTGTATTAGATTCAACAAAATATTCTATACATCCGGTTTTTCGTACCCAAAAATGCACCCGTAAGTATTCTAGTATTATTACAAACTATACGAAATTGAAACGGTTGCTGTGGTTTGCTTGATTAGTTAAAAATGGTGATAGCTCGGGTTGTTGCATGATTTTTGTTGATGAAACTGGTCGCGTTTATCAAGATTGGCACTCGTATGTAAACGACAATGTTTTACCGCCGGGTATAATGGTGGCGCCACGTAATGGTGTATATAATTTTGATGATAATAATAACGTTGAATTATATGAAAAGACTACACCAAATGGAGAATTAGGAGCCCGAATTATGCAGTCTGTTGGGAAAGGAATGGCTTGTTTAGGTTTGGGTGCAGCTTTGGTACCAGTAGCAGGTTTATGTTTACCTGTGGCAGCACCTTTAATAGCTGCTTCAAGTTCAATATGTGGTGTAGCGGGTACTTTTTCTGGAATCACGTCTGTTAGGAATTTATTAGATCGAAGTAAACATGAGCAGTCTATTAAAATTAGCGATCGTCAAGCTATAGGTAGTTGGTTGGGTGTTCTAGGTGCTGGAATTGGGGTAAGCGCATTGGGTGCCACAAAAGTAATGACATCTATGGCGACGGCTGGTAAAACAACAGCGGTAAATAAAATATAAAAATCCAGTTATAAATTCATCTGTACCTCAAATAATAATAATAATTATTATAGGGTTTGGAAGCCATGGTAAATGCTTTAAATGTTACATCCATTGTAATCTCCGGCGCCGGGGTCTCAAAAGGTATTTTGGATTTAATAGCGGTAAGTCACATGTAGAATTAACATATTAGTTGAATGTGTCTTTTATTATGGAAATAAATAAAAAAAAATTAGAAACAACTGGATGGTGAAGATATGGAAACCATAGAGGTGGTACAATTGGCAGCCTCTCTCGTTTTATTCACACATTCTCTTTACAATTTTCAAATGGCTTCAAGAATTGTGGAGGATGCCCGGAGCGGATACATTCAAGACTATCGTCAGTCGCTAAGTAGTCGGCAAAAGTAAGTTTCCGCATAAATATCACAAAAAAAAAACTTATGTTACGAAAAAGTGCACGTGGTGGCTTATCATTTTAGAAAAATGTTTGAAAAACTCTCCAAAGAAACCATGCGCATACGTGGCAGTGAGCAAGGGAAAATTGACATTATACGCAATATCAACGAAATACCAGATCGACAATATTTAAATGATTTATACAAGATCAACAAACCGTTAAATCAAAAGAATGTGCGACCGGCATTTGCCTCGAAACAACAATCCGGCATAGTTTTGAATGATCAGGTGTCTGTGGACACAAGTGTTTTAAGGCAAAGTGTCCAACATAATCAAGGTCCGAATGTATTAGAATCGGTAACTAATACTATACCGCAAACTAAAACTGGAACAGAAGGTCCGCAAAGTTACACGGCTACCAAAGCAGCTCGCTTTTTGTTCTCTCCAGCTCAAGGGAATCACGCAACAAATGAATATGAAAATGAAACAACACCATCACATAATATGCCTGATGGACTTGGAGTTTATGTTAATATTCTGAACACAGGCATACAAATCGGAACAAAACTATATGAAGGGAAATTCTTTGAACGAGTATTGGATCCAGAAGGTTTACGCGGTCTTATAGCGCACATTTATGACCAAGTTGGACAGGCAATACTAGACTTCTTTTTGCAAATAACTCAAAAATTTGTGAACGAGAAAATGCCACAAATTCGAATAGTCATCAGCACTGAATCAATTTTATACAAAATTTATGCATATTGCAGAAAGAAATACGAAAACAATTTAACTCTTGATTTTCTGAAAACGAAATTTAACGAAATTTTGCGAATGCTTATAAAAGACGTCGAATCGATGAACCCCAGAAATGATGGCACTCGCACAATGTGCCCCAAATGTTCGGGTAGTTACTCTGTTATAAACTTGTGAATATTTTTATTTATGTTTTTTTCTGCGATGAGCTCAATAAGTGCAATTAATCCACACCCAATTTTACATATTCTTAAAATTTAACAAAAATTCGTTTGCATGATAATGAATAAATAACAATTTGTCATGGAAACAAGTGTTGCCATGTTATTAAAATTGTAAGTTCGATTAATCCTTATTGTGAATGCATTGAAAAATATTTATAGAAACATTTAAGAGTTGAGTTATATTATGAGATATTAAATAAGTTTATTTGTTTTACTTATTTTTTCTTGATTATATAATCACATATATCTTGAGTTTTAGAAAAAAAAATGTCATTTCTTTGATAATGAAGAGTTTGCCAAGTGTTGCCATATTATTAAAACTGAAGTTGATATTGCTGGCAATTCTCTATTATATAAATTGCCACCACTATTGCTAACGATAACAAAACATTGTAAAATTATGTTTCGATGGTTGAAGCTAATATTAAAATTAAATTTGTTTCTGTGGTTATTCATATTCATTTATTCAACTATAAACGCCACCTTAACACATTGTGCCATTATAGAACAATGTCCCGAAAGCAATGTGCTAACGATACGACAACAAACCGAAAATTATGAGGTGTCGTTAATATTGTATTATACTAGCTGGAGTGAAGAGAGTGCGGAGGCGCGTAACATAATTAATGATGTGGCGCATTACTACAGTGATTATGTGCATTTTGCAACAATTGATTGTTGGCATTTAGCTTGCAATTGTACACGTACTTACAATACACCAATAGGTAGCGGTTCACCACATAAATGGCCAACGTTAATGTTGTATTATGGCTCCAAAAGGCATATACAATTGGAGTATCATGGCGAATGGTCCTTTGCAGCTCTGAGCCGGTTTATAAATAATGCACTAAAACCCCTGGAGCGTATACATAGCATTGTTGAATTGATGAATATAAGTAGGGAAGCTGATGCTGTTATTATGGGTATATTTAAGAGTCCGCCAAGTTATGAATATAAACAATATACGGTGGCAGCTTTAAAATGGTTAGAAACTGATCCATTGCGTTGCTACCGCTTTACAGTGAGCTTTGATCAAACCATATTAAACGAATTGCTAAATGTACAAAGAAAATCCCTACCATTTCTAGCATATGTGAATGGAGACGTAAACAATGTAAAGGTGTTTAATATAAATGAGCAGCTAATATTCAATGCTACAAATATTGTTCAATGGTTGCAATATGAATTGAAAGGTGCTAAGCGGGCACTGTACGGTTACAGTACACCAATTAGTTTAGCTGGGAAATTAAAATATGGACCCGTACTCGCTGTATTTCCAAATAATAGAAATTTTTATCAATTAATGGAAACGGTTATGGATGATAAAGGTAATAAAAAATGGTCACATTTGGTAAATTTATGCAAGACAATCAATAACAACAACCACAACAAAATGAATGGAATCAAGAAGAATTTGAAGAATCAACTGAAAGTGTTTGAAAGGTTGCATACTCAACAAAGTACCGTTTGTTATCTCATTTATGATTATGTGCAACCCTGGTATTTAAGGTATTACTATGAAATGAACAAATTTTTGAAAGATTTATACCAAAAAATTGCCCAACATTCGGGAGCTGCTCTAATGCAATCGCCCGAATTGGACATGCAAACGTTATATGAACAAATGAAATGTCTGGAGAGTTATGATTACAATATGCCACCATTACGAATTGCCATAAGCCAATATATACAGCATAACATTAATCACTGGCAACAGCATGCAAAACATAATCGTTCTGTGTCAGTGGTTATTATGGACAAGGATAAATATCCCGACTATTTGGAATCCTTAGACATACCTATCAACACACACAATTTGGCGACAGTTTTTTTGGTAGACAATGAGAAAGAAAGCATCTATGTTATGACCGAAATGTTTAGTGTCAAGACGTTAAGTGAATTTCTGCAAAACTTCTTTCACAACAATTTAAATGCATACCACAGGTCGGCGGTTATAAGCCAGCAGCAGTCATTGAAGCGACTGAATAGTGAAAATTACTTGCGATTAAAGGAATTGACGCGTTTTATGTTTTTCAATCAACTGCATCAATATAATGTAACAACGGTTACTTTATTATATAATCCGTCCTGTGCTTTGTGTGCCAATTTACAAAACACATTCCTACAATTGGCCGTCATTCTACGTCAACAACAACAATATATACGTTTCGTACGCATCAATGTACAGACGAACGACTTGCCGTGGCAATTCGTTATGACAGCTTATCCGGCTTTGTTAGTATTTTCCAAAGAAAGTTACTCCGATTCACGTTTATTTCCCATGTACTTGCAACCAAATGTACGTAATGTATTGGCATTTATATTGGCTCAAATGCCGGCTGTAGATAAATTGAAATTGACTGTAGCCATATGTGAGAGTAATGCTTTACCGCTGTCGCAAGAGAGTTGCTGGCAATTTGTGAATAATCTAATTATGCAACATATTGGACAGCATTTACATTACTGGCAAATGTTTGAAGTGGAGCGCAATGCAATTTTTAAGCGTCTCAGTGCCTTTAAAGATTTGAGTTTGGATATTCAACGCAATTTAAGACTGTTATAAACCAAATTAAATATAGAGTTAATTACAATTTAATAATAAAAACAATTTTCTTTAAACTAAACCAATCCAATCCTAGAAGCCGAGTATATTCGCTTTATTTCCAAAACTTGTACTTGCAAGATGTACGCGAAGGCGTTAAATGTGTATATCAGAGACGGCATTTAACAAATAGGAAGCCTAAGTATACCTTAAGTTTCGGATGCTCCCCAAAAAAACTGCAGCACCACGTTTACATGGTGCTGCAAATATTACCTTAATTTCAAAATGTTGAACCTCCCATGTTAAATGAAACCGTGAGTGCTTGCTATATATATATGACGTTTTATTTCAAAATAAAGCTCATAATGAAACATTCATAATTTAAATTTTTTAATTGTTTTTGCCTAATAACAGTAAACAAACAAGCAGCGCATACCGTTACTAAAGCCTCAGCAGACTTTCAAATGAGAAACATTTTTGATGTAAACACAGTTTACCCGTTCATTTTACGGAACCTAAAAAGAGAAAAAAAAGTATTTATATAAGTCAGGGTTATACAAAATTGAATAATTGATTGATTCTAATTGAATGAAGATATCAGGTAAAGTAATTGTTTTCATTATAAATCAAAGAGATTCGTTCTATATATAACATCATTTAGTAATTTATATGAATTTTTAATTATACTTGCATATTTACCTAAATATATTGCAGAAATTGCACGAGCAGACATCCTTCTGAAACAATCAAATCTATAAAAAACTAAAAAATGGGGAAAAAAATGGAAAGAAAATGCATGCGATTGTATCCAAAATCTGGGGAATTATAATTATTTATCATTCCAAACACTTTTCTGTTTTTCACTTCACTACTTCTAAACAAAATTAATCAAATAAGCAAACTGAAGACGGACGCACACAATTTATATAATGCCGATTTTGTTGGCAATGTCCAAAGCATCGTAATCTCGCGCCAAACGTACATAAGCCTTCTTTTGACCATCGGGTCTAATCAAAATATTGACCTTGGCCACTTTAATGTCATACAGCTTGCGTACGGCAGCTCGTACATGATTCTTGTTGGCACGCAAATGTGTTAAAAATACCAAAGTGTTGTTGTCTTCGATTTTTTTCATGGCGGCCTCAGTGGTCAATGGATATTTAATTATATTGTACGCATCCATACTGTAGTGGAAAAAAATTTATTTTTATTAGTTTTGATTATAAATTTTGCAGGCATACTTACCGATTTCTAGTTGGAACTGATTTTCTGGGATATTTAGGTTTGCGTGGCAATTTCAAAGTTTTGGGCCTGTGAAAGTGTACACTGGTACGTATCTTGCGTGTACGCGTTCCAAAGGCCCCTTTAATTATCTATAATGTACGAGGAGACATCTTATGAAATTCAATGAATTCCTAGTCATTCCAATTATTTACCTTTGTCTGGGCTTTTTTAGCTTTTAAGAGAGCCACAGCTTTAGCTTTGGCGGTACCTTTTTGCACTTTGACTGCTGGTTTGGCAACAACCGGTTTCTTTCCCTTGGCCTTGGCAGCCGCCCTAGTCTTTGCTAAGGATTTAGCAACAGCTGATTGGGGCTTCTTTGCAGCAACCGCCTTCTTTTTAGCATCCTTAGTTTTAGGTTTAGCCTTAGGAGCTGCAGCAGCAGGAGCAGGAGCAGGAGTAGGCTTTTTTTCGGGTGCCGCTTTTTTGGTTACGGGTTTTTTCGCTGGTGGAGCAGGTGCTGGTGTCGGTGCAGGTTTTTTAGCGGCTGTAGTTTTTTTGGCAGCCGTTGGTGCGCCTGAACCTGACGGTTTGGCCGTGGGTGTTTTAGTACTGCTGGTACTGGTCCCCGAAGTGCTTGAACTCTTTTTCTCTGGCTTCTTTTCACCAGATTTAGCTGAAATTACAAACGGACAAATGGAAAAGGTTTCATTATAGTTGTGTTAAATAATTTTATACTATTTATAAGCAACTTTTTTTTTGACGGTGATACCTCAAATTAAAACCAACATTATTATTATATTTATGAAACTACTTTCACACACATGCAAATTGTTTTTTTATAGGTACAACCGCGTGGCTTATGATTTTGCTGTGTTTATGTTTCTCTTTAAAATCTATTTACGTACAACACTTCAAACACTGGATTATTTATAATAATTCAAGTCATTATATGGCTTTTAAACCATTTCTTATTATTATTTATTTATTTTAATAAACTCACCAGGTTTCTCCGCAGGCTTTTTCGGTGGCATTTTGCAAAGAAAAGGAATAAGAAGAGGAATTGTATTTGTAAAAAGGAAATAGAATATTAGGAAATATTCGGAAAGTTAAGCAATGTTGTTTCATTTTCGGCTTCATAAAAAGTCTTTAATTGGTTGCAAAATTTAGTCTTTTACAGTTTTTTTAAAAATGCGGCCAAGTTAAAACGCTTGCTATAGTTAAAAGTTGCTCATTCCTTTCTTAATTTCTTATGTTAGAGCGGAAGGAAATTGTGTGTTAATACTAAAAAATGCAACTGTGGCTTTACTTTTATAATTGAAATATAATGTGCTGATCTTTGTTAAATTCTTATAATTCAATAAGTTATCATTTAATTTAACAACATAATAATTAATGGCAGTGTGCTTAATTGTTATTAAACTAGCAGAATTATATGGTAATTTATTATATATTGCTTGATGATAATTGTGTATGGTTTTGTAAGAACACATTACATACAATATTGTTTGAAAGAAAGTAGTGAATTTAAGAATAATATTACATAATATTGTGCAATTTATAGGGGTCTTACTTATGATTTTGTGGTCATTGGAGACTTTGCATTTGCTTCCCTGAGTTAAAGTTCAAATGCTATGCATTTTGCGAATGCATTAATTTCAGATGGAAAGCTTTAATGATGTTTTAACTTGTTACAAATTTTACTGGAAAAGAAAAAAAACTTGATATACTAATAAATTTAATGGATAGTTTAGGTACGTACAGAGTAGTAAACCGTGAAGCAATTAACAATTTTTTTATGTATGCTTTCCTGTTAATATATTACTAAGAATACATTATGTGAGGTTATGCATTTATACACATCTGGTGCAATACAAATTTTATACTTTGCTTTGGCCTTAAGGAATATAAATTCATTTATAAAATATTTAATAATATAAATTTTTTTTTGACGTTTTAGTAAAAGCAGGAACAACAACAACAACAATAATAATAACAAATAAAGACTCTCCCATCTGAAGTAATAGATGTAGCAACAATTACAATTATAATAATAACAACAACAACAACAATACTTTTATCGGATATTTAAGACCGTCTCCTATTATGAAGATAATGATCCAAGCATTAATCCTTTGCGATGACATTGATTTATTTAAAAGAGGTACTTAAAATTCGCTCCAAGCCAAGAATATATGAACTAATTAAATTTTCTTTTACAATCTTTCTGCATTAACAAATAGCACGCGTCGTTTCAGACAGGCGAGCACAGTTAATTCTATATATAATATAAGCGAATATAGTAGTATTAGCAGTTAATAAAGCACCTGTGTTCCAACATGCAAGTTATGTATTGTACATAAACAGAGAGGGTATAAAAACACATAATACATAGTACACTACAGCATAGGCCATATAAAGGCGATGTTATTGTATTCAAAAAATCACTCAACCAACAAATAAAAAACACGCCAGCAGAACTATCGCGAACACTAACAAAGTTTGAATAAATTTTCAAAGTTTCTTGGTTGAAATAGTTTAAATAAATGTCTAAGCAAATAAACATCTAGTAGAACTACGACGGTACTGTTTAGTGAAAAGTTCAAATTATAAAACAACAACAACAACAACCGTTTTGACCAGAAAATGTGTGCATTTATAGTAATTACATATCGCTGCATATTGCAGGATTAAAGCACTCGATTTAATCAATTTGTTGTTGCTTTTTTTAAAAATTAATTTATAACATCATTCATCACAACCAGTGCAGCATGCTAAAGTGGGAAAGTTTATAGGATAATAAAAGCAGTTATATTTAATGAACAATGTGGCTACCCCATACATACAGACATCATATATATGTAAATGTGTGTTTGGTATTCAATTGGCGAATTTATTACTTATAAAGATCTGTTATAAAACGATTGCTTGGAAAATGTTACTGCTGAAAAAATTATGTAAAAAAAAACAACAAAAATCGGGTAAGAGATTATTTCTTTAATTACATTATAAAATTATGTGTAAGGTTCGAAGGGGTTAAATTGAAAGCGACTTAAGTTCAAACAATTGTAATTTTGAAAAATTACAAAGATATAGAATTATAGTTTATATGATTTCTGAATCTGTCAAGTCAAGTCTATTCATAGATTAACTCATCCAACTGGTGAGGAGTTCATCTATCCATCTATCCATAGTCCAATGATTTGTACAATATTTTATTTATTTGTCTATTAGTCTTTAGTCCTCTGTTAACCCATGACATCTACTGTCCGTCTATTCCTTCCTTAGTTCATTTATTGGCCCATTAAGCCCTCTAATCATATTTTAGCTCATCTCCACATATTGATCCTTTAGTCCGTCTACCTTTCTACCTGTTTCGACGCTACAATATTTATTAAAGCATATGCATTAAAAATACATTTTAGCAAAAAAAAAGAAAAAGGAAAAAAATCATTTTATATTATTTGTATGTGTTGGGTAAACGGTGGTATTATCCCCTACCCACCCCTATTATTATATTTATGTTTATCATGTAACACTTGAATTTTAAGTATAATGTTGAAATTTTCGAGTAATGTTATTTTAAGCAAGCGGCTTTGATTGGTCAATTTATATTGAAACGCACACACATACACACACACACACACACACACACACAATATATATTTTTATATGTATATTGTTATTATGGGATACAAGTCACGACTATTGTACTTGGCTGAAAGTTATCCAGCATAAGGATTACTACGGTATATACACCCGCACACCCACACACACACACATATGCACACACACTTCTCTTGACATTTTACCTTCTTTTACTGTAAATAGTTGTCCTCCTACCTCCAAAAGAAAAAAACACAAAAAAAAAAAACAAATCTGTGGCATGTTGTACTTTCATTGTGAGTGTGAGTTTCCATGTGTTCACGAAATTGTTACAAACGGCCGAAATGTTGGTTTTTTTTTTTAAATTCCTGAACTGATGTTGTTGTTATAATGAACCAATTTTGATGATCGTTTCGCATTTTATCTACAGTTTTTTTATAAACCTTCCATATAAGTTACCAAGGTATACTAAGTTTGTCATTTCATTGGCAGTAGTCAGTCGGTGTGTATGTCTGTTGTTGGCATTCTCACGATCGTAAATTTTAAGATATTGAGCTGAAATTTTGTACAGACCAATTTCTCTACGCACATCGCTTCTTGAATTGGGAAAAATCGGTTAAGAGTCACGCCCACAATCGAGAAAAAACCTATTTATCTAACTTAAAAATTTATCTATGAAGTTGAAATTTGGTATTTATATATATCATTGTACCAATCATGTATGTGCCAAAAAATGGGCGTGGTTAGACGCCCACAATGGACAAAAATCGATTTATCTGCCACAAAAATTCACTGAAGAAATTGAAATTTTTATATTTACCCCATTCATCGGTGTGCTCGTATAATAGACACGCCCACAATTTACAAAAAAACCATTCTCAGCATAAAAATCGACTTGCAAGCTGAAACGTAATACAAACACGATTAGAGGGCGTAATTAGTGAACCTGCCTCGCCCACTATTTGTATATAGATAAGAAGGGTATATAAGATTGGACCGAAACACAATTTAAAATTTGTTACTTTTCGTTTTTTGTTTAGGGAAGAGATACTCACACTTAATATCCATCGGCCTCAGTTATGGTTTTATTATGGTTTTGGTTTCGGTGCTTTATGCTGTTTTTGTGCATATTTTGAAATTGTCGTTATTTTTTTTCCGTTTTTCTGTTTTAAAGAAAATTATTGAATAATTTGTTGATCTGCAAACTCATAAATAAAATGATTTGCAAGGTCTCGCTCTTGGTGATGTTGTTATTAGGTGAGATTACAGTCATTTCAAGTTACGACTCTGACTTTGGAATCATCTCTTATACAATTTCATTACACACGCACACACACATATATATACAACCGCACAACATCAATAGATTGACGTTGATCCTCGTATAATTTATGTTGGACCACAACAAGCATCTGCCCCGTCTATTATGCAGCATTTTTGTACTTGTACTTGTGTCATGTGAAACATGTTGAAAAACATATAAAATAAAATGCCAAGAAAAAAGGCACAAAGGAAGACCCTTGTTTAGACAACAATTTGTGTGGATAATAATTGAGCCAGGATTTACTGGGTATGCTTTTAAAGAGTTGAGTAAAATTTCTGCAAAAATCACATATTCACCAAATCCCTGACACGTTATGGCAACTAAAATGGAAATTGATAAATAGCCAACCCACATGTGCGAGTACGTCTGCATACGGAACTGGTTGTTATGTTCCCTGTATTCCTTATAAGACAAATAATTGTTAATTGTTTGACCAGAACGTAATTCGTTTACGATATTTATATTTATATTTATAATATAATTATTAAAGTGGTCTAAGGGGGGCTACTTAATTTTTCCAAAAACATTAAACTTTCTAAAAATGATTGCTTTTTCCAACAAAGACATAACAATTTTGTATTTTGAACACGAACGCACCCTTGAACGTTTTTCATGATGTGTCAACGGCAAAGTGTCAGTCTAGGTTGAGATTTTTATTTTGATAAAGTTTATAAACGAACAATGTTTAAAAATTACGTTAAATTATTAACGCAATTTCAAGTAGGTGGTCGCAACTTTAAAAGCGTCCCCCCGGTGGGTCAGTAAAACAAAGCATCGATCGAAGTGCGACAATTATGGCAGCCAATAGGGCTTCCGTTCTAAATGAGGCGAATCAGTTCATTTTAGACCTTTCACAGGCAAATTTGGGAATCTTTGAAAACGTGTTTTGGTAAAATTTACATAAATACTTTATCTTATATATTTATAAGATCAAATTAACTCAATAACTAAACTTCCTTGATCATTTGAAGCGATGAAACTTATGTTATGTTATGTTCTTATTGAAAAATCCCTATTACTTTATTAAAAGTGTTGAATCGATCTTTTTGAAAATTTTACTTAGATTTTAAATTTGAAGTTAATTTTGTCGCTACTTATAATGTCATCTTATTCCCACTTTAGTGGGCTTAACAAACCAATTGTTTAGCGCTTTAAAGAGTGACCGTACAGACAGACATGGTTAGGTCGATGCTGATTCAAAGTATATCCTTTTTCAGTTTGTGGCATTGTGGGCGGGTTCAATTTAAATACCAACTCAACTCATTTTTGAAACCAAAGAAAGTGTTTACCACAGACCACATAGGTATCAAGTCGAATTCTGCGCTGTATACGATTTTTCTCAAATTCAAACCGATTGGTTTAGATTTTAGGTTTTTTTTTAAGTGGGATTTTTCAATACTTTACCTCGATCGTGGATTTCCTATAAAGGATTGTAAGGTGTCTGGATAATGCAGATAATTGAGTTAAACTCATTTTAATAGCATGTTGCATTCACAACTTATGCCATGTCATAGGTTAACGTAACACCTACATGCCAGCCCAACAATCATAACTTACATTGTGTGCATTGGTTGGTAAGAGAGTGAATAAAAATGCGTGAAAAAGGTACTTAAAGTAAAATTATACTTGGTTCAAGTCTATTCCTCTTTTGCGCGTTCATCCTTCTTCAATGTTGCAATCAATGCTCATAATCTTATACTGGGAGGAGAATACTGTTGTGCTCACACTTGTATTTGTCTGTATATTTATGAATACAACGCAGCGAAATGAAATCTTTATCAACATTACAATATAATTAGCCATGCTTCAATTTCACACTCTTCTGCGAACAGACACACGTGGATTATATGAATCTGCCAGCTATTAGATGTTTCACGTATGACCGCGAGAAACAAAAGTGAAACTGGAAGGTTGTAACAAGAATTGCGGATATCTTCTCTCTAAATACCATGAGATGCAGTTTACATTTGTATTACATAAATATTTTGCTTAGCAAAGCTTATCTGCCCGAATCTCTTAGGGAATCTTGAGAATTATGACTTTCGGAATATATTCAAATATTTCTTTGATCGATTTTCAACTCAGCTAACTTTTCTTTACAAAACTTTATTAAGAAATATTAAAAATTACAAAATCATCATCATACCGAAAAAATCTTTGAAAACTACGAAGATTTCTGGAAAGTTTGGAATCGATTTGTGTTTTCTAGGGACCAAGAGAGTGACCGGATAGACAGACATGATCTAACGATCAATTCAGTACTCGATGCTGATTCAAAGTGAATTCTTTTTCAACTTTTTCGGCATTGGGGGCGTGTTCAATTTTAATACCAACAAGCGTACGAAAACTACCTATCCTTCTACCAAGTTTAGAAACTCGAGTAAAGTAGTAAACTCTAGAGTTTATGTAGAAGATATAAAAATTCACTAAATGCATCCACACACACACACACACATACACTCTCTCAGACTATTTGCAATCACATTATTTTTATCTTTTCTCAAAAAAAAAAGAACTTTTTAGACGAATACTTCTAAACTCCACCTGCACCAAATCAGGTGTTTAAGCATTTTTGTTGTTGGTTTTTTTTATAACAAGTTAAGTCGTTCAAGTGGTAAAAAAAGAAAAAGGAAGAACAAAAAAAATTATAGTGAACAAGGTGAACATTGATTTTTTATAAAACGGACGTACCGACAGACGTACATATTGTATATAAATGGTTGTTGGTATAAGGAGGTATTTAAGGTTAAGGCCTTTTACTATGCCTAAGCGTAGTTATAATATTTATAAACATATACACAGATAAGTATTTATACTCGTTGGTATTCGTATATAAATTTCGTTTCGCATGAGGCGAAAATATAAGGCGGTTACAGTATATTAAGTTAAACCAAAAAAAAAGAAAAATAAGTAACAACGATCAAAAGTTTTAGGTATAGTTGAGAGCATCATTGCACAATCTGAGACAACATACGCACACACACACACACACTTATATAACATAACACATTATATATAAAGCAAGCAATACAATACATCACCAATCCAACAACCTCTGACCGAATTTTATAAGATAAGTATCGGTTAGCGTGCAAATATGCAACGCATACCATTCATTCATGTATAAAAATACATATATATACACACACATATATATAAATTAAGTGTAGTGTTATTGCTTTCTTCGATTATATAAGATTTTTGTAATTTGACGTTTATCTTTACAGTTTACACACCCTCGCTAATCAAACGTTTCAATAAGTTTTCAATCCAAACATTATTACATCTAATATTATTCAATATTATTATGTAGTGGGATATATTTTAAAAGTTTTAACAAATTTAACAGAGCACACTAAACACTTCATTTACACGGTTAATAAGCTAATAACCTTGTGATCCTTCTTCAGTTTTTATTAACCTGTGGAAATATACTTCCACCAATGCTGTCTGTATTTAATAGGAAATACAGAAATGTGTTATAATTCTGTTGAGTTTGAAATTAATATCTGTACATTTTTGTGGACGTATAGACAGGCAAGCTTTCATTATTACAATAGTTTGAAATTAATTTTTCTACATTTTTGCGGCGACCACGAGTATTTTTACTAAAGATACATGTACGAACGTATAGACAGTTAAGCCTTTATCATATAATAAATGATTATTTATATACTGTATGGGATCTTGGACGCGTTCTTCTCTTATCCAACTTTTTGACAAAAAAGCGAGGATATCCTTATTGGAATTTTAGTGCAGTTTGAACCAATTTTTTTTTGCCAATAAGCTTTTATCATTTCAACATCAATTATATGGACAAATTCCATAAATCATTTCTGGTAGATATGGGAAATTGAGAAATGTAATTTTGAAGCGCGCAGCGAAGCGACGCATGTATACGCAAATTAGCTTAAAGTTCAGTTGCCTTGCTGTATCAGTAATTGGCAAGGATAAGTTATCAATTTTTGTTGAATTTTTTTTTTATTTTACACACAATCATGTATATATAAGAAAAATCTATAAAAAGTGAATAAGAATCAAAAACAAGAAAAACAAAAATACTTCACTACTAAACCAGATCATGATCATGAACAAAATCACGCATCTCACGATCAAACAATTACTCTTCAACGTGATTAATTGGGTAGTTTATCCTTTTCTGTTTTTATTTTTTTCGATTTCTGTGATTTTTGGTTTAGTGGTTGCTTTTCGTTTAATTTGTTGTGACTTCATGAAGCTTTCAAGGTTTTTTTTACGCATTAATGCCAAGTAAAGGCACAATGTGCCAACAATAGGTAAATGGTTGCTACGATTAGGCTATTGAGGGTCAAGGGGAAAGCGAATAAAAAGAAACGCATAAAATTGAAACGATAACCGTGCTGTTCGGCCACCCCTGAAGCTACCACATTGGCGGAGGCACCCAATAATGTACCGTTGCCGCCGAAACAAGCACCGAATGCCATCGACCACACCAAAGGACCGATCGGCAATTTCAGTTCCTCAGTTTGGCATAAATTAACCACAATACGGATCATCATCGTCGTTACGGGAACATTATTGAGAAATGCCGAAGCGAGTGCTGTTACCCATATAATTAGCAACATGGCCACCAATAATTGATTTTTTTTATTTACCAGCGCTATGAGACGAAACACAAAATTGCCAATCACATCAATTAAGCCCAGGTTAGTTAGAGATTCCATCAGTATAAACAAGCAGGCAAAGAACAGTAATGTTGACCATTCCATTCGAGCTAACACAGCATCAATATCTTCTTCATCGGCAATGATTAGCAGTAATAAAGCACCGAGCAATGCACTCCAGCCGAGAGGGATATGTCGCACATTGGGTATAGCGTGCATACAAAAGAGAATAACAACGAATGCAAAAGCAATGGTCGCCTTAATCAATAGAGCCTTATTCCTGATGGGATAGTTGGCTTTCATTTGCGCCAAAGTCTCCTCAAATTTCATATCTTCTCGTGCACCTTCCTTCTGCTTGGATTGTAATTTCTCCTTCAATGCTTCCGCCTTTTTATATAAAGTATTTTGTACAATTTCCTCATCGGTGGTGGTGGGTGCCATATGTTGAGCGGCACGTTCCCAAACAATGATTTGATGGCGTATAGCTTCAATTTCGAGCGATTCTTTATTCATGAAATGTTTGATATTGCGATACGTTAAGCGGACTTGCAAGGCGACGGTCAATAGACTGATGAAAACACCTGGCGCCATATGAGCAATGAAATTGCCAAAATTAACACTTCCCGAATTTTCTACATATGGATTGGTCATAATGATAATGTTGGGCGGATCACCAATGGGCGTAAGAGCTGCACCAATATTCGAAGCTACTACCATGCTCATTAGAACGATTACTGGATTCAAGTTGGTGACCTCACATAGGCGTATTGTGACTGGAGTCATTAGTAACATCATTGTTACATTATCCAAAATGGCGGATAAAATGGCATTACTGGCGCATAGTACTGCAATCATAACCCATAAATTCCCTTTGGCCACTTGAAATGCGAATACAGCCAAGAAATCGAAAACGCCAGATTCCGAAAGAATGCCCACCAAAACCATCATACCAAAGAGTAACATTAAAGTCTCTACATTTATCCATTCGATGATGACATTAATACTTGGCCGACTACCCATTCCAGCCAAAATCCCAATGGCCAAGGTGGCAGCGACTAGCGAAGCTAAAGTGCGATTAATCACTTCCCAAATGATGAAGGCATACAGAAATATTAAAAGCACCACACCAAAAGCAATACCCCAACGTTTGTCTATGGGGGACTGATCAATTGACACCTTAATGGATATATAATCTGGAATATTTGTATGCATCCTTAGGTAAACTTTAAACTTCACTTTGCTATATCTTAATTCAGACAAGTCTTTGTTCAATTTTACATCCAAATAATGATTGGTTGACTTGGCATATCTCATAGGTTGAGTCGTTTTAATCATTACTGACCATTGCTTAGACAGGGGGACCATTTTTCTTTGGTTTTCTTCTACATACATTTGTAAAAACAATTGCGGCCGACGAGTTGGCGGCTTCACAGATAGGTCTTGAGTATCAAGAAAGGGTCCTCTTACTTCTACCCCTATATCGTGTTTAACTTTGTTTACTTTTACACGATAATCTTTCGTTTCATTCGGCGGCACCGCTAATATATGCTCTTCATTGATATATTCTCGATTTAGCATTAGGCAAAAAGTATATATACACCATATAATTAATAATAGAGTAATTATAATATAATTGCGGATTAAGATGGCCTTGCTTTTATTTTTGGCTTCTGGGTCCTGTGCTTCATCTGGTGCATTTATATGTACTTGTTTTTTAGCTTTTACAGCTGATGTTCCTGGTGGAGGTTCACCAAAATCATCTAAGGGTAAATCGTCTTCAATCAAATTAGTGCGAGAGGTTCCACCACGTAAACGGCGTAAACGTTTCAATCTATTCTCAGGGGATCGTTTAAACGCTGTACCTAAATCGGACTCCATTTTTCCTTTAATAAAACCCAAATTAGATATATTTATAAATTAATAGCACTAAAAAAATTTTCGTTATTCCGTGTGTCTATATTTTAGAAATAATAATTGTGACTAAATTTCGAATTATTTTCAATACTTATCGATATTTTTAAATAAGTCAGAGACTTGAGAAAAGAATGTTTAATAATAAAATTTGGTTTGGGCCAAATTTTGAATACTCTCAACCGCTATAATAAAGTCCTTTCTGTATTGTGCATTTATAATTATATTAGGGCTTCATAAAATGTAAAATTTGGTTCGGGACGAAACTTGGATACCCAATATCATGTGGCCAGATTACTTAGATTGTGGAAAGCGTCTTAATGGAACAACGCTTAAGATACCTTCTCTGAACTTTGCCTTTAAGTGTTTCAATCAATTTTGAACAATTTTAATGGTTTTCGCGGTTTTATTATCGGTGTAATATTTATACCCTCCACCTTAGAGAAGAGGGTATATTAATTCGTTTACAACACATTGAAGGAAGCGTCGGAGACCCCACAAACCATATATATTCTTAATCAGCATGAAAAGAGAAATCGTTTAAGACATGTCCGTCCGTGTGTCCGTCCGTGTGTTTAGTTTTCTTTCTTGTTTAATATTAAAATTTTGAATTTTTTTGGAATTTTCACAGGAATTATATAAAATGTTGAAACCGATGCATTAAAACTTTTTGGCCATATAATATTTAGTATATGTTTTAATGCGCGTTGAAAGCATACATTGCATACATTTGCATACAATATCCTTGGCATAAAGGCCAATTCGGAGGGTATGAAGCAAATTATTGCTTTTGTGCATCATGTTTAAGCTTTTCGCTAAATAATTATTTACACAGAATTCTCTATACAGTGAGCTAGCTTACTAGAGAGTCTGAATGCAGTAGTACAGACATACGTACAGAACACCGTGGGCAATAATCATATTTCACACAACATATTAAGCGTTTCAAACGTATTCAGTACTATTGGAGGAAGAAAAAAGAAAGAGAGAGAGAGAGACACAGGAACGGGTAAAAACATCATTTCATACTTTATTCAATGTTTAAGCTGGCAAATAGACTGACTGGCTGACTTGCAGACATTGCTGTCGAATAAGAAAAACTTTCTGTTTTTATACGCTTTACCACTCGTGGTTAAAAGTATATCAAGTTTGTAAGAATTTTTGTAACTTTTTATTGAGAATCAAAGTCTGAATCTCCTTAATCATGTCCGTCCGTCCAAATATCTGTTGTTAGTCTATGTTTACAAATAATTGGCCACGTTTTGTAAGATATTTTAATAATATTGGGTACAAGGGTATATATAGACCCAAGGACATATACTATTGAATATTAATCAAATTGGATATTTTTGAAACACCTTCCCATGTAACGTCCTTATTTTAAATAAGTCTTTATATGACGAAAATACGAAATACGAAAACTTGATGAAGAATAGTTAATTAGCTTAGTAAGAAATTGTAATAAATTTGAACCCATTTTTAGAATCCCTTTCTATATAACGTTAGTCCACAGAGTGGTATGCCAATGCCTCGAGTTTGTTGTAGCATAATAAGAGATGTAGGGTATTGAATGGTTCGGGTTTGATCGACTATAACACTTTCAAATGTTTGTTTTCTCTTAGCCACATAAAGAGTAATGTGGTGCTATAATTTGTACCTGACTAGAATGCAAAGTAAACATTATTTAGAAGCCAAAGCATTTCTGCTTTACCTTTATATTGAATGCATTTCAAAGGATGTTTATAGAACTAGGATTGCACATACACATATACCATGCATTTATCTGTTAGCAGCAGAATCTCATAACGTGCCATTTTTTTGTATTTTTCTGGTATTTTTTGTTCTTGATATACAATAAATGATGATGATGCGTTCTCAAGTGGCCCTTACTTACTATCCTAAGTATACGCACAATTTTTATTATAAATTTAAATTGCAGAATTTATAATATTCTGGCATCTGTTATTCTGTGCTATATATTTATAGGTTACAGTTTCTCCATTTAGTTACGAGGACATTGTAACACTGGCATACATTAGTAGAGAGAATAATTTAAGTGTAACATTGCTTAAGTATAACATTATTATAACAATTATAAAGAAGAAGGCAGTCTTATATTATGTTGTAACGTCTTGGATTCTTGGTCATTACATATAGACTAACTTTTAAACCTTTGCACGATTCTAAACTTGCGACCACTGACTCAGAATTGCGAAAGTAATTTTTCATAATTCCCAAGCCGTGTTGGTTTGTAAATTTCATCATAATAAAAATGTCAACCTTGACTGATATATTGACTTTGACAGATTATGAAAAACGTTGAATGAATGCATTCCTATTAGAATACAAAATTGTTAGGTCCCCGTTGAAAAGCCCATTATGTTCATCATGCTTCAGTTTTATTGACATTTTTACTATAAATCTAGAATATTTTGTTGTTCACTTTAGTAAGTAAAAGTTTTTATGGTAGCAATTCACCCATTCTCACTCTTTAAACATCCCACACTGTACTGAATGTATGTACACATCCCCCCAAAAAAAGTAAAAGAGGAATTTATATCGTTTGGAGATTCATTGCAAATAGAAATTTGTGGAGAAGTATACATGATAATGACTTTCAAAACTCTCTGTTGATATGAAATGTTCACAAACAAAAACTTTTCTATTTAAAAACATTGAATAAAAGGGATAATTTAGTTAAGGATAACAAAAACGACAATGATGATGATGATAATAAACAATAGAAGAACCATTAGCAAATAATAGGGAAAAGGAATTCATCATCAAACTTTAAAAAAACTTCTCATTTGTTGAAGGAACTGCTTTAATTTTTTAGTAATTTTTTATATATTGGCGGGTTAAAGTCACAGTCGCGGCTCCGTCAAACATTGAATCCGAAATTTTTCTTTGAAGAAAAACTTATAATAGATATGGCAACTCTTAGTTTTTACTTAATATCATGAAGACTCTTACTATAGCCAAATGATTATAAATAAGCAACACGTTGCAACATAACGTTTTTTTTACATATTTTATTAGCAACATTGCTGCCTTTTTTTGCTATTTCATGTACACATGAAGTAAGTAGTGAGTGGCTGACTGACTTTAATACCATTTCCCACTTATGTAGAGCATTTAATGACCGTAACAATCATTAAACGGTAATACATACTTTTAGCGCGTGTGGCGAGAGTACACAGCAGAAATGTTGTCTTAACCGTATAGGTTATGCTGACACATTTGTCCAAAACAACATTGCAATTTTACGTGCTATGAAATAGGGAGGATTTTACAATTGAAGCATGTCAACAAGTAAAGAAATTAAATCTGGCTGTGGCCAAATTTTAAATACCCTTCACATCTATGTACAAATGGTGGGTGTTGCAGGTATATGATTACGGCCTGCAAGGCCAGTTTTTTACTTCGTAAAATTATCGGCACGTATGTTATACGACCACGCCCATTTTTACCACATAAACCTAAAATATACTATATTTCAACTTTATGGTTTAATTTTTCTAGCAGATGAATAGAATTTTGTCGATTGTGCGCTTGGCTCTTCACCAATTTCGCCTAATTTAAGTAGAGATGTGCCTATTTGAACTAAAAGTATCAGAAACTAGGAATGTCTGTACAAAATTTCAGCTCAAAAGCTCAAGATGGACACACGAACCTACAGACCTAAATTGATTAAGTTTTTAGGTTTACAGACAAATGGATGTACCGATAAATGGAACTACACACAAATGAGAGTACAGCCAAAGGGATGTATACAAAAATGGACGTATAGACTAATAGATGTACAGATAATTAAATGTACATACAAATGGACGTATACTTGAACGAATGGACGTACAGACAAACGAACGTTTCAGAGTTTCTAAGCATTTTTGTATAACGAAAAACGTTAGTGATAAAATTTCATACTCCACACCAGCAGCATTGTAAAATGTCAAGCAGCAACATGGAAGGAGTAACAATACATGGTATGTATTGAAGCCTGATGTGGATGGGATGCCAGCTGCAATTTTGGTGTCTTTAGTGAAATATCTCTATAGTGTATAACAGCTAAGCAAACATCATTTAACAGCTAACACTCTTCGTCATAACTACATAATCATATCCAGCTAACTTGGTCAACTAACCAACGGACCAACCAACGAACCAACCCACCAACCATCGAACCATCCAAGCATATGATATACCGATGTCATTCATGTATAAAAATACATATATATACACACACATATATATAAATTAAGTGTAGTGTTATTGCTTTCTTCGATTATATAAGATTTTTGTAATTTGACGTTTATCTTTACAGTTTACACACCCTCGCTAATCAAACGTTTCAATAAGTTTTCAATCCAAACATTATTACATCTAATATTATTCAATATTATTATGTAGTGGGATATATTTTAAAAGTTTTAACAAATTTAACAGAGCACACTAAACACTTCATTTACACGGTTAATAAGCTAATAACCTTGTGATCCTTCTTCAGTTTTTATTAACCTGTGGAAATATACTTCCACCAATGCTGTCTGTATTTAATAGGAAATACAGAAATGTGTTATAATTCTGTTGAGTTTGAAATTAATATCTGTACATTTTTGTGGACGTATAGACAGGCAAGCTTTCATTATTACAATAGTTTGAAATTAATTTTTCTACATTTTTGCGGCGACCACGAGTATTTTTACTAAAGATACATGTACGAACGTATAGACAGTTAAGCCTTTATCATATAATAAATGATTATTTATATACTGTATGGGATCTTGGACGCGTTCTTCTCTTATCCAACTTTTTGACAAAAAAGCGAGGATATCCTTATTGGAATTTTAGTGCAGTTTGAACCAATTTTTTTTTGCCAATAAGCTTTTATCATTTCAACATCAATTATATGGACAAATTCCATAAATCATTTCTGGTAGATATGGGAAATTGAGAAATGTAATTTTGAAGCGCGCAGCGAAGCGACGCATGTATACGCAAATTAGCTTAAAGTTCAGTTGCCTTGCTGTATCAGTAATTGGCAAGGATAAGTTATCAATTTTTGTTGAATTTTTTTTTTATTTTACACACAATCATGTATATATAAGAAAAATCTATAAAAAGTGAATAAGAATCAAAAACAAGAAAAACAAAAATACTTCACTACTAAACCAGATCATGATCATGAACAAAATCACGCATCTCACGATCAAACAATTACTCTTCAACGTGATTAATTGGGTAGTTTATCCTTTTCTGTTTTTATTTTTTTCGATTTCTGTGATTTTTGGTTTAGTGGTTGCTTTTCGTTTAATTTGTTGTGACTTCATGAAGCTTTCAAGGTTTTTTTTACGCATTAATGCCAAGTAAAGGCACAATGTGCCAACAATAGGTAAATGGTTGCTACGATTAGGCTATTGAGGGTCAAGGGGAAAGCGAATAAAAAGAAACGCATAAAATTGAAACGATAACCGTGCTGTTCGGCCACCCCTGAAGCTACCACATTGGCGGAGGCACCC
Organism: Ornithomya chloropus; assembly: GCA_963971445.1. NCBI lineage: Eukaryota > Metazoa > Arthropoda > Insecta > Diptera > Hippoboscidae > Ornithomya > Ornithomya chloropus. Next base: position 1,707,840 of record OZ020532.1, read on the forward strand.
AATAATGTACCGTTGCCGCCGAAACAAGCACCGAATGCCATCGACCACACCAAAGGACCGATCGGCAATTTCAGTTCCTCAGTTTGGCATAAATTAACCACAATACGGATCATCATCGTCGTTACGGGAACATTATTGAGAAATGCCGAAGCGAGTGCTGTTACCCATATAATTAGCAACATGGCCACCAATAATTGATTTTTTTTATTTACCAGCGCTATGAGACGAAACACAAAATTGCCAATCACATCAATTAAGCCCAGGTTAGTTAGAGATTCCATCAGTATAAACAAGCAGGCAAAGAACAGTAATGTTGACCATTCCATTCGAGCTAACACAGCATCAATATCTTCTTCATCGGCAATGATTAGCAGTAATAAAGCACCGAGCAATGCACTCCAGCCGAGAGGGATATGTCGCACATTGGGTATAGCGTGCATACAAAAGAGAATAACAACGAATGCAAAAGCAATGGTCGCCTTAATCAATAGAGCCTTATTCCTGATGGGATAGTTGGCTTTCATTTGCGCCAAAGTCTCCTCAAATTTCATATCTTCTCGTGCACCTTCCTTCTGCTTGGATTGTAATTTCTCCTTCAATGCTTCCGCCTTTTTATATAAAGTATTTTGTACAATTTCCTCATCGGTGGTGGTGGGTGCCATATGTTGAGCGGCACGTTCCCAAACAATGATTTGATGGCGTATAGCTTCAATTTCGAGCGATTCTTTATTCATGAAATGTTTGATATTGCGATACGTTAAGCGGACTTGCAAGGCGACGGTCAATAGACTGATGAAAACACCTGGCGCCATATGAGCAATGAAATTGCCAAAATTAACACTTCCCGAATTTTCTACATATGGATTGGTCATAATGATAATGTTGGGCGGATCACCAATGGGCGTAAGAGCTGCACCAATATTCGAAGCTACTACCATGCTCATTAGAACGATTACTGGATTCAAGTTGGTGACCTCACATAGGCGTATTGTGACTGGAGTCATTAGTAACATCATTGTTACATTATCCAAAATGGCGGATAAAATGGCATTACTGGCGCATAGTACTGCAATCATAACCCATAAATTCCCTTTGGCCACTTGAAATGCGAATACAGCCAAGAAATCGAAAACGCCAGATTCCGAAAGAATGCCCACCAAAACCATCATACCAAAGAGTAACATTAAAGTCTCTACATTTATCCATTCGATGATGACATTAATACTTGGCCGACTACCCATTCCAGCCAAAATCCCAATGGCCAAGGTGGCAGCGACTAGCGAAGCTAAAGTGCGATTAATCACTTCCCAAATGATGAAGGCATACAGAAATATTAAAAGCACCACACCAAAAGCAATACCCCAACGTTTGTCTATGGGGGACTGATCAATTGACACCTTAATGGATATATAATCTGGAATATTTGTATGCATCCTTAGGTAAACTTTAAACTTCACTTTGCTATATCTTAATTCAGACAAGTCTTTGTTCAATTTTACATCCAAATAATGATTGGTTGACTTGGCATATCTCATAGGTTGAGTCGTTTTAATCATTACTGACCATTGCTTAGACAGGGGGACCATTTTTCTTTGGTTTTCTTCTACATACATTTGTAAAAACAATTGCGGCCGACGAGTTGGCGGCTTCACAGATAGGTCTTGAGTATCAAGAAAGGGTCCTCTTACTTCTACCCCTATATCGTGTTTAACTTTGTTTACTTTTACACGATAATCTTTCGTTTCATTCGGCGGCACCGCTAATATATGCTCTTCATTGATATATTCTCGATTTAGCATTAGGCAAAAAGTATATATACACCATATAATTAATAATAGAGTAATTATAATATAATTGCGGATTAAGATGGCCTTGCTTTTATTTTTGGCTTCTGGGTCCTGTGCTTCATCTGGTGCATTTATATGTACTTGTTTTTTAGCTTTTACAGCTGATGTTCCTGGTGGAGGTTCACCAAAATCATCTAAGGGTAAATCGTCTTCAATCAAATTAGTGCGAGAGGTTCCACCACGTAAACGGCGTAAACGTTTCAATCTATTCTCAGGGGATCGTTTAAACGCTGTACCTAAATCGGACTCCATTTTTCCTTTAATAAAACCCAAATTAGATATATTTATAAATTAATAGCACTAAAAAAATTTTCGTTATTCCGTGTGTCTATATTTTAGAAATAATAATTGTGACTAAATTTCGAATTATTTTCAATACTTATCGATATTTTTAAATAAGTCAGAGACTTGAGAAAAGAATGTTTAATAATAAAATTTGGTTTGGGCCAAATTTTGAATACTCTCAACCGCTATAATAAAGTCCTTTCTGTATTGTGCATTTATAATTATATTAGGGCTTCATAAAATGTAAAATTTGGTTCGGGACGAAACTTGGATACCCAATATCATGTGGCCAGATTACTTAGATTGTGGAAAGCGTCTTAATGGAACAACGCTTAAGATACCTTCTCTGAACTTTGCCTTTAAGTGTTTCAATCAATTTTGAACAATTTTAATGGTTTTCGCGGTTTTATTATCGGTGTAATATTTATACCCTCCACCTTAGAGAAGAGGGTATATTAATTCGTTTACAACACATTGAAGGAAGCGTCGGAGACCCCACAAACCATATATATTCTTAATCAGCATGAAAAGAGAAATCGTTTAAGACATGTCCGTCCGTGTGTCCGTCCGTGTGTTTAGTTTTCTTTCTTGTTTAATATTAAAATTTTGAATTTTTTTGGAATTTTCACAGGAATTATATAAAATGTTGAAACCGATGCATTAAAACTTTTTGGCCATATAATATTTAGTATATGTTTTAATGCGCGTTGAAAGCATACATTGCATACATTTGCATACAATATCCTTGGCATAAAGGCCAATTCGGAGGGTATGAAGCAAATTATTGCTTTTGTGCATCATGTTTAAGCTTTTCGCTAAATAATTATTTACACAGAATTCTCTATACAGTGAGCTAGCTTACTAGAGAGTCTGAATGCAGTAGTACAGACATACGTACAGAACACCGTGGGCAATAATCATATTTCACACAACATATTAAGCGTTTCAAACGTATTCAGTACTATTGGAGGAAGAAAAAAGAAAGAGAGAGAGAGAGACACAGGAACGGGTAAAAACATCATTTCATACTTTATTCAATGTTTAAGCTGGCAAATAGACTGACTGGCTGACTTGCAGACATTGCTGTCGAATAAGAAAAACTTTCTGTTTTTATACGCTTTACCACTCGTGGTTAAAAGTATATCAAGTTTGTAAGAATTTTTGTAACTTTTTATTGAGAATCAAAGTCTGAATCTCCTTAATCATGTCCGTCCGTCCAAATATCTGTTGTTAGTCTATGTTTACAAATAATTGGCCACGTTTTGTAAGATATTTTAATAATATTGGGTACAAGGGTATATATAGACCCAAGGACATATACTATTGAATATTAATCAAATTGGATATTTTTGAAACACCTTCCCATGTAACGTCCTTATTTTAAATAAGTCTTTATATGACGAAAATACGAAATACGAAAACTTGATGAAGAATAGTTAATTAGCTTAGTAAGAAATTGTAATAAATTTGAACCCATTTTTAGAATCCCTTTCTATATAACGTTAGTCCACAGAGTGGTATGCCAATGCCTCGAGTTTGTTGTAGCATAATAAGAGATGTAGGGTATTGAATGGTTCGGGTTTGATCGACTATAACACTTTCAAATGTTTGTTTTCTCTTAGCCACATAAAGAGTAATGTGGTGCTATAATTTGTACCTGACTAGAATGCAAAGTAAACATTATTTAGAAGCCAAAGCATTTCTGCTTTACCTTTATATTGAATGCATTTCAAAGGATGTTTATAGAACTAGGATTGCACATACACATATACCATGCATTTATCTGTTAGCAGCAGAATCTCATAACGTGCCATTTTTTTGTATTTTTCTGGTATTTTTTGTTCTTGATATACAATAAATGATGATGATGCGTTCTCAAGTGGCCCTTACTTACTATCCTAAGTATACGCACAATTTTTATTATAAATTTAAATTGCAGAATTTATAATATTCTGGCATCTGTTATTCTGTGCTATATATTTATAGGTTACAGTTTCTCCATTTAGTTACGAGGACATTGTAACACTGGCATACATTAGTAGAGAGAATAATTTAAGTGTAACATTGCTTAAGTATAACATTATTATAACAATTATAAAGAAGAAGGCAGTCTTATATTATGTTGTAACGTCTTGGATTCTTGGTCATTACATATAGACTAACTTTTAAACCTTTGCACGATTCTAAACTTGCGACCACTGACTCAGAATTGCGAAAGTAATTTTTCATAATTCCCAAGCCGTGTTGGTTTGTAAATTTCATCATAATAAAAATGTCAACCTTGACTGATATATTGACTTTGACAGATTATGAAAAACGTTGAATGAATGCATTCCTATTAGAATACAAAATTGTTAGGTCCCCGTTGAAAAGCCCATTATGTTCATCATGCTTCAGTTTTATTGACATTTTTACTATAAATCTAGAATATTTTGTTGTTCACTTTAGTAAGTAAAAGTTTTTATGGTAGCAATTCACCCATTCTCACTCTTTAAACATCCCACACTGTACTGAATGTATGTACACATCCCCCCAAAAAAAGTAAAAGAGGAATTTATATCGTTTGGAGATTCATTGCAAATAGAAATTTGTGGAGAAGTATACATGATAATGACTTTCAAAACTCTCTGTTGATATGAAATGTTCACAAACAAAAACTTTTCTATTTAAAAACATTGAATAAAAGGGATAATTTAGTTAAGGATAACAAAAACGACAATGATGATGATGATAATAAACAATAGAAGAACCATTAGCAAATAATAGGGAAAAGGAATTCATCATCAAACTTTAAAAAAACTTCTCATTTGTTGAAGGAACTGCTTTAATTTTTTAGTAATTTTTTATATATTGGCGGGTTAAAGTCACAGTCGCGGCTCCGTCAAACATTGAATCCGAAATTTTTCTTTGAAGAAAAACTTATAATAGATATGGCAACTCTTAGTTTTTACTTAATATCATGAAGACTCTTACTATAGCCAAATGATTATAAATAAGCAACACGTTGCAACATAACGTTTTTTTTACATATTTTATTAGCAACATTGCTGCCTTTTTTTGCTATTTCATGTACACATGAAGTAAGTAGTGAGTGGCTGACTGACTTTAATACCATTTCCCACTTATGTAGAGCATTTAATGACCGTAACAATCATTAAACGGTAATACATACTTTTAGCGCGTGTGGCGAGAGTACACAGCAGAAATGTTGTCTTAACCGTATAGGTTATGCTGACACATTTGTCCAAAACAACATTGCAATTTTACGTGCTATGAAATAGGGAGGATTTTACAATTGAAGCATGTCAACAAGTAAAGAAATTAAATCTGGCTGTGGCCAAATTTTAAATACCCTTCACATCTATGTACAAATGGTGGGTGTTGCAGGTATATGATTACGGCCTGCAAGGCCAGTTTTTTACTTCGTAAAATTATCGGCACGTATGTTATACGACCACGCCCATTTTTACCACATAAACCTAAAATATACTATATTTCAACTTTATGGTTTAATTTTTCTAGCAGATGAATAGAATTTTGTCGATTGTGCGCTTGGCTCTTCACCAATTTCGCCTAATTTAAGTAGAGATGTGCCTATTTGAACTAAAAGTATCAGAAACTAGGAATGTCTGTACAAAATTTCAGCTCAAAAGCTCAAGATGGACACACGAACCTACAGACCTAAATTGATTAAGTTTTTAGGTTTACAGACAAATGGATGTACCGATAAATGGAACTACACACAAATGAGAGTACAGCCAAAGGGATGTATACAAAAATGGACGTATAGACTAATAGATGTACAGATAATTAAATGTACATACAAATGGACGTATACTTGAACGAATGGACGTACAGACAAACGAACGTTTCAGAGTTTCTAAGCATTTTTGTATAACGAAAAACGTTAGTGATAAAATTTCATACTCCACACCAGCAGCATTGTAAAATGTCAAGCAGCAACATGGAAGGAGTAACAATACATGGTATGTATTGAAGCCTGATGTGGATGGGATGCCAGCTGCAATTTTGGTGTCTTTAGTGAAATATCTCTATAGTGTATAACAGCTAAGCAAACATCATTTAACAGCTAACACTCTTCGTCATAACTACATAATCATATCCAGCTAACTTGGTCAACTAACCAACGGACCAACCAACGAACCAACCCACCAACCATCGAACCATCCAAGCATATGATATACCGATCAATATGTCACTTTGTTAGTCATTAAATATTACTCTTCGTGTAAATTCTTTGTGTGTGTTTGTTGTGACGTCTCCAGGCCAGTGGCTGTATTGTGATGCGGATGTCAAGTATTCGTGTTAGACACATGTTTTTAAACACGAACCATTGCACGAACGCACGAGCGACTGACTGTTTGTTTTCATTTCATTTCATTTCATTTTCCATGCAACGATGTTGCGCCGCCTTCCCCCTTTTTTCCCTTGGGTAAACCACTCTCTACACCTCATACATTACTACTTACTATGGTTCAAACACTTATAACCAGATGCTGTCATACTGTCTGAGTTTAGTATGAATCTTACCTTCGTTGATTTTATAACGTTTGTAAAAACGCGGCGAATGATTTGTTCGTTCATATGTTGCTTACTCGTAATGTTGGCCCAACCAAGTTGATAAGTCGTGAAGTGAAGGCAAAAATAAATAAATAAAAACGAAAATATAACTACAAAAAAGCTCTTCTTCTTCTTCTACTTCGTGGTTTATATATAATTGTTAAGTTTGAAAGCTGATGTCGTGTCATCGTGTGTATATATCGAATTTGTCTACAGGGAGCAATTCGGGCTGACAGAATAGTTTGTGTGTGTGGATGTTTTTTTATTTTTATTTTTAATTTTTTTTGTTGTATTTACGCGCTACCGGCAAATTTCGTTTGTGTGTGTACACGAATAAGGAAATCATTGAATATTTATGCGTGTGCCGTATGCGGTAATTGAGTGGCACGGTGTGCCTGTGACACCAGAAACGGAAGTAACAATTATGTGGGTTTTTACTTGGATAAGTGTATGGGTATGAGTGTGAGTGTGAGTGTCAGTGGCTTGTGCACAGGTGCAATAATTAATGTAGGTGGCTGTGCAAATATGTTTACACACACTAATGTGTTGATATTGTTGACATGAAAACATCTTTCAGATACGATGCTTATAAAGAGAATAAAAAGTGACATTCCTACAGTGCTTCATTGGTTTTGAAAGTAAAAAAAGCTGAAATTCTTTTATACCCTACACATAAGATGGGAGGTATACAAAGTTTGTCATACCACTTGCAACACTTGGAAAAAGCCGTCAAAAACCCTACAGAGTTTATATATTTTTGATCAGCATCAATAACGGAAATGATCTATACATACTCGTATATGGCCGTATGTCCGAGAACAAACAGACAGATAACATGTTTGCAATTAACGGAAGGTTTTTTATGTGCAGAATACGATGTGGAAATCGATCCTTCCTGATAATGAAATTTTTGAAAATTGTGGGCGTGGCTTTTGAAGAAATTTCGCCTTAATTATAGAGGGACCTGTTGATACTGAACTAAAACATAAATGAATATTTACGTAGGCTCCTTAATATTTCCCTCTGAATGTTGCAAACAGAACTTAGAAGTTATGTAATAAAGCATTACTGTCATGTGTTTCACGAGCATCAGTCATACCCAAATAGTTCCGTTTTCGATGCTCTCTTCAATGGCATTTAATTTTCAGGCCTCCCTCATCATTACATATTTGCATGCATTAACATTCCATGTAGGTTATCATGCATAAAGCACCCTCTTTGCATTTCTGCGGCTGTTCAAATATTTAAAGCGATAAAGTTTCATATAAAATTTATAGAATGGAACAGTAAGTTTACAAACGCATACATGCGTATTTTAGTAGCAATTTTGTACGTAAATAAGATAGTTGTGTTTACTACAAATTAAGGCACTCGGTTATCACTGCAATGGGGTGATATATCATTAATAATGCTACTCTGGAGAGGCGTGACTATATACTATAAACTTGATAATGTTTTGGATTAAAAAAAAAGTGGAAAGAGAGAAATAGTTCTCTTAATTAATCTTTAAAATTAGCTTTAAGACTAGATGGCATATGAACAAATTTAAAGTGATTTTATATATATAAATAATATTTAATATTATTATTATTTATTTTTATTATTTATTCAACAATATAAACATTGAAAAGATAGATAGATGGATAGATAAAAGCAACAACAATGATTGATGAAATGTATCTGTTGATGGCTTAATTAATTCATTAATAATAGCATACAGTAAATATCTAAATCCCCTATTCCCTCATCAACAGACTCCAGACTACAGACTCCCTTGTGTAATATCAGTCAATAAATTGACATTATCTATATGAATTATGCAAAGAATTATTTTGCTTTTAAAATCAATTTTTATATCCTTTTGTTTTATATCATCCTTATAAAATAGAAGGTATATTAAGTTTGTTATTCCATTTGCAACACCCAGAAGAAAAAAAAGAGACTCTACAAAGTATATATATATTCTTGATCAGCGTCGAAAACTGAGTCGATGTAGACATGTATGTCCGTGTGTCCGTCTATTAGCTCTTTCATTGCTGTAAATTATAAGATATTAAGGTGAAATTTTCTGCACTCACTCTTTCAGTTTTTTTATTCTTTAGTTTTCTATTGAACTCGACAAAAATCCAATGACTTGCCAGCTAATACGCAATATTATTATAGAGCATAGTTAGTGAATCTGCCACGCCCACTTTTTAAAATTCATTTCTTTTACCTGTTTATACAAAGTTTAGTATTTAGTTTAGTTTAGTACTAAGTTTGGTTATTGGTTAATGTTAAGAGTAGGGTATTGCATGCAGGTCGACTCTAACCGATAGTTATTCACTTGTTGGTTCTGTTGATTGTCTGTTGATTGTTGAAGTCATTATAGACAATACTTCTCTTAAGGAGGAGGAAAGCTTTTAATTTTAATTAAAAACATTTAAAGAAACCTTAACCTCTGTGGTAAAACTTATGGACCAAACAGTTGCTATTGTGTGGTAAAATAATAGAAGTTTTTAAAGATTAACAAACAATTAGTTTTTGGACAATAGAACGCATCGCTGCTGTTGTTCACTTTAGTGCATCCATTCTCACACAGTCATCCTTTTTATGTGCTAGTTATATGGAATGTTTAACTAAAAAGCGTATATTGTGTATTGAGTGGCAGATGGGGAGGGAAAGAGAAAGAGTCCTTTCACCTCTACGATTTAACATCCCGGTAGGTGAATACATAACTCTGGATGAATGGGAAGATAACTGTAGTTATCTCTCTCACATTTTTCTGCACTGCGCAACACTTACATACACATACACACACGCAAATATATTCGGATAGGTACTGACAATTTGTTTGCTGTCTCGAGAGATGCCAACGTTAGTCCTTATACACATCCTTGCAGAATAAATTAAATTTTTATGTATGTATGAGATACAATACATACCAGCGCATATCCTGGTTATAAGTTGCAACCTAGAAAAATTTAAATTGATGCATAACCAACATTGTATACATTTGTGTGCCATCATGTCAGAACAACTAGCAATTTATATTGAAAGAGTTGATGGTGGTTCCTCAATGTGAATAGTTGGGCATTGTACTGTATGGTGGTATTATAGATGTGTTGACATTATCATTCATTTAAATTGTGGGTTCCTTTTTCACTTCCTTTTTCATTGCTACACACGCGCTATTTGCTATTTTATTTATTATTTATTCCCTTTTATTAGCTCTCTGTCTGTCAGTCGGTCCTCAATGAAGGTGTAATAACTATAACAAGTAATTTCACGCATTCGCCAGTTGTTGTATTATTGTTTCTCTTTAATGACACACGCTAATGAATAATTTATGAACCAACACTATTAGTGTCAGCTTTACTATAATAGAGAGTATTACTTTCAATCAACACACACTACATGTCTAGATATTGTGCTACAGGAATTAAGGAAAAAACCACCAAAATTTGCCTTTATATTTACGTACAAATAGTAGGCGTGTTAGATACATTATTATGCCCTTTAATAGTACGTATTAACTTAAAAGTCAAATATTTCGCTGTGTAAGGTTTTTTGTAAAATGTTGGGCGTACCTTTCATCCAACCTCACCCATTTTTATATATAATTATAAATATGTAAACTTTTTTTACCCAACATTTTATGTCGAGGATATAAGGATGTTATGGGTAATAACAGTTTTGTCACTTTGTGCTATGTACTTATATTGTTCATAAAAATTTCCGTTATTTTAGCATATTATTGAATAATTTTTTAAACAGCCGGAAAACACATGGCTGTTTAGAAGACAGACGTACAGATATATGGTTAAATTGGTTTTAAAGATTAAATTAACATTTAAGTTTTGGATATAAGAAGAAGCAAATATTTTTTAAGGTAATTTGCTTGTTAAAGTCATAATTTATTATACCTAACTGGTAAGTTAGGTGAGTCGCTTTAAGACACAATATTCTCTAATCCAATTTAAATATTTTCCTGCACCTTTCTTTTTTTTGTTAGGAATTATATTTTCTTTATCCTTTTAATTGCTGTGATAACAATGTCAAAAACTATTATCCATTCCTTCTAGTTAAATTTTATCTCCATATGATGTTGCAAACTTATTAATCACTTAGACTTAGACAGACCAATGCCCAGGCTTACCCATGATGAATGTTTGCGTTGTTGCCTTTCTCAGAACTGTCTTCCATATACAAACGCGTTGCACGTTACTTTTATGTATGAAACGTGCTTAACAGGTGTTGGTTAATTGCTGGCTACTAACAATAAGCACCAAGTTTAGCTTCGCTTAGTAACTTGAGCGTTTATAATGAATTGTGAATATTCTGCCCGAAGTTCAGCTTGTTTACAATGGTACACAATGATATTATATATAATAAAATATTTCCCTCTAATATTCCGTTTAATATGCTCAAGTTTCAACGCACATATTTAAACATAACGGACATTCTCAGTCGAGACTGATTTTAACGCTGTTTAAGAATAAATATACTAGATAAGGTTTTTCAAAAAATTACTCCTTTAAACCAATATTCAATAGTTTTTCTTCTGCTGTTTTGGCTGAAACTCCTTACACTCCAAGTAAATAAATGGAGTTTGGAGTCTGCTTAGAAATTAATGTAGCCAGTGTGTAGAATATATTCTGATGATTAGTGTAGAAACGAAAGCGTGCTTATATACAATAAAATTAAATAGTAACAACAACAACAACTATAATCAGTTTCAACTCTAGTGAACAATATATATTACGCTAGAGGCAATAGGCTGCCACACGAGTTTCTATATAAATGTGTGTTTTCCTCTACCGATTATTGTTTTTTTCTCTTTTTCTTTATATATATATGTTAGTGCAAACATTAAATACATTGAACAACAATTTCTGACTAAATCAAATGACTAAAACGTGACGGTATTCCAAAAATTTTTCAGCTATTGTTTCAACGTAATGATTGGTTTTTATATCCGCCACATAAGATGGATGGGGGTATACTAAGTTTGTCATTACATATGTAATACGTAGGTAAGGAGGTATCAGAGACTGTGCAATATATATATATATAGTCTTGATCAGCATTAAAAACTGCGACGATGTAGACGTGTATGTCCGTAGTTCCGAGGATCCGTATGTTGTTGGCATTCTCACGATAATAAAATTGAAATTTTGTTCAGAGCTACTGCAAAGTTTAATTTATCTATTGAATTAGAGCAAAATTCGTTAAGAGCCACGCCCACAATGAACAAAAATCTATTTATCTGCTACAAAAATTATGCTATTAAGTTAAAATTTAATAAACATATTTATAATGAAGGCATCCATTGATGTGCCACAAATGGGCATGGTCTGATAATACTCTTGCCTATAATTTACAAAAAAACCATATTCAGCCTAAAACTGGACTTGATATATACACCATTAGAGGTAGAGGAAGAATGTCAGTACACAAGCTGAACCATAACAAAATGTGCGACCTTCATCATTCCAACAAAAGACAGACGCTCTGACGGACTTGACTACCGCGACTCATATTTCAATACTGATTTAAAATATACAACTTATACTTTGTAGAGTCTCTGACCCCTGCTTCTGGGTGGCATTGCAAACAGAGTGCGAAACGCTATGAACCTCTTCTCAGACAATTGTGGTCAGTTGCCAAAGGAAAAGCTTTCAGTTCCTTCTTAATTTAATGGCACATTTGTTAATCATGAATCGATGTGCATAAGTTTACAATAATATGAGGCGCACAATATCACACTGATTAAAATTATACAAAACTAAGTATTGACCATAAACCACAGAGCAAACGGAGACCACACCACACAGTCATACAAATTATTTGACATGTTTAGTGTTTGGTGATTAAGAAACATAAACATAAACATACATAACTGTCAGTTAACATAGCATAACATAATATAACGTGATAAAGTATGTGTGAGCTGTGTGTTTGTGTGTTTGCATACCATATAATGATTAAATAAAATTATGCTTTTATGAGTGGTGGTCTGCACTGGTGATGCCAACAAACTTGATGCCTGATCACATTTCATTAATGACCGCAAAAAATTATCATTAATGCATCCTCGGGCACCCTCTCACCAGTCAGCACTTAAATGTAGAAATTTATGTTCTAAATAAATTTATACGTTTTATTAATGATACGAAAAGAATATTTGGCGCTTAAATTGAATATTTTTTATCATTATTGAATATAATGTGTCATAAAAGCAGCACCTATTGCACCTTGAGGTGGTATAAAAAAGATATAAAAATTGTGGTAAAATAAGTAAGAAAGCGCTTGGCTTAGATCAAATCTTAAATAATCTCCACATCTAAAAAGGTGGGCGTGGCAGGTAAAGTCGAGTTTTAGGTGGTGTATGGTTTCTTGTAAAGAGTGGGCGTGTTTGTAAACCAACATTTCTGCCACGTTTAGAATCGACACCACAATATTTGCGACCCGTAAAATGACTGCCACAATATATACGAACAGACAGCTATGGCTAGATCGCTTCAGTATTCAATGCCGATTCAAAATATATACACTTCGAGGCATACTTCTCGGCGTCGCAAAGGCTTTGTTAAAGTTATATTCCCCCTCTGATCTTTATGATGAAAGGTATACAAATCATAGCCAAGTACATTTTCCATTAAATTTATTATTATTATTTTGTAAAGTTTATAATTTAAAAGTCATTCTAGTTGTCCTACTACCCTAACATGCCAAGTTGTTGAGCAAGTAATTGTTACTACTCCTGCCCTAGGGCAACTTTCAATTGTTAAGAAGTACAGGTTATTGTAACTGTATACTCGTATATATGTGTATATATGAATAAATATTTTTTCATTCTTTCACCAGTTAACGTTGTTTTTAGAATTTTTTCTTTTTGAAGAACTCAGCACTTGTTCTAATGAGGGTGGATGGGTTTTGTAGTATATGCCTTGCTTATAAAATGTACGCAAAATAAAAAAAAATTGAAATGTATATGTAGATAGATTTGTATACAGTTATATTGTGCATATATTACATACATATTGTTTTAATATAGTATGCGGGAGAAGGGCAGTAACACTCATTGGATTTATATATAAAATGCTATAAAAGCTGATTAGTGAAATATGGCGTACTTGCGAGGACTGAATGGTTTAGTTAACTTGTTATTAAGGTAACTTTTGTTAGCTACATTAATATACAATCCACTTAAATAAACTAATATTTTATTTTGTATTTTGTTTAAATCGCTACTCAGAAGGAAATGTCTTCTATAAATGCATGACAATGTCTTTAGCTTACCACCCAGATATAGAAATTACACCTTACCTACACCCCATACTTAGGTCAACTAAATATCGAATCTGCCACACTCCACACACACTAGCAGTAGAGCTAAAAGAGGCATATATCCAGGGGAAAGTAAATCTTAAATACCACTGTTGCTAACTGCATGTACCTTATAAGGCCTTTTAGACTTTATGTGAGATATTTTAACTATTAGCATGGATTTACGGATTCTTTGTGCTTTGCAGGCGAATTTAATATGCCACCCCGCTGATATATGTGTACAGCGTTAAGCTAATTAAAGTATCTTTAACTTTAAAGCTAAATAGTTGCTCTTGATAGTTAGATTTAAGTCTATTTTGGGTATGATCGACCTTGCTCCCTTTTAATATATTGAACTACAGTACAGGAACTGTAAGTGGTTTTACAAAAAAGTTGCTGCATCTTGTTGCTGCATCTTTTCTTGTCGGCAGAGTTGCCAGCTCTTGCGGTATCATTCACCATTTCATTTCCGTCTTTCGCAACAATCCTTTCCCCACGTAAAATGCTTACATAGCTGAAATATATTCATGAACATATCAATTAGTAAATGGAGAATAACCTCCAACTCCACTAACTGTAACCTAACTGCCTATAACTCAACATTTTCTTTAAAAACCCTTAAACATTTTTCATAAAGTGTATGAGTTTCTATTAAAAATATAACAATAAGTATACTTGAGGCTTACAATTTAATTATTCTGCTTTCTCTTTTCCATATTTCATACTCATGAAATGGTATCGTTGTAACCTTGTTTAACCATGAAAGAGTTTCTATGCTTCGCAAACTTCATTACTTCTTTTTTTATTAATTTATTTTCCCCCTCATTTTTAATATAGTCTGCAATCGTGGCAATAATAATAATGATGCATCCTTTATTGAAGTACCATCTACTGCTATACAGACCAATACATTTGCAAGATTAAATTGTATTAATGTGGAAAATAAACATTTAGCTAAAAATCGACCTTTACGTTCATTGCCACCAATACCAACACCGCCATCATCCTCAATAGCCGTGACCTCAAGTGCTTTGGCGAATGTTTGTACTAACACTATTAGCTACGAAGCACGGTTGCAGCGTCAGCAAGATTATTGTCAACTATCATTGATAAAGCAGCCTCAAGTAGTGGAAGTGTCCCATCTTGAACAGCAACAGCAGCCGCAACCGCAGCAGCAGCAACAAGAACAACTGATTAGGCATGTGGTAGATTCGGGGTTGACTGAACAGAGACAGAAATTAATTGTGGCTAATAACAGAAGATGTATAGTAAAGCGAAATGTGGCAACAGTGCCTACATCACTACAGCAACTGCAATCTCAAAAGCAGCAGCAGCAGCAGCAGCAGCAGCTACATATTAGGAGGAAGAGAAACTTACGTTTTCATCAATTATTAAATCATCAGCGGAAGCAGCAGCAGCATTCTCTGTTTTTCATTGACCCTTATTCCACTTCAGAAGATAGCAGTAGTGAAAGTAAGGAGAATACTGTTAACACTGCTTTTAAGCCGGTATTAAAAGGTAATTAGAAAATGATTTATAAATTATATGTTTTTTAATGTCTAATCAAACCGTTATTATAGACGTTTACTCTCCTGATTTGTTAAATGCTTGCTCCTTGATATTACAACCAGAACAATCTAGCGACGATTCGTCTATATTTAGTTATACCAGCAATAATCAATATGAAGAAATCGCTAAAAATCAGAATGGAATGCAAGATATTTCCCTTAGAAGTCTTAGTAAACTTTCCTCATATTCCAGCGAAAGTTGTTTGAATGATTTTAGGAAAGTTACCACAAACCAAAGATTGACCCAACAATTTAATGAAATGGGTCAAAGTTTAAGTTTACGCAGACCGCGAATATCGTTAACTTGGGTTTTGAGAGAGCAACAACAGCAGCAACAACAAGATACACAAAAACAACAACAATCCAAAGAAGAAGAGAAAGAACCCAGCGATAAAGATGTGGTACTGGAACCGGGAGTCAGTCAAACGGTTAACAATAATGAGTTGGAGTTGGAGGTGAAAAAATCAAATTCCATTTTAGACTTAACCAGCAATCATTTAAATGATTATGTAGGTACCAAAAAACATCTGAATTTACCCACCTCTGTGACAAGTAATGAACCGCTGAATGGTTACGCTACCACACCCTCAGCTCATATAGACAACACTAAAAATACGCACTCATTAACACAGAAATTCTTTAGCAATAAGAATCTGTTGCAATATCATCGTGAAGAAATGTATTCGAAACCTGCCTCCAAAGATTTACTATTCGTATGTACACCGCAAACTGTACCCGAATCATTGGGCGGGTCTACAGATGCTTTGGCTTTTGCCAAGAAACGTAATGAGATACGAAAAAAGCTAGCAGCGAAGAAAACAAATCTTCGTTACGAAACGATGGATTGTAAATTAATAGGGAATGAAGTGAAAGAGGTGAACCGCATTAAAGAAGAGCAAAACTTTGGTGTACTTAAGACGGGTTCATATTCGGAACCCAGCTTAATAGCGGCCTCTGAGGGAAATCCCCGCCGCCATCGCCACCGTAAACGGAGAGAACGTACTCGTCATCAAAAGTTTGGTTATGAGATACGTAACGTTGATGAATTCCTTACAAAATGTACACTGGCTACCCCCGCCAATATTCCTATGGTATTGTCAACCTCATGCACCCTTTATCAGACACGACCCGGTGGCTATCAAACCGAACTATCGTTACCCTTGGGTATGGTGGTGAATGCTGTCTTTAAAAATCAACAATGGCTTTATGTACAGACCCCGCACGGTGAAGAGGGTTATGTTAGCTACCCCAGCTGTCTACCTCTTGGCATATTGCCACCTGAGGCTCGCGGCCAAGGTGTAGGTAGTGCCAAGCCACCACCATGTTGGGAATCGAATGGTGATGTATTTCCTCGGCCCTGTGGCAACATGACCGACTCGGAGAAAGAATTGAATTTTATAGGGGGGGCGCGTAGTGAAGGTGCCCGTACACCGCATTTGAAACCATTGCCTCCCCTGAAAACGGCAGATAAGGTAAGTGCTGTTATAACGAAGCGACAAAAGGAAAACGTTGTCAACAGTAATTTATTGGTATGTGGCGGCGAACGTCAGGTGGATAAATTATATTTAAAGGCTGCCTCACACACCCACTTAAATGATATAAAACCGGCTTACGCTCAATTGAAAGTTTTAAAAACGGCTCAACCGTTTAATACAACAACAGCAACTGCAGTAGCAGCAGCAACGAATCCAATTAATGATGAATATGTAATTTTACAAAAACAACACCAACAGCAAACGCCGCCGAAACTTAAACAAAAATCTATCCAACAACTGTTAGCCAACAATACCTCAATTATTAGTCGAACATTGTTGACCAACGGTTATAACGGTCAACATTTACATCCCAAAGATATGCATACAACAGCAACACCAACAACTGACAAAATCATACCAATAATCGTGGGGGCGGGATTAGCCAGAACAGAAATAATTTCAACACAAGACCAACAGCAGCAGCAGCAACAGCAACAACAATACAATAATTGTAAGTTCAGTTCACATAATCATCATAATCAGCAGAGACTGCAGCAACAGCAGAACGGCCTAACATCAAATCAAGAAGTTGACATACTTCACCATCACCACCACCACCACCATCAACATCCACATCACCAAGCCACATCACAAGCCAATAGTCAGCATCCCCATCATCATTATCAGCAGCAGCAGCAGCAGCAGCAGCTACAGCAGCACCATTATCATCAACGTACCATATTAAATGCATTACGACGTTCTAGCGCACATTGTGCTCAACGTCAAACGTTGGTGGCCATCACCAGCGACCATACAACTGGCGATGGCTTGAATTTGCGAAAAGGTGATATTGTTACATTGTGCGAATGCCGAGAGACCAAAGATCATCGTCAGTGGTTTTATGTAAGAACACGTGACGGTCGCCAAGGTTATATACCAGCCGAGGTGGCCGGTCATGGTTATTTGTAAGCAATAAACAAACAAGTAAAACAACAATTCTGCCAAAAACGAAAAAAATCATTAAATAGCTCACAGAGAGGCATCTTGAAATATACGAGTACGCATTTATACATACAATGTAATACACGTATACACACACATATATACATATAATTCACAATTTTTTTTTGAAATTGTTACAGTCACCGAACAGACAGTCAATGCAAACTTAGTAAAAAAAAAAAATGTTATGTTTTGTACACCAAACCAACTTAAACTTAAGGAACTTTTTTTTTTTTAAATTAATAATAAATATAAACAGCGAAACTTATTTGAATAAATTCATATTAAATATTCAACACTTACACAATTTCCAATTGAGAACAAGTAAAAATCTTCATCATGAAATAGATGGAAGGACAGACCGATTGACAACAACTGATTAAGTTGATTAAGTTTTCATTATAAATAAAGGTGAACGGATATATATCGTTTACAAATTATTACAAATCAAAATTTGACAACATCAGTATGCCACGCCCATTATTTGTATGCAGATGTGCATGACATTTTAGATTTGGTTTAAGCCAAATTTAGTTTTCAATTGGAAAAGGTGAGATTTTGTTGTATTTGGTGCTTCAGTCAGTTATAAAATCATTCTACATAGAATATATTCTCAGTTATATAAAATACAAAAAAAAAATACTTTAATTACCACTTATACTATATATGAGTACTATAATATATTCATGCATACATTAATTTATATTTGTTACACTCTAACGTACAATATAGTTTAGAAAGCACAAAAAACAAATAAAGAGAGAAAACTACAGAAAATAATATAATTAGCTGCTTAGATTTTAATCAATTACGCAACAACAACAACAACAACAAAACAAAAAAGACGCCAAAAATCGAAATTGGCCAAAGTCGGTCACACCACAACATCAACATTTAAACCACTTACTATCATGGTACTTGTGTTATTAAGCATTAAATCGTGTGTTTCTCTTTTTATCTCAATCTGATCTATACCCAAAAGATGGTGGATTTTTAAAATGTGATATACAACCAGTGGATATTTAACTTTTGAGAGTTAGTTTTGGAAAATCTATGCTGATGCACTATGTGGTGTTTTTCACTACAATGCACAATTTTGAAGTGTTGTAAAATTGAGCAAAATCAAACCTCAACATAAGTGGAATAATTAAGACAAGTTCATTGGAAAAAAACAAAAATTGTTAATTTTTTCCATATATTTTTTCCATTTTTATATGTTCATTCCATGATCTGTTACCATGAAAATTTTGAACGCTTATATCTCGGAAAAGGTAGTTTCTAGCGATCTGCAAATCTTTGCGCCCCTTTCTTTAAATTCGTTGAAGAATCCATTCCAGTTAGCGGCTCAAATGTTACAAGCTATTGAACATGAACAATGGGACGATATGGTTTAAAAAATATTTCGCGTGATATTGCCAAATTCTCCAAAACAATGACAACAACCACACTAAAAAGAAGATAATCGCCCTTATCATAACATTCGTGCGGATCGAATTTTTACTCGACTCGAATTTGGTATCATAACATACGTAATAGAAAAACATTCTACAATCGATAATACAGAATGCGGACCGTTAAAGTTTTTCATTTTTTATCCGCAATTAAAAAATTTTGGAAAAAATAATGGATTCAGAAAAAACTTAAGTACAATTTTCATTGCAAATAAAATAAAACAAAGCGAATAAATGTTTAATTTGTTTTATTTTTATGTTTTATTTAAATAAAATTTTGTAAAATTCCATCAATTATTGCGTTTTTATTTTGCTTATAACGTTCCAACAACAAGTCCAATTTTGGTCAAATTTTTTGTAAAAATTTGGAAATTTCTGTAGCTTTGCGGGTAAATAATTTTAATGGGCGTGGCACTGTCCATTATCTTAGAAAATGGCTTTTTAAATAATATTTCTCGTTTATTTACTAAATGGGTGGTGCCACGCCCACATAATATACTTCGTTTGAAAGCTGAATTAATTTACAAGCTTTCACAAAAAGTTTGAACAAAATCCGTACAGCCGTTAAAAAGTTATACGGCTTTAAAAAATTCCTAAAATCGAGATTTGCTTGCTGAGGCATGCTGGGCGCCTGGTATTTTGCTAACATGTTTATACTTGCACGATTTTCAAAATTATGACCACAAAAATGAATGTGAACTTTCTTGACTTATAACTAGAAAACTACTGTTGCGATTTTGGTCAAAATTTTTCCAAACGTTTGGAAATTTCTCTAGCTTTACGGGGATCAAAAAATTATGGGCGTGGCACTGTCCATTATCTCAGAAAATGGCTTTTTAAATCATATTTATCGTTTATTTACTAAATGGGTGGTGCCACGCCCACAAAATATACTTCGTTTAAAAGCTGAATTAATTTACAAGCTTTCACAAAAAGTTTGAACAAAATCGGTGCAGCCGTTAAAAAGTTATACGACTTTAAAAAATTCCTAAAATCGAGATTTGCTTGCTGAGGCATGCTGGGCGCCTGGTATTTTGCTAACATGTTTATACTTGCACGATTTTCAAAATTATGACCACAAAAATGAAGGTCAACTTTCTTGGCTTATAACTAGAAAACTACTGCTTCGATTTTGGTCAAATTTTTTGCAAACGTTTGGAAATTTCTGTAGCTTTGCGGGGAAATAATTTTAATGGGCGTGGCATGCCCATTTTCTTAGAAAATGGCTTTTTAAATCATATTTCTCGTTTATTTACTAAATGGGAGGTGCCACGCCCACATAATGTACTTCGTTTGAAAGCTGAATTAATTTACAAGCTTTCACAAAAAGTTTGAACAAAATCGGTGCAGCCGTTAAAAAGTTATACGACTTTAAAAAAATTCCTAAAATCAAAATTTGCTTGCTGGGTATGCTGGGCGCCTGGTATTTTGCTCACATTTTCATGTTTGTTTTGTGATTTTTAAAATTACAACCACACATACATACGCACACACACAAAAATGAAGGTCAACTTTCTTGGCTTATAACTAGAAAACTACTGCTCCGATTTTGGTCAAAATTTTTGCAAACGTTTGGAGATTTCTCTAGCTTTACGGGGATCAAAAAATTATGGGCGTGGCACTGTCCATTATCTTAGAAAATAGCTTTTTAAATCATATTTATCGTTTATTTACTAAATGGGTGGTGCCACGCCCACAAAATATACTTCGTTTGAAAGCTGAATTAATTTACAAGCTTTCACAAAAAGTTTGAACAAAATCGGTGCAGCCGTTAAAAAGTTATACGACTTTAAAAAATTCCTAAAATCGAGATTTGCTTGCTGAGGCATGCTGGGCGCCTGGTATTTTGCTAACATGTTTATACTTGCACGATTTTCAAAATTATGACCACAAAAATGAAGGTCAACTTTCTTGGCTTATAACTAGAAAACTACTGCTTCGATTTTGGTCAAATTTTTTGCAAACGTTTGGAAATTTCTGTAGCTTTGCGGGGAAATAATTTTAATGGGCGTGGCATGCCCATTTTCTTAGAAAATGGCTTTTTAAATCATATTTCTCGTTTATTTACTAAATGGGAGGTGCCACGCCCACATAATGTACTTCGTTTGAAAGCTGAATTAATTTACAAGCTTTCACAAAAAGTTTGAACAAAATCCGTGCAGCCGTTAAAAAGTTATACGACTTTAAAAAAATTCCTAAAATCAAAATTTGCTTGCTGGGTATGCTGGGCGCCTGGTATTTTGCTCACATTTTCATGTTTGTTTTGTGATTTTTAAAATTACAACCACACATACATACGCACACACACAAAAATGAAGGTCAACTTTCTTGGCTTATAACTAGAAAACTACTGCTCCGATTTTGGTCAAAATTTTTGCAAACGTTTGGAAATTTCTCTAGCTTTACGGGGATCAAAAAATTATGGGCGTGGCACTATCCGTTATCTTAAAAAATGGCTTTTTAAATCATATTTCTCGTTTATTTACTAAATGGGTGGTGCCACGCCCACAAAATATACTTCGTTTGAAAGCTGAATTAATTTACAAGCTTTCACAAAAAGTTTGAACAAAATCGGTGCAGCCGTTAAAAAGTTATACGACTTTAAAAAATTCCTAAAATCGAGATTTGCTTGCTGAGGCATGCTGGGCGCCTGGTATTTTGCTAACATGTTTATACTTGCACGATTTTCAAAATTATGACCACAAAAATGAAGGTCAACTTTCTTGGCTTATAACTAGAAAACTACTGCTTCGATTTTGGTCAAATTTTTTGCAAACGTTTGGAAATTTCTGTAGCTTTGCGGGGAAATAATTTTAATGGGCGTGGCATGCCCATTTTCTTAGAAAATGGCTTTTTAAATCATATTTCTCGTTTATTTACTAAATGGGAGGTGCCACGCCCACATAATGTACTTCGTTTGAAAGCTGAATTAATTTACAAGCTTTCACAAAAAGTTTGAACAAAATCCGTGCAGCCGTTAAAAAGTTATACGACTTTAAAAAATTTCTAAAATCAAAATTTGCTTGCTGGGTATGCTGGGCGCCTGGTATTTTGCTAACATTTTTATATTTGCATTATTTTTAAAATTACGACTACAAAAATGAATGTGAACTTGCTTGGTTTATAATTAGAAAACTACTGACTCTTGCTATATATATCTTTTCATAGAGCGTCTGGTGAAGTTTTTAATTACAAAACAAAGTTTGAGTTGTTGTAACAAGGGGAAATATCAACGTAGAAGAAAACTTTTGATATCCTTTAAAGCTCATAATCTTAGAATTTGAGAGAATTTAAAATTTAAAGGGGCAACTTATATTGAGTTGAAACGAGTGACTTTTTTCACTACTGTTTCAAAATCCGAGTTTTATGAGATATTAACATCATCGAGGAAGCTGTTAGAGTGGGCCGATCAAGCTCGAATTTGCACCATTAAATGGGTTTGGTCATTTTCCATCACATGGCATCACTCATGGACATTTTTTGTACATAAATTAATCATAATTTAAACAAAACCTTAACATGGATATTTCCTATCGATAACAATAATAACACTTTAAAAAGTCCTTTTTTTGGTTTAGCATTGTTTTTTATACTTTAATGTTTCAATAATTTGGCTTTTGTAATATGAAATATAAATTTATTCTTTATAAGAATACAAATCAATATTATTGCTTAATGGAGTTACTAATTATATCATATTTTAACATCAATAATTATCAATTCACTTCTTCTATTATTAGTGATGACAACATGTTAATATAAAAATTATTGTTGTTTGTTTATTGAATAGATTTATATTAAATAGGAAGAGGTTGTATTCAATAATGTTTAAAAAGTATTTTACAAATATAAAAATGACATGACAAAATGAATTTAATGTTAAACATAATGGGCCTAAAGGCATACAAAATAATTTACAAGCTACTAAATATAAATGAGCAAAAAGACATATGAAACATCTGAGTAAACAATTACTTAGAATTATATATAAAAATCATAATAAATATACAAAATATATATAAAATACATGCAAGCCTACAAATGAAATGCAAAAAGTGAAAAACTCTAAGAAATCATTCATTTTGATATGATGTACTAAATATATGCATGTTTTGTAGATATGAAAATATTCTCTCTTTAAAATTGTAAAATTCTTAATTCGTATTATTGTTATTGTTAATGTGATTTATGCTTTCACCAAGTTGTGGCAATGCTGTTATATTATGTGGGGGTTGCACATTAATATCTTTATCAGTGGCGGTATTATCACATATACTAATGGCGCAGGCACCATTACTCTCATCACTTTCCACTGTCTCCTCTCCCTCGCCCCCCTCCTCCGCCTCTGGCAATGTGCATTGCTTTTGCAATAGCAGTTTTTCCATATTTTTCAAATTGCTGGGCTTCTCTTCATCACGATTCAAATTGAGCAACGTTTCATTCATGCGATGATAATGGGGTTTCTGTGACGTACTTGGCCTCGCATATTCCAAATGATCGTATTCATCTAAACGTATAAAAAATTTATATTAAAAATGCTTTTAATTAATGAAAAAAATAACAATAACGAGCAGAAAATATAAATATGCAAATATGTACGTAAAGAAAAAATCAAATTTGCCTTAACACGAAGACCATTTTCAAAAATATGTGCTCCATACAGTTTTTCAATAAGGACATAACATAATTATAGCATAACTTTTGGAGCTTAAAATGATCCAGATAATTTAGTTCTTGATTCAATTTGATCTTGTAAAGGTGTAATTCATAATCTATTTTTCAATATGTGCCACAAAATTGTTTGAGATATTCCCAATTCCTGTGAATAGTGTAGAATAGATTGATTTTTGAACTTAATTACTCAAGGTTGCAATATTTCCGGTACTTTCAGCCGAAGCCTTATCACAATGTTACAGAAATATTCAATACTAATTATTTTGACTCGAATTTATTTACTATAGTATGTACATCCTAACTCATATCATGATTATTACGACTATCAAATTAAAATTTAAGTTTCAACCAGAGTTGAGGTAGTAATTTTTAATAATTTTAAATAACGTAAAAATGTTAACGTTGACACATCATGAGAACCGTTCAAAGAGGGCGTTCGTATTAAAGTACGAAATTGTTATGTCTCTATTGAAAAACCTGTTATGTCCTTTAAATATAGGTCAATTAATTAATTAATTAACACAATGACTTACAAAAGTGAATGGACAACAATTCTACATTAAAATGCAAAACAGTAAAATATGTAAAAAATAAGGGAAAAGAAACGAAATTTAGCTTAGGCCAAATCGCAAATACCCTCCACATCTTTACAAACAAGGGGCGTGGCATGTACATGATTACATCTACTATATAGCTATTATGTATCAGCTTACAGGTCGAGTTTTATGCTGAATACGTTTTTTTGTAAATTGTGCGTGCCTGTTATGTGATCACGCCCACGCATCCATTGATATACTAATTATAAAAATTATGTATACTAAATTTCAACTTTATAGGAAAATGTTTGTGACAGATATGAAATTTGTAAAATGTGGGCGTGTCTGTTAGCCCTACAACTCCCACTTTAGACACATTCAATATCATGGATAATTTAGGGGCCAAATAAATCAAATTTTGTAGAATGTGGGCGTGGACGATTTTTCCTTATTTAAATAGCGATCTACGTTCAAAAACTAATTTTAGCTGAATATCTTAAAATATACGATATTGAATAAACAACAGACAGACATTGCGACACCCGGGCATACATGACTAGATCGATTTAGTTTTTCATACTGATGAAGGGAATCTGACGTATGTCCTTTTGGATGTTGCAAATAGAATGGCAAACTTGGTATACTTCCTCAATCTTATGTGGAGGGTATAAAAATCATTACATAACAACAAAAGTAAACGATGTGTACTCGCATATAAATTTATGAAGATACGCACACTCATGATTATTGTTATTATTGTACTTGTACTCGTATTGCTTGACATTTGATTTCTTACCAAGAGGAAACAAACATTTATTATAGTTCTTAACTGTAAGTCCGGGACAAACGGACAAAATGGCAAAAGGGAAGAAGAGAAAAGTTGTTATTTGCTTAGAAAAATCGTAAAATCTACTTAAACCATCGCATCCCATCACACTTACCGGGTTCTTTATAACCATCCTTTTGTCTTATCTCATCGTAGACATGTTCGTCTGAATTGTATAAATTGGGATTGGTTAGATCGGCATTGAAATTTTTATCATGATTATAATTCAGGGAATATGAACCGGCTGCAGTAAGACAAAAACACACATATAAACATTTCAATATATTAAATAATTGATTTATCTTACGTTTGCCACCGCTACTGGCATTGGAATTGTCAGCATATATGTCACTACCCGTTAAATTGAGATTATTCATTTTCAATTTAAGGCCACGATTTAAGAGCTGAGCTTCGGCCGAATTGGGCATACCGTAAACGGGATTATCGAAATTATGATCGGGCCAATGTTGTGTGGGATCACTGACGTACTGAACATGGGCAATTTCGGTTTTCAAATTTGAGACACGACGACGATAATAGAAAATCACCGCCACAATAACAGCCACAAACAGAATGGAGACAACTAGACCCCAGGCTAAGCCAGCATTATCAGCTAAAAGTATAAAAAGGTATTAAACAGTTAGTGAATGATTAATCACAAATAATCTACAGCGGGCATAGATTGTCTTTTGTTTATGATGAGGGCGTATACTCGATCTAGTCAAGAATGTCCGTACGTCCATCTCGTGGTGGTACTCTCACTAAATTGGTTAAAATCGGTCAAAATCCACATCCACAGTCTACAAAAAATATATATTTGCCACAAAAATCGAGGTATAAAGTTGAAATTTAGTGTTTGTATTTATAATTATGTCATTAACAGATGTGCAAAAAATGGACGTGATTGTATAACTTAAGCGTCCACAATTTACAAAAAACCATTCCTGGACTGACGGACAAGATTAAATCATTTAACAAAATGCCAATATTTTAATAATATCTAAAGGGCTTACTGTCTCGTTCAACTTCTTGAATTCGTTGTTCAGCTAAAGGTATATCACAATTTTCACCAGTTAATCCCGCCCTACAAATACAGCCCTTGGCCGCATGACAAACGAAATTCGGTGAGGGGCAGGTACAAGGCAGCATACAATGCATCCCATAAAAACCATCAGGACATACTGAAAATAGATAGAATATTAAAAGTCTTCTTCTTACAATGATAATGAAAAAGGTTTTATACCTTCATCGCAACGTGCTCCCATCCAACCCGCCTGACATATACAAACACCATCATTTTTACGACAAGATGCTTCATTTTGACACCGACACTTTTGTTTACAATGAATTCCGTAATAGTTGTCCGGGCATGAAATGTTACAACTTGTACCCGTCCAACCGGGCATACACTGGCAAGCACCAGTGATATGATTACATTCTCCACCATGTTCACAATTACATTTCTTTATGCAACCGGAACCATAATAACCGGGCGGACAAGGATGTTCACAGGTTAAGCCAATGTAACCATCACGGCAAATAATTTCACCCGTAATATGATCGCAGCTTTTATTACCTAAATAGATAACCGAGAGAATGTAAAAATTAAAGTTTTTTTATAAAAAAAAAAACTAACCTTGCACATTTGTGGGACACTTCTCTTTACAGCCCATCCCATAAAAGCCCGCTTGACATGGCAATGAACACTCTTGTCCCATCCAGCCGGGTGAACAGATACAGTGGCCAGTTTCCGGATCACAGGATGATTTATTTTTACATCTGCAAACTTGATCACAATTTTCACCATAAAAACCATCTGGACAATTTGTTTCGCAATGAATGCCTTCAATTTTTTTTTTGTTTATTTATTTTTATTTTATTACAACACCAACAATACACAGCAACAACAGAATGTACGAAATATATAAAATAGAACAACAAAAGACAGCAGCAAAGCCAAAAAAGAAAAGAAACATAACTTTAACTATAACGCAAATAATTAAATCATTAGTCTATATAAATATTTGGAAGAAAAACATACACGATGAACTACGGAAAGAAAATGCATGCATAGAGTGTAAGGAAAAAGTGTATGTAAATACTATATAAATAAAATAAATCAATTAAAGATGAGTAATGTGTTGTACGTACAAGATGTTTCATTTGAAGATTAAAAAAAAAACTTATCCAAAGAAAATTGTACATAAAGTATATATGTAGACGTAGGCTTAATAATCAACCAAATTATGTCCTTCACGTAAGGTGGGGGGCATACTAAGTTTGTCATTCTACTTGCAATACTCAGAAAGAGGCGGCAGAGTCCCTATAAACCCCTTTTTTCAAAAATTGAGTTTATCTAGACGTGTATGTCTGTATCTCCATCTCTTGTTGTCACTCTCACGACTGCCGCTTTGAGATATTGAGCCGAAATTTTATACAGAAATTTCTAGTTTCTGCAAATAGATATCTATTTAAATTACGCAAGAATCGGTCAAGAACCATGCCCACAATCGACAAAAATCTGTTTATCTGTCACAACAATTGAGCTATAATATTGAAATATTGGACAGTTGCAACACATGCCGATCCTCTAAAATTACATGGCTATCCTGAAACATTACATACCGGTTTGAGGTTACAGGTATTTATATTAATAATTAACCCATTCGTCGATGGGTGTGATCGGATAACAGAGATGCTCACAATTTACAAGAAACTGCATACAGAGTAAAACTTAACTTGCAAGTCAACACGTATTGCACACTATTAGAGGGCGTAATTATTGCACCTGCCACGCCCACTGTTTGTATATAGCTGTAAAGAGTATTTAAGATTTTTGCCTTAATCCAAACAACCGCTGAATTTGTATAAAGAATTGTCTTAAGTATAGAAGGAAAGTTAGATTGGAAGGTTAGGAGGTAATGAAGATGATTTTGGTTACATGAGGCAGATGACTTTCTTTTTAGTATAAAAATATATCGTAGACTTATCGCCATACCTCCCCAGCCCTGTTTACAGATGCATTTACCATCGGTTGCCTCACAGCCAATTGTATTATTAAAATCACATTGACATTGTTGAGCGCAATCCATTCCAAACGTATTAAAGTCACATTTCCTTTCACATTTTACCCCCGTAAAACCAGCCGGACATGTACAAGCACCATTGGTGGGATTACATGAGGCATTATTCTGACAATCGCAAACGGCGCTACAATCTTTGCCATAATGATTCAGTTCACAGGGGCGATCACATTTAATATTCTTCCAGCCGGGCAAACAAAAGCATTGTCCCGTTTCGGCAGCACACTTGGCACCATTCTGACAATTGCATTCCTGAGCACAATCCTGACCATAAAATCCCTCTGGACACCTCTCCTCACAGGTGGGACCACGAAAACCGGGCGCACACAGGCATGTCCCATTTATGGGATTACATTTGGCATTATTTTTACAATTACAATTCAATTCACAGTTGGGTCCGTATTTAAGGAAAGGACAGGGTCGGTGACATAGTGTACTACTCCAGCCCGTTTTACATTCACAACGACCCGTCTCCGGATGACACGTTTTCGTATTCTCCATAACACATTCACACGTTTTGGTACAATTAACACCATACATATCAGCCGGACAAATACGTTGACCACAATCCGTACCAGTATAACCGATTTGACAGGAGCAGATGCCTGTAGCTTTGTCACAGGTGGCATCATGCAGACAATGACATTCCTGCGTACAATTGAGGCCATAAAAATTGCTGGGACACTCATCGAAGCAACGTTCACCCATATAGCCGGGTGGACATTCACATTTGCCGGTAATATGATGACAGGGCGCATCTTTAAAGCATTCACATGACGCTTCACAATTTGCCCCATATGTGCCGCTGAGACATTTGTTGGCACATACTTCTCCCGTCCAACCCGGCGGGCACATGCATTCACCACTTTTCGGATCACATTTGCCATCATTTTGACAGCGGCAATCCTGTCTACATTGTGCACCATGTTTACCATTCGGACACTCATCCCCACAACTGATATTTTTTTTTAATTCAAAAAATCATAATAATTAGCTGAATTTTAAAATAATAAAAAAAAAATGGAATGAAAAAGGAAAACTTACAGAGGTCCGGTAAAACCGGGCGCACATGTACATTCGCCAGACTCATGATGACAAAGGCCGCCATTCGCACAGCGAC
Organism: Ornithomya chloropus; assembly: GCA_963971445.1. Lineage (NCBI taxonomy): Eukaryota > Metazoa > Arthropoda > Insecta > Diptera > Hippoboscidae > Ornithomya > Ornithomya chloropus. Next base: position 1,737,599 of record OZ020532.1, read on the forward strand.
ATTCTTCTTTACATTCAGCTCCATAATAACCCTTGGGACAAGTGTCTTGACACTTGTCACCTTGATAACCTTTGGCGCACTCACAAAAACCAGTATGTGGATCACATGTCGCTCCATTATAACAATCACATTTTTTCTCACACTTTCTACCCCATAAACCGTTTGGACAATCTAAATGGCGACAGTGAGTTTCAGTTCACAATAAAAAAAAATATGCATCCTCTTTCTCTTTGTCTCTCTCTTTTAAGTGCTAGTATATAAGGGGGTCTCAGAGAGTGTTAAAAGGAGTTTTTATTCATGGAAATATTATTGAATGTGATAAAATTAATTAAATTATATAAAGTACGCTACGAACAAATAACAAGCAATTAAGCACATTCAAAAAACTACAAATGTATAAAAAAATTAATGAAGAAATACTCATAACGTGGAAGGTTTTCAATTTGAAACTAAAGAGGGATGTTTGACATTCATTGTTATGAGCATTCCTTTGAACTACATGAATAAAGGCAAGACCATTAAATAAAATTGAAGGCTTTCATATTTTTCAAGCTTGTAAACAACAACATTTACCATAGATATGTAGTATATTTTGATAATGTAAATAAAATTTGTAAAAACGATTAAGACCTATCACTTAGTACGCTACACCTTTTCATCACATAGCCAAACTGTTGTAACTTCTAAATGTCTAGAGATGACCCTATCTTTTATTAAACCAATCGATTTAGAATCAAAATCTGAAACGTTTTAACAATGCCCACCTGTCAGGGGTGCATTTATGTAAGTTTCTACTTAAGATTTTGGCCATAGTTTTTAAAATATTCCAATTAAATTTGGCTTGTTTTGCCACAGAGATAAGCGCTATTAAAAATATCTGAAATTGCACAATTTTTAAAACCTTTTTTCATATAACGCCTTTATTTGAAATATGTTTTTATATAGAAAAAACTCGCAATTATTAATATTTTTAGACAAAATTTGGTGAAAAATAGTTAATTAATTTAATAATTGGCTTTAACAAATTTGAACTCAATCGGACCAATTCTAGAACCTTTCCCCATATAAGATTTAATTATAACGAAAGTCTTTATGAAGCAAAAATTCGTAATTTGTAATAATTTTTTGACAAAATTTAATGAAAAATAGTGAATTGGTATAATAATTGAATATGCCAAATTTTAACCCGATTGGATCTCCTATAATATATAATTTGTGGTGTAGGGTATCAAATGGTCGACTATAACACTTGTTTTTAATGAAAGATTGTTTTAGTTCTAAAAATTGTTTACATATAGGGCACATATAAGTTCTTGTTATTTTTTTTATTATTATTAAGTTCTACACCAGACAGACGTACAGACATACAGCCTTAAAACGATTTAGAAAATGCTTTTGAATTGATTAGTGTCTTATATTTATGTATTTCAAAGCTACACACACTTAACTTAATATACTCCGTACTTTATGTACCCTACACACCTACACATAGTGTAGATTTTTAACAATTATATAAAATTGAAAATTACTTACTTATATCACAGGCAGGTCCACCATAACCATGATCGCATTTACACTTATTGGGTGCTCCACAAACACCATGTACACACTTGGGCTTACATTCGGGTACACAGCCATTACCATCAGGATTGCGTGTATAACCCTCTATAAGGAAATGTTAATCAAATCAAATCAAAAACAATTCACATCACATTACACATCTTCTTCTAAAGCAACCATTCATTCACTCACCACAACAGGTTTTCACAATACGAGTTTTTGTTAGAGTTTGTGTTTTATTGACAATACGCTCCTTCAAGGTGTAGGTAGAGCAACGCGGCAACACAGCAAAACACCACGTTGAACTGCGTACTTGATAACTTTGTAATTCGGTAGTCACCACCTCAACCGGATAACTGATCATAAATAAAAATCAAATCAATTTAAATAAAAACATAAGGAAAAAAAGCATTTACCTTTCAAGCTTTTTGCATACATTCGGACCAAATGATTCCAATAAATCTTCATCAGTGGTTAGCACCAAAGCACAATAACTGAACAAATGACCGCTCAGTAGAATTAAGAAAGTTAAACTAAACATGATGGATTTGGCTGGATTTGTTTTATATGGAGGCAGTGCAGCTGCAATACTCATTCACTTGACCTTCACTCTTCTTTTCTGGTATGAATGGCCGTATATCTGAATGTGCGTTAAGTTCAGTTCAGCCCCGATATGTTACTGTACAGTTTTGTTATTGTTTTTTTGCAAACAAAAGATTACAACAACACCAACAACGACAATAATAATAATAAAAAATAAATCGGAGTAACTGAGTTTTAAAATTAATTCAATTGCAGATTGGTGTTGTTGTTGTTGTTGATGATGATGATGATGATGCTCTGGTTATTATAACGCTTGTAAGTAGATTGTAGATATATTACATATCATAATAATGCGGCTATTGCTGTTGTTGACAACACGATGATTCACTATTTCCCTGTTATTGCACTTATTCATTATAACATATAATGCATACACAGCAAATTGTGTGTGTGCGTGTGTTTTTAATAATTTTTAAATTATTTGCATTATTTGTTGTTGTTGTTGTTGTTATTATCACTTTTCCTTGTAGTATACGTGGCAACAACTTCATTGTTGCTGGGAGCTGTAAACAGATGCACAGAATTAATGAAAATTTAGGCGATTTGTTTTCTTTATTTATAAATAAATGAATTCCACAAAAATCTTTAAAGCAATATTTAGCTAGATATTAATCAAATGGCTTACACATTAATGAAACGCGATATTTTGTTATTTGTATAATAAAGAAATATATTGATTACATTTATTTGTCATTTGTTTAGGTAAGAAAATAAAACAAACTTGTTTATTTAAAAACCAACTGTTATCAATTGTTGATCATTTTTATAATTTTTTTTTGTTTTATTCTATTTTTGGTGAATTTTTTACTCCAACACTATTTATTTTTTTGTGGCAGATATGGAGATTTTTATAAATTGTAGGCGTGTCTGTGATTCCATCAGGTATACTTTTGGCATATCAATGAATGGAGTAATTAGAAATATTTATACTAAATTTTACTTTATAACTCAATTTTTTTATCCGATATATAGACTTTTGTCGATTTTAGGTGTATCTGTTATCCGACCCCGCCCATTTTTAACACATTCATAAATGAGTTAATTACATATATAATTACCAAATTATAACTCCGTATTAAAATTTTTGGGATATATATATAGATTTTTGTTGATTGTGGGCGTGACTTTTGACCGATTTCGCTAAATTTATACCTGCGTATAGAAACTAGAAATGTCTGTACAAAATTTTAGATAAATAGCTCAAAATTAACAATATTGAGAGTGCCAACAATAGGCGGACTTACGGACACTAGTTCTAGCTAGTTTTTGATAATGATTAGAAATATATATGTACTTTGTAATATGTCTAAAGCTTTAGTGTGCTCTTTCAAGTTATATGGAGTGTATAAAAATGTCATAAATGTGTTTTGAAGTCTTTGCCTCATTTTCATTTCATAGCATAATTTCCAAAAAAAATAAATAAAATTAGGTCTCATTTGATAAAATAAAATAAAATAGACAAAAAACACTAGCTTTTATTAAAATTCCGATTTTGAAGTGTAAAGGATAAAAATTTGCCCAAATGGATAAATATACACCCTCAGCTGGTTTAAATTTCGCGCACCTGCTGACGCAACAACAAACGCCACCACCTAGTAGTCGTTCATGTATAAGTAACTTAAGTAAAAGGTAAGTAGATAAAGAACAAGAGAAGAACATCTGAAAACCTTTTCTCCAATAATTGCTATAATGCTGCAGAGACTATGAGCCCATACCCCCAGCTGGTTTAAATTTCGTGCCTCTGCTGACACAACAACAAACGCCACCACCCAGTAGTCGTTCATGTAAAAGTAACTTAAGTAAAAGGTAAGTAGATAAAGAACATGAGAAGGACATCTGAAAATCTTTTCCTCAATAATTGTTTAATGCTGCAGAGACTATGAGCCAATGGTTTATTACAATGGCAACTATGAAGGCGATGTCAGTATGTTTAAATCAGAAAGTCGCGCACGCCTTTTAAATTTGGACTTGATAAATCGGGCGGACTGTCGTGATACCGATTCCGAAGGAGATGGTTACAAGAAAGCTTTAGATCTGTACAAGAGACCATCACTTACATTGGATAAATCAGAAGGAGAAGAAGAAGATGCAACGCCAAGAACTAAAACACTCCTGAGCCATGTATTTAGTCCCGACTTAATTGTTAAAATGCAGACAAACCCTGTATTGAAACGTGCTGTTCATTGTTGGCAATTATTGCATCCTCTCTCAATTTGGTTGTTAAACATGTTGATCTATATGATGACACGTTTAGACAATTCTGCCTATGTTGTATTGAGAGGGCGTACAATAATGCGTAACTTTGCTCGGCGCGTTCTATGGTGGATGACTTTGGCGAAATGTGGCGATTTCCTCTTATTCAGTCTAATACTTTTGTGCATTCCATTGCTATTAATTACGGCCATTTGCGGTTTCATACTGTCGCTGTATTGCATTCTAAAGGATAATCTATGCCGCGCCAGTATTTGGGCACGCAATTATCTAGGTGGTGTTATCAACAAATGAATGAGTGAATGAAAGTGCGCTTACACGGAATGAACTATATTTCTCCATTTTATTTTTATTTTTATTTATATATCCATATATACTCTTTGATCCCAGTCGTGATTGTAGACTCTATACTCTTAACACTTGGTCATATATTTGTGTGTGTTTTTTATTTCAGTAAAAATAAATGAGTCGAAAAAAAAATGTACTTTCTCATCAAATTATGTAGATTTGTAGTAGGGATGGCGAGTATAAGTGTAAAAAGCTATTCTTCTAATCCCACGCTTCATTTTACAAAGAGATATGAGAAGATAACGTTAGGCTGTAAACAAACTATGTCGATAAAGTGCGAAAGAGAGATGGAGAGAGAGGACAAGGCATTTCCGCTTTATCTCATTAAGCAAAGCCAATCAAATACTGTATTAATGCGTACGAGAGTGCAGCATTATATGTACCATATATAAATTCATACATTGATGTAAACATATTTACGCTCCTATATGTGTAATAAACATTTAATGTATGATTTTTATAACCTCTACGTATACTATGTTTGTTACAACATTTGCAACATTCAGACAGAGTTATCAGAGACTTTAAAATATATATACTTAGTGGATTTAAATTCCGACATCTGCTAATTTTTGTCTGTATGTCCGCCTGTATTTTACACTCTGAGTGTTGTAAATCTTGACATATTGAGCTGAAAATTGGATATTTCGTGTTTTTGTGTACAGGTTAATACTGAAGTTGCAAGAAATCGATCAAGTGCCACGCCTTTAATACACAAAAATCTATTTATTAACTATTAATATTGAGCTATGTATTTGAAATTTTGTTGCACATATTTATAATAATTTTATAAATTGATGTGCAAAAAGTGGGCGTGGTACGATAACGCACACGCTCACAATTCATAAAAATCTTCATACCTGACACAAAAATTAAGCAATGAAATTGAAATTTAGTACAAGAATTCATAATTAGTTTATCTATAAATGTGCCAAAAATAGGCGAGATAGATAGGTTGGATGTTATATACGTAGCATAAGGTGCCTATCACGCTTATTTTTAATATATAAATGGGGAGGGTATTTAACATTTGGCTGAAGCCAAATTTAGTTTGTTTTTTTCTTTGTTATGCGGGCTTATAAACAATCAGCTCAAGTAGTTTATATCAGAGGATGTTTATTTACTCATGAAGATGCTCTCTCACTGCAGTTCATGTAACTTTATACGAATAGAAAATCAACTACAATCATAACACCCTACACTTTTATGTAAAACGATATTTATTAACTAAAAAATATTTATAGCAAAATTTTTATAATAAAATTTATGGAATAACAGATTTTTTTTTTGGCACAACATTGGATGAAACCAAATTTAGTTCAGATATTTTTCAAAAATAATAAAAAAAATTTGTTGTTGTGAAACCATCTCAATTCTTGAAAACTTTAACTAAAAAACAGTTTCAAGGCATTAAATTTAGGATGAGGGGAGAGTATATCACTGTGGTGAAGGAGTATGTAAAATTTTAATTGATTGCGTTTTTAGGTTTCTAGCAATCATTTTTGCGGTATTTTTTTTTTTTATTTATACTCAAGTAGTAGCAGTAGCAGTAAACACTTGTGTTCACAATTTATGTTTATAGGCATTTATTCAATTCATAGCCCCTTGAATAAAAGAAATTTACAATCATAAATTTCAAATGCGTACGCAAGTTTTACGTATTTGGCGGATGAATGCGGAGAAGAAAGCGGTAGATAAGTTTTTCATAAAGATTGATATATTTAATAGAAATTTGATGCACATATCTATAATTAGTTCTTCCATCGATCGGTCAAAAAATGGGCGGGGTGGTATAAATGACGCCTACCCAATCGACAAAAATCTATATATTTATTACAAAAATTGATCGATGGAATACACATTTTTATAATTAGCCTATCGATGTAATAAAAGTGGGCGTGGTCCACAATTTACAAAAAACTTTATTAGGAGTAGAGTTCAACTCATAAATTTAGTACAAAGTGCAAGCACTATTAGAATGTGTATTTAGGTATCTGCCACGCCCATAAGTAGAACATTAAGGTGACCTAAATTAATTTTGTTTATCAATTTCACTGAAATAAGATTTTTTGAAAAAATTTCCAAAAATTTATTCAATTTGGTTTTAAATTTATAATAAATAGCTCTATTTCACTAAGTATTAAAATGAAATTTTGAAAAATTACAAACTTCTACTTAGAAAGATTTATTTTAAAATAATGAAGACAATAGAAGGAGTTCTAGTACCAAACAAACCTACACCGTTATATGTTTAATTAAATTAATTAAATGTTTTTATTTTTTTGCAACATTGTTCACCTAATTCGAAACAGTTAAACGGGCATTGCACTCATTTAGCAGCTTATCATATAATTAGAGAACTTTGTAAAATGCAGACATTTCGTATGATTATATATACACAGTAAGACTGTTATATATAATGACGAGTTAATTAAATAAAGTCCAAAATTAAATGAACTTTACCCAATAATATAATTATGTTATAAACTAGACATTATTTAGCATTTCGTGTAAGTGTGTGTGAATTTTTTAAACCATTCATAAATGCATGTATGAACTCTTAAATCTCAAATATATGCGGTTTAGCGTATAGAAGAAGAATAATCAATTAAATAAATTAATTAATGAAAGAAAATACAACAACAACATAATATACGGTCACCGCAAGGGCCATCACATTACATTGATTAAATTTTATATAAATAGATACATAAGAGACGGTCACGTTTATGAAGATAGTAGAAAATGTAATTAAGTACACACCACGCTCACTAAAGTTATTTCACTTGTATTCTAAATATTCTAAACAATTATAAAATGAATCCTTTTTTTTACTATAATCAACATCTTAATACATAATAAACGGACACACTTACTGAATTCATAATAAACAACTTAAACAAACTGACAACTTATGAAGCAACTGTCAAGAAATTCTTTAACTTTCACTTCATAATTTTCGTCTCTTTTTTTAATCTGTACTAAGTAGTAGTAGTGTAGTAGGAAAATAAATGATTTGAATAAGCAAAATAAAAAAAGCAACGATGTGACCTAATGCGGTATAATATATACATATACATATACATATATATATAACATATTCTATATAAGAATAATGCAGTCCTAAAAAATCAATAATAGCGTGCTAAGTGAACAAAGTCACACTATTATTGTCTCTCTTGTAAAACATTTTAACGATGCATACTAGTTTATGATTCATTTATTGTGCGGATTTATATGGCACTTAATATAGTTAGTAAAGGGAACCCGATAACAGTACAATTCTCAACTCTTCTCTTTAAATACGTATACAATAACAATAAAGTTCCTCGTTATCTTCTTCTTTTTTTAAAACGTCTGCCATTATTTGTATGCAATTATATGTTTATTTAGCAGACCACAGCATACATGAGTAAAGTAAATAAGAAAAGAAATATTAGTAGAATTTATAATAATAACAAAAACAAAAAGAACCAAAATTGCATGGAATGTAAATAAAAATTACTATAAAAACATTTAACGACAAAGAAAAACAATAAGATATATGTGGATGAAAAGGGAAAACCTGTTTGTGTGTTGTTTTGCTTTTAATTTCCTTATTATTGTATATATATACACACACATTGTATCTACATATGTTTTCTCAAATTATTAAATTGAGGAATCTTTCTCGATAAAATGAAAACAATTAAACAATGAAACTTGATATTAGTAAATGTAAACGATAAAGAATTATATAAAAGTTATATATTATATACTGACATATGCATACATTATATTAATATGTTTGTCTTAAAGAATTCTCACCTTGACTATGCTAACAATCTATATTATTTTGCTTTGCAAATAATTCTCACTCATTGGCGTTGGAAATACATTCGCCAGAGATAAAAATTCGTGGTAAAATTCGTGGTAAAATTCGTTGCAAATAATATCCAGTAAAAGTAACAGTAACAGAAAGTTATAATCTCACAATTTCATAAATTTCACAATTATGATATAATTAATTTATGTATATGTTAACAATTTATCTTTTAATTATTTTTAACGTGTAAATAGTCTCTTATTAATTTCGTATTCACTTTTTCTTAATAAGGTATAAATTTTCTATAAACTTAACGAACACTATTTCATTGTCTCATTAAACAGAAACCAATGCACACTTATAATTATTATATATTTTGAGCACCTTATTATATTGCAACAAATTATTTTTATATTAATGATGTATAATTCACTCTTTTAAGCAATCTATGTAAAATAATTTACATTTTAATATAGCACTTGACAATTTTCACTTTAAAACGATTGCTACTTCGGCAAAAGGTCTCGCGTAACTGAAATAACGAATTGGATATAGATTTCTTTTCGATTTGTGCTACAGCTACATTTAACACGGTTGCAAAATAAAGTACTATTAAAAAACTAAATCAAAACTAAATTTATCAACCGCGCCAACAAACGGAAGCAAATTGGCGATTTTAAATTATAATTAATAGTTTTAATTGATAAATGTTATTAAAGTTTTACGAAATATTAATATTAAGTGATTATTATATTAATTAATTAAGTTTTAAACAAAAAAGGTTTTCTCTTGTGCATTTTACATCAAGCCGTTCCTAACTAGAGATGTGTTTTATACTGAAAATAAAAGTAAAAAATTTTAATTCTATTTATTGCTTTAATTGTTCATGTTTTTCTATAATTTTTTTTTTAGCTGAAAGAAAAACTGTGTTTTTAACGTTTACAGCTATTTTATAAATTATTTTATGTAAAATTACAAGAAAGCAAAAGAATTCTTATTATTCACTTGATTATTGAATTTTTTTGAACTAGTTTGTGTACAAACTACACATGCTTACGTTAACTTGAAAAACGTGTGCACAATCATCCTCAATTGATATTAGAAAAAATTACGATTTATGAATAAAAATTAAATTTGTAAATTAAAATAAATGAAAATTAAAATATGCATTTAATGAAATTAACAAAATTATAAAATTTAATCAATATAATACGAAAAAACTGTGCCGTAAAATATGTGTCATATTAATAATTGTTAGTAACAACAGCGCTTACCTATATAAATAAAAAAAGAGAGAGGTAAAAAGAAGAAAAAGTGGGCTCGCCTATACTTATATACTTTATATATAAATACATATATATATATGTATGCAAATATGTGGAGCATATAATAAAAATAAGAGGAAAGTGGTAAGAAATTGTATAACATATATAGAAAAGTTGCACATAAAAGTTCAGTGATTATTAAATAGTTTTTTTTATTGTACGCAATTGTACAGGAAAGTAATTATCAAAGGTCGCAGTTATAATAAAGTTCTAATCGATAGATTAGTTTTTGCGTATCTCACCCATTTTACCAATTAATATAAATAAAATGGTTTATGGTATAAGAATTTACATTTACATTTTCTAAAAATTATTTATATATAGATATAATGGACGTTAATTATTCACAGGGTTAATTGCAAGGTCAAATAAAATTATGTTATTCTCTAAGCAACTGAGAGTTTAGAGAACAAAACCCTTGAAGTTGTCACTCTCTTTATCGTGCAAGTAACTAGAACTTTGTATTAAATTTTTTATTATTTCTTTTCTATTTAAAAAATATATATTTTTTAATTCCTTTCATTCCTTATTATTAATGAAACAGCTTTTTTATTAATCACTAAAATCAATTGTCGTATACCCATATACAACTTGGAATATATTCAGGAGAAAAAGAGAGCGAGGTAGAGAGAGTGTTTCCACCAATCATATAAGTTTTACGGAGGGCTCGTCAATTTATGCATATACAAGATGTGACACACATTACCACACACATTATACCTTTATTTACAAAAGTTGACAATAGGTTTTCAATCTAATACATGTGTAGATACATATCATGCAATTCAGTCTGGTGCAACAGTAGTCGCATTGTTTAAAAAAGGAAAAAGTTAATATGTCAACTTTTTTGTATTTATATTTGTTTATGTTGTTGTTGTTGTTGTTGTTGTATTAAATTGTATATGAATTTACTCTGAGTTATTAAATCGAACTGAACTCTCCCTCTTATCGAACTTTGTACAAGTATCAATTTGCTTTTGTAAGATGAAAACATTTGATTTCAATACTTTGCCAATTGATGTTTGTTGCGTTTTTGTATCGGCTAACATTGATACGTTTATATAAAAATTTGTGTTTTCTTTAATTATTATTAATTAAACATATAGTTTAATAAACGGAATAAATAGAGGAAATATAAAATGGGTGAGCGAGCATTGTGCAGGCGTTAAAAAGATTGACTCGCTTAAAGATAATTAAAGATAATCTTAATAATTAACGTGGCAGATGTGATTTTTTGGAATATTTTGTGTGTGTGTGTGTGTGTGTGTGTGTGTGTGTTGTTATTGTTATTATATTATTAACGTTTATTACTATTTAAATGGAAAATCCAACAATTTATTGTGAAATACTTAGAATTTCAACTTAATTGAATCTGATATTTTTATATTATTTATATGTATATATATATAATCATGACTGTGTATATGTAGGTTGATAATATCAACGTATTCAACGCTTTAATAAACTTGAAAATCCACAGAACTTGTTTTTGTTGTTGGCGTGTCTGAAATATTCAAACAGTTGAGCGCATTTAATTAAGAACTGTTCGTTGGACCATTTATTATGGAAAAAAAATTTCATAAAATGAAGAAAAATATACATATGATTTGAGTGGTGGCCACCACGGTATATGTTAACATAACTACCGATATCTTAAATCAGTACAATAATATATAAAATATAAATAAATCCCGTTAAGTATGTGTATTTATTATATCTGTTTAGTCAATTTTTATTATTCTTATATATGTGACGGTATCAATGGATTAAAAACACGTTTTATAACGAACGTTTTAAATAAATTTATAACACCACATGTACGGACATGTATATGATAATTTTGCTTATCGAAAAGGTATGTGTAAAGCAAAGTACCGGTTCGAAAAGTACTACGAAATGTAAGACAAGTATTTTTTTAATCAACAATTGTCTCGCCTTGCTAGTCAAAGTACATATTGTGAAATATTACACACACATATGTATATATGAATGTGTATATTTGCATACTCGTTCCCTTCCCCCACACCCTTCACAAAATACATATACGAGGGTATATTAAATTTTTTATAGACCCGTCCACATAGTAAAAAAACTACTTGCTACAAAATTCGATTGAATCCTTTTTAATTCAATCTATATAAAATATAGAGGGTAAAAAAAAAATGGGGCGTGGTCTAATATTAGATCCGCTTAGAATGTAAAAAAGAACTATTTACCATAGAATTTACATATACTACATTTAATTATATATATATATTATATAATTAGGCAAAAAAAGTGGGCGTGGTCTAGTATTAAACTCGCCAACAATGTCAAAAACATCTCTTTGGCATAAAAATCGATTTCTAACGTTAACATGTTAAACATATACTTCTAAAGCGCCACGCCCACACTGTATTTTTATGAAGAAGGTAAAATTTTAAATTTGTCGTAAACTAAAACTAGTACGTTCCGCTTGTTTGACTCATTCATATTAATATTCTATATTAAACAAAAATGTAGACTTTGTCTTAAAGCAACGCGGATGTGAAATCGTTTATACAGTTAGAAATATGTTTTTTAATACTCCTATACATATGTTATTATATATATATATATATGATGCATATATTGTATAATACAATATATTATGGAATCATTTCATTTACCCAACGTTGGTTTGTTTTATATTTATAAATTATTTAAAACCAGAGTGTAAACTGTCTGCTGAGTATGATGTTTTTGTTATTTGCATAAAAAACGAGTGTGCATAAAATTATCAAAATGTCAACAAACAATTAGCGGGAAAACAATTTTAAAGTATTGTAAACAAGTGAAGAAAAAAAATATACTTAATCTTGAGTACCCTTCACAGCTATTATATTATATATAGAAACTGGGGTCCGTACCCAATTAAGCTCTATATATATATATACATGTAGTAGGTATCAACTTACTTGTCATATTCTGCATAAAAAAAGTTTCTTTTGTTCGCGTGTCTGTCTATATGACCACGCCTACATCCCTAAATATAATTTTGTGTACCAAATTTCATTTATATGGCAATTTGTGTAAATAGTGAGCGTGGCACTTCACCCGTTTGGCTTAGGGAACTATATAAAGAGCCTGTAAAGAATTTCAGCTATATATCTCTATAGATGCAATAGATGGTTAGACGGACGAATAGATTCATATTTTGATGCCAATCACTTTGTGATGTTTCCAAAGACTTCTTCTCAGTGTTGTAAACGGAAAAGCAAACTTAGTATACTTCCCCTCTTATCTGAAGGGTATAAAAATTCTCATATTAAACTTCAAACAATCACAACCATATTTATCTACGAGTATTTATAAGTAATTTTTTAATAAAAATAATTCATATAGACACAGTGGGGTAAAAAATTTGTGTAAAAAGTTTGATCTTTTTCATCCATTCACAATTATTTTCTATAAAATAGTTTTTTCAATACGAGCATATCAATTTTGTACTTTAATACGGACCCGCCCTTTGAACCTTTTTCATGATCTGTCAACGTCAAAACGTTACATAAGATTAACATTTTTTTCTTGGTGAAATTCATAAACGAGGTACGTTTGGAAACTATTATTATTATTACCGAGTCGAGGTTGCTTCGATAGGCGTATGAGCTTTTTTAAGCTTGTAAACATATTTAAAATTTTTTTTATATAAATATTTTTTCAAATTTTTAAAATTTTTTTTCTATTTTTTAAAATTTAATTTCAATTTTTTTTTATTCTCTCATATAGAATCGCTAAACTCCTCCTATATGTTTATTGAAGGTCACGACTCCAACAATAATAATAATTATTTGGTTGACGAAATGACAGAAACAAAAACTGTTCCCGGTTCTAGTGCAGAAATACCTTTTCGTCGTGGTTTGGATCGTAAATTATCCCAGCTGCCGAAACGTTTAGTCGGAGTCATAGATGAGGGCACCAACACTATCGGGTTTTCCGTATACACAACGCCTGAATTTAAAGAGATCGCTTCCCATAGAATTGAAGCATCCATTTTAAGTCCACAGGATGGTTGGTTCGAACAAGATGCCATGGCTATTATAAATAACGTTTATCGTTGCATTGATGTTGTGCTGAGTGATTTGCCCGATATCGGGTTCAGTAAAGATGATCTGGTCACCATTGGTATTACGAATCAACGTGAAACGACAGTTGTTTGGGATTCGATAACGGGGCGGCCGCTTTATAATGCTATAGCGTGGAATGATATCCGTACTTCGGCAATTGTAGATCGCATTTTGGCCCGTATACCGGAACAGAATAAAGATAGTTTTAAGAACATTTGCGGACTACCGATATCTCCGTATTTTTCAGCTGCCAAAATACGTTGGCTACAGGATAATGTGCCGGAGGTGAAAAAGGCATGTAAAGAAAAGCGCTGTAGGGTCGGCACTATAGACAGTTGGCTAGTGTGGCATCTAACTAAAGGTGAGTGTAAGGATGCCTGCTTCAAAACAGTCAATTTCTGTAATAGTTGACTCTATAAACGCCACAAAAAATAAGGTGATAATGTTTTGTTTATAACTTTCTAACTGCAACTCCGATTTTGGTCAAATTTTTTGCAAACATTTGGAAAATTCTCTAGCCTTTCGGGGATCTTTAGCTGATGGGCGTGGCCCGGCCTAAGGCAAATTTTAATTTTTTTATTTTTCTAGGTTCACTGCATATAACCGATGTGACCAATGCGTCACGTACCATGCTTATGAATATTGAAACCTTGGAATGGGACCCCGTGTTACTAAAAACCTATTCAATAAGTAAAAGTATATTGCCACAAATCCGTAGCAGTTCAGAAATTTATGGTAAAATTAAGGATGAACGGTGTGCTTTACTGGGTATTCCGATAAGTGGAATTTTGGGTAATCAGCAAGCTTCTCTGTTGGGCCAGATGTGCATCAAGCCGGGACAGACGAAAAATACTTATCGTTCTGGTTGTTTTTTATTATGCAACACTGGCTATGATCCAATAATATCGCGTAGCGGTTTATTGACAACGATAGCCTATAAATTGGGACCTAATGTACGGCCGGTATACGCTTTGGAAGGTGCGGTGGCAGTTGCTGGCCATGCTTTGGAATGGTTAACACAAAAGGTGCGCATATTACCGAAAGCGAATGATGCGGAAAAATTTGCCGAATCTGTACCGACCACCGGTGATGTTTACTTTGTACCTGCCTTCACCGGCCTCTATGCTCCGTACTGGCGTAAAGAAGCTCGCGGCATTATTATCGGTTTGACACAATACTCCACCAAATATCATGTAGTACGAGCCGCCTTAGAGTCGATTTGTTTTCAAACGCGTGACATTCTCGAATGTATGCATCACGAGGCTGGCTTTAAATCATGTAAACTGTTTGCCGATGGCCAACTGTCATCGAATAATTTATTAATGCAACTACAAGCCGATACAGCAGGTGTGGCAGTGTTTCGTTCACAACTAATGGATGCAGCGGCATTTGGGGCAGCCATGTGCGCGGCCCAAGCATCGGGTATTGAATTGTGTAAATTTGATCCGGACAAACGATATTATGATAATATATCGTATGATACATTTCTGCCCACCAGCACCGATGAGGAGCGACAAATTCGTTATAGCAAATGGAAGAGGGCGGTGGAGCGTAGTTTCGATTGGGTCTTGCGGCCAACATCATCCACCCTGTCCGAGGAGAGATATCGTTTATTGTCCTCTATACCAGCTAGTTTATTCATCTTCACCTCATTCGCCATGTTTGTTCATTCTATGAAAAGGTAAATATTTATAATCTTCAGGATTTTTAAAATCTTCCATATCTTCTTCTTCTTCTTCGGTCTTCTATTGTAGATAATATTTTATAGTTCTAACTGCGGTAATGAGTGATTTTTATACATTTCTAGTTTAATTGTTGACGTTTATGGGATAACCCTGGGTTATAAAAATAGATTTTTTCTCGTTGAGTTTAAAAACCATTCTCTTAGAATAATTTTTGGATAGTTTTTGCAAAACTTTCGCTCTTTTAGATAAACGAAAAACAAGTCCAATTTTATAACTCAGTGCAATTAGTCATTTTAGCTAATAATACTTAATAAAAAAAAGTAACATTTGTTACTTTACACTTAGATAAATGTACTTATATTTCTCTGTAATAATTATATTTATTAAGAAGTTAAAAAACTTACATGTTTGCAAATAAATAGTCATGTAAATAAAAGAAATTAATTATTAATGATACGCAAATAGATTGTTGAAAAGTAAACTTTTGTAAGAGTGCTATTTATACCAAGAAAAAGAAACGATAAATCAATTCTTTTATGGAAAATGAATAAAAAATGTCTTTTTGTTTTGTTTATTGTGTTATATAATATAAAATAAGTAAAAAAAATTTATATATTAAACTAATTATACAGATACAATAAATATAATAAAGAAGTTAAATGTACAAATAAAACAAACGCAATTTTACAGGTTGTATAAAAAGCTGATAAACTTATAAGGAGTAAAAAATATCCACTCGTAAAGACTCTACTTAGGTCAAAAAAAAAAAAAATCAGTGAAAATATTGAGTTTGTCATTCCAATTACAACACTCAGAAGGAGGCGTCAGAGACCTTACAACAACAAAAACTGAGTTGATCTAGACATGCATGTTCCTCGTGTCCGTATGTCCATCTGTTGTTGGCACTCTGACGCTTATAAATTTTAAGATATTGATTTGAAATTTTGTACAAACACTTATAGTTTCTACAAGCAAATTGCTATTTAAATAAAGCAAAATCGGTCAAGAGCCACGCCCTCATTCGATAAGAAAGACATATATCTGCCATAAAAATTGACTTAAAAAGTTGGAACTTGGTACATATATTTAGAATTAGCCCATTCATTGATGTGCCAAAGCTAGGCATGGTCGGGAAATCGATACGCCCACAATCGAAAAAAATATATTTAACTGCAACAAAAATTTAGCTATAATGTTGAAATTCGTTGCACATATATAAAATCACTCCCTTCGTCGATGTGCTGAAAATGGGCGAGGTCGAAAAACAAACCCGCCCATAATTAATAAAAATCTATGTATCCGCCACAAAAATTGACCATTGAAGGTAACATTTTGTATATATGTTTAGAATTAACCCACCCATCCAGGTACTAATATAGCCATGCCCACAATCACCAAAAATTTATATATTCGCCACAAAAATTGACCTAAGAAGTTCAAATTTGGTTTCCCTATTAATAATTACGCCAACTAGCTATGAACAAAAAAAGGCATGCCACGCCCATAATTCTTGCAATAAGTCTTGCAAGTATAAAAACAACATTATTAAAGAGAGTAATCATGTATCCGCCACGCCTAGTATTTGTAAGTAAATGTGGAGGATACTTAACATTTGGCTCTTTTAAATTAAATTAAATTTTAAATTAAATTTTCTTACTTCTTAGTTTTTTCAGAGTTCAATTGGGTGAATATCTTAAAATGATGGCTTACTCA
Source organism: Ornithomya chloropus (assembly GCA_963971445.1). Taxonomy (NCBI): domain Eukaryota; kingdom Metazoa; phylum Arthropoda; class Insecta; order Diptera; family Hippoboscidae; genus Ornithomya; species Ornithomya chloropus. The sequence continues at coordinate 1,754,934 of OZ020532.1, forward strand.
TGGAGCGAGCTGGTAAGCTATTAGTTCTAGTATTAGGATTATCGCGGGCTTGCGAATGTGCCACCACTATGCTTAGACATTGCACCCATTCCTCGGCATTCTTGCCATCTTTCGGTTTGAGTATTAAAGTTTGATCCGCAGTAAAAATCTCAAATGCTTTCGGTATATTACGGGCGCCACGTGACACTTTCACCGATCGTATCTGATTAATATCGATACTTTCACCACCACTCTAAGAAATTTTAATTAAAAATTGATCAATTTTTTACTTATTAATAAATAAATTTTATTGTACCTACCGATCCTTTGCAGGATAAGTGAGCGCCCGATAAAGTAAAGTAACGCGTACGCCAACGACGAAATAAACGCCATTTGCCTTTCTTTTCTTTCAGTTGACCCTCGATCATGGGTTGATTGCTGCCGTTCAGAAAACCAACCGCTTTATCGGGATGATTGCATAGAAAGCAACCCCACTGATATTCCAATTCATTACAATTCGGATTGGTTTTGTCCGTTTTCGAAACCTCAAAAACATCCAGAAAGCCTGAATGCCGTAATTCATTAACCAAAATTTCACGATCCTTTCAGTAAAATGGAAATGGATTTATTTAATAAAATACCGCCCGTTTGCAACTTACCTTTAAGTTGGGAAATTGACTGGTTACTAATTCGGTGAAGCTACGATTCTCACATTTTAATATTTGCCAAATATTTTTCAAGTTACTAATGCCAGGCTCTCGGGTACTTAGTACACATTTTTCCTTAACCTGGAATTTATTATTACAAATATTACAGGAGAAGGACTTGGAGAACTATTTTCAGTTTCTTCTACTTACATAATGTCTCACTTGGAAATCTAAAAACATTAAATGTATCCAGATTTTTGGATTGCGGGTACGCATTGTAAAGCAAGCCTTTGAATATAAACAGTGCGGCCCTCGTATTTGACATGCGAAATGTAATTTGGCCACTTTTTTGGAACGCCTCTCAGTAAACTCATTGGATACTGAAAGATCATTAAAGAAAAGAATCTATACCGAAGAGTAGGTCAAAGATTAAAGGATCTATTGAGGAGTTCTGGCAAAGGAGAGGCTACGGAAGAGAAGTGTTTGCTTCTGATAACTTACCTTCTATACTGCATCGTGTTGGAGGGGGTAACATTTTCGATACTTCATCCATATAAGAACGCACGGATATAAAATGCTTTTCACAGAATTGTTGAACCGGATCTCGCATTATTTGATATGGTTCAAAGGTACTCATACGCTGATCCAATATATTATTGTTGGCATTTAATAAAGTACGGCTGGTATTGTCGTTACGACGTGGTGTTACATTCGTGGTAGGTCCCGACACAATTACTTCGTGATCGCTCTAAGATAGGGAAACAAATTTAAGGATCCAATTCATTTATTTGTTACAAAAATCATACATTGCCATTGATGGGTAATTTCATCACAGATTTCTGATTGCTATTCATTTGATGAGGTAAAGCCGGCGAAGCATGATGTACTGAGACCAAAGCATTACTAAAGTTAGGCCCTGTACCCGTCATTGAACCGATCGATTGATTTAAGGGATCTGCACTGTACTTTAATAAAGCAGTGCTGGTGTTTAGTAAAGTTGTGGGCCCTTGAGATTGTGGTCGCAGTTTAGTTGGTGATGTGGTTACCGTTACACCTCCCGAAGTGATTTGAGTAGAGGGTATACCCCAACGATTATGTCCCGTTATAATGACATTATTACTTAGCGGTGGAACAGGGGTCACATAACCGGGAATGGTGGGCATTGCTGCTGTTTTGGGTAAAATGGTAGTTTGCGTTACAACGTTACTGCTGGAATTCGAATTGTTGGCTGTGTTTGAACCGGACACAGCGAGCAAACCATTTTGATTGATCTGTTGTGATGAACTCAGACGGGTCATGCTCTTGTGCAAACCACCTACCGAACCGCCTGCCACATTTAATCGGGTCATGCTGCGATGAGTATTACCAGAGGGATGCAACCGTCCGGTACTGCGCGAATCACCCAATTTTACGCGTCTGGTGTAACCGGTATGAGGTGGCGTGGGAGGCACTATGACAGTAGAATGGGCAGCTGGCTGATTATTAGTGGTGGGAGGTGCTGCCGCTAGATTTATGTAATAGACGTGGAGGGTATTTAAGATATGGGACTAAGCTAAATATAGCTTTCTACTTGATGGTACGCCATCTTGTTGAGGCAATAAATAGTTTGTTTCTTATCATTAGGGCACTTACTTATCTTGATGTTTCCCGGATTAAGAGTTCTTCGGTGCGGCTCCTTTGGACTGTTCGGACTGCTGCGGCTCTGTTTACTTTTGTGTATACGTCCCATGGTGGAATGTGTGGTTATGGTTGATGGCACTGAAACCATTGTGGCGCTTGTTATGGGATCTGCACTAATTATTGTGGAATTAGGTGATATAGTGTTGGTCAAAACATTACTGGACGGGGGTGTTGCGTTTACACTTGTGCTAACTAACGTGGCAGGTAATTTAGTAGCCATTATCGCTGTCCGCTCCATAGAACTATTCAATTTGACTATTGTAACACCTCCCGATGTTTTATTGCCTCCTCCTTCCAAATTAGTTTCGGATGTAGAAAGTTTTTGATGACTAGTCACCAAACAAAAAACCACCAAAAATTATATAATTTTCATCATCATAAACGTCTGAAGATCTCTTACCTTAAAGCATTCTTCTGTCTAACACAAGCCAACACTTTATCGGTAAATAGAACAGGAAATGATGAACAAAGCTTGGTAGCTTCTTGCAACAGGACAGCTTGTGAGGTACGATCTGCCATTGGCAGCTGTTCCAATACAAAATCCAAAGCATACTGAGCATTTTCTTTAGTGGTACGACCAGCTGCTGCCAATACTTGAGATGTCACCGTTATTATGCTGGGGTTTGCTTTGGCAACCAAACGGATTTTATCAAAATTTTCCGCCACCAGTAAGGGTCTTTGCTCCGCCAGTTTCAATAATATCTGCATAGTAGTACTGGCCGTTTCGCTATCGTAAAGAAATTCACATAATGGCGCTATGCAAGGCTCCAGTACCAAAGGTGTTCTCTGGGCTATTAAGAGATATAATTGAAACACGGCCAGTCTTTCTTGTGAATCGCATTCGGGCAATAATCGCACCAGCTGCGGAGCATGTGGACACACGGTATCTGGCGTTACTTCATAAATTTGCGGCAGTACACGCAACAAGCCATAGTTACCCGTCAAAATTGAATTGATAATGGAATCCATGTGAGGACTGAGCAGATAAGCATAATCGATGGCGGCCAATGATAAATAACTGGCCAAATTACGGGACAATTCACGATTGCCTTTCGGTAGAAATTGTACAGCAACCGGTAGTGCCAATTTCATCACCTCTCTTTTATCATAATTCTTAATAATAGAAAAGACAAAACAAAATTAAATATTTTTTTTGGAACAATTAAGAAATCTTACCAAAAATATGCTAGATATAATATCGGCGGCAATTTTAGCATGAGGCGGATCCTCTCTTGTTGTCACATTTGGTTGGAGATTCCACAGCAAACACGTTTTCAATAATTCTATTAAAGCTGGATAATAACGTTCGGCCGATTTCGTTTCACGTATACAAGATAAAACACGTGTTACGCATATTTCCACAACTGATTGATCATTATTGTTTTTCACATAATCGATAGCTGATATAATGGAATTTATTTCCGTGATCTTAGAAAAAAAAAAACGAAAAATATTTAAAAAATGAAACTCCACTCCCAGCATTGAAATATCAACTTACCACCTCTATAATATCATTGACAATCTCACTATCCGGTACGGAAAATAAATCACCGGCACGAGACAGATCGCGCTTGGAGAGAACATTGGTAAAGAGCTCGTGCATTTTACTTGATTTTATTCGTGCGCTTGGTTTTATTTAAACATTACTCATTACATTCATTAGAGATTCCGCTGCATCCACTTCGGCCGTCCCCTCTGAATTGTCTCTCTCTATACTACATGGAATGTTAGGTGATAAGATTCATCATCTACGTGATAATTTTACAAAAATTTATAACTAACATAAAAGAGTCATTGTTTTAATGAATTGATATGTTTAAGGATGTGTGTGGCTATAGTTTAAGGATGTATAGAAATTGGATCTAACCTAACCCAAGTTAACTTAACCCCATCTTACCCAAATCTAATGTAATCTAACTTGACTTAATATTTCTTTTTAGAAAAATTACACAAACATTCTTGCGACTTAGTTTGTTGCTGTAATTGTTCTTATCTGTTGGCCTTCATTCTTATCGAATATGTGTAATTAAGTCTTTCACTGTCAACAATACATTCATGAGGTGACGGCAACAAAATTTGCTTAGTTCTTGCTTAGTAGCATCAATTAATGAGTAAAAGTCTGGTGTCTTGTCTCTTTTTTGGCCATAAGCCAATTAATTTTTTTAGAAAAACTTCTCCAAATTTTATCTTCTATTGTTACTTAAATAGTTTTTTAGTTTTTTACTTTATTCAATCCGAAAGTTGAATTCTTTACCATATAAAGGTTTTTTTTTGAAATTGTGCACAAGTCTCTTATCCACATATAGTACATTAATATGTAGCTACTAATATAAAGTAAATGTTAAAAAAACTAAAAACTATTTAATTACACTAAAAAACAACAATACCAATAACAACTATGATTGCAACAATAACAACAAATGATGAATGTCTTAAGTGCAGTACGAGCTATTAATGTTGCTACAACTCTATTGAAATAACAGTTACAACAACATTAAATACAACATAAATTTTAGGACGACTAATTAATGATTGTCATAAATCAAGTATTTGGTATTAGTGATGCCCCATTTTCACCTCAACAAGATACTGATTAATTTTTTTTGGTTTTACTGATGTAACCAGGTTTTGTTGGCCCCATCAAGTAACTGAACACCCTGTATATGAATTTAATTTTTAAAGAGAGGCTAGAATTTAAAATCATTTTTGGAAGATCCACACACTTAAGAGCCCCGACCCTCCATCTCTATATTTAAGATCTTTTTGCGCTACAGGTGATTTACATTACAAACCATTAAGAGAATAACATGTAATGATCAATAACAACAATAGTAAATTAGAGAAAGAGAGAGAGGGAGAGAAACCTGATAAAATATATTTATGTAACTACTTCACAGTATATAGCTACGCAATGGTAACATTTTGTAAACAGGTATACTGCCATATGTAAGTGCTTGTATATATACATATATATAGGGTATTGTATGTCATGCATGCATGCATGAATGGTTAGAGTTGGCTTGGTCGGTTGTAAAATTTGTAGTGTGTTGTGTAACGTGTATAGATTGTATGTAGACAGGTTTGATAATAAAATCAATTTTTCTTCTTCTTTTGTTGTTGTTGTCTTTTTACACCAATCACCTTAACACTTTGGTTAATATGTACATATATTAAAATAGTCATCAGATATGTAAAATATTACAGGAAGTCTTCATATATGTGTATGTTGTAAGAAGTTCTCTCCCTCTCTCTTTCTATCTATCTATCTTATGTGCAATAGAAGTTCTTTAACCTGTTCAAGCAAAACCTTAATAACAACTTTTTGACTTTGCTGAAATTTTGAACCCTTTATTTAATTAATCCAAAGTGGAATTTATTAAGTATAAATTATAGAGGGCGATGTTGCTTAAATGAAGCGATTAGTTTGAAAGTGGTTAGAGTTTAAAAAATTCGCCAAAAATAGAAGAATAATAGGAATTAAAAAAAAAATAATTTTGTATTATACAAAATAGATCATTTTATTAAAGTGCACCATTAAATAATTTATAAGATCAAAGAAAAAAGAATTATAACCACTTTTATGGACAATAACTTTTTAAGTTTTTGCCATCACTGTAAAAAGTTTTTAGTCGGTCTACACACACAAGTTAGGATTATAATTTATTTAAAAACACTTAATTGGTTAAAAAATAATTCACATTTTCTCTATTTACCGGTTATTTAGCAATAAGCTATTAATTCACAGAGGGTGATAATTTATAATAACAAAGAAGGAAAAAAAAATTCATGAAAAGTAACGGTACTCAGGTCGAAGTACTAGTTTTAACTTAGTCAAATGTTATCAGAGATCTAATGGTATATGATCTTTCTTCAATTGCTTTGGCCAACACATGCGCTTATACAAATGTATGTAGCTGAATATAAATATAAAGACAGAGCGACAGATAACCAGCCAGCCAACCAGCTAAGAACCTGTTTGTAGTATTTCTTGTTTTATTGTAATTGTTGTTGTTTCTTTTTCTGCAAGTTTTTTTTTGTCTTATTTTTGTTTTTTTCATATGCATGTATGTATTGTATATATATACAATAAACCTTGCATAGCTGGTTTAGTTGTTTAATAAAAAAAAAGAAAAAACAAAAAAAACAATGAATTCGCAAGTGCGAGTTTATCCAGGTAAAGAAAAAAAAAACACTACTTTTTAGATATATTGTATGGTGTTGTATTTCGTTTTCGTTTATTTTAATATGGTTGTTGTTGTTGTTCTTGCTGTTTTTGCTTCTGCTGTCTCACTCAACATATATTTAATTTAATTTAATTTTTATTTTATCAAAAACACAAATTTTATTATAACCGGTAAAGACATACTTTTTTTCTTTTTATGCACAGTTAACCGTTATTTTATGGTTTATTTTTATTGTTTTTTTAACTTTTTTGTTAAGATTCTTTTTCGTCGACGTTGCGCATTTTTCAACAGTTGACATATTTTGCATGCGTGTGCATGTATTTATAATATTTATATAAACTTACGTTTAAGTGCATACATGTATATATATGTGTGTATGTGTGTGAGTACTTTCTTCAAAACAATTTCTGTTAATTTTGCAAATTATGTGGTTTTTATGAATTTTTATGATTAAAATCTTATGTTGTTGTTGTTGTTGTTGTTGTTGTTTATAAACGTCTTGCATTAGTTGTTTTTGTTATTATCTTTCTATAACATCTTCTAAACTAATGATATTCACTTTTTATACAATTTTTGTTTTAGTTTTTTTCTTCATTTACACAAAATGTTTATATTTTTATTCTGTGGAGGAGTTGCACCATTAATGCAAATAAACGACAATAAAAATAAAAACAAAACAAAAAATTGAAAAAAACTTACGAATAAAATACAAACAATTTATACAAATTATTCGCTTATCTTTCCCTCTCCCTCTCTCTCACACACACATGCTCTCTGAAAGATAATTATTAACGATCAGCGTAAATGTTGCTTCAGCACGTATCGAACACATTAAAGCCAAATTGTAGACTAAACTAAACGCCACACCACCGCTTTAGATCGCTTTCTCTCCGGCCAACATTATAATATAGCCATAAACCAACACAAAGCTAAATGTTAAGTATAGTATATATACATAATACACCTACCTACTGCTATATCTTTAGCTTAATAATACATTGATGGTATAATATGCATAAAAAATACTCTTTTTCTTCTTTCTCATATAAAATATTTCGGTTAATATGAGAACTCTTTGGTATATTTTTTATCTCATTTCTTGCTATAAAGGCTCTTTTTAGATTATTACAACATGTATCGTACAAACATCAAGGCATAAAATGAAATACAATTTATTAATAAATAACCACCTGTTAAGATTTTCTATACTCTCCCTCTCTTATTCTCCCAAATTTTTATTTAACATGCTCTGTAAACTATAAATAATGTTATTCTTGCAGTTCCATTCATTTTTACTCAGCACCAGCATGTGGACTGGAATGTTAATGATAGTTATGTTAGTAAAAAATTTTGAAAAATTTCTACGCCCACATTTCAAAAATCTATCTATAATGTATAATTCACAAAAACTGTGCTTTGAAGGTGAATTGAATATAAAAGAATGAATTTTGTACTTAGCTACTCCCTCGATGTGCCAAAAATGGGTTGGATCCGATAACAAACATGCCCCTAATGTACAAAAACATTTTATTTGGCTTGGAAAGCAACTTTTTAGTTGATATGTAAAACATAAACCACAGAATCATATTAATCAGACCTTTGCCACGCCCTCCAGAAATATATTAAAAGAATACTATTTGAGTTCTAATGTGTATTTTTAATCAAATACTATACACGTTTATACGGTAATAATTTTGAATTTCAATTAAAGGTAAACATTTATTTAACCTCTGGGAATGTTTCGCATAATATTACCAGCAAAGCACTTGGACTATGTTCCCCAAACAATTTCGATAAAAAAAAAACAATTTATAAGTGGAATGTTTTTTTCTCTATTGTGAAATTTTTAACTTAAGCATATTGTGCCACTAGCTTATCAACAAAGGCAATATATTCAGTCTTGGCAGCGTCCTGAGGTTTGCCATTTTGTTTACTCCACCATTCCCATTTGGCTTTAGCTTTCAAATCAAAGAGACCCGGTTTCGGGGTTGTATTGTCGCCATTAGTTGCCTGTTTAAATAAAGCATACAATTCCAAAAATTCATCATCCGTAGGGCGTTTAGTCATGGTCTTAACACGTTCAGCGGCTGCATTGAATTGCTAAAAAGAATATTGAAATTATATCGATTAAAAAACTAAATATCATCACTAACCTCATCCAAGGACATATTTTTTATTTATTAGTTGTTATGCGAATCTGAAAAGAAAAGAAAAGTTAACTGAATTGTATAAAATTTTTATATTATCGAAAAATCCAATCTTGATTAAATACATTTTTGAAAATCTTATTACTTGGAAACAGTTAAACGGATTTTGTTGAAACTTTTTGTAAAAACTTGAATATTAGTTCAGCTTTCACAGGAATTATATTATATGAAATGGGAATAGACGAAGGGCAATGCCTCACTGATACAAGTCAACCAATTAAGCATAACTTGTGAAATTAAGCGGTGTAAGGTATTAAGTGGTCAGGCTTGACCGACCTTTCAACTGTGGTCCATATCAAATATGCATAGATACGCGACGTGGTTTTCTTCAGCACTTTCAACTATATACATATTTATAAATCCAACTTTCACTTGTTACGGTTACACATACATAACAACAGATAATAAATCGTATTCATAGCGCTGAAGAGATATTTTAACCACTATTTCATTTCTTATTAACTTAATTATAAATTAATTTTCTTTTTGACGTGGTAATAAAGTAATTAATTTTATTAAGGCTAAAAATGTATAAAATAAAATATATTAATTTAATTATAGAGAAGCTTGTGCTGCAGTACACGATCGTCAAATTAAAATATAATGCCTTTGATTATAATTTGATAAGAATAGGTTAAACAAGTAAGAAAACTAAATTTAGCTTAGGCCAAATCATAAACACCCTCCACATCTAGATACAAACGGTGTGGGCGTGGCTGGTACATACTTACACCCTCTAATAGTGTTTGTGTTACGTATCAACTTGCAAATCGAATTTTACGCTAAGTAGGTTTTTTGAAAATTGTGGGCGTGTTACGCCCTTTCTTTGACACACCCTTGAACGGAGTAATTATTAATAAATTTACTAAATTTCACTTTCATTGCTGAATTTTTGTGGCAGATAAATGGTTTTTCGTTAATTGTGGGCGTGTCTCTTCACCGATTTTGCTTAATTTTAATAGCAATCTTCTTTGCAGAAACTATAAGTTCAATATCACAAAAGGTACGTACGTGAGAGTGCCAAAAACAGACAGACACACGGACGGATATGTCTAGATTGACAAAATTTTTGCTGTTGAAAGGTCTCTGACTCCTTCTCATGGCTTTTGCATATCGACTGACAAACTAAGTATACCTTAGTATCTTATGTAGAGGGCATAAAAATAATAATTGATCACTGTCCCTATCTCTTAACCGTTTTTCAAATATTTAATATGTAAATAAACGCCACAATATACGAAATTGTAAAAAACTATATATTTACTAACCAATATGAAAAAAGATGTTCACGTTCAAATGATCGTTGATTGACTGATGTTGCTGCAAATTTACTGCAAATATAACAAAAAATTTATTTGAATAGTGCGATACGGTATATTTGAACAGAGACAAATACTCGTACCTTCACTAAACAAAAGAGAGAGAAAGAGAGAGAGAGAGGGAAAGAGACATAGGCAGCTTTAAGCTTCTTAAACTTTCACTTTGTACATCCATTTATAATTAATTTTGAAGTTTTTCTTTTTGCAAATCTGCCGAAAAGTACACTTTAAAAAGCACTCATTTCTGACTGTGGCATAGGTATGGTGGTGGCAATTAACGGTTTTGTTTGTTGAGTTTTTAACAATAAAACACGTATATGAGAGTTATCCAGCGTTAAAGTATAGGGTGGTAATTTACTGTTGCTATCTAGTACAGCCATCACTTCAAAGTCGATTTTTAAAGGAACACCCGGTAAAATACTAGGTAACTGAAAGTACAAAAATGGATAATTATAGGGGGATAAAATGAAATTATCCGTAAATATATAAAAATTTCTATAATGTATCTAAAGGGATGGATGAAAGAGAAACGTATTTTAATGCAGCAAATATTTTATGACTTGCTCTCGTATATTCATCTCATTCTTTACAAATTTTTCAATAAAGACATAACAATTTTGTATTTTAATACAAACGCCCCTTTTGAATATTTTTTAAAATCTATCAACGAAAAAATGTCAGTCAAAGTTGATATTTTTATGGTGGTGAAGTTCACAAACGAGAAACTCAATATTCGTCCCACCAATTAGGTTATTCTTACTACAGTAAATAAATTCAGGTCAAATTATTCACTAATAGATGTTCCTAAATTAGTGAGACGCTTCCATCCAAAATTAATTTTTCAACCACTATTCCCAATAATTACCTTTGCCACTGATTTTGTGATTGTATAATGACGTCGATCGCTATGTAATAAAACGGTTAAATTTGATGCCATTTTATAAGTGGATAAGTTTTGTAAGGTTAAGAATATTCGAAAAATTGGACCAACACCGCAAACTTCAGCTGATAGTTGAACCGGTGCCTGGGTAATATCATTGGATATGATACGTTCGGAAGCATTTAAAGCATCCACTGTGGCCCGAGCTGCTACATGTCGTAAATGCCATAATTCTAATTGAAAATTACTATAAGCAGTTTTAGCATTTTGCTGCTCTCTGGCTATTTGTTCCACAAATATGGAACTTTTCTTGGGTTTCTCCAAAGCGTCAGCACTAATCAGCTCTTGCTTCATATTATATAATAAATTGCCTTTCTTATGTTGAGGTTCAAAGGTAGCGGTACGTTTTAAAATCTTTAAAATTAAATTCCCTTCAATGGTGCTTAAGCACAGGACATGCTCCTCCCAACCCATGCGACCAAATGTTAAAGAACTAACTGTACCCTCCACTTTAAATTCATCCACTAAATATTTTTGCATATAAAATTGCACCAGACCATTATTCATAGCCACACATATAACAGTAATACCCAGATGTGACAGATTAATAGAGGTCATACAAGTGGGTGGAGCTGCCAAAGGTATCATATAAAGTTGTTTGCCTTTCTTGGAATAGCACACCAATGATTGCTCCATAGTTATGACAACAATTGTCTGATCGATGGGTAGTAGAACCAAACTTACGGCTGGTTGTGATAATTTAAATATCTCCTGAGCTTCATCGGAAGTTTTACGTAATAAAAATGCGCCACCATAACGTGTAGCGACAATGATACAGAAATCCGTTTCATAAGTACCATGTACTGCCAAAATACTGGGCGGAGTGTTGGGGCAAGGCAATGCTTTATATAAAATATTAAAACTTTGTGGTTCCAATATCAAAATTTCCCCAATATCTGTCGCTATAACTAAATAAGAAGGTGTCTGATTTTGTCCACTGCAAACTCGGGTTAAACATTTAAGGGCCACTATATTGGCGTAACGTGTTAAAGGTGTTTCGCGGTGTTGACGTATGAATTCCTAAAATAGAAAAATAATTGAAATTGTGGAAACCTTTTCCATTTCTCCTAACTACCTTTCTATCCTCTTCAGGCAGCTGCAATAATTGTTGCGATTTTCTACACAACTTCCAACGATCCAAACTGTTTAATGATTCAATTAAAATTCCTTGATCGTCTTTAGGTACTCTTATCAATTTATTCCATATGTCATGTTCCTCATCCAAAATTGGCAATTCGGGTAAGGTGTACTTGAAATAAGGTTTCAAGTGACGATAAAATAATATTGATTCATTTATAGCCACAGCTAGAACTAAGGCAATGTGTTCCCAAATAAGTAGATAATGAATTATTTATAAAAAAAAGTGTTACTTGGTGTTTTAGGTTCCGATTCGTCTATATAGAGACTTTCTATAGCCGCCGGTATGCCTTTCAAATCATGTTGTGATTCCAAATCTATGCCGCGGAAAACTTTTAACTTTGCTGCTGTAATATCTTCATCAATTGCAATATCGGCCGCTATTAAACGGACATAATTGTCACATTTTATGTCACTTAAAGTGATGAGCGAAGGCAGAGTGGTCAGTCGGGGATGTACCTGATCCTCATTTATTATAACGTGCAGCCAATGAGAAGATGTTGGCATTTTTTATTCTTTTATTTTTTTTAAAATTTTCAATGAATTGTTCTCTTAGGAAATGTCAGGATTAAGTTTAAGTTAAATGGAACTCCTAGCAACCAGTTACCATGGCAATGGAAATGTAGGTTTATAAAATATTTAGGGATATATAGACGGCACTTGGTGTAAGGAAAAACTTTTAAGTAAACTAAATTTGAATTAATCTTTATAATCATTATTAACTTATAAATCTACAGAAAAACCATGGGTCGAAGGTATCTAATAATGTTCTTAAATAATGTATATTTTTCATTTCCATTTGCGAATCAAATTCGCGGCAAAGAAGGTTTCTTTTTTAATATGGACCTGGCTGTTAACCAATTTACTGATTTCAATGAAAATTTATGGTTATTAATCCGAACGAACATGATTAAATCACCATTGAATACTTGTTGGAGTCCCTGACGCCCTTTTCGGGGTTTTTCAAATCAAGTATATTCCCCATCTTTTGTGAAAGGTATAAAAAATGGAAAATATTTCAAACGAAGCCCACAATTGAATGCATTTTAATCAAAAGAAATCATTCGTTGATAAACTTTTTATTGGTGTACCTTTTCGGTGGCAATAGTTCATTGATTGAATAGTGCTGTGTGTGGACTTTCTATTATGGATGCTTAAAATATCTATACTCTTATTTCAACCTTGTTTTTTATGTTATTTTTTTTGGAACTAACAGATAAGCTATAATCCCTGGTACCTGTTGTTATTACACGTAATATTTCAAACTACAGTTGAATGTAACATGAAAAAGAGACCAATGAACAATACCTTCTCTACCCGCCAAGCGGGTTTTTTTCACTTTGTTCGATAGTATGCGTTTGAAGGTACACCCATGTAAAACTTAAGTGTCTCATATAGTGGTAGTAATAGTTTCTGTTGTTGTTATTATTGTCGCTGTCCGGTAAATGAATCACTTTTCGGTATGTCAATGTATGGTATAAACAGGCATTTACAATATTTACTCCAAACAACATTCAAGTCTCCTGTCTTTTTACATATGTTGGCAAGAGATAACAATTACGACCAATGGCTCATAATTACTGTGATGTTGTCTTGACAGATATGTATGTTATAGTGGGTATATACGAGTATTAGTTTGATCACATTCATAAAATATTTCAGGTTACTCCAATAAATTGTAGTTTCCTTTTTTTCGATTAAAGGAAATCAATGAAACGATCATTGACTCCTGCTGTCTCCGTCAACACTAAATGAAATCCGTTTTAAATGAATTGTAACGGCAATATTGTTTAAAACATTTACTTCCGATTTGTTAAAAGTGTCTTGATGGATGTATAAGAAGAGGTTATTTTTGGAAGCAATCTAAAGCCATTTTTCCCATAATAAAAAAGAAAGAAATTTAAATATTAAGTTCATCAGACTTACCTATTTAAATGGGGTCAAGTGCCACGCCCACAAAAAACAAAAAATCTCTTACAGCTACAAAAATATATTTATGAAGTTGATTGAATTGTTGCATTCATTGAGTGGCCCAAAAATGTATGTGATTAGGGATCCTGACGCCCACAATTTACAAAAACACTTATTTGTCTTATAATCTGACTGGTTGGTTGTTATCGGCAACATAAACTTTAGAGGGCGTTATTTGGTATCGCGTCTACTGTTTGTCATTGAGGTGTAAGGTACTTAAGTTTTGGTTTAAGCCAAATTTAATTTCTTTTTACTCGCTTTCCTATTTTTTTAGCCGTTTTAAACATTTTTTGTTTACCATTTAGAGTTAACGATGCGAATATCACAGCGGTAATTAATTAGTACGGAATGAACAATTTATTGTTATTGTTGTTGTTGTTGTTTATATTATTTGTGGAATTCGATCATCATGAGAAATTGTAAAATATGAAAATATTAAAAAAATAATAATAATGCTTCAAACGAATCACGTGGTGAGGTAATGTTTAAGCATAAAATTGGTAAAATCATTAATGACCATAAAAGTTATATTACAGGGATTATTCTGTTAATATATCTTATGAGAAAGTCACTATCGATCGAAATCGATACTTGTAGAAAATGTTTACATTATGAACCTATCTAGATCGACTTAGTTTTTAATACTGATCAAGAATATATAAACTTTGTGGAAACTGTAACGCCCCACAAAGTTTTTTTTTTCTTTCTAACTGTTGCAAATGGAATGACAAACTTATACATTATTGTGTAGGGTATAAAAACATTTCGTATTCAACGATCATAACAATTGTTGTCATGTAATGACTTAAGTCTGATTATTTGAGAAAATTAATCACTTTGGTTTGTGACCAGCTCATAAGTTTGACTTGTACAACAACCCAGATTAACATAACACAGAATATATCTACCGTGTTATAGGAGAATCTACTGTATTTATATTTTTGTAGTATTGTATAAAACAACTTACATAATTTGTTTGGCAATATGTGTTAATGATATTTCCAATATTTTACGAGAAGTACATCAAAGTGATCCACAAATATTTTGTTACTATTGTTGTTGTTGTTATTACTGCATGTAATTACAATTATCATATTTATACATAAAAAAACACAAGCATTTTATTACTTGTACTTCTCCATAGATGCATAGCAGCTGGAATTGCTGGCTAGCTGTAAGTGTGTACAAATCTTGAATCTTAAGGTAGTGAAGTGTAGCCAAAAAACAAAAAACAAATGAATGAATGGATGGATGAAAAAATTGTTGAAAACAAAAAAGGAAACCCAAAAATAATAATTATTCACTACAAATCTGTAAAAAATGATTTTACCTCTTGTAAGTATGCAATCATGGCCATTATGCTTCAAGAGCTAATGTTGCTTTTAGCTGGACGCCCTACATTAGCAGAGAGTAGGAGGTATGTTAAGTGTTAAGGAAATTTTAAGTACATTGGTGCGTATCGAAGATTTGACCTAAACATTTCTATTTGTTTTCATTCATTATATCCTGCACCACCCCAATGGTATAAAGAAATATTATATTTGTAACTTCTAAACGTCAAGTGTAACGCCCACCTTTTAATTTAACCCCATGGCTTGGAATTATAAAGGGAGTTCATTTAATTATGTCCCTCAGTCCGTCCATGTTTTTCTTGAAATCGTACAATTCTTAGCCTAAAGGCTTAGAATCATACATGGTATTAATTTGTTTATATCCGTCTGTCGGTCCATGTAGTCCTAATAATCCTGTAATTCTTAACCCAACGCCTTAGAATCAAAGTCAGAATTCATTTAATTTTGTCCGTCTATCTTTCTATATATGTATAGTAAAAACCTTTATACTTTATAAGTGCCCATAGAGTTCCAGACTTTTCGACAAATATATAAGTGAGGAGAAGCGTTTTTTATTATTCGTCTTAAGCCGTTCCAATGTTCAATTTATCATTGTTTTCTGTGGTGTATTGTGTAGTACAAGTGTGTGCTTAAATGTATACTTTTTAGCTACAGATTGTGCGGCACTTGAGAGCATAATATTTTCTTTAATTCACTTCAGTATCGCGTTGAACGTGTACGGGTTCGTGTTTAAAATAAGTTTCTCATAATAAAAAACCTTTAAAACAAAAACAATTTCTATTTTTTCATAAAACTTTGAATAAGTTCTGGAGACGGTTGTGCTTAAGTTTAAGTTTAAATAAAAGTGGCATTAAAAGCATTTCAAAAAAAATTATTAAAATATTTCATAATAATCATAAAAAATTCAATTTCAAAAAAAAAAAAACAAATATTTTTCAGACTAACGAATAGGGAGCGAGTGTAACAAGTAAATAAAAAGTTTTTATTTTTGTTAAGAAAAAACCTGAATATAGTTTATGTTGTAATTCAGATCGTGTGTTATGTATTTTGATCAAAAGGAATTTAACTTAAGTGAGAAACAAACAAAAAAATGTATGACGATTGGAGTGTGAAAGTGAAATTTTGTTGTTACAGATGAAAGTTAAACAACCGGAAAAAAACAAATAGAAATCAACCACACCAACGCGAGAAATTACTCTTTGAAATACGACTGTTTTTAATGAATTTTGTTTTATTTCTTTCCAATGTTTGCTCAAAAATGAAAGTACACAACAAAGTACAAAAAATCAATCTATCTGTACAAGTAAAGTAGGGCGTGCCTGCATATATCTAAAAATATCAGATGATGTGACGAAAAGTTGTTAAAAATCGTTGCTTTACTAAGCTATGGAATAATGTGTGTAGTGGGTATAGTGTAACTTGACTAACTAACTAACAATAATGAGCTAGTGATTAATAAATGTATTTTGCACTTTATCACAGTTAGTTTTGTTATCATGGCTATGAACAAAATGTAAGTACATGCTCGCACTCGTTCATTATTTAAATTACTATAAAAATGTTTATATTTTTGTACCCTACACCACTTGTTGTTTAAGTAATATTAAACTTAAAAGGGTTCTTGAGACTCGTAATCTCACTTCATTGTACTGGAGGAATTACAATGCAATTCTAAAACGATTTAATCGTGTCTGTCTGTACATACATATAAATTTGTAGCAATTTATACCCTGCACCACTTGTAACAAGGAGTATATTCAGTTTGTGCAAATATTTCTACCTCCTAGTAGGTTAAAGATAGATCAATTCATAATCAAAATTTGAATCGAATGAACCCTGTCCGTCAGTCCCTTTGTCTGTTGTGTGTCCATATATTGTTGTGTTTAAGGTTTTGGCTAAAGTTTTTAAGATATTTCCATGAGATTTTCATATAATGCGTACCTTGAACCACAACCAGGCACTACTGACTATTTTAGAACCCCTTCTTATATATATCTTTAATATTAAATAAGTTTTTATGTGATAGACGAAAAATTGCAATTCTTAACAAAATTCGGTGAAGATAATTGGCTTAGCCAAATTTGGACCCATTTTTAGAACCCCTTTACATATAAAAATATTTCACAAAGTGACTTAAACGCGAGTATCGGCTGATTTGTTAAACTGAGTAATGTTAAGTATTAAATGGTCAGTCTTGAGATGGACTGTAATATGTGTAATCTCTTGTTTTATTAATCGCAACTCCTTTATTCACAATGCTTAAGAAAATAACTAAAAATAAGTATAAATTGTTTTCTTAAAGAAATTGAAAAAAGTGTTGTTCTTATCAATTCGATTCTTTTCCTTTTTTCGTTGAAAGTAATATTTCTTAATCACAATTAGTTATATAAACAAATGATTCATTGTAGTCACCATATATTTAATGACGTCAAATTCTGTTGAAGTAATGATGATAAGATTTAACAAAAAATATGTTTAAAAAATTGTTCATTTCTCTTTAAAATCTTTGCAATACGTTTGTATAATTGTTAGTTTATAATAAAACTATATTTAAAGAAGCTTCCTGCTTCGATTACCATTCTAGCTTTTCATCCATACAAAGGTATGTAACGGGTTTTTTTTGCGACCGACTAGGCAAAATGTTGGCTTAAAGCTCATGTATCTTATGATTCATTCATGAAATCTGTTTTAAGTTTGTTTTTTTTACCAACTTTTTCTCTGAGCTTGGCTGATGAGCCTTCACGATTCGTTTTAAAGCTTATATACCTTTTTAAAATTAGACATCTTGTACAACTAACCGCAAAACAATGACTTTTTCTTTATATTTCTTACAACCCAAAGATTGTCTCTGTTGGAGTGTGCATGCGATACATTCCATGTGAAACCGATTGACATGTTTCTTTATTTATATTATTTGCTAATTAATTTATATGAATAAACAAGAAAAAAAGAAACTTAAAACTTAAATATTCACAGAGGCACTCTAAAGGAATTCCCCATGACTTATGACATACATATACATTCTTATTTAAGACACATTAATGCAAACCAGATTATTTAAAAGCTCATTAATAGTTTGTTCAATATATTCGTAACGATATTGATTGTGAGAGAGACCAAGAGCTGTATGAGAAGATTATAAAAAAAGGGTTTGTAGGCTATAACCTTCGAATGTTTTATAAAAGCTTTAGTTGAACCTTATTCGAATAAAGTCTTGCTATATAATCTACAATATATGAAAAATGGGTTTTAAGATAATTATGTTATCTTCTGAAGTAGTGCGGAATTTTATTATATGTGTATGGAACTCATATAACACTTTGTCAAGGGGTTTAGAAGGAGGCCTTGAAAATCCCATAAAGTAGGTATATTCTGTAACAAATTTAGATAAATACACGCATCGCATTATTTATACGAAAGCAGTGCTGCAAACATGCAGCAACGTATACCATATGTCATGGTGTTCATATTATTTTGTCCATCACTTGTAAGGTTTATATGGCGTATACTTGGAAATTCTTAATTTTTTACACAAAAATTGTTGACCAGTTAATTAGTCTGGAAAAAATTTGAACCCGATAGGACCATTTTTAAACCCTCCTTTCATATAAACACATTTCACGAAGTGACTTAAACTCGCATTTACTGATACAACTTAACTAACAGCATAACTTGTGATGTAGGGTATTAAATGGTGACACTTGACCGACTACAGTAAGTACATTTTCCACATTACTTATGAAGTTCAAAAGATATTTGAACATATATACTCCTGGAGAAGGTTTGTTGTCTCGATCATAAGTATTCAAATATTTTCCTTTCAGCTAAATATACTTTTTCTTTAATTAGTTATATATAACGATATTACAAAATTAGAATATATTCGTATTTCAAATATTTGACATTGACTCATATATAGTTTTTTTTTGTTGTTGATCAGGTGAATTTACGTTGTAACTTGAATACGTTTGCAATTGCAACAATTGTAACCTTGTTGAGAATGTTTTGTATTATGCTGACATCATAGAAAATGTTTAAAAATGTACTGTCTGTACATACATGGTAGAGACGAATTGAACTCGTTTCAAACGTGTTGAAATGCTTAAGATGAAATTGATATAATTCTAACTTTTCATATATAGCAATTTTGAAAGGTTATTAAGTGAAAAAGCTATGTTTGACTTAAGTCAAATAAATCAGAGATAACCTGAGCATCGTCAGTAGTAGACAATGGTAGTAGACATGGAATGTACACAATGGCGGCCTCTTTTGACGACTACTTAAGTATAGATTGCACTTCTTCAACTTAAAAGTCTAAAGCTACATAAAATAAGTTCTTTTTTTGTAAATTATGGGCGCGTCATCCAAGAGTATTTCAATTTGCTTCGACTTCTGTAGTGTCAGATAGTAGAACTTTACAAAAAATAGATCAAAAACTGGACCAAAATTTGTATAATGAATGCCATATAATAAATCTTTAGCTTCCTAATTTCGATTACCCATCATATTGATTATATCACATGACCTCCGCAGAATATTCATTAAAGCTACTTGTGACCAAAAACCGAAACCATACAAACCTTACATTGAATAAAAAAACCGCGTTTTCTTCTTTTTCCTTTTTTTTTTTTATTTTATTGCATATTTCAAGATTTCCTCTTAAACCAACCGACATCAGGGTATTGTTTTATGATGCTGAAGAATGATTACAACAATGCGTGCAAAAGAATTGCTGTATACGAAATATTAACAATCGCTTTTTCTTCAACTATGTAGGAGTATCTTTGTAAATATTTTCTGTTACGAGGTTAAATTATTCAAAAGAAATATTTTTTTTTTGTTTTTCGTTTTTCTCCCACAATATTACAGTAAGCAGAAAATGTTTCTTAACTCGGCTTGAAATTGAAATTAAACAATTTGCTCTAAATATACTTTTAATTAAGGAAGGAAAAAAAGTTTCATAAATTTTATGCAAATTAAGCAAGATTTAAATACCGTTATACAAGAAATACAAGAATTTCATGCTTTACATGGGTGTGTGAGCCATCAATGAATTTTACACAAAATTTTTTTTGAATAAAAATCAATTTTTATAAAATATGGTTATTTAGCCTAAAGTTTGGGGATACACTAAGTTTGATATTATATTTGCAACACCCACAGGGAAGCCTAAGATACCCTGCAAATTATATTTATTCTTAATCAGCATCACAATCTAAGTCAATCTGGACACATCCGCCTTTGTGTGCGGGTGTCCATCTTTTGTTGGCACTCTTAAGATCGAGAGTTTCCACATATTTGGCTAAAATTTTATACACAAACTTTCAGTTATTGCAGCGCTATTTAAATTAAGCAAAATCAATCCAAAGCCACACCCACAATCAACATAAATCTATCTACTAGCCATAGAAATTGAGCTCTAAAGTTCAAATTTGGTACACATATTAATATTTAGTCTTTTCATCGACAATGTTAAATATGGGCGTGGTGAGATACGCCCACAACTAACAAAAATGTATTTATCCATCACAAAAGTTGAGTTATGAGGACAAAATTTAGTACACATACTTACAATTAGCCTATTTATCGATGTGTCAAAAATGGGCGTGATCATATAACAAACACGCCTATATTCAACAAAAATCTATTTATCTCCCACAAAAATTTAGCCATGAGTATGAAATACAGTATTCATCTATGTGTCAAAAGTAGGCGCCATCACTTTACAGACACGCCCACAGTTTAGAAAAAAACTATACTTGAGGCAAGATTCTATTTGTAAATTAATGTATATTAAATACATTATTAAAGTGCTTAATTGCGTACATGCCACGCCCACTATGCATCAAGTGGAGGGTGGAGGTTTTTTAATTTTTGTTCAAAACCAAATTTATTTATTTCTTACTAGCTTCCCTTTCACTTTTCTACATTGACCGTACTAATATATATAACCGATACTGTATATATATCTTCAGATCATTTTTTACACTATTGTTATATATTTATTATATATATTCAGAAATTTCATTTGGCTTTTGTTTTGAATTTTTCAATTATAATTATTTTAATGTTTTTTTTATGAAAGCACGTACGTACGTACAGCTTTACCACGGTATAATGTAACAGTTATTCAAAATACGTGGAGTCGGTAAATAAAATAAAATAAAATCAAATCAAATAAAATCCACATAGTGTTCACTCACTATATGCTTACACTCCTTGTCAGCATTTTAAGTGTTATTATATAGATAGTGAACAATTTCAACCAGATGGTAAATTACTGAAATTTATCTGAGTGTAAAATGTAGGTGATTGGATTTTAATTTTGTTAGTTCGCTAAATTATAACTTTTTTAAAACAAAATAATTATAAATAAAATTGCATGGAAAAGTGTAGAAAATCAAAATGAAATGAAAAATGAAGGAAACATTGTTTTGATTACTACCAAAATGGAAGGTGAAGCAATTTTAAGGATTTTAAGGATTAGTGTTAATTCTGAAGAGAAGTGAAAATCTTATACGACCTCTTATTACTTCTTGTGTTACAAACGAAATAATAAACTTGGTATATCACCAACAACTGACAGACAGACGGACAAACATGTCTAGATCGACTTAGTTTTCGATGCTGATCAAGATTATATATATTTCGTCCTTTCGAGTGTTACAAATAGAATGACAAACTTAGTAAAGCCGTTACTTTATGTGGAAGGTATAATGATAGTAAAAAGTAAGTCTATCTATTAAGTTCATCAAAGAGTTACAAGCATCAAGCATTAACTAACTATATTTTTATATTCTATATATATATATAAACTCATTGAGAAAAATCTTATGAAAAGTGAGTCTATTGCAACACCCATAGACACATACATACATATACAAATAATGTCGTCGTATACTAAACCGCATTCCAGTGTACCCCATTACCGGTTTGGCCTTATCATAGCACAAGAAGGTGGCAAGCAAACATAAGCATCTGTCACATACCCATTGATACCAGTATAGATTCTCCATATGTTACAGCAATTATCAATAACAATAACATCATATAAATAATAATAAAGAAGAACAAGAAAAAGAACTTTTCATACACTCTACATAATTGTTGTTGTTTATTGTTACAGAATCATCAGAATAATACAATAAGTTCCGCACCCAACAGCAACTAGCATTTATTTGATAAAGGGTTAGAAAATAAAGATAAACGAGGAACATGGAAAAAAAAGAATGAAAAAATTACAAATAACTTCTGAAGCAACTACAACACACTTCTAGGCCGATAAATGTTGTTTTTTGTATGTTTGTTTGTGTATAAATATATGCTCCAACTACATAGTTTACACTACAAAGCTGTACATTGTTGTCACATAGACATAACTACAATCTACTTAGACGGAATCAAATGAGAGTACATACTGGAATGAAATGTCAGTGATCCATACAGAAGCCACACATTGCGGCATCTTTTAGAAATAAATAAATAAACAGCTCCATCACACATAGTAATAGTACGAAATGCGTTGGTGACCATGGGTGGGCAATTTTGGTGCCGGAATTGTATTTTAAAATGCTCTGAAGAAATGTTCTTTCTGTTAAACATTCTCATGTGTTATACGATACCTAAAACTACTAAGTTTGTTCACCTCTGGTTCTGGTATGTAATGTTGTAAACTTGAGAGGGTGTAGAGGCCCACAGAAGGATAGGGAAACTGAAATGTATATTGAAAAAAAAACGGTTATCTAGATTCACAAACACAATGCCAACATTATTTATTACATTTGCATAACATGATTGAAGTGTACACATATGCTGCGTTAATCTTAATACGATCTCCTCCATATCTATAACACATTCAATTTATCAATTATAAATATATATACAAATACAAGTACGTATAGAAATGGCAAAGAAGAAGAAGAAGAAAAGGAAGAAGAAATGTCTACACATAAAATGAATGCATCTTCATTTAATAGAAATTTACACGAATTGTAAGCATTGGCTTAATAACGCGGCCACTTAACGAACTACTGCTGCACTTACTCCACTTGGAGAGTATAATAAAGTCATAATATGAAAGAAAAGTATTATGTATGAATGTGTATGAATATAGTATAATATAATATAGGATGTATTACAGACTTTACTGCACTTAAATGTTTGCCTTTATTAATAAAATTTTGTTATAAATTACTATTCACACAAGAAGAGAGACGATTGCGAACTATATGTGATCCAATTAAATAACATGATAACCTTAAAATAAACTATACTTATCTATTAATATATTATACCAAGTTAGAAATATATTAGAAACCGATTATAATATGTCCGTCAGTCCAATAAATTCATTTCTTTATCTGCTCGATTTAATTACTTTATAAAGTACGACTGATATCAACACAAATATTAATTGTACTAAGCATACGTATCTAAATTGAGGGCATGGTTTCTATACAATTGCGTTCCTTTTTAAGTCCTTTCTTACAATTTAAGTTAAAGATGGAATTCTACGTCAAAAAACTTTTAGAAATATGTGGGCGTGATTCCGCCCATTTTAATCAAATCTATAGATAGCTAATTATATACATTTACCGAATTTTAAGTTTTATTGTTGTGACCCTTAGATCAATTTAATCAATTGTGGGCGTGGCCTTTAATCATTTTTACTCAATTTAAATAAAAATCTATGCAAAAAAACTAAAAATATTGGTCCACTATAATAAAATTACGATCATAAGCTTTTCAACGATAAACGGACATACGGACGGATATAAAATGATTAAAATGTTAAGGCTTTAAACGTTGTAGGGTACTTCCTTTTCACTTAAAAACTTGAAACTTTATTTTAAGCAAATATTAAAAAAAAAAAGCATTAAAAATAAATTTAATTTTTTCTCTCCTTTCACCAACCATGGAAACGCCTATAACTTTTTAAATGCTTTTCAAATGGACCTGAAATCATTAAGCTTGAATATTAATATTCAACAAAAGACTCGTCTTTAAGGCCATCAAACTGGAAGAGAACTTAAGAGATTTTTATAGGTTTTCCTTCAATTTTTTTTGTGGTCATTTTTCATACACAAAAAAAAATATTAAAAGAAACTCGCATGAATTCCAATCCAGCTTATTTCAAACGCATAGTTAACTATTTCGATGAGCTCAAAGTTTTAGGGTATTCATGTAAAGCTAACAAAGTACGCAATCAGAATCAGAATTAATTTAATCCTGTTTGTTTAACCTATGGGTAGCATTTTTTAAGTTTTTTTTTAAGAAACTTTGGTACAATGTTTTGACTCAAGGAGGAACTGAAGGAGGAATTGAAAATGGATCCAATGGGTGCCTTTTTGTGACAAAAAATTGTATTTCTTAATAATTTTAGACTTATTTCAGTAAAGAATCGTTAATTAGCTTAATAATTGGCTGAGCCAATTTTGAACTCGATCGGACCATGTTTAGAACCCCTTTCCATATAACGATAAGTCCCGAAGTGACTTATGTGACAATGCCTTTCAGGCTATAACCCGACTATAACATTTTCACTTCACGTACCTGAAGTTTGGCAATCTTTGGTATTCCATTCAAGACCAGAATGAAGACCTCAACTTTAAGAATATAAGTTTATTTAATGATGAATGTGAAGAGAGCAAGACCTACAGAGATAGAGAGAGAGAGAGTGAGAGCCAAATAATATGTACTGCTTTCTCTGTTGGTTAGTTTGGTTAATAATCTCGTTTATAATGAAGTTTTTGTTAGCTGGTGTAGTTGCTTCAATTTATACATGTGTGTGTATGTGAGCACTATGTTATATGAGTTCTATACGCCCCGGACACATTCTGTATATTAATGCTCTTTGGAATCTTTTTTCAGTTTTCTTTTAGACGTTCCAAGTACGGGTTGTCTTTACTCTAGTAGTTAAATTTAATAATAACAAAAAATATAGAAAAATTATAGAGCGCAGCCTAGAATATTAAGAATATTCGGTAATAAGAAAAAAAATCAATAAAATATGTGGTTGCCTAACCCAACATACTAACATAACTATGTGATTGAATAATTTAATAATAAATTCACCGTTAGTATAAACAAATGAAGGAAAAAGTTAAGAAAGAAACTGGAATACACATATAAAGCAATGATTCTATTGGTGATACTTGGTGGTTTCAATAAGAAAAAAGTGTTGTAGATCATCACACACACATGCATACATATATACATATGTTTACCACATATTTGATCAAGTGAAATTTCTAAGCGAGTTAAACTATTTCATCACGCATCCATCATGCATTGTCAATTAGTTGATTTCTCCTACGGCGACATAAATAATAACCGGATAAAACTCTAAACAATGTTATGCTACCAGAATCTTTCTTTTTACGCCAACATCTTATTTACGATGAAAAATAGAAAAAAATGAAATAAAAAAAACAACAACAACAATCAATATAGTTATTAAATGATGATCACGATAATGACGACTAAGCCATTATTTCTATTCTATCATCAGCTACATTGTGTAGAGTAGTAAAACTTCTTTTGGTGGCTGGTTCTGTATGTGAAAAGGAGAAACTTCTTTTCTTTTCTTCTACTGAGGCCTAATAATTTGTTTTTTTTTTTCTGTTTTTTCAAATTTCTCTAATTAATTGAATGCCTATACATGCATACAAACATGCACATATGTGTGGCAAGAAGAGTAAACATATTCATGGGTAGTCTTTATTGTGGTATAAAGAAGTATAAAACAGAAAAGTGCCGTTTATGTTCATAAATCGTGAATAATAGAAGAAAACTAGTAAAATAAATGAAAATGTTATAGTCGGTCAAGCCTGAACCATATAATACCCTACACCACACTTATACGACAATTAGTTTACGCGAAGCAAGTCTTTGTGTGACCTCTCATGATATGAAAATATATTGGAAAAATGGTACGATCGGGTTCAAATTTATTGCAGCCTATTATTAAGCCAATTAAATAATTTCGTCACGAAATTTTGACAAAAAATATTAAGAGTTGCCATAAGTAGGGCAGGCCATATACACTAAATTTGACGTAGATTAAATTTTACATACCTTGCGCCATCTATTCCATAGTGGGCGTGGCATTACGACCTTTGGTAGTGTATATATTATGTGTTAGCATACAAGTAGAATTTTGCGTCTAGTAGAGTTTTTTTGTAAATAGTAGGCGTGTTTGATATCCTATTACGCCCATTTTTGGCACATCAATGGAAAAGCTAAATATTAATATGTTTATCGAATTTTAACTTCGTGGCTCAATTTTTGCAACAAATGCAAAGATTTTTAAAAATTGTGGGCGTGGCTCTTAATCGATTTTGCACAATTTAAATAGTACTGCAATAACTCGAAATATCTATAGAAAGTTTCAACTCAATATTTTGAAATTTACGCACGTGAGAGTGCCAATAACAGATGGATACATGGACGTACGGACGTATATGACTAGATTGTCTTAGATTTTGATGCTAATCAAGAATAAATGTACTTTGTAAGAACTGAGTTTTGCAAAGAGAATAGAAAACTTAGTCTAATGTCAATCTTATGTGAAGGGTATAAAAATAATTAGCAATACGCGGATATAGAATAAGAAATCATCTTCACTTTATATGAAAGTCAGTAATTTAGTTGTTGTTGATAAAACTTATACTACAACATATACTTATATAGTTTATCAATATTTATACACTAATTTTAAATATAAAAATGTATACTTGAGTCTGTTATGAAGAAGGTCTGTGTTGAAAAACTGATTCGGGTCAACAATTGCAACTTATACGTTGTTTATAGGAAACATAGATAGATGGACGTACAGACAGAAAATATGAAATCAAATCAGAATTTCATTTTGATTGATCTGATAAAATCAAATGGGAGCGTGGCACACATTGATCAACTCCACTTTTTGAAAAATCTTTAATTTAGGTATCAAAGCACTTGGTTATAGTCATAACTTTATTATTTCATCGCATTTCTCAACTTTTTTTTTTTTATGGAGTTAATCGATGTGTGCACTGAAAGGCTCATATAGTGAATGTTAAGTCATAGAAAATCAATTTGCAAAATGCAATATAATAGAAAAAACAATTAATTAAAATTTAAATGCTTTGGGAAAGTGTCTTGAAAAAATTTTAAGCTGATAAAAGTATTTTCAACCGGTTTTATATAAATTTACAACAAATTTTTTCTCTTTTTTTTATACAAATCAATTATATCAATAAATTTTTCATTACTTATGTCACTGATGACAATCAAATGGAAGAAAAAAATTAAAAAAAAAAAACAAAAAATTCCAAACAAGACCGCTTACGCTGTCAGCTGTAATACTGCAACTTTTTATTTTCCTATTCCCCGTTGCTCTTCTTATCAAACATCATTTTCTGCGTGTCTCAGTGTATGTGCGTTTAATAATATAAAAACGAAAATATGTGCAAATTATTTAAACCTATTTTATCTAACGTGTTTTTTTTCATATCTTTTATGTCAAGTATTTCAACGACAATGATAAAATAAATTTCAAGAAGAAAATTTGACCCTTGTTTATACTTTTTAAGTGTCTTCTGGCGGGTAACCTTTTGCGGTAATTCTCATTATATGGTTGTTGTTATATTATTACGTATTATGAGTTCACAGCACGGCATTGCTACCTAAGTACCCTCTCCAAAGAAGAAGGTATACTAGACAGCAGTTTAATTTTGCCAAATGGCAACATTCAGATAGTAATTGTAATCATGACAAAATCGGTTTCGATCTATTAGACAATGGCCACGCCTACAATGTAAGATATATGCATTAAAAAACGGTGTAGAAACATATTTTACTTTCAGTTTAGACCAATTTTAGGTTATTCTATATATAAAATTTTCTTGACTGTGGGCGTGGCACATATATAGTTGAGCTCTTGTTTAGTGTCTCTTACCAAGTATATATATTTGAAATCACTTTAATTAATGAATTATATAATAAAATAAGTGTTTTTAAAAAAAAAAAGGCGTGCCTGCTTTCCTATAACTCCCAATTTTTGTACTCAATTACGTATAAAGTACAAACGAGTAAAAAGGCTGCATTTAGCTGAAGTCAAATTGTATATATTTTTACGTCTTACTTATAAATTGTGGGCGAAGCTTATATAAAATTACGCCCGGTTTTAACGACTACTTAAATACCAGTTACATTTTACCTAAACAAACGAATTCTATTCAAAATAATTTTTATAATTGTAGCTTTATTTTTGTAGCTATTTGGAAAGATATTCCTCAATTGGAGGCGTGGCTATTGTTAATTTTCTTAAATTTTAAATAGGTAACATAAAGACTAAAAACAATATGTAACAAATTTCAACTTGATAGCTTAATTTTTCCAATTATAATCATTCAAACTACAGACGGACGTACGGATATTCCAACAATTTTTATATTTTTGCGATAATAAAAACTTTATATATTTAGTAGCGTTTATGAAACTTGTTGCAACGTGGAAAATGACAAACGTGAAAATGTATCGCTCAACAATTGCCCGCAATTAACCCAACAGTTAATTTATAGTTCCGCATAATAAGAACTGAACGTACTGCTTGCATACTTTCGTTACGTCTTTTACAACCTTTACGTGATAATATTTAGTTTTTCTGTGTTGTTGTATTTGTTGTTATTGTTAAAAGAATGCAAAAATTTTATTCTTGTGTTCTCTAGTAATAGCCGCGGATTTATTTAGTTACTATCGCTGCTGCTGCAGTAGTTGTAAATAAACAACAATAAGTACATAGCGCGCAGAGGTCATACGGTAATAAAAATCTATAAAACGTAGCTCCCACTTACTACTTACCTATACCTAAGCAGAAAGAAAATGAAAGAAAATGTTCAAGTTTAATGGAATGAAGAATAAGGCGTCAACGCCAGTTGCGGTTGCGGCTGTCCGTGCATATGTGATAAACGCATACGAACATAATAATGTGAATCCATAAAATTCACAATGATATAACATTTATTGGTGGCTAGTGTTTATTTGGCCTGTGTGCTGTTTTGTTAGTCGTTAATAACAAGTTGACAACAGTACAACAAAACTTTCGTTTGAGATGAAACGGGTAGCGGTGGACAGCCGTACAAAACCCATACAGTGCTTATACAGTTACTATAGTAATAACAAAAAAAAAAAAATTTCAAAGCCATACCAAATAACCACAAGAAAAGTTATTCAATAAGTATGAGAAATAATTAATAAAAAAAAAAAGGAAACAACTGAAAAGCTTTAAAGGAATTGATTAAATAATAAGGAAAACAAGTAAGAAAAGTAAATATGTCTTAGGACAAAGCTTAAATATCTTTCACATATATATAGAAATAATAAGCTTGGCAGGAAGGATTACGCCTTGTCTTGGTGTAGGTATTATTTATTAACTTGAAAGTAAAGTTTTATGCTGAGTGCGGTTTTTTAAAATTGTAAGTGTATTAACCGACTACGCCCATTTTTAGCACATCGAAGGATGAAGTAATTATATCAGCTACAAAGTTAAATTTTTGCAGCAGATAAGTACATATATTTCCATTGTGAGAGAGGCTCTTGATGGATTGATTTGTGTACACAAAATGGCCAAATCGGTCAAAAACCATGCCCACAACCGACAAAAATATAATTATCTGCTAAAAAAAATTAACCTATAAAAGTTGAAATTTGGTATTCATTTATATCACCCATTGATGTGTCAAAAATGGGCGTAGTTGGATAACAGACACGCCCACAATCGTTTAAAAAAATATACTTATCTGCCATAAAAACCGAGCTAAGAAGTAAAAATTTAGTAAACATATTTAAAATTAACTCATCCTTTTGATGTGGCAAAAATGGGCGTGGTCATGTAACAGACGCGCCCACAATTAAAAAAAGGAGGTGCAAGTCAACTTTCAAGATGATTTGTAACATATATAGATAATCAAGTAATTGCCACGCCCACCATTTCTATGCAAATGAAGAGAATATTTAAAATTTGTCCTAAGCTAAACTTAGTTGTTTTAAGTATTACTCCCTAAAAGGATTTGTCATTTTCTGCAGTCTCCCCTGTCTGTACATCCGACCAAATTTATTATTAATTCAATACTGATTTTACATAACAAACAAATTTCTATAAAATCGTATTTAAAACGAAAATCTTTATTGAAGAAAAAGCGAAACAATGCATTGGAGACTTTACCTGCTTGGAATTTTTGATAAATTGAATTGTGTGAAAAGTGAAGGCTATCAAAATAAAGGCGGATAGACAAGCAGGCAGACAAAAAACATTTAATAATAATTGTTATTGTATTTGTTTTGATAAGCAAAAAAAAAAAAAGGTTTCTTTTTGTAGTACGTGCGCTTCTTTTGCATTCTATGCACCTATCGAGGAGAGTATATAGCGAGGGAGATTTAGTTTAAATTTATTGTATTTTGCTTATTAAGGTTACACTGGGCTGAGTTGGATTAGTATTTATAAGCATTGGATAGGTTTCACTGCTAAGCAGCAATATTGAGGTTGTTGTTTTTTTTTTGTATTCTATATAAAAATAAATTTGAATCGATGCGCTTATCACTAAGAAAAATTTTAATTTATTATTAAATTAATTAATTATTAAATTTATTTTTAAATTAATCATTTTTATTTCCCTTTTTTTAAGGTTACCGACAAGTTATCAAAGTGCTGAAAGGCCCAACGGCGGTTGTTGTAAACAAAACATAGCATGCAACTGCCACATTATAGCATGCAATATTATTTATATTGAACTCATTAATTATACCAAAGACCGTGACTTGTTAAAGGGAGATCTTAATAACGACTACAAAAACTACAACGACAACAATAATTATCAGCAATATTTCACTTACCATGAATTTAACGACAATATTGCCGCCACCACCACCACCATCACCACCAGCATCGGCAACCGACATTATGACCGTTTTAAATTTGGCCGAAACAACATTGTTGCCGAATGAAGACTCTGCAAGAATAAAAACAAATGTTAAAACAATAACAACAACAACAACAAAACATATATTAAATTGGTTAAAGAATACAACAACAAATAAAACAAAATCAGATTCTTGTGAAAATAAGGCAAACAGTCGAAAATCAGGTGAGGTGGGGGAAGAGAACGAGCAGTGTACGTGTTCAAAGGTGAAATTTGAGAGAAGCACGCGTGACAAATATAAAACAATAACTAACAACAACAACAACAACAACAATAACAATATATTATCAAATAGCGATGAAATATTGCGCGACTTTTGTGGCGTACAAACATTACGTCGCTTATGGAATAAACGTATAATTGCCAACAAAGAATTTACATTACAAGCCAAAACATTTCAAGTCAACAACAATTTCACCAAATCCGTAGACTGTTTAGTAAATGCTGCCAATACAGGTAAACCACCACCGTTAACAGCCACAACAACATTAATACAAAATAATGATAAAAAGATAGAGGGCCGCCCCCGCACAATACGAGCTCACAGTTTACACGATTGCTCTTTACTGGAACGAAATATTTTCAACAATTGTGCCACAAAATTTTCAACAGAATCTCTTGACAATACCTTGTCCGACTTGGACTTGCGGATACATTTAACAAAGGATAATTTTTATAAATACAAGACCGCCGAACAAGCGTCCAAATTACGTGAACAAAGTGAAATTACAACAAAGTTACAGAAACAACATAACAACAGAAATTGTAAGATAATTACCAAAGACGATAAGGGAGAGGAAAAGGAGGTGGACAAGAGTATGCTTGACCCTAAAATTAAAGTGGATTCATTACCTTGGCTGGAGTGTCATTCAAATAGCTGCAGTAAGCAATTAAGCGAAGACACAACAAATATGGCGATAAGGGAATTGAATAATGATAACTGTAAACGTTATTGTGATAATGTGGATGTTATCAATAGTACCCTACAAAATACGACAACAATCTCTACCAGCACCACCACCACCATAATACCTTTAGATAACACACCAAACACAATGCGTGGTAAAAAGTGTCAACAATTAAGTGAGATGGTCGTTAGCACGGTGCCAACAATGAATGAAAGCCAAAATAATAATAGCAGTGATACCCCTTCAAATACGACAACATCTCAAGTCAGTCAAAGCGAAAACGTTACCCAATCATCAACGGTTACGGTAAATAATAATAATTTTGTAACGAAAAGTCACAGCCCAAGTCGGCGTAAGCGTTGCGCCAACTCTGCTACAACTCGAAAGTATAGCTTTAAGACTCATTCGCGTTCATGTTGTACTCGTTCCTATCCATATACGCCAAGGAAAATGTCCACCGCTGCCACCTCCATCAATAATAAGGAATCGCTAGCAACTGCTACCACTATCACCAACAATCATCAATTCAGTTTGGTTGCTCAACTCACGCAACAATTTAACGCAATTATACGAAAAGATAACGCTTTGTTAGCCGATGTTAAACGGAAGAATGGTGTTCTTATGACACGGGGCGGACACGTTTACAAGGTTGTACAAGCTGATACATTTGGTAACAAAACTTCTGATTCCAATGTCCAACGTTCCAATTCAAAAGTACGCGATAAATGTGCAGGAAAACAGCAGCAACTGCCGAAGACTAATGCAACACCTTCCAATGTTCAAAAAACGATCAAAAAGTTTGAAAAATGTAAAATAAGTAATGCAGAGAAAGTTAAACCCAAAGTACCCACTAAAAGTTTGCAGGTTTTGAAGAAAAGCTGCGAATTAGCATTAAATAGATACAACAGTTCCAGTAGTACTAATAATCAGCCACTGTCTCTTGACACTTCCGTAAAGGCAACGGAATATAATACGAAGACTGGAAATGATTATAAAACTGATTCGTATCCCAAAGAAAAAATTGAAAAATCTTTAACCTCAACGCTCGATGAAGTATCAAACAGTTCAGATGAACAGTGTTTAACTTTATCTGTGGATACGAAAATATTCGCTCAAAATGATCCACAAAATGTAGAAAAAACTCAGTGTAATAAAAAACTAAAGGAAGACTTCAAAGTGGAAGAAATACAGCAGCGACAAGACATTTTTCACAATGAATTTGAAGAAATAAAGCCAGAAAGATTAAAAGAAGTGATTGTAATCAAGGCCGCTTCAGAAGAAACACCATTAGATAAAGAAATAGATAAAATTCTTAACAAATCAAATCAACAACATATAAATTTAACATTAGATAAGAAGAGTTCACAGCAAAATTATGTACAAAATATAGAAATACTAGAAAATGATACAAAACTAATGGAAGATCATGAAATAAGAGAAAAAGAATTGAAAGAAAATGTTCACCAACAAAAAACCGAAGAAATAAAACCAAGAGAATCGGAAGAAGGAGACGAAAATAACCACAGAGATGTTGAATTAACCTCTAGCCCAACTTTCCCAACAGCAGAGTTAACAATGTCTGAAGATTCTGGCGATGAAGAGAGATTTAAACAGCGCAAACAAAAATATGCTGAAATTTATGAAAAAATCCGTGTTCGTACCCTGAATAACCATAAAAAATCTAGTCTAGAAAAAATTTTAGAAAGCCATTCAAAAGCATCGCAACGTGCAAGGCCTAGCGAGATATATGATGCTAAAGAAGAGTGTTCAGAAGTGAAAATCTTGAATGCTTTGGAAATAATTGATGAGAAAATTAAAAATTTAAAATTAAACCTTGAACCTAATATCATTCCGAATGATACGGAACATATTTTAACACCAAACAAATCATTCGTTTATTCCGAAAATAGTAGTCCTTTTAAAAGTCTGGTAAAAAGTGATTGCATACAAATAACTCAAGCGGTTAATGTAATTCTAGTCAATAGTAATGTAGAAGAAGCAGTAATAGATAAAAATTTAAATAATGTTGAAAGTAATGAAGATTCAGAACCTTTATATGAACCTATCGCAATACCGAAAGACGAAGAAAAGGAACAAAAAAATGAGTTAAAGACTGAAGAAGATAAAGAAATTATTGCGCCTGTCGTAAAAAGTTTCTTATATAAATCTTTTAAAGAAACTATAGAGAGGAAAAATAAAAATATATCATTGCTTCAGAATGCTGAGGATTTATATCAGACGGTGGAGGAAGTTTTGCACAATTCATCAAATAATACAAGTCCATTAATATCTAAAGAAAAGATGGATGATTATGAATTAATCGAAGATACTAAATTAAATGAAACACTGCCTTTAACAGAACACTCCTATGATGGTTATGAAGAATGCTCTCCTTCCACAAACAAAGATATAGAAAAAATGTCTTTCGCAACCATGAAAAATACTTCAGCAGTACGCAATACTACCGATGAATTGCCGGAATTACCGGAATTACCAAAACCTAAACGTTACTCCATTAAAACGCCGCTACCTTATAGAAAGTCCCCCAAAACATATAGTTCAACTACCATTATATTGAACCCTAGCCAAAGTTCGTCGTATTATGCTGAAGAAGAAAATATTTATGATACTATAAAAGGATCAGATTGTTACGAATCGTTAAGCAGCAATAAAGTACATTCGAAACATATTGAAAATGATGATGATGATACCTTCTCTTTAATATCAAATGGTTACGAAAGTATTTCCCATTATCGGCGTAATAATATGCCTGTAAAAGTCAAGATTGCTGATAGTTGTAATGGTTCCACTTTGACAATATCATCGGAACAAAAAACCAACAGTTTATATGAAGATTCGATTATTTTATCCACTTTATTACGTTATAATAAACCAATGGACAGCAGCAATACGATGAAACGTTTACATCGAACTAGTGTACGTTCCGAAACGGAAGGATGTAAAAGTGGTAGTAGTACGAGTAGTGGTAGCATTATTTATGTATTGGGCAGTGATAATAGTGATGAATGGATGGATATTACAGATAATGAGAATAACGAGGAAGTGATTCCAACAAATCCACAACCTCAATTTATTGTGTAAGATTATCGCTATGAATTTTGCCAAAATAAAATCATATTAAGTTATTTTTTGTCTCTATTATAGAATACGAGAACGTTCTAAGCTTCATAAAAGTCCGGATTGGTCGAAGCGTGTTAGAGATAAACGTTTAAATATTCATCAAAGGAATTCAACCAGTTGCATAGACGGTAGGTACTTAAAGTTTTGATTAAATATAATATAATTGTCATACCACCCGATTATTGTATCGATCAGTCTAGAATAATTGTTTGAATATAAATTTAAACGGACATACAGACAATTTTTGAGAAATTTCAATAAAATTTGTTAAAATTACTGAACTAACTTGCAAGAAAGATTCTTTGACAAATATTGTTTTTTTTGTAATTTGCGGGCATGTCTGTTATCCTTTAACGCCTTTTTTTGGGCACATCTTTAAATGATATATTTATTCATTAGTGTTAAAAATTGTATAGCTTAACTTCTGTGACACAAAGATAGATTTTTAGATTATAGGGCGTGGCTTTTAACCGTTTTTGTCCAATTTAAAATAGCGATCTAGAAACAAGTTTGTCAGCTCAATATATCAAAATTTAGAAGCCAACAATAGACGGACACATGGACGGACCTTTTTAAATCAACTTAGATATAATGTTGATCAAGGATATATATAATTTTTAAAGCTTTTAATCTAATGTGAATTTTTTAACGAAAATTGTTCGATATATTTTGTATTTATTATTAACTTTATTTTGTTAAAATTACTTTAACAGGGCTTTAAATGTAATCATTTAACAGTTTTTCCATATATTTCTGTTAATTGTAAGCTTTTAAAGATCTTTAAAATAAAGCTTCACAAAGCTTTCATAAGTTAATTATTTAAAGTACTATCTCTCTCCCTCTCTCTCTATATATCTCTCTCTATCTCCCTCTCACTAATTATATAAATATAAATACAAGTGAAATTAAACTCTCACGAAAATCTAACGGGGCACTCACTTTTATGGCAAGAAAGAAGTTCTATTGAAGTGTTGCATTTTCTTTTACTCCCTTTCTACTCAATTCAGATCAGGTTCATACGGTTGAAGAAAACATTTACAAAAAAATGAAGCTTCGCTTCGCTATGTTTGTTCTATGATAAGTAATTTATTATAGCTATAAAATAAAATAAAAACAACAACAACAACAATAACAATGTTAGAAAAGCGTAATATCATCAGTGTGTAAAACTGGAAATGAGTAGATAAGTGAGTAGTAAATCGTTAAACAGCATTTTTAAAAGATAATGGACCACATTTACTTGTTAGAGAGTGAGAGGGAGAGAGAAACAGAGAAAGAGTGGAAGAAGAAGAAGCATAGAACAAATAAATTATATAAGTAAATAACTGTATACTTAAATAATCATAAAACAAAATAAATAATGAAAATGTCATACAAATGAGAAAGAGGGAATGGAAAAGGGGAAGGAAAGAATAAATAAATGATAAAACTCTCCCTAAATAATCTTATAACAGGATATATAGTACACTCAGCGAAACAATGTCGTAAAAAGTAAAATCATCTAACTAAACCCGGAGAGAGAGAAATATTGAGAGAAACAAACCAGTTATGCGTTTAATAAAAGCAATTCAGTTGAGTTTACATGATATAAAAAAGAAGACGTGTTTTTAGAAAAACGCTTAAACAAAATGTTTAAAAACAAATCAACGAAAACCAAATAATACAAATTATTTTAATTATAATAAATTGTGCAACAAGATTATTAAAAAAAATTATTTATAATTAAATTAAACCCAAACGGAATCAGTGAATGAATGAAATATTTAAAATAACCCCAACAATAAACTCAGAATTAGAGTGAGTGAATAGTAATGAAAAGGTCATACACCACTAATTCGTACAATAAAAATAATAACAAGGAAAAAAATTATAAATTTGGATTAAGCCAAATCTTAAATACCCTGCACATCTGGGCTGGCAGATACACTATTACGCCCTCAAATAGTGTATGTATTAAGAATCAGCTTAAAAGTCAAGTAAAGTTTTTTATAAATTGTGGGCGTCTCAGTTGTACGACCGTGCATATAATTTAATCCCTGGGTAGATGGGATAATTATAAATATACAGATCGAATTCTAACTTTGTAGATCAATTTTTGTGGCATATATATAAATTTTTGTCGATTATGGGCGTGGCTTTTGGACATTTTAAACATAATAAAAGTGTTTGTACAAAATTTTCCCTCAATATCTGAAAATTTTAACAGAAATACGTTCGGGCACACGGACATATATGTCTAGTTCGAGTTTGATTTTGATGCTACACAAATACATATATACTTCGGAATGTTGCAAATGGAATGACAAACATCTTATACCTTATGTGGAAGAGATATACAAAACAATGCACATAAAAACGGACACATATGTCTGTATGTGTAAAAATTGTGTAATAATATATTTTATAATGCGCCTGCGTTAAAGCGATTATATTTTAGTGTTGTTGTTGTTGTTGTTGTTGTTATTATTATTATTAGTTTTGTTAAGTTGTGTACCGTTGCGTTACGTTTATATTGTTACCATTTTTATGACAATGAGTGTTAGTTGTACAAACGCAAAAGGCTACCAGCAGCAATGTTAACGTAATCATCGTTTTGTTGTCAATCTATTGCTATTACCACTAACTACATATAATAATAAAAATACAAATTATATACATACTATGTATACAGTTTGTTAGTGCTGTATATAATTGTTGTTGTTTTTTTGTAATGTTGAAACAAAAACAAGTCAAATTAGTTTGAGTATGAGTATGAGTATGTGTGTGTTAAGAAAAAACCATTTTCCAACTAAAATAATAATAAAAAGCGCTCAATCTGAACAATTATACGTAAGAGAAGACGACTAAGCCTTGAAAAAAAAAAAAACCTTAATTATGTACACTATTGTATGTTTGTTTATTTGTATCATAATATGTATTAATGAGCGTCTTAATCAGCAAAACGAAACTGTTGATGATGGCAGCGAATGGCGATGATGATGTTCATGCTTATGCTCATGCTTATTATTAAATGAAAGTTTTAAGCAAACAGGCACACACACACATATAGACAAATTACAAACATTTGTTAATATTGAAAGTTATTCAAATACAATAATAAATTGAAATAAAAGAAGAAAAAATTTAAGGAAAAAAAATTTTAATGAAAAAAAATTTGAAATTAAAAAAGTTCAAAAAAACTGTAAAATTTCTCTGCAGTAATACTTGCTCATTATTGTTTATTATTATAATTTAAAGTTATTATTGTTGTTGTTGTTAATTTTTTTCATATATATATTTTTTTTGATGAATGGTTGGTTGGTTTGGCAGTTCGAGTGGCATTAGTACACACAGCTGTGGTATAAAAAATTCATTAATCTTCCGCATTTCAGATTTTAATATAAACAACAACAACAAATATAATAATTTAACCATAATTTCAACTTTTACACGAGCATATATGTAAATATGTTATAAAATTATCCGGTATAACATGCTACCATACCGTCACTATCAAAGTTCATTGTACACTATTCTGCTTAAGAAATAGAAAACAGTAAAAGATTGTTTACGATAGCTTATTAATCCCTCCGACGACAAATGCTGTTTGTGCAGTATACACATTTACTATAAATAGTTTCATTTCAATTTCCGTATATTGCAATGTGTCACCATCGTATTTCTATTCAAAAACAAGTGAAAATGCTACACTTGGTCAAGGTCGATCCTTTAATATCCTACACACCTTAGTCACGTTGTAACAGTAAAGGCAATGCTTTGCCAAAAAAATAATCATAATATGGAAAGGGGCTCTAAAAATAGTCCGATTAGATCCAAATCCAAATTTGGCTTAGCCAATTAAGCTAATTAACTATTTTTGATCAAATTTTTTAGAAAAATATTAAGAATAACAATTTTTCTCTTTATAAAGACTTTTCCTATAATAGGCGGTTATATGGGAAGAGGTTCTAAAAATTATTCAATTTAGTTTATTTTCCATAGAGTCCCTCTATAGGTCAACTGTTGTCCTTGTACCGAATTTGATTGAAATATCTCTAAAACTGTAACTTACAGCTTAAATACAAGAACGCATGGACGTACAGACGAATTTGATTAAATCGATTCAGAACGTTATTCAACATGTTTATAATACTTGTACAGAAATACGATAATATTGCTGTAAAATCTCTGAGAGAAAGTTTTATTTTCTAACTCACACTTTTATTTAAATACAATAACAATACAAACGAACTCTTTTTTTTTAAACCTACTGTCTCGTTGTGAGTAAAGATAGTTAAATTTCAAACATTCATATATTGTAACGGTTACATACAAACATTATTATTAAGTGAATATATCAATTCATCCTTAAAACAAAAAAAATTAATAATCTTCTGCATTCAACCTTGTTCATAAGTCATTAACTCAATGGCAATATTATTAAAACAAAAAAACACATACCCCCACATAACATACCATCCATACGTATGTGTATGCATATAAAAGCTATTTTTAAAAATTAGAGACAATACCAACACACAGATATTATACGGATTGTAACGTATTTTGCAGTTATTTTCTCTCCTTCGTCGTCTTGTTTTATAGCTTAATAAAAAAGCCAGAATGTTACATATATGTGTGTATCTATATAAATGCTAAGAATACATTGACATTTTAAATATTTTGTTATTCTCTACGGTCTAGACTTTAGACTTAATAAAGTAATAAAATATCTACGAGCAGCGAGAGGTCAAGCAAAGGTTTCTTTTTATTAATCGTAACCTTTGAGCCAAACCTTGAATACCCTCTCTATCTCCCTATATATACATAATGTGTGGGTGTGGCAGTTGATATACCCGTCTACAGACATGAAGCAAGAATATCTGCATCGAATTTTTGCTCCTTAGCCAAAGAGTCCGTCCTTAGCCAAGTTGTCCGTCCGTGTGCAAATGCCAAATTATATCGATCAATCAATTCGGAATCAAAATCTGAATCAATTTCGCCATGTCTGGTCTGTATGTCCATGTAAATATGTGCTTTAGCCAGAGATCGCATTTTTTTAAAAATATTTCGATGAAATTTGGAACAAGGACACGTAATACGATTGAAAAAGAACCGAACCGAACCATTTGTTGACATTCTGCCCATATAAGGATCTATTATAATTCAAGTCTTTATATGGCAAAAAATTGCAATACTTAATATATCCGATAAAACTTGTTCAGGAATAGTTAATGAGGTTGAGGTTACTAATAAGCTGCAACAAATTTAAGCCCGATTGACCTTAGGACCTCTTTCCATAGGTCACGAAGTGACTTTTATAAGACAAGGACTCTCATTAACTGGCACACTTGAATGAATTGTAGCATAATAGGTGAAACTAAGGGGTGTAGCATTTGTTTGTAAAGTCTATAATATACTTTTATTATGTAGAGTAGAAATAACAACATTTTTTATTCATTTTTTTTTATAAAAGCAAGAGAACAGAAACAAACAAAAACAAACAAATGAGTAAATAAATAATTCTTATAAATAATAAGAAAACAACACTAACAGCTCGACAGCAAAAAACCGTTCTTAAATGAATATAAAGAAGAAGAAGAAGACGAACAGTAAGAAACTTGCCGTTAATTGTGTTCAATTAAAGTCGAATTGAAATAAATTCTAAAAAAAAAAAGGAAAGAAAAAAAGGGTAAAATGACTTGAAACAGGTTAAAAAAATTGTGTGAGTCACAACCTTTGTGGAGAAACAGAATACAGCACAATAAATAAATAAAACAACATCCACGCAGATGAGTGAAATTGTACAGAAACTTGTAATACATGAAATAAAACACAAAAGGAATACAAATATAATATAAAATAAAAAAAAAATGCAAATTGAGAAGTTATCCACAAAGAAAAAAACGGGTTTATAGAACACTCTCCAGCTAGCCAGCTAACCAGCTAGCAGCACATGTATGGAGATTCGTACGAGTAGTAAATAAAAAATAACCAAAAACAAAATGAACTGTGTAACAACAACAACCAATTGTAACAATCCATCGACAACAATACGCACTTTACCACGCAAACGTCGGCCTCGTGCTGTTGGCGAAGTCGCCATAACATGTCCAACCAGTTTTATTTATTTGAATGGTGAATTCGGTCCAAAAGCCGCCGCCACCCACAACGTTCAAATCCCAGAGCCGCCCTTATATCAAAATTCAGCAATTATATTGCGACGAAATTCACAAGTTAACGGAACTCAGAAACAACCAACGTATCGCTACTACAGCAGCAATCATGATCGTAATGATGATGATGATGATGGTGATAATGAGAATAAGGGTGGGGGTAGGATAAAGGAAACTAGTCGACGAAAGCCTTCTGCACAATATACATCATATCGTAAACACCTGACCTTCGTACGTGCCACCATAAGCGAAGTGGATGAAACTCGCGAAAGCGTGACAATCAGCACTTTTGTAGGTTCGTTATTGAAGCGTTCAATTCAAAATTATTACATGTATATATATAGATTAACAAAAGTTGCTCTTGATCAAGTGTCAAAGGTTATAAATAAAATATCATGCCAATCAATCAATCAATGTTACTTCACCATAATAAAAATGTCAACCTTGACTGATGTTATAACATTAACAGATTATGAAAAACATTCAAAGGAAGCGTTCATATTTATAAACAAAATTGTTATGTCCTTATTGAAAAACCCTTCACATTCTTTAAAAACTTATATATGTATGCGTATTTTTATAATAATGTTATATGATACCGTTATTCTTGTTCTTATTCTTACTCTTTACAGATGATTCCGATGATCATTACTATGAACAGCTATCATCACAAAATATATCCTCCAAGCGGCATTCAATGCACGATCAAGAGAAGGGCTTAAAAAATGGTCTGCAACGCAATAGTGTACGCATCTCGCAAAAGGGTAAACAGTTCTCATATTCCGCACACGCTTTGGGTCAATCATTAATCGATGAATACGATTCATTTGACACCGACTTTGAGGAGACATACGAAAGTGAAGGATGTTTGAAAGATGTCGGCAATGACAGCGGTGTGGATATACGGAATGTCAAATTACCAGTACCATCCACCGTCGCCACAGCTCAGCCTACATCCCAAATGTATGCGATGGTGAAACGTTTTAAAAATTTCATTGTGAATAAAAAATCACCCCAACACTCAAAACAGAAAATTTACGACAATGCTTCACAATTTTATGTCACCAATAATAATAATAATAATTTTCTGGCAAACGAACGTATTATGCAGAACGTGAACAAAGAAACGTCAAATACGAATTTAACCAAAGAGCTGAGCAACTCGGAAAAGAACTTATTATTAGCGGGTGAGGATCAGACAAAGAAATGTGATGCGAACAATGCAGCGACCACACCACGAACCAAAACAAAGCCAAATAAAAGCTTAAGATCCCGCATACGGAAGAGTTTAGTGGGTTTTGATACCAAACAATTGGCCAGTTTAACTCCACCGCGCAGCACTTTCTACGTAGAAGATCCCTACGCGGCGGCGGATGACGGCAATGGGGAAATGGATTCAGGCTTTTCCGAAAAGACTGCTACCGCAGATGTTGCCTTTGTACAGAGCTCTTCAGCCTCCCCAGCACAAGAACTG
Source organism: Ornithomya chloropus (assembly GCA_963971445.1). NCBI lineage: Eukaryota > Metazoa > Arthropoda > Insecta > Diptera > Hippoboscidae > Ornithomya > Ornithomya chloropus. Next base: position 1,797,990 of record OZ020532.1, read on the forward strand.
CCCAAATGTTCCACGTTAAATCGTAAGGCCCACAAAGACACAAAATTATCTCACAGTCAGAGACGTCGCACTACCATTGGGTTAAGACCACATGAGCCACCACCACCTCCACCTCCCGCCACAACTGAAAGCAATGCCGGCAAAACCTTAACAAGACAACAATCAAACACCACATCTTGGTATGCGGAGTGCGGAGTATTCAAGAATGGTACCACCACTCAACTAACAGGAGAAGAGTCCCAATTAACGGGTGGTGGTGGAAAGAACCCTTTAAGTTTATCAGGTTCGGGAAATATTATAGCGTGTGGTTCATCGTGGTATGAGGAAGTGGGTCTATATCAGACGAGCGGTAGATCAGAGGCCAGTTCAAGTGGCAGTTCTGGGGTATCAACGGGCAACGAAGTGAGCACCGCAGATGATTTGTCGCATAGCACAGTATTCAGTAATGAGCCTTTGTATCAAATTTACACCGCAGCCAAATTGGAAGCCATCTCTCGCGACATGGCCGAACCAGAACGTGACAGTAGTTCTACTGATGGTTATGAAGAGGTTGGTGAAAGACTGAATAATAATATACAACAGACCAACAGAGACTCTCAAGCAGAAAACCGCAGATCGGTTAGGCCAAGTGCTTTACAACTGGTGGAACCAAAAACAGGACCCGCCCGTACATTATGGTGTCAAATACCGGAAGTAATCAATTCTTGTATTTTGGGTAAATAATTAAGTATTTAAAAGCTTAGCGGGGAGTATAACAAAGTCCATTTCATTTATTTCATTCCAGATGCCATGACACCCCGAGAACGCGCTTTGATGGAAGCGAAATTTGAAATTATCACCTCCGAAGCCAGTTACATGAAATCTCTAAATTTATTACGTACTCATTATATGAATCATCCCATATTCCGTGATACTAATCTCTTAAATACCCGAGATCGCAAATCTCTGTTTGCTCACATTGTACCGGTCCATGAATGCTCTGAGAAATTACTTACAGAACTGGAATCTTGCTGGCAAGATAACATAATGCTTGTGGGTCTCAGCAAACGGATGTACACGATTGCCGAGAAACATTTCCACGTATATGTGGGCTTTTGCGAGAATCAAGGACGTATGGATCGGACGCTGAAACGTTTGCGAGAAGGCAAAGGCCTGTTTAGTCAAAATCTCGAATTGCTTGAATCAAGTCCGACAAGTTGTGGACTTTCGTTGCACTCCTTCCTAATGTTGCCCATGCAACGCATCACCCGTTTACCGTTATTAATCGATGCCGTTTTCAGTAAATGTCATCCAAATGATGACGAATATGAAAGCTGGAAAATGTGCTTGGCCATGATGAATAAGGTGGTGACCCAGTGTAACGAGGCGGCCAATCGTTGCGAGCAAGCGTATGAAATTGAAAAAATCTCCCGACAACTCGAATTCAATGCAAGCGTTATAAGACCGTTGGCTATTGTGCCCGCTGGTGTAGCGGCACCGGGCTCTAAGCCTCGTTATTTGGTAAAGCGAGGGGACCTGACCCACTTGATATGGCGTGGGGACGATGCCAAATTGACATTCGGCAAGAAATTTACCAAATCCAGTGTGTATGCCTTCCTCTTTTCCGATTTACTCGTACTCACCAAACGTAAAAGCGATGAACACTTCTCCGTATTCGATTATTGTCCACGTAGTATGTTGACCATATCATCGGGTGATGCCTTACCCCAACTGCCAACCAAAGATCTTAACAGTCAAACCAACAAAAACCTTATACTCATGACTTTGCTGGAAAATCATGAACGTAAAACGGTAGAAATGGTGAGACATGGGGAGGATTCATTATAAATAACAGAAAATTTTTTATAATAAATATTTCAATTAATTTCATTAGATATTCTCGTGTCCATCAGTATCAGAACAAGAACGCTGGCTACAAGCTATGCGGCCACTTACGGCAGAGACGCCTGGAGAAAAACTTTACGAAGAATGGGATTGTCCGCAGGTTATAACCAAGCATGTCTACAAGTCAAATGAACCAGATGTTTTAAATTTGGAAGTGGGCGATATTATTAATGTGACACGAAAATTGCCAGATGGTATAACAAAATATATAATATATAAATAATATAAATATTTATTCGTATAATGTTCTATACGTTTTTTCTACTTACAGGCTGGTATCAGGGTGAACGTATACGGGATGGTGCCATCGGTTGGTTCCCCGGCACTTATACCGAAGAAGTGAATTCGGCTCATGTACGAGCACGCAATTTAAAACAAAGACACCGTTTACTCACTTTTACCGCTACATACTTAGAATCACAAAAACGCCACAAATGACCACCACGGCCCAAAACACTTCATTTCAATTTTCTCAAACACATAGATATTAATTTATTTTTATATTTCACATTAACAAACATTTATTTATTATAGAGAACAAAAAACTATATTCCATTTATATTTTTAATGTGAGAAACAGAAATTTCACTGTCGTTTAAATTATTGTGTAATTATTATATTATATAAAGAAATTTTTCCACACCATTTTATGTAAACTTGTGCATAATTAGTTGTATAGTCATATTTGTATCAAAAAATCCAAGTAAAATACACTTTTTTATTTTATATTGTATATAAAATGTTCATTTTTAATAAAAACGTGCACATAAATTAGTTATTAAAAAACTCACAAGTAAATTTCAATGAATTGCAAAAAAACGCTGTTTCCGGTTGTCTCTAATCACTGTAACACACATACATATGTGGGAGAGGGAAATTGTCAAGCCTATATTTTAAGGTAAATATCGTAGTTTTAATGTAATTGGGAGAAATATTTCTTTCAAAATTGTAAGAATGTTATTTTAAAATAAATATTTTTTAATATAATAAAAGAACTAACTGTTTTTAATTTGCAAATGAAGAAAACGTTTATAAAATATTTTTCCGTTCTACTAAAATAAAAGTCCGCCATTACAGGAAATAATTCTGTAAAATTCACAATAGTTACTCTTCTGCTTTGCTGATTTTAAACAGGGTTGTTATTTATGTAGTGAAACAGAAAATATAATCATACACAATTTATCATCTTTAGAAAAGTTATTGTTACAGATGTTTTATTGTTTTCTAAAATTGTAGATTGTCCACGCGAAATTATATTTTTGATAAAAACGATAATTAAAATAGACTTACAAAATATATCTATATTAAAAATATGAATACGCAATTTCGTTCACCATCTTTTGGTGACGAAATGTTCGATTTATCAGATTATATATACCAACAACATTTAAGGCAACAAGAGTTAATAACACCACCCCAGGCACTACAGGTTGGTATTTTCATTATTACTGAAACAATTACTTCTATTATTTGTATATATCTATAGTCTAAAATATTCCCAGATATGAATAATTCACCTTCCAACTACTATAATGTTAATGATGAATCGTATGTTTCTAGTACAACGGGTACTAATGCAAATGTCAACGTATCAAATCCAACGGGTTTAATGCAATCATCTGTCCAACCTGACGGCCAACACGGCAATACGTCATCTGATGTTAATGCTGATAATACTGTAATGACAGAGCCATCAAAACCATTATCGGCTTATGCTTTATTCTTTCGCGATACCGTTAGTGCTATCAAACATCAAAATCCGGATTGTTCATTTCCAGAATTGTCACGCATTGTGGCATCCATGTGGGACGTATTAGATCCCATTCATAAAAACGTCTACCACAAACGCAACGAATTGGCGAGGAATGAGTATATGAAACAAATGAAAATTTATAGACAACATCAATTAGAACAGCAGCAGCAGCAGCAGCAGCAGCAACAACAACAACAGCAGCAGCAGCAACAACAACAACAACAACAGCAACAACAACAACAGCAACAACAACAACAGCAGCAGCAGCAACAACAACAACAGGAGGCTGAACAAATGGCAAATCAACAACATATGATCAATAATGTTACAAATACAACCCATATGCAACAGTCATCTGGCAATGTTAATGCTTATGAGCATCACAACAACAATGGGAATAGTGAATTACAAATTCAACAGCAACAACAACAACAACAGCTAAATATAAGTAGTGGAAATACCGCAATGCAATCTCAATACCAACAGCAGCCAGCAGAAAATTTTAATGTGTGCAATAATATTAACAACAACAATAGTGCTGCCACATTACCTACTCTAAGCTCATCTATACCCACAGCTGTAGATACGCAATACAATTTCGAAATGGATTCAGTGCAAAAATGCACCAGAGAGAATTGCAATAAACGTGCCATTATTAATCCGGACTGGGAGGATGAATATTGCAGCAATGAATGTGTCATTATACACTGTCGCAATGTATTCAATTTTTGGGTACAATCAAATTTAGAAGCTAAAAAACTCCAACAACATTAAAAATGTTAAACTTTTCAAAAGTGAAACCACTTTATGTACTCAACCTATATGTTGTAACTACAGAGAGAATCCCCAGATTTCATTCTGATACATAGAATGGAAAAGTTAATAAAAAGTTTACAAGTTTCGTTCTTCAATGAAATTTTTATTCAAAAATTCACATCATAAATATGTATTTTAATGAAACTTATTTAAAAATACAATATATTCCATAAAAATACTTTCCTTCTTTTTTTTCATAATATAATTTTAGCTTAATAGGCAGGGACGTAATATTAAAATATATAAGTATGTATAGAGCGATCTTAGCATAATAATCTTACAATAAATAGAAAAAGCAACGTTTCCAAATAATGGTATATGCTATATACACATAAATACATGAAAATTTTCAACAAAATTTGAAAGAAAAGGTATAAAACATAAAAACACACATTAAGTAGAAAGTATGAAATTTTTGGTAATGAAGTTACAAAAAGAAACATAAATGCAGATTAACGGTTAGCCATCGACTTTTATAATAAAACAAATCATATAAAACCACATTAACGACCTTTGCTTAATTTACGGTAAAGTATTAATGAAGAAGGGGGACAGATATACCTTACTACATAACCCTTCATCTCTGTTTAACTTAACCTACTCATGGATTGCGGTAAAAAGTATTGTAGAGAGAGAGGATAAGGTGAACATTAAAACCTAGGCACAATTTGAAAAATATATCGTTCCTCTAATTTAACTTAAATGAACATTTATATTTCTACATATATATACTAAGAAGCTTATTACATAGTAATTAGTCACTACATTTAGCATATTAGCCACAATTGTGGTGCATAATTGCTTTGGGTTAAAGGATGAGATGAGCGAGTAGTGCATATTTTAAGTAAGATGGGTTTGTTCTTTCTTGTGTATATCGAATAACAGTTTTTTTAATACAATCACTAATTATAATAAACATATAAAAATGAATTATAAATAATTTCACATTAATTTCATCATTTGTATGCTTATGAATTCTTTTCTTTTTTTTTATTTAAAATGGTAACTTTTCTAATATAATAGTGAATGATTTTTATGTCGTGTGTTCGAGGAGGGATTGTTGTAAATGTTTTGAAAGTGCAAATTAATTTCATATGATGTATGTGTGTGAATTGATGCGTACATATATTCATGTATGTGGTATAAGAAGCGAGATCTTATCAACGATTTGTTTGCTTTAATGTTTTCAAATAATTGGTTAAATATAAATTTATTAGTGTTTTATGGGTACATGTGTGAATTAAGTAATGACGCCATTAGGCGATCTTTTGTATATGATTATTATTCTTGATGCTTGAAATAATGAACTATTTTCATCTCCGGGTTATACTTCGGTATTGTTGCAACATTTTTAGACATTAGAAAATCTTGAGTATCAAACAGAGACACTCTGATTTAATCATATTTAGCCATTTGTCTTAATAGAAATTTGAAAATTTGAATAAAAAAATTCTCTTAAATATGTAAATCAGCTCGTTTTTGTAAACAATCCTTTTAATACGTAATAGAAAGGGTTTTATTTTTCTTATTTTTCCAAGATGATAAGCATTCAATATTCGGCTGAAGCCAAATTTTAAATGGTTTCGTTTTATTTTGTATTTATATTTACGTAATATTTCTCTAATTATATTTTTATACCCTCCTCACAACTTAATAAGTTTGTCATTCCATTTGCAACACCCAGAAAAAGTCGTCACAGACCCTACAAAGTATACATATTCTTCATCAACACGTCGATCTAGTGGTGTCCGTCACGGGAATGCCCGTGGTCTTAAATTTAAAGCTATTGAGCTGAAATTTTGTACAAACTTCTGCACGCAATTTGCTTCTTAAATTGGGGACATTACTCCAGAGCCACACTCACAATCGATTAATATATAATTTATCTCCCTCAAAAATTGACCTACGAAGTTAAACATATTTATAATTACCCCTCTCATAGATAGGCCAATGCCTGTAATCGGATAACAAACACGTCCACAATTTACAAAAAAAAAAAAAACATATTCAGCGTAAAAACTTGCACATGCAAGTTGATACTGAATATATATATATTAACATGTACCTGCCACGCCCCTTCCTTTGTATGAAGATGTGGAGGATATTTAAGATTTGACTTGAGCCAAATTTAGTTTCTTTTTTAGTTGTTTTAACATTAGTTGGTTTTTGATAAAAATATGCATAGCTCACTTCTATCGTGTAAAGATTATATAGTCATCTCTTTCTTTAACATTGTATACAGCAACATATTAATGACTAGAGTTGCTTGCTGGGTTGATGTAATTAGGCACCGATTTCTATAAGGAGAATAAATTATTTTATTATAAATCGATAAAATCGATGCATTCTCCGCTTTACACAACTTTATCATATATATATAAATAATGTGGGTACTAACATGCGTAACGGTTTCTTTTACTGGTTCATTCGTTCATTAATATTGTTGCCTTCATATACTGTAAGCATTTATTCAATAATATGCAATTCATTTATATCCACGCCGACTTCGGCTGATTCTTTACAAAAAGTACTTGATCGCTCCAATTTCGATTCGCTGGTAATTGATACCTGCTGATCATTATTATCGTTTGATGATTTTCGCGTTAAATCATTGGCAATATTATTGGAACTTTTAATGAGTAATTCGATTTTCTGTTTAACCGCTTGTGCTGTTTGATAGACCGCTTGGGTAGCAGCATTTTGTGATATATGTTGTTGCTGCTGTTGCTTTTGTTGCAACATGGTATTACGAGTAGTTGAAGCGGTTTTGTTATTTTTATTAATGTGAGGAGAGGAGCTCACAATTAAGCCGCCCCCACCACCACCACCACCACCTCCGCTGTAGTTCTTCTTCAATTGCAGTGTATTGGGACGCCGTGTTGGTATATTGGAGGGCATGGAAAGGTTGCGTGCTGTTATAACGGAATTGTGCGAAGCTGAACGCATGACCGCTACCGTAGCAGCATTTGTGAAATTTTTCTCTTCCGTTTTATTTTGTTTCGGTTGCTCTTGTTGTTGCTGTTTGTTTTTTTCCGCTCTCCTCGCTAGAATTTCACGTGATTTCGCTGATAAAAAGCTAATCTTAGGAGTAACCTGAGTTTCATTGTGTCCGGGCACAGATGTTGAACGTTTATAAAATCCACCACCACGTGCTGACTGTGTAGAGCTGACTGACGAGAGACGACTTGTTGCTGATTTTGTTGTAGTAACTGATGAAGGACTGGATCCGGTTGACGTAATTTTATGTTGCATATATTTGGTGGGCTTGGCTCCCAAGCTAGTTGGTCTTAAAGGTTTCTTAACCGGATTTTTTTGATTCTTATTCTTTTCCATTTTATCATAGGAATCGCTGCTGGCACTTTTATTAATGTCATGCCGCTGTTGCTGACTTTTCAATTTATTACCCACCAAACGTTGGGTGTTTAATGATTCGTGTGAAATTGTTTTGTTGTTGTTATTGTTGTTAATGCTTTCCAAAGAATCAACAAACACATCCGAGAAACGATCATTATCGGAAGATCTACTAGTTTTACAGCGACTGGTGCGATTGGCCGGTGATGCCAGACTGTCTAGTGACATGTTTGTTGTAGATTTAATTCCCGTTATTTTAATCCCAACTTGTCTTCGGGCGGCGGGACTTGAGCGACGGGAACTCTCACTTGAGGAATGAGTATAGGATTTTCTCATGTTACCTCCAGCTGGTATTGAAGAGCTGGTACTACTTCTTACCGGTCCCTGACTGGTATTTGGTATTGCCGTCCTTTTCGGCTCTAAGTAACGCGGCCTTACATCGGTTAGTTTCAAAGGTTGCATTTTTATTTTTCCACTTTCATTTCTCTTCCCTTCACTGCCCTTGTGAGTCGGAACATCCGTGGGCGCTGGAGCTTCTGATTTCGTTCTACGATGATTGTTTGCATTAAGATTGCTAGAGGAATTTCGATCGGAGGCAATGGTGCTTTGTGAAATGCCTCTACATTGGCTTGGCACATGAGCTCGAGAATTCGTTTTAAGTACGCGCCCTTAAAAAGGTGGCAAAATATTTAAGGGAAAAAAAAAAATTAGAAAAAATGGAAAAAAAAAATATTAACTCAGTTTACCTTCTCTGGGTTCATAATGATTGGCTTGAACGGCTTTCTCGGTGGTCTGTACCGATTCCTGAGTTTGAGTCGCTTTATATAATTGCATGTCTGGAGGTAAGGACTTTTTCGTATGCGCCTGTATTGCCAACTTGACCTGTTGCAGGTCTTGTGATCTTGTGCTGCCGCCAAAGGAGAAAGCTTTCGATACACCTCTATTACGCTTGAGATCGACCGGTTCAGTTAAACGTGCCAAAGTTTGAATTTTCTTCCGTAAATCTAAATCCATACGTTGCCACGACGTAATGCGCATAGCCCGTGAACATTGCCTGATAAGACATTGTTCAATGGCCGACAGCAGAGCACTAACCAAACGGATATACTCGGGATTCCATTCCAGATCTTCCTCCTGTAAGCCTTGCAGTTCTTTTGCCAATTCACCCAGACTAGCTGGTATTTGTATTATTTTTGCTTGCAAGACCGTATTTAAACGAGTAATTCGCTGATAACTGCGACATGCTTGATCTGGTGTTAAAGAGGAAGCGGTGCGTAAGAGGACTGCTTCTAAAAGCGGTATGTGGCAACTGCGATCATGACCCAAAGACAGAAATGAATCACTCGCTATAAGACTGGCAAAATGATCAACCATATAAGCATAGGCGGCCTCAAGTATATCTCGTACCAAGTTCTCACACACCCCACCCCAACGATAAGTGGCCAATTGGGCCAATAAATTTTCACAATCAAGCACCGTATCCAACACAGTTTCAGAAGTCTAGCGAAGAGAGAGATAGAGAAATTTCAATCATTTATTCCCAGTCCCTAGCACTAGGTCGGACATCATTGCAACCTAAATTACTTCGACATATAACTGCCGAACTTACCAAATAAGCGACAATCTGTTGACGACAACGGGCTAAAACATCTGATGGCAGCTGAGCGAATTGCCGCGTAGGCCATACTTTTAGATAGTGTCGACAAGTCCATCTCAGACATTTACGATATAGATCATCTAGAGCATGATTTAAGGCTACCGGCAGTACTTGTAAGATGCCATCTATACAACCCGAACACGGTTTATGAAAATTATGGCAATAATTGGTTTTCAAAGCATGCGAAGTGACTTCCTTTAAGCCCTCGAGTCCCAGCAAATCAGCCAATGCCGCTAACTCCATTAAACTGATGCCATCCGGGGGATGAGAAGCTCCCGAATATATATGACATAGAGCAAAATGAACTGCTGAAAAGGAGTAACCTTGAAGAGACACAACACTGGTAGTGTTGATGCCGGCCAACATAGCGGCAAAATATTGACAACGTGAACGTAAAATGCACTTGTGAGCTTTGATACGTCTACCATGCACCTCAACAATCATGTCAGTTGCCACTTCTTGGAGAAACATCTTCAGTAAGTCCTCACCCAAACGGCGGGGCTGTCGACATGAAAGGGATGACTCATCCATACCAGAACGACTTATGCTGGAAGCCATACTTGAATCTGCACTCAAGTCGGTTTGTACATAGTCCATCATATTGTCCAGGCCCACGTCATTTGGCAAAGAGTTGGAGATTTCTTTTGAAAAGTTTGGAAATAAACGTGACAAGCTGCGCATATTTTCCACGGAACTGGTTATGTTGAGAAAACTGTTGCCGGTGGAACGAGTCATGGTCCACGAATGAGGACGTATCCGATTATCATCTCTGTAGACGCGGCTAATTTGCCGATGGTTACCAACGCTTGTACTCATGCGATCTGGCGACTTGACGTTCGCCTTTACCGGTTTATCCATATCGGAAAGCTTCACAAAGTTGCTTTTTTCCACTTCTGCATGTTCGTTGACGGTTTCCAGTAGCATTTTCTGTTTTTCGATTGTAGCGTGCAATGTTTCCAGAGAAATTGCACCAACACTTTGTTTGGGGGAAGAAATCTCTTTCGCTTCTACAATAGTTTCCATAATTATGCTAGACATGCGATTTGAAGTGGAATTAATTGTTGGAGGGGGCATTTGTTGTGGTTGCTGTTGCGTAGACAACAATTGTTGCTGCTCCTCCAAAGCAGCTATATCCCTTAGGGCTTGCTCTTCATCTTGCTGAAAAGTCAGATCGTCTGTGTCGGTATTGGACATTGGCGACAGATCTTTGGATATTATGCCATCGGTTATAGAAGCTAAACTGCTCTTATCAAAAGTTTCATTTATTTTAACATCTTGACGACGTTTTTTCACACGTTTCACTCCCGACACACCAATTTCTTCTATTTCCCCACCCGAACTGGTGGTGCTAAGTTCTGATTTAGAGCCGGTATACTCGTCATGAGGTGAGACCGAACTATCAATCGAAATGGAAGACGTTTTGGATATAATTGGAATCTTATCAATTATGCTCATTAGGCCTTTAGTTAAACCTCGGTGACAGGTTTCATTATTATTCATAAGACTAATAGAACGTTTGCAACCAATACTACTGCTATCACTGTTCGAATTAATGCTCCATGAATGTCGCTTGGTGGTTTCGATGTGTGTTCTTTGTTGCTGTTCTCGACTTGGCCGCCGCAATTCGGCCACCGTTGTTGTTGGTGGCTCTATATTGACTGAATAATCCAAAGATTTCGTTTCACCCTTATCAGCAGTCACCTCAGTGGAGTCTTTTGCGTGAGGCATATGTTGTGTCATACTTTTAGACATTAGGGTTTCTGTAGAACTAGCGCTGGATTTCATGATATCTTCCATTTTGCGTTGATTTGACAACTTTTCAGTCAGATGAAAGGGTTCCTTGCGGCCTGTGGGGCGTGACGACGGTCGCTTTTCCCCATTACCAATGTCAATGAACATGCTAAATAAATTCTTTTGGGAATTACTTTCGGTCTCCTGTTCTGCTGTTTTCGCACCCAAACTGTTTTGCTTTCGCGGCATCTCGGCGGACTTGTATTCGCTGGCAGAAAGGTTGATGAAAAATTTCGTAGAAGTTGGAGCATCATACGATTTACTCATTTGCATTGCTGACATTACCTTTTGCTCTTTTTGTCGCTCCGCTTCCACTTCCGCGTCTTGTTTGGTAGGTTTTTCATCACATTCATTTAACGACACGTAAAAACCACAACTGCTCTTGTGAGAACTATTCGAATCGGAACGTTCTCGGAACTTGGACTGGAAAGCTTCTATACTAGAAGTAGAGCTGGTACTTTTTCGTCGTTCATTCTGTTGACAGTCGCTCATGTCCACCACCCACGAAGCAATACCACTTATGGGTTTCCGTAGTTTAACCGGCTTAAGGCGATTCTCCTCCATCATATCTTCTCCGTCGCCCTGAGGCCGCGTGCATTCAAAATCTAATGACACGAAACCACCCGAAACAATGGGGCAAGAATCCGTTTTTCGTTTAACGGTTGGACTTTCGCATTGTTTAACTTGAAAGTCTTTTATGCAAGAGCCTCCCGATATTATTGGATTGGCTTCGTCGAATTTAGTGCGTTTTGGGGTACGCGGCATTGGTACCGGAGAATCCGTTGCATCGCTACAATAAGCTCCCGAATCACGATTATGCGATAGCGAAGACGACAAAGTATAGTCCCGATGTATGGATGAATTATTGCTAGATGTGGGCTCTATGTGAACAATGGAATTGTGAGGTGTGTCCGGCATTAGACAAGCAGATTTCTTTCGAATAATTTCAAAATCTTCGTTTAAAGCTAAACGTGTATGGCTGCCCGGACGCTGATGTTCATGTTCGGACCATACCAAACTAGGAACCGGACTAGATGAAGAATAATCGGTTGTATAACTGAGATCACTGTGATGCGTTACGGGAACAGTATTAACCAATGAAGTTGCTGGCTGATTGTTATGCAACAATTTAGACGGTAATGGAGGCAAAATATTCGTGTGATAATTGTACAATGGAAATTTGCGTTCATGTTCACGGCGCAATTTAATCAATTCGGATGAATCGGACGAGTCCAGATCATGGGCTAAAGACACTGATGCTTCAGTCACCTCATCAAGGGCTAATACATTTTCTGGCTGCTCCGTATAGTTTCGTTTATAGGATTTATTGTCTGGCGGTTCACTGCCTGTCTCATAATGATGACGATCTCTTTTCCATAATTTCTCTTCATCCGATAAATTACTAACCGAGCCGCCCTCCGAATTATTGTGATTTTGTACCGAATCATTAACCTCATCCGAGCTACTACTTGAACTGGAATTGGAACGTTGTTGCTCTAGGGACGGTTTTAATGTTACCTCCTCTTTAGTTGTTTTCGCTTTGCAGCGAGCAAATGATCGGTGAAAATCCTCCAATTGTTTAGTGGGAGAGTCCACGTTTTTTGATTTAATTTCCTCCTCCATTTGATTCACTTTCTGTAGTTTGTGCGTTTCTCCAGACTTGACTGGAATTTCATCTTCATCGCCCAATGATGAAGCATCGATAAAACAATTGCTTGTTTGCGATGTAGTCAGCGGATCATCACGTTTAGCTTCTAACAACAATTCTCGGTTCAAGCATTGTACTGGAGATTCTCTAAACAAAGAACTGGTATGAGCAGTTACAGATCCAATGCTAGCATAAGGGATTTCCATATTCAGCGTATCCACTTCTGTTCCCAATTCTCTTTCTTCATTTAATCTACTTGCTACTAATTGTTCAGCTGTAAGAGCAGTTTCCGGTTGCATGAAGTCGGTTACACAAAATGTACCCAAATTTATATTGTGAGTATCTAAAGTAGACAACTGACCGACTGAATTCAGGCCCGTTGCTGTAACCGTTACACTATGAGGAAACACGGATTCCCACGAACCAGTCTCCGATGAAATGGATGATGTCTCCAGTATAACAATTTCCTCGTTTTGCCTTTGCTTCTCCTCTTTGGAGGGTGTGGGGTGTAGATTATTTGTCAAGTTAGAATTATGTTTCAGTTTTAGCGGTGGTAAGATATCTTCCAAATGTTTATTATCCTTATTAGAGGCTGATAAGTTATTAAGGTTCGTTAGAATGGTAGACGATGGTCCTGCATCACCATTACAGTTTCTTATTATATCATTATCATTATCATGATCATCGGGACTGTTATTACTGCTTACTGGGGAAAAGGTATCACGCTCCTCATCACCTAAATCCACCTCACAGGTTTTGGTAGAAGACGCACTACCCTTACGCGTTAACAAGTCTAAACTTTGAAGTGCTGTCTTTCTAATGTCATCACTGTACTGGGGGGCCGAAGAGGTAGACGATGAACTAGGACAAGTATCTGGAGTTATGGGTGTTGTCAAATTGGATGTTTCCATATTTTTTCTTTACTCAAAAAATTGCAGTTTTTAAGAATCTTTTTAATAATTATTGAAGGGAATAATTAATAAAAAACTTGATTCTCGATTTCCACAGTGCGTGGTTATCCAACTTCCAACGATTAGTTTACATTGTAGAGGCCATTGACATATATATTCCTTTAGCAGCCAATTAACCAAACTAGTCTCATGATAAATACTTTCTTGCCACCGTTTCTTATTTTATTTATTTCTTGAGAAATTCATATATTGTGACGGTACCTCTCTTAAGCATCGCAGACAGACGGGGCTGCGTTTTTTTCTGCTTCTTCCATTTATTTATATTTCAATAGGTTTGCTGGTGTTTGCTGGTTTATCTTGATAACACACTGTAAACACATATTATAAACGCGCGGTATATCTGGTTTTCGTCTTCGTCTGTATGCATTAAATAGATTTGAAAATAGAAAAGAAGAAAACAGTGTTTTCCAGTTAGTCATGTAATAAAAAAAAAACTTGTTATTGGTTAAGGATACACAATAACTAATTAAAGCAGTACATACATAAATGAGATTGATTTTTAAAACAAAGATCGATTATCTAAAATTATTAATAATAATAAAATCAAACCGAATTCCACCAACACTTTTTTATAGCCATCATCGTTTGTAACACTCAAAAGGAGTCTCAGGGGGAGGAGGAGGAGTATCAAAATCCGAATCGGTCTAGTTATGACCGTCGGTAGGTCTGTCTGACGTAGAAAAGCTCACAGCGCTGAGCTGAGAACGTAATGCTACTTTCCTCCCTTTCTCCACCGCTTGTAACACTCAAGAGAACGCTTTTGGGACTCTACAATCAAATCAAAATCTAAAGCAGTTTACAACCAAACCAAATTTTGTGCAGAAGTCAATCTTCGAAGAATACCTGATTCATCCTTTAATAAAGTTTACAATTATATACAAGCCACACCCACGCCATGTCGCGCCCATACCATTATTTTAACATGGCATCGTGTATTTTATCGTTTCTTTACTGACTGACAATATTCGTTTATTTCACTTTCTGTGCATTCAAGTTTTACACCCAATGAAATGTAAATTTCTCAAGGATGTTTTCGCTCAAATCCTTCAAAATTTATGTAGGCTTTTAATATTCTTGTTTATTGCTGTTTACCTATCCATTCATCATCCCACACACTGTTCAAAACTTATTCATCAACCCTTTGTTTTACTTGTTGTCGCGTCATTGTTAAGGTTTTTGATTTGATTGAGTTTGTTTTTGTACTTTATTCACTGATCAAGGATGAAGTTTAGTTATGTTTCAAAGAAACACTTACTTTAGAACAAGGAGAAAAAGTTACATTTTGTGGTGAATAATGAATAATCAGCAGCGAGGCAGCAAGCTTGTGTGTATTAATCTATCTTCTATACTTCATGAGTGATTCCGTGATTCTTTTGTTCTGTTTATGAGGGCGCTTGAAAAAAAAGCCAGAGCGAAGTCAGAGACTCTACAAAATATATATTCGTTAAAAACCAAAGAGCATGGTCGGATAATAACAAAGCCCATATTTGGCATTAAGTTCGACGAAGAGCGTAATCAAGGTACCTGCCACGCCCAGAAATTAATTTGGTTTAAATCAACTTTAGTTAAATGATTAGACTTTTTATAATATTGAAACACTTGTGTTACTGGCAACCCTGTTTAACAAATAACCGAAAATTTCAAGTAGACCGTTACAGACTTCAGCCTGTTTACCTCAACAGGTGTTTTTATAGTTTTTTAGCTCTAACATAAAATCTTTTATTATGGTTTTAAAGTTAATGTTGTGAAACATAATAACTGCCCACTGTTGCCAACAAAATCATTCTACTCATAAAAAAAAACCCAATAAAAAAAAGGAAACTTCATAAACAGGTAAAAAAAATATATTCTTCATGGACAGAAAGGAAAACAGAAAACAAAAAACACAACAAACAAAAACAATGTTGAAATCGTTTACAATACATATGTAGATATGCATGCTCATCATCATGTTTGAACATGTTATACAAATAAAATTTTGCAATAAGTATTCATGTTGAAACATGCACACAACACCGCACTCACGCTCTCATGCATATTTGTTCGTATTTATTTATTATACCTGTTCATTCTTAATTTTATGCAATCAGACACACACTTCAACATACACTCACACCCAACAGTTTTCTTTGTTTGTTGTTAACTTAATGAATTACAACAACGCATAAAAGCAAGTGAACGCGTATAGAGCTGTAAGCCGTACAAAGAAAAAATGGAAAAGAAAAAATACAAATAAAAACAAACAACAACCAACCGCATAAAGTCTTTGCACAATGTGTAGAATGAAAAAGAAGAAAAAAATAAACAAATAAACACACACAACCATAGCTGGCTACAAACTCTTTATATTTGTATAAAGCGACCGCACATTAAGAAGAACGAAACGAGGCATCTAAACATCAACAAGGTCATCCCAACAAGGTTTATATAACATAACATGCATACATCATATACCATGTGTACTACATATGCATCAATAATCACCGTATCAAGTCAACCAAGACAATTTCAGTTGGTTAGTGTGTGAAATGTTCGTTCTCTCTACGGTTACTATCAATACCTTATAATTATCATTATGGCACAAAATGTTTAGGAGCCTGTTTGTACCACCTTAATATACTTATCATCATAAACCACATAAGAGGGGGGTATACAAAATTTGTCATTTCGTTTGCAAGGAGGTGTCAGAGACTCCGTAAAGTGTATATATTCTTAATCAGCATCAAAAACTAAGTCGACAGACAGTATGTCCGTATGTCTGTCTGTTGTTGGCATTCCCACCAGCGTAAATTTTGTCAAGTTGAAATTATGAACAGACATATTTAGTTTCTGAGCGTAGATCACTTTAAAATTTAAAAAAGACAAAATCGGTGGAGAGCCACGCCCACAATCAACCCAAACATATTCATTAGCCACAAAAATTGAGTTATTTATTAAATTGAAATTTCGTATACATATTTATAATTATCTCTTCCGTGGATATGTCAAAAATGGGCATGGTCGAATAACATACACGCCCATAATAGACGAAAATCTATATATCTGCCACAAAAATTGACCTATGAAGTTGGAATTCGTTACTTATATTAATAATTGTTCCTTTCAGGGATATGCCAAATATGGGCATGGTCGGATAACAGATACGCTAACAATTAACAAAAAACCATATTCAATGTAAAAGTCGACTTGTAAGCTGATACTCTATCAAAGGGCGTAATCCTGCCACGCCCACCGTTTATATGTAGATGTGGAGAGTAATTAAGATTTGGCCTAAGCCAAATTTACTTTTCTTTCTTGTTGGTTTTATAATGTTATTTTTATATTGTCAGGTATCTGTTGTCCGAGCGAGCAAGCTTCCACGACTTTAGTTGTTTATAATAAAAATAAACAAAAAAATATTTTTAACTGCACAAATGTTTATGTTGTTACATCAGGGTTAGGTGTTAAAAAAATCTAAATTATAGTTATCTCCACATCCATGTACAACAACAGATTATTATTAAAACACACACACAAACACACATACATACTAAAACGATATAAAAAAAATATGAGGAAAAATATAAATATTTCAACTGCACGAATTACATAAAACTTTCAATAAACTTTATATGTATGTACAACACATACAAACACATAAACATATGCTCACATAACACAATACCTAGAACACAGGAAATGATTTTATAGAGTCTTATAGAAAATCTTGCTGGAATACAAATTGATTTTTATTGTGGATACTCGTACCTCGCACCCTTGTCGACATATTGTTCAAAAGCCAATTGTTGTAAGTATAGACATATGTACATATACACAACCTGTCTTTATGGCTTTTGTGCTTCCAAGTTTCTTTGTTGAAGAAGTGATTTTTATACCCTACACCACCCCAACAGCAACAAAGTCTCTGCATGTTAAGTAATTTATTATAAAAATTAATTCAGTATCATTCAAAATCGAAAACCTGAAAGGATTTAATCATACTTATGCTAGAAATCTTAAGTAGAGCACCAGTATTACATGAGCTGTAGAGTATTACATGATCGGAGAGTATTACATGATCGGACTTGACCGACTGTATTATAACTTGTTAATAATATAACTGCCTTGTATTTTAGTCTCTTTTACCACGACAAGATTTTCAATATGTTTTCTTTAGTATTGTGTTCGACACGTAAAGCATTTTCCTATTGTTGGTGACAAAGTAACTTAACAAGAAATCCTTCACAAACAACAGAAAATTAATGGAGCGAGTTTATAAACATAAATTTTTATATACCAAGTATATCAAGTTTGCTAATCAATTTGCTACACTCGGAAAAAAACCTGTAGCCTCAAAATCTGAGTTGAACTAAACATATATGTCCGTATGTCCGCATGTCTCTCTATTGTTGACTTTCTAACGATCTTAAATATTGGGCTGAAATTTTGTACAAATATTTCCAATTTCTACACTCACATTTAAATTGGGTAAAATCAGTTGAAAGCCACGCCCACAAGACACAAAAATCTATTTATCTGCCAGAAAAATTTACCTATAAAGTTGAAATTTGGTATACATGTTTATAATTACCCCCTTCATTCATATGCTAAAAATGGGCGTGGTTAAACGCCTTTTATTTACAAAAAAAACAACTTTCTTTTGGTGTAAAATCCAGTTAACACATAATAGACATAAAGACAGCACAGTCAGGTATCTTGCCACGCCTTCTGTTTATATATAAATATGAAGAGTATTTCTATGTTGGCTTAAGCCCATTTTAGGTTTTTTATATATTTCTTTTTATCATTTTATTGCTGATTATTGTTGTGTGACATTTTATGAAGTAAAATATAAGTAATTAGTGAAAATGTTAGAGAGGTAGATATATAATTCATAATAGAGTACAATTTCGACAGACACATGGAATTAAACTTTCACAAAATCACTCTTACATAAATAATGTACTTCTCCATTAAGATTAAGTGAGTGATCGGTTGGTTAACTGTAGTCGACATATAATTTGTAATTAGTGCACTTTGCTCTTATTACTTTAACAACAACAACAGCAGTATCAACAATCTAACGTTTTATTAGAGCAGTAAAAAAAAAACCTTTTTGGAAAATCACTATAATTTCTTTCAGTTGAACAATCTCTAAAGTAATTGTATACTAGAGTAACAACAACAACAACAACAACAACAACAGCAACATAATAATAAAGCACTCCATATGTTAACATGAGTACAAATTGCAGCAATCGTGTGATTGATTGCTTGATTTATTTAATTGGTTTAAAGTTTCTACCCAGAAAAGACATTTCCATCCATTCCCTCTGTTGTTAGTTCGCAGTAAAGGCAGGCAGTACAATTAAGTAGAAATTGTAAAAAAATCTGTTGCTAAACACTTTAGAATTGAAACATCTTCTTGGCATTAAATTACAATATCATTTATAGGAAAGAGAATGAAATAAATTGTAAAGTTAATACCGTTTCCACATAATTTACGTCATTATTGAAGAATAATTTTCACAGACTTTCCCGTCAATTATTCTAATACATGATAGATGTGAATAAGTCAGGAGTCTTTCTGTTCAACACACAATGTGTTCGTTATGAGAATAATAATAATAATATTTTAATGAGTTTAGCATGCCTGACATCACTCGATATCATCATCATCAGTGATCATCGGTTATGCGTAAATTTTTATACCCTCCACATAAAAGAGAAGGTACACTAAGTTTGTCATTTCATTTGCAACATTCAGAAGGAGGCGTTGGCGATACTACAAAGTATATAAATAATTGATCAGCATCAAAAACTGAATCAATTTAGGCAAGTACACCTAATTCTTTCTTTTTACGCGATAGACACGTTTCCAAAGAATTCGCGTAAAAGAAGATATTGGCTAAATGGAAGAATACATTGATTCTAGACCTAAAAAAAAAAATTGAACAAAACAGTTCGTGTAAAAAGAGATTTTTTTTTTTCGTTTTAACTCATGTTAAATCAAATTCGTGTAAAAAAAATTCGTGCACAACGAAAATTATCATGTGTCCGTTCGTCGGTCTTTTTTGAGTTTTCCACGTTTGTAAATTTTAAGATATTGGGCTGAAATTTTGTACAGAGACTTCCCGATTCAGAACGTGTATTTAAATTAGGAAAAATTGGTCAAAAGTCACGCCCAAAAACATCAAAAATCTATTTATTTGCAACAAAAATTAAGCTATGTAGTCAATAAATGGTATAAATTCACTCCATCCATCGATATGTTAAAAATAGGCGTGGTCGGATAACATATACGCCCACAATCAACAAAAATCTATTTATCTGCTATAAAAATTCAGCTAAGAAGTTGAAATTTGTTACACATTTTTATAATTAGAGACCAAAAATGGGCATGGTCGCATAACATATACGCCCACAATTTATAAAAAACCATATTCAGAGTAAAGTTTGAAGCAATACGAACACTTTTATAGTGTTTATAGCTATGGAGATTATTTAAGATTTGGTTTTAACCAAATTTAGTTTTCTTACTTGTTATTAAATATTATTATGATTAATTTTTTTTTTTTTTGGTATTATCATCATGTTTTAATTACTTTTGAGAGAGAGATAGAGAGAGAGACCACAGTGAAAATATTATTTATTAAAAACAATTAAAACAAAACATAATAAAACCAGATATTTTAGTCTATATGTAACATAATATAAACTTTCACAAATAACAACAAGAAACAACAATTTAATAATAATAATAATAATTATAACATGCTTGTACATTGTACAATCAAGCAACAATGTCTGGTTTTATAAATTCCTATAGATTTACTGTCGATGAATGAGCTAAGTATAAATATGTGTTGTACCCAATTTCCAGTTTATAGTTCAATTTTTGTGACAGATAAATCGATTTTTGTCCATTGAGGGCGTGGCTTTTGACCAATTTTATAGCAATTTGCTAGAGGGAGAGTGTCAATAAGAGACGGACGTACGGACATTCATTTCTAAATCGAATGTTTTTATATTGCTACAGATTATTTACACTTTATAAGGCCTCGGACATCTCCTTTGGGGTATTGAAAACAAATGTAATAGCAAACTTAGTATATCTCCCTCCCATCTTATGTGGCGGGTATAAAAACAAGTGCAATACGCGCGTACAAGTAATTATCAAAAATACCCCAACCACAGCTTGTTACATTTTTTTAAAACGTGATGTGTGTTTCAGTTTAAATAGTTTCTGTTTTATTATTGTTGTTGTAATTGTTTTATCTTTCATACGATTAGAGTATATAACATACATATATATATATTGAAACTGATAATTTGTTTTGTTCAATATCCAAGTGGAATGTACTCAAACACCAACAACAACAATCACAACAACTGATGGTGTACACAATTGTAGCCTTGATATAAATCTTAAATATTTTTCTTTTATGCCATACAGTCGACTGTAAATCATTTGTAAAAATAGTAAAGCAAAAAAAAAAAACACACACACACACACATACACAAATTATCGTGTAGTGGTGCTTGTCACCGAGAAGATTCACGTTGCGTTGCACTTGACAATGACAGCTTTTTGTAAATATTATAAGCACTTGAGTGTGTGCGTCTATATGTGCAATTTATAAACATGTTAATATGCTCCAATTTGGCTTTTATTCTTCTTCTTTTTCATGTGGTTTTTATGAAAAATTGGGATTTTCAAAAAAGACTTTATATATGGGAAGGGGTTCTCACAATGGATCGATCAGGTTCATTTTTAATAGTATTCATCCTTGGAGCAAAAGACATTTCTGTGTTAAATTTCATTAAAAAATAACCAAAATTGCGACCTGTACGTTGCTTACAAGATATACAAAGACGGATAGACGGACATGCATACGATTGAATCATTTTTAGAACTAAAGACTAAACGAATTTATGAAGCTAAGTGGTGTAGGGTCTTAAAGGGTTGTGCTTGACCCCGCCTATACCATTTTCATTTGTTTTTTAAGATATTTGATACCAGATGATATATAATATTGTTCTCCTCAGCACATTCTTTATAATTTTTTGTTTTAAACAAATTCTATAATTCTACTATAAATATAGAACGAAAGGTTTTTTTTTATAAAGAACTTATATAAACGATAATCGATATGTGAGCAATGAATAGCACGATTTGTCAAACAATAATCACAAATTGTTTTTTACTCTTGCTGGGTATTCATGTCTTAAATCAGGCTGGTTGGTGGTGTAATGAAACAGAGAGTGTAGTGAAAAGTTCATAAGGGTAACTGGTGAGGTCACTTAAGGTTGATGGTTTTACTTTTCTTTTGGTATGATGTCATTTTATTGGGGTCAACCGTACTCACTTGATGTGAAGAGCTCTCAGTTGGCAACGCTTATACATCCATTTGTTTTTGTATGTAGGATTGATATGGGGGAATATGGGTTTTGTTCAAACGTTTGTAAATACCAGAACAAGACGAACCACACCCATTAAAGTATATATATACTTATGTAGCATCGACTTTTAAGTCGATTTAGTCCTTCTGTACGTCCGTCTTTGTGAATTTTTGGTAGCATAAACATAACATAGCTTAAGATATTTTAACGTAACGTAACAAAGAGCGCAATGAAGGTGAGTACCCTAAACTTGGCGTTGCCCTAATATAGGTCCTTTTTTCCTTGTTAGTATTTGTCATAATTTTGTATGGATTCATTTTTTTGTACACACACATAATATATTATTTATTACAATTTAACTTTGCGCCTCCTTATAAGCCATTCTGTCATTTAGTTTTTAAAACCCAACTATAGTACATGTACACGCGTCTATATGAAAACTTTTTAACTCCCACTATATACAAATACTTATTTATAAATTGTTATTGTTGTTGTTGTTGTTGTTATTACTATTATATTATATAAATTACTTTCTACTTTAGTGATTAAATTTATTCTTTCGTTTGCACCTCCCAGAAAGAATACTTTGTACAGACCCTACGGAGTATATATATTCTTGATCAGCATCAAAAACTGAGTCAATTTGGACATGTATGTCTCTGTGTCTGTCTGTTGTTGGCTACCGCACGAGCGTAAATTTTGAGAAATTAAACTAAAATTTTGTACGCCCACTTTGCACGCGGATCGTTATGTAAAATGGGTAAAATCGGTTAAAAGCCACGCCCACAATCAACAAAAACCTAGCTATAAAGTTGAAATTTTTTATGTATCATATTAATATAAATATTTTGTTCATTAATGTATGAAAAATGGGCATGGTTGGATAACAGACATGCTCACAATTTACAAAAAAATCATAATCACTATAAAACTAGATTTGCAAGCTAATACATACACTATTACAGGGAGAAATATATATATATATATATTTGCCACGCCCACTTTTGTGGATGTAGAGGGTATTTAAGATTTGTCCTAAGCCAAATTTAATTTTCTTACTTGTTGTATATTATGGCAGTCGTGTGATATGTGGGGATGAGCGCACATTTTTTTATTATTAATAAATCTTTTAAATTTGTCATCAGCATAAAAATAAATTTTACATATGAATAAATCTATCTTATATGCATATATAGCATATATGATATGTAAATATAGTTGGAGTGTAGGTGATGTGAAATTCTTTCAGTTTAACCGCATTTGAATGTATTTGCAATTCAAATGCAATCCATACAAATCATACAAACAAAGGCTTGATTGTGAATAATTAAGAATCACTCTCTATTATCCGGAGGGTATCTAACTCACTTTGTTAAAATGTTTAGAAAAAAAAGAGGATTGACACATGTATTTATATATTTTTAATCACTGTCAATCCGTCAATTGGGCAAATGGTTAAATGACACGCCCTAAATGCAATGAAAGGAAAAATAAGCGTAGCATTAATGAAGCCATGTCCGTCTGTCCGTTATATTATATTATACTATTTGTTATTGTTGTTGTATTCGATACTTTTTTCAAATTAAACCTAAACGGCTCATTAACGTCATAATCGCACATCATTCAACATTCAAGACCACACCCACCGCTTTTAAACGATTTTTTCGTATTATCAGGTTGTTAATGTACCGTTAATGAATGAAAGTACAATGTGAACTATAAAACATCATTGTGGTGTATGCATGTATGTATGTATTGTTTACATATAATGTCGTTTCTAAAGTTTAATGACCAGTAATGACCGTTAGTTATCACTTTTATGTAATTAGCAACAACGAGACAATTACAATGTAATGATTGTTTATTGTGCACATTCCACAACACAACAACACAACAATAACAACATGATATTAAAAGTGCTCTTAAAACATCCGCACGCTTGTATGCAAATATTTATAAATTTATGTGTGGGTGTTTTGTGCAATATATATGACATTCAATATAAGAGCATACAATAACATCAATAACATCAAAATCGATAAAAATCCAATTTTTTTTTTGTGATGGATTTGTGTTTTTGAATTTATTTAAAGAGAAAGTGGTCTTTGTTGGTCTCTTATCATTATTAGGAAGATTATTGAAACATAAATATATACATAGGCACATATATACATTGTTGCTTAATTTCCAATTTTTATATCTTCCATAAAAGATGAAGGAGTTTGTCATTCCATTTGCAACCACCGAAAGCACCCTACGTAGTATATAAATTCTTGATAACCATTAAAAACTAAATCGATATAGACATGTCCGTCTGGGTGATCATCTGTGGATGGCATTATAACAGTCGTATATTTTGAAAAATTAAGCTACAAACACTTTTAGTTTCTGCACTGAGATCGCTATTTAAAATGTACAAAATCGGTCAAGAGCCACGCCCACTATCAACAAAAATCTATATAATCATCACATACCTGCCACGCTTACTGTTTGTAAGTAGATGGGTAGTGTGTTTAAGATTTGGTCTAAGATAAATTCAGTTGTTTTTTTTTACTATTTTTTTGTACAATTTGCAACACTTTCTCAAAAATATTTACGGGTCTGCCACATGTGTTACTTGGACGTATTTGTAATTGTTGTAGTTGTTTATATCTCATAAAAATATATTCATATGTGTGTATTTTTATTCCATTGAACTCATAGTTAAACCGTTATACATAAAGTTTTTGCTCTTTGGTTATTATTTCTTTTTGTTTTTGTTTTTCCTATTCAACAAAAATTTATTGCGGCCTCTTAAAAATGATGACAAACAACAAATATACATATAAACAGAAAAGTTATACAAAGAAAAAAATATTGCAAAACAACAATGACAACAATAAAATTAAAAAAGCCGCAACAAACATATTGAATATAAAAAAGTTGAAAACAGATAAAAAGCATGCTTTTTTCTTTAATGCATATCTTAAATAATGATATGACGAAAGTTAACAGTTGTTGATCTCTCAGCATCAAATCAAGCAAAGAGACAAAGACTTTTGCTTTCGTAGGAAAAACAGTTACTTTTTTTTCATATGTAAAAACCTACATCCTCTTATCTGTTTCGGGCTTAAGGGTTGTATATAGATTTAAAATAAAAATATTAGTATTTCACAAAAGGAAATAATAATAATGAAAAAGATGATAATAAACGATGATTCATAAACCAAACCACGACAATAATATCACAACTACATAAAAAAGTAGAGGAGTGTGCACAGGTAAAAATATATGAGCAACATATTATACAAAAGCAAATGAAATTATGGCAGAATATTATATGCATCCAAAGGATATTCATATCTGCATGATTACCACAAAATGGAATAAAGTAACTCCTAAACATCAAATGCTAACATTTTTTTTTTTATTATTATATAACCATCCACTCAGGAGATGACCCCTATACGTGCAAGCACGGTGTTTGTTAGAAGGGATTAGAGGGAGGAGGATACAGGGAGAAGTGTTTGTGTACATTTGTTTTGAATTTGCATGGTGGAAAACACCTCTGGATGTAGGTGGTTCCAGAGAGGAACACCCCGGTTGAAGAACGAACCGTTTCGGTAATGTATTGTGCGAAACGCCGGCAACCCCATAACGAATGAGTGAAATCGGTGAGCAAGCCTGGTTGTCCTACTAAAGGGTTTCAGCGGAGGACACATCTATTTTATCTCTCTAGAACTTATGCTATAGAAGTACCTGTACATAAGCACAACACAGCTCACATTACATCGGTGTTCAACATACCCGACTTTAATTATATTAATGGGATCAGAATCAAAATCTGAATCAAATTAATCATAATTTATTCTTGTAATTAACCCACTTTTTGATATTTTTTATTTTTAGAATCGTTTTCCGCTTATCAGGCTTTTTCTCGAAGTGACTTAAAGGGCCAAAGCCAATGTTTACTTCTACAAATTAACTAATTATGGTATAAATTATAGTCGAGGAGAATTTTTCATTTTTACAATTGCTCATAAGAAATAAAGAGCTTCTTAGAAAGGCTGTGAATTGTTCAACGATAACGGGATGCATTAATAACTAAAGAAGAAAAAGTACATATAGTGGAATTTAAATTCCAGTAATTTCATACTAAATATTACAATATGCTGCCAAGCCTTACTTTACGGTAAAATGACTTTTTTTAAAATTATTTCTGTGCATATTTTCTTATTAGCTTTAAATCCCAATTGCACGTATTGTTATTTATTTATATAGCGATAAAAAATGTCACCTTTTCAACTAAATTACACTTTTAGTAATTTTTCACACTATTCTGAAACGATAACGTGCCGTAAATAATAAATCGGTTTTATTTTGTTTTTTATTTGTTAGAAAGAAACGCAGTAAGGAAAATAAAGAACAACATAAACAGATTGTTGAGTGCAAACGATTGCATAATGGAATTACAATAACAAATATATTTGGCTAACACCAAATTTGTAATACCCTCACCCTTAACATTTTTACATTCACCCATCAAAGGTCAAAATCTATACCAAACTTTTTTTTTTGTCGATTGCGAATGTTTTTGTTACTCAATTATAGCTCGTTTGCAGAATATTTATGGTTTTATTTTTGTGGCCGTGAGTAATGTAGTATATGGTGCACGTGACTGCCTTATCTGGCCATTTTAAAGGTATGAAAACCAGAATCCAAAGCTGCTGAACATACACACTTACAGAATGACAAACTTAGTTTAACTTTGTAAAAATTAAATGGATTTATATCCAACCAACCTATTTTACACCCACACAATTTTTCACGTCAAGGATCTCTCGCACTTTAATATTGATTTTCCGTTTTTTTGAGTAATTTTCTTTTGTGAAAATTTTATTTAAAATTTTTCATTTAGTTTTTAAACACCTTGCAATTGTTTAGATTTCACTTTTCTTTTTCCATTTATCAAATACAAATTAACGTTTATAAACGTTTCGCTTTACTTTTCATAAATTGTACTTGCTGTCCTTGACTTCAGCCGGCCTTGCTTTATTAGTTTTACGATTTTTCTTCTATTTATTATAATCACTTATAAACGTATTTTGGCAATTGTAAAAGCATATATATATGCGTGAGCACAACAATACATATTTTTTTATTTATAATAAATTTTTCTACAATTTTCTTTCTTTTATGTCTATACGACCACTTGATTATTTATATTTTCCATTTTTTTTTTCCCTTCATATAAATGTAGCAAGGTTGCCATAATTTAAGATATTGACACATAAGATGTTACAATAAAAAATAAATGAAATGAAAAATTATTTGCTAAAAACCGGTTGTGTGTGGGAGCTATGCGATAATAGAGGAAAAAAAGAACGGTATAATTTTTCAACTATTTAACGGCAACTCTAACAAATAGAATTTCTGCCAAAAAAAAACCTGCATTCACGCAAACTCCTGCATGTTTTAATTTGTATATATACTAAAACATTGTATTTCCATTTCATTACGTTTAAAATATATATGAATATAAAAAATGATAGGAAAATTGAATTTATCTATTTAATTATAAAGTGAATGGAAAAAAAACAATAATTTTGCTTTACTTTACCATTTTCTCTCCAGTGTAGACTTTTTTCTCAAACTTTAGTATTCCACGGTATTTTTATAACTTTACACCTTTTTCACACACTTTTGTATTCCATATTATTACTATTCTTTACCTATTGTTTTTAAAGCACTTTTTTATAAATTGCGCTTAAATATTATATATTTTTACATTATGGACAATGCCTCTTTTACATAATTTACACACTTCGTTGTCCAAACTAAAAAAAAAAAATGGAAAAAGAAAAACTGGCCTTAAATTGTTTCTTGTGTCACGCCCCTCATAATAAAAAGGAATCTTTCATTTAATTTTAATAAGTATTGCATTAATTTTCATTACTTTTTTTTAGAATATTTCACTTTGCGTTTATTATTTGGTAATATTTCATTGAATTTTCAATTTGCACCGTCATTTTTTTCTTGTTTTTCTACTAATAGGAAAATTTCATTCCATAAAAATGTGCTAAATAACTTCATTTTACCGTTCTACACAAACGAATGGCACGACGTGTTAACGAATACTAATAATACAACATCTCCGCAGAGTTGTATAATACATGTTCCTCTCTCACTAACAAAAAAAAAATGCTCATTATTACATACATTTACAATATATTATAAAATCTCTATTTCTTTTCAGTGAACTTGTCTGTTATCGCCATAGATTGGTTATAGATAGGAAATCTTTATAAAATGTGTGCAAAGCAGCTGTTTTTTATACCGTGTTATACGATTTTTTATAAAAATTCCTTTATATCACATATATCATATACTTAGTGGTCATACGTTTAGCATCCCTGTCTAATCAGTGGTTATCGCTGTTGGTAATGTCTTTAAAGTGCTATAGTTCGATTAGAACTAGTTCACTCAACCAGATTAAATGAAACACAATTTCTAAGAAGCAAACTGCTGTGTTTTAGCAAAGACAATTGCCAAATTATTTTATAGATATCTCTTTCAAGCAAGCAAAACAAAGTGCATGCCGCATAGCTGTTAGGTTGTCCCTTGCTCGCTTACATTAAAACAATACAACCGTAACAATCAAATGCGACAATGCAAATTCTTCAAAACACTTCAAGATTTCTTCAGTTTACATTTTGTTCCGTGCGGGTTTGGTCGTGTGGTCATCTAACAAGAAGTCGCAGTCTTGTGTTAAAATGAAATAAATATATTTGAAATAAAGTGATTTTTTCGTGGCACATAGAACTGTGAAAAGAAATACACAAAAAAGAAAAAACCAACACATTCTTACACACGCACACATGCATATAATATATGCTACAGATAACAGCGGGGACCAATGTAGCCATAGAAAGAAAGAAAGTTCGGAAATCTGTTTTTTTATACACGTAATTCATGTACAATAATGAAAAGAAAAATGATTTCTTGGCAAAAATACGCCCCACTCGATGTGGTAAATTTTTTATAATGAACTCATCTAGTGGTTAAGCATAAATTTTTTGTGTAATACTGCAAAAAAAAAGTTCGACGCAAAAAATAGATATTTTCTTCCATCAAAAGAGGAGTGCACAAGAAGAAGAAGAAGCACTTAAAAAGTATATAGCCAGTGGCTATTCGGTAAAATGTAAGAAAACAATTTTAAAAATTTGAAAATAATTCATGAAAATTTTTATCAGTTGAAATCAGTTCATCGTGACCTAATAAAATTAATTGCAATAAATTAAGTTAATAAAAAAAGAAAAGTATATTAAATATTGTGCTTCATTTAAAATAATACTATTAAATATTTAAAGAAAAAATATTGTCAATAATTTGCTTATACAGTTGAAAAATTTCACTTCGATTTTTCCCTTAATAAACGGTAATTGAAAATACGTATAATTTATGAGTATATAGTTGTAACGTTCACACCTTCACTAAACTGTTAGAGAACATATTTAAAAAAGGTCTCTCTTTTTATTGAAACTTCCTATGGAATTCATACTCTTTTTTTTACAGTTGCTAGGTTAGCAAGTGCACTTGAAACATTAGTTATTTCGGTTGTTGAAAATATAAGTGAATACGCTAGATGTAGTTTAATAGTGGTTTCATGTGTTTTGGAATATTATTTTTTTTCTATTCCTTAACTGTGTGTAAGTAAATGGGCAAAAAGAAAAGAAAAATAATTTGTGATTTTATGTATTTGTGCCCATGTGTTCTTACAAAATCAAAACAAACATATTTTCTTCTTATTTTCTTACATCTTATTCGTACGTTTCTTTTGCTGTACATATTTTATGTTTTTACCTAGTTTCCTTTAATGTTAGCATAGTATGCGTGCAGTTAATTCATAGTCGTGCCATATCACATATACACGAGGTGTTTTACATATTAAAAAAAGAAAAAAAAATAGCGGCTCGTTATAATAAAAAGCTTACACTTTTATGTGTATGTTTTATATGTTGATATACATTTAAGTTTAAGTTCCCGCTCTTTGTCTCGTTAACAACGTGATTGATAATTTCTTTTAGCGCCAAACTTGTGTGTTTTTGCATAGTGGGAGGAAGAAGAAGATAAAGTTGCTTTTTTTATTGCAAAATTATTGTTTTGAGTATTTGTGACGTTGCTAAAAGCCAGCCTGCGCTTAAGTAAAAATGCGTTTTCGTACGTGGGTGTGTGTGTGCGTGTTTTGTCTTGTAAGAAACAAAATGTGTGTTTGACATAAGATTAATTGTATTGCACTAATAGAGATTACAGAATTTACTCTCACCCCAATTAATACTTGTATAAAATATGAATGAATTTAATTTGGTGAATTTTTTTTGTACATTTCAGAATTTGAAATGAAATTATTTCGCAGTATGAACAAAAACAAAATAAATCCTAAACCAAAGATACAAAACAAAGCAAAATAATATAAAATAGACTTAATAATTTACGAGAATAACAACAATAACATAAAGAAAACAACAAATTTTTAAAAGCTCAGCGTAGCAGCAAAACAACAACAAGTTCAGTTAAACATAAATGGTTTCTACTTTCATAGGACTTTTGGGTAATGAATAAAACATAAATAAGAAGAAAATAATCATATTTAAAAAATATTTTATTATAATTCCATAGATATACAATCATGGTGGGAGATACCGTGTATTTCACATTTTTGTTCTTTGTTTAGTTCAGCATTTGATTTGCCCGATATAGATATTGAGGTAAGTGTTCGATTAATAAAAAAAGTGCAATAATAAAAATGTTTTCAAATTTCAATTGAAAGGATTTAGAATCGGCTTTATTGTCAGATGGTACGGAATCAACTGAGGAGCATCACATTGCTTTAGTATCGGAATTAATTGTACGCTTGCTGAAGGGATGCGATGCTTTGCGTTCTGTAGCAAAAGAAATTACTCACAGCAATTATCAGATGTTTTTGCGACGCTTTTTGCGTCAACAGTGTCGTCTACATAATATCGATAATCATTTCGATACTGATATCGATTTTCAATCGTTGCCAGTGCGTAAACGGCTTTTGATTTTATACGATTTATGTCATTTTCGTTTGGATTCGTCGGATGTCCAAGTCATACTTGGTAATTTAAAGGCGGACAGTTTGCGTGTCGAACCATTAGGTTATGATTCGAAACATTCTGGTTATTGGTATTTTTATGGTACGCGTTTGTATCGTGAAGATAAACCGGCCGGCTTAAAGTCCACTTCTGTGTGGCAGGTGATCTGCTTTACTGAAGAAGATTGGCAAAATTTATCGGCGAAATTTAAAAGTTCTACCAACACAAACGAAAGAGAACTGCATCAGATACTTGATGCGAATTTTTTACCAAAACTTCCGCAATTGTTTCGTGAACGTGAACGTTTAAGGAGAAGAAAGTAAGTTTACTGTACTTAATATCCTTCATATAAAGTGCAAAAGCCGAAAGAAGGCGTTCTCTTGATCAGGATCCAAAACTTAAGACGATCTAGATATGAACTGCTCAGTACACACATTGATTAAGTCCACTTTTTGAAAAATCTTAAATTTAGGTATCAAAGCACTTGGTATAGTCATAACTTTATTATTTCATTGCATTTCTCCACTTTTTTTTTAAGGAGTTAATCGATGTGTGCACTGAAAGGTTCATATGTGAGTCCGTGTGTCCGTATATCCATCTGTTGTTGGAAATTTTGTACAGACATTTAGTTTCTGCACGTAGATCGATATCAAACATAAGTAAACTATTGTACAAAACGCCTACTACCGCGTAAAACAACTTAAGTTGAAGCTTAGTGTATAGAATCACATATCAGCCACGCCTCTGGTTTACATATATAGTTATGAAGGGTATTTTGATTCCTTTTGTTTTGTTTTTGTTTTTTTCCCTATATTTATTGTTTTCTTGTTTATTTGTTTTGTAGATTATTTCAAGTGCGTAATTCGTCACGTATACGAAACTTGACTGAATTAAAGGCTCGCCAAGAGAAGGAACGTTTACAAAGAGAACGTCAGCAACAGCAACGTTATGAATTTGAGCAGCCGTCTAACAAGCCGCTGCTGCCATTAAACAACGCTGCAACAACATACTCACAAGCACTGAGAAGCCGCAGACGGTTAGAAAAGAAATGCCAATAGGTTGCTTTTGGTCAAGCAAATCAAATCACAGAGTCACTATAAACACACATTCAATGAACTTTATTTGTGGGTGAAAATTTCCATACAAATAACAACAACAATTCAAAATCCTTGCTAAAAGCATAAAAAAAGACATTTTCAATTATACCCATAACCACACCCACATCAACCCTAACAATAATAACAAAAAGTTTCATTAAAACAAAAACAAGAGAAAAAAATTAATGACATTTCATCGATTGGAACAACAACAATAACAACAACATGTAACCATTTGCCAATTGACTGTGTCACCCCGCCATCAACACAATCACAATCACAACCATTCACCAACAAGCATCATATTCACATTGCTTGCATTGTTTTTCATTTTCATCGCTACTCCTAAACCGTTTGTTTGTTATGTTGTTGTTAGTGGCTTAAAGCGTTGTGTGTATTATGTTTGCAAGTTTTAAGTTTAACTTGAAACTGTTTTTTGGCTTTCATTACCAACCAACCACACCAAAAAATAACTACTCCAATACATAAACATATATGCATAAACCTACATGCCCGCCATACATTACGGAGAGATAGCATTTGCAAAAAAAAGAAAAAATTTAATTAAAAAACAGCTAACAATGCTTTACTTGCCCTCTTTCTCTCTCTCTCTCTATCCCTCTCTCTCAGAGTGAATTCATCTAAAAGTTAAAAAAAAAAATTGTATTTAAACGTGGAGTGTTAAGAGACTAATGCTTGGCGTGCATTTACTTTTTCTATACAATTATATATAAAAATATATATTTTGGCTTGATTTATTGGCAGAATCAACAAAAACGTTTTGTATGTGTGTGTGTTTTAGTTTGGAACACATTTGTTGTACAATTTTCCAAATCAAGACAACAACAAATAATGTAAGCATGTTTTAATTTCTATAAAAAAAATTATCGCTTTCTTGCTTTCTCTCTTTGTCTCTCTTTTCCTTTCTCTTTCTCTGTTCCTTCCTCCTTTCTGTTATAATATTTTTTTTTTACCATTTTAAACCATTTTTGAAACCCTTCACATTATAGTGCCGCTAAATATTTATGTTTTGTTAAGGACACGCCCACAATTTACACAAAAAAATAATTAGATTTTGTACTACGCTAAAACAGCAAACATGCCACGCCTACAACTTACGTATGTGAAGGGTATCTTAGATTTGGTTTAAACCAAATGTAACTGTTTTACTTGTTAATTTGCTCCCTTTGTCGCTTGCATCATTAAATCATTTTATAGTTGTTGTTATGTTCCATTTCAATATTGGTCTTTACAGATAGGCGTGGTTTTTCGTTATATTTATAAATATTTTCAATATCGGGCTAACTCTGGGGCCATTATTGGACTTTTCAGGATGTATCGCATCACTAAAGAATTTTTCATACATAAGGAAACAAATTTTTTTTTGCGGTTCTTTTGAGACCTTGTCCAAAATTCTGATGATAGGTCTCTTAGCACACTGTACTTGCCTTTCTTCATCAAACTTTCTATTTATCGCCATTATGGTGGAAAAGTAAAATGTACGTTCACCTGTGATAATGTCATTGAATATGTTTTTTTCCTCCTTGTTTTTCATAAATAATCTTACAATTTTAATGTGTTTGTATATTTTTTGGTAAGATCTCCTTCAACTTCAACCGCTAGCGGTATATCCACATACGCTAGCTCGTTGCGACAAACAATAACAACAAATTCCAGTGAATTTCTGGGACACCGAGAAACCTTTTGTTTAACTCCCGAAGACGACGAAGAAGAAGAAGAGGAGGAAGAAGAAGAAGACGAAGAAGTAGTAGTAAGAAATCAAAGTAGAAACATTTGTGTTGATTACGACAACGCTGAGAGCCATTTTAATTGTAACGGTAATAGTAACGGTGAATATGTTTTAAGAAAATCTTCCGTTAAACCGGATCATGTCTCTCCTCTAACCGAAGAAGATTTAAATTTATTAAGAAATATAAAATTGGAACCGGAAGAGCAGGAGGAGGAGGAAGAAGAAGAAGACATAATTCAAGGTGATCCTGAAACGGAGGAAAATAATCGTATCAATATATTAAAAACGTTGGCGATCAGTTGCAAGGATCAAAACGATCTACTGCAACAACAACAACAACAACAAAATCAAAGCGACTTTAAGCTTCAGGGAGGTTCAGCGAAAACTAATCGAAAGTCTCATCATCGTCATCATCATCATAAAAAGAAGAAATCGCAAAAAAAACAAAAAAAGAAATCCAAGCAACATCATCGCAAACGGCACAATAAACAGAATGATGATAGTGGTGTCGTTAATAATGATTTACAGAAACAGATTGATAAAAATAATATTACAACAACAACTAGCACCCGTACTACTGCAACAACAACTACTACTACTACTTCTACACCTCAACATTGCAACAACAATTTAATAAAGAAATCAGCGGAGAAAAGTGTTGCAACAAAGAACAATCAAAATAACCAAAACAACAACAATAATAATAATAATAATAATAATAATAAAAAGCATACCAAACAACATATAACGTTACAAACAACAACTGTACGTCATCGCGATTACAATAATATTGATGATGATGACGTTGTATTAAGTCCAGAGGATAAGGAGAATTTTTGTCGCGCCATTGGTGTCATACCGAACGACAGCCTTCTACTCAATCATAATAATCATATACATACTAACAACAACAACAACAATACTAGTTCAAATCAAAACGATTTAGATTTGGGTACAACATCACGTGTTGTTGGTGAGATTGAAGCCGGCGCAGGTTTAGAATTGTTAAACGTTATCCAGCCGCCGGCTATTGTTAAAAAAAATAAACAACAACAACAAAAGCGTCAACAAAAAGATCATTTACATAGTATACATGATATGGCGCCAGCTACCAATATGAAGTTGCCCGGCCGGCAAACGAACAATTCGTTATCATCGTTGACGGGCAATATTTTTATACCAACAGCTCTACAGGATAACACAACATCCTCAGTGACAGTAACAAATCCATTATCAACAACAACAACAGCAACAACTACTACTACGACAATAACAGCAGCAGCAGCAACAGTAACATCTTCTGCTGCGTCGGCATCATCCTCCTCTACCTCAAAAGCATCAAACAAAGGAAAAAATGCCGCCACCACCGCCGCTGCTGCCGCTACCACATCGTCCTCTAGCACAACATCTAAGAAACATAAATTAAACGAAAAGTCAACAACATCAAGTAAACGATGTAAGGCTGACTTAATGCAACAAATGAACAGACAGGATCAACGTTTGGCTAATGCAAGAAAGAATTCAACATCATCTCAACAATCGGATAAAAGTGCTGACGAGTAAGTTTAATTTTATTTTTATTTTTGTTTTTATTTTGTTTCTTATCAATGAACAGCAAAAACACTTTTGATATTTTTTCATACATGCTTACATACCAATGTTTGTGTATAGTGTACAGTGTACCGTATCCATAAATAGCTTCATTTGTTATTTATTGTAGTTTTGTTGTTTTGTTGTTTTTGTAGTTTTGCTTAATAATGTAAACAATTGATTATAGCCTTCAAACTTTATTTGATCATGCCTTAACGTATCATATGGGTTGGTGTGAGTGTGTGTATGCATGAATGAGAAGAAATATAAAAATGATGGTTTCTCACATATAAACTTGTCACCCCCTACCCTCCACATTTTTGTAAATTGTGGGTGTATTTGTTATCCGACCACGCCCCGTTTTGGCACACCAATGTATGGAACAATTATTCACGTGTATATCAAATTTCAACTTTATAGCTAAATTTTTTTGTCAGATAAATAGATTTTTGGTGATTGTGGGCGTGGCTTTAGACCGTTTTTGAATTTAAGTGATGTGAGTGTAGAAATTAGAAGTGTGTGTAAAAAATTCCAAAACCAATAAATTAAAATTTACGGTCGTGAAATGGACACACGGACGGACATATCTAAATCATTTACACTTTTGATGCTGGGTCTGACGCTTTCTCCTTGCAACTCCCAAAGAGTGTTTATTTATACAATTATTTATTTATTTAACAACAGAGACTGAATATAACGATTAAATAATTGAATTGTATTTGTTGGAACCCTAGAAATTATTGAGATAATATATCACGTTCGATTAGAGAGTATACATATTTTTGATCTAATATGATCCTTATTCATGATTTTTATTTTTATGTTGTCTAAGATTTATAGTAATTCTCTGCCCCTAGCTTTGGCATATTTGTATTCCCTTGGTTTTTTATTTATTTCCTGGTCTTTGAATTAATTTTTTTTAAATCTTTTTAATTTATTTTGATTTTTTAAATCTTTTTTGATTTTTTACTAATTTTTTAAATTTATTTTAAATTTTTAATCTATTTTAGAAATATTTTTAAATAATTTTTAATTTCTCTTATTTTAATAATTTTAATTTTTTTAAATTAAAAAAATTTATAATCTTTTTTAATTTTTTATTTATTTATTATTTTTAACATTTTTATTCTTTTAATTTTTTATATATATTTTTGTTTGTTTGTTTTATTTTTTAAATTTCTTATTTACTTTTTTAAATCGTTTAATTTTTTTTTTAATAATCAAAACCAAAAAAGAAAAAATTAAATCAATAATATCAATTTTGTGTATACAATGCTTCCCTTGTATTTTTGCTTTCTCGTTTTTAATCCAATATTACTAAATAAAATAACAATAATGTATAAAATATTTAATAAAAATAAATGTAAAAACAATCCTCCAACCATTACCATCACCATCACCGCCATCTCATCATCTATGCACACCTTGTTCATGCAATCAATGTAGAAATGTAATTATTAGCAAACGGCTGAACGAGAAACGATGTGTTAAACAAGAACAAGTACAACAACAACAACAACAGCAACAACTTAATGCCATTTCCACTACTTTCATTGCCACAAATACCATTATCACATCCACCAATACCATAAAAAGCACAACTAGTTGTAATAATAATAATAATCAGCAACATTGTAGTAGTGGTCATAAAACGCCATCTGGTAGAATGGTAGCAACAGCCACAGCAACAATAACAACAGCAACAGCTGATGTCATATTACAAATGAAATCGGCACAGCCAACACCAATAATAACAACAACAACAACAAAACCAATTATAACAGCAGCTACCATGCCACCAACAAAACGTTATTTAAAACATAATACTAACAATTTGATTAGCTCCATTACCACTTCCAGTACGAATACTACTAATACCACAACAGTCACTTGTAACATAAATAATAACGCATTCGAACCTAGTTTACCTACAACTACTACTACTACTACTACTACTACTAGCAAAACATCATCCCCCACCCATCAAATGTTTTTATCCTGCCCTAAAAAGAAATTTTATCACACTAATACAAATGCACATTATTCTTCCTATTGTTATCTCCCACATTATCAAAATCATCACAATCATCGCCCCTTAACTGTAAATTCATCATCATCGTCATCGTATGTATATAAAACACCAATATTTAATACACACCAACAACAACCATCACAACGATCAAAATACTACAATAATTGTTATAACAAAAAAAGCCAAAAATCCATCACATCGAATATTCTTAGTTTCACCGAAACGGACGAAGTTCTACAAATTGGCATGCACAAGGTATTGGTCTATGTGAAAAATCATCGAGACGCTTGGCCATTTATGGATCCGGTGGAGGAAGATATAGCACCCAGATATTATTCAATTATAAGAAGGTAAAGGAAAAAAAATGTGTTTTTTTCAACTATTCATTTGTTTTTTTTGCTTTTCGTAGACCTATGGATCTATTAAAAATGGAAGATAAACTGGATAATGGAGAATATCAAAAATTTAGCGATTTTCGTAATGATTTCAAATTAATTGTTAACAATTGTCGCTTATACAATGGCAATAATAATGGTGAGTAATAAATTTGGAATTATTGCAGTATAGCCTACGCCATATATATGTATATATATAACTCCTAAGGGGATTACATTTCTTATAAAGCAAGTAAAGAATAGTTGAGTTTGATTAATTCAGATAATTTGAACCCGATTGGATTAATTTGAGAACCCCTTTCCATGTAATGATAGCTCACGAAGAGACTTAAATGCCAATGCCTCTAAGTTCACTGATACAACTATTCTGATTGTAGCATAATTTAAGGAACTGAGTGGTAGCCTTTCACTTGTTTATCTCTGTTCTTTTATTTCCCCTTTTAATAGAATACACCGAAATGGTAAATAATCTACAGGACGCGTTTGATAAAGCCACCAAAAAATATTTCGATAATTTGTCGGATGATGATGAAGACGATCCAGCTTTAAGTTATCCAGCGGCCGACTCCAAAACAAATGTGTTTCGTGAGAAATACTTTAATAAAAAGAACAAAGATAAGGAAAATTCAGAGGGCGGCACTAGCCGAAAATCGTCATCGAAAAAGCAAACCAGTAAAGATAAACAATTGGCCTACACAATAACACACAGCAATAACAGTGAAAGTGAGGAAGAGGAGGAACAGCAAAGTGAAAAACCGCAAACATTGATAACGGACGACATAAACGATGAGAAGGAGGATAATGTGGACGAACATATTGAAGACGTGGAAGAGAATTTATCAAAACCAAATAAAAGAAAACGCAAAGAAAAAGATAAACGACGTAAAAAGAAATCGCGGAATCGAAAAGATGAGAAATATAGCGAAGAAGAAGATCATGAGCAGCATTTGCAGGAAAATGACAAAGAAGAAAATGAAAATGATTCGTTTGAGGAACAAGATGATAGTAGAAATTCTTCGTCGAGAAAAGGTAAAAACCCTAAGGAATCTTCTACAAAACGTTCCAAGAAAATAAAGAACGAGAAAAAGTCTTCTAAGGCGAGTGGCAAAAAGTCAACGAAACGTTCCTCATCATGGAAAAAACAAACCAAAGTAAATGACAATAATAATACGGACGAAGAAGAGGAAGACAGCCTGGCAATAGATGATAGATGTCAACACTCAGCTGAACAAGATGATGAAATGTTAAGCTTAGAAACAAAGACTTCCAAAAAGAACAAAAACAAAGAAAATAATACACACACCGCCGCCAAAGAGAAATCGTCAGGGGGAGGAAAAAGAAAAAAAGATCATACAGCAGAGAAGAAATCAAGAAGTAAGAATAAATCGAACAAACGTTCGGCAGATGCAAGAGAAGACAGCAGCTGTTCTTCCGATGATAATGAACGACGTAATAGCAGCACTGTAATTGTTGAAAGAGATTGTTGTTCGCCAACATTGCCACCACCGCCTCCACCACAAAAGAAGAGACCAACTCTACCATTGAGTAAAGATTTTCCACCACCGGCAGTAGCCGCCTTAGAGGCGTCCGCTTCCGAGCTTGAAGAAGAGATAATGGACGATGATTCGCGCAGCATGTCGCCTTTTAAAGTGGATTTGCACAAAAAGTACTCAAAAAGTGCCCTTAACGATGATTTGTCGGAATTGTTGACCACTGTAAAAAAAGTGTCTACCCGTTCAGCTATCAGTACCGCCACAAATGCGCTAGATGTATACGAGGATGAAGATTTTAAATCGATCTCCAGTTGTAATTCATTAGAATCGCAGCACTCAACACCAGAACGGCCCATAAAACAATCGCCCAAACGTAATCACAAGAATAACAACAGCAACAACAAGAAACAAAATGATACAAAAAAGAAACGCAATGAACGCCCATCAAATGTGAGTGAAAGTAAAAAGATTGAGCCGATAGAAAAGGAGGGGACGGCAGCCACCGTTGCATCGGTGGCAGCAGTTGAGCAAGCGGAGCTTGAAATGTTGCTGCCCTTCCTCGATAAATATGAACTTATTAAATATCGTCGCAGCCGTACTCTGTTAAATCAACAGCAGCAACAACAAAATATTGCTACCGAAACGAAAGTCTCGCAAAGGCAAAATGCACGCAAACGTGATGCCTCGAAAATGACTGATAAAGACACAGCCTCTGATAAGGATAAGGGTACTGAAAGTTCAACCAGAGGCCGTAGAGGTCTCAAAGAGAATGGTAAAAAAGCAAAACAAAAAGCAGCTGATAAAGGCTCAATTGAAAAAGATGTTGAAACTGAAAACTCTACTAAAACTTATGAGACTAAGCGACCAAAAGATGACGCGAGGGGTGATAAAACTACCAATCGAAAGGCAAAAACTACAGACATTGTAAAGGATAACAAAGTAACGAGTAAAGAATCCGAGTTGAGTGATACAGAGCAGCCAAGTTCCAAAACAGTTAAAACGGCATCTTCTTCGCTTACAAAAGACAAGAAGCCATCAGTGACCAGTGCGGATAAATTATCATCTAAAAAGAAGGAAAAATCCAAAGCATTAGGACCGGTAGTTACATTAGATGAAAATGATGAATTATTGGTGGAGGGCCACAAAGAAAAAGAGAACGATAAGAAAGCGTTAGCAGAAGCACCTCCACCACCCCCAAAAAAGATGATACAGAAAAAGATAGCTACCACAACTGCCAACAAAAAGACAAATGGAAAATCCAATTCCAATGCACTAAAAGCGTCCACATCATCAGCAAATTTAGAGGCTCTTGATGTTGAAACGGAACAAACCTTGAAAGACATTAATCGTTGGCTAGAACATACGCCGCGCTTCTCCGAATTTTCTTCGGCCAGTAATTCTCCTTCACGCTATAATCTCTTGGATGATTTCGATGCGTCCATCACCAGCAAACTGGATGCTTCCGATTTTAGGCGTAACGAGCCGATAGCAGCAACAAAAGTCGATTTAGTGCCCGCAAAATTAGATGAAGTATTAGATGATTTGGTGACCGATAACAATTCATCATCAGATGTTACATTACCAAAGAAAGACATTGCGGTGGATTTGCTGCCGGGGGCAATTGCTGGCACTGCTAGTCGTTTAAGTTCCCTAAGCAATACGCCGCCGCATTCGATAACTTCTGGCAATTCAGTGGGCAGTACCACTGTCAATGCTTCCTCTAACGGTTCTTCGGTAAA
The DNA here is from genome assembly GCA_963971445.1 of Ornithomya chloropus. Taxonomy (NCBI): domain Eukaryota; kingdom Metazoa; phylum Arthropoda; class Insecta; order Diptera; family Hippoboscidae; genus Ornithomya; species Ornithomya chloropus. The sequence continues at coordinate 1,839,437 of OZ020532.1, forward strand.
TGCTCCATCGATTGCATCGCTATCCTCAGCAGCAGCTGTCGCAAACACACCGTTACTTATACCACCACCAGCTACTATACCACCCACCCTAACTACTATAACAGCACCCAAACCCAAAGAAACTCAATTGCTACTACATCCTCCTCCGCCGCCTCACGTAAAACAGCAAATGGCTAAAGAAGCTAAACGCAAATCTTTGAAGGAGAAACTGCAAGCAGTTGCTAATCCGCGGCGTAAAGATCTACTGCGCACCATAGATCGCCTACAACCAGGCAAAGCTAAGGGAAATCTAATTCAGAATGTCAACAAACCGGATGAATTGTTTCCTTTGGGTCCGGTAGCAGTCAAAACCAAAGAAGTGAAAAACTCTCTTATAGTGGAAACAGCTGATAATGTACCAAAATTAAGTTTGGGATCTGTTATAAAGACAGAAGATTTCAGCTTGGGGCAGTCATCGTTTATCGACGAATTGGCCAGCAAGACGGTTAACAAAGCATCACTCAGTCCGGTGTTGCCAGCTAAAGAGCCGGATAAAGAGTCAGAGGATAAAACGAATAAAAAGGTTGATGCTTTATTGGAAGGTCTGTTGCCATTCCCAAAAGTCATTACAGCTTTAACAACATTATCAAAGGAGGAGGGTAAAGAAAGAACAAGAGGAGGAGGAGGAGGAAGTGTAGATGAAACGTCACAGCAAGATACCAAAGAAAAACAAAGACCTTTCGAAGCTTTGTTAACAGGTGGGACATCAATGTCTGTAGAGCACACTACCAGCAGCTCCCTTCAGAACTGTGCGGGTGCAGGGAACGCCAAAGAAAAACCGAACTTGAGTGCTTGGTTTAAAGCCTTCGGTGCACCAAAGAAGACGAAAAAATGTGATGAGGATGAAGCTAAACAACAGCAACAGGAACAGCATGAGAATTCTTCCAACAAATCCAACGAGGGTACATCTCAGGGCTCGGGAACTACTACAGGTGGAATAGCCGGCAAAAGTCCCACCTCCGGTTCGATAATTGGGGAAGGCTTTTCATTGCCTTCGGCACCACGCCAACGCAAAGCTAGTACAGGCAGCTCCATTTCGGAAAGATCTAGTTTTAGTCAAGATCCCGATTCACCCAGAATAACCATTGAGGATCGTTACGGCACATACGGTGGCGGTAGCTATACGTCACCCATTGGTGCCTCACCCATAGGCGCTTCCCCCATCATGGTGTCTCCGAAACCGGATGAGATTACAAAACCCACGTCACCGTATCCCCTAAATGGTGCAATTAAAGTGGGTTTCTATCAGGATACTACCACTAAAAGCAGTCCCGATAAAAGTTGTAGTCCTAGAGAAATGCCATCTCCATATCCACAATACTCGCAGCATATATACTCTTCAGCCTCTTCACCTAACGTCTCAACCCCGGAATTAAGTGGCACCTCACCTTATGGCGGTGCGAACAGTTACAATCCTTCCGGGTCGGAGGCTTCCAAGACTCCAGTCTACTCATCTACATCACCGCTGCCCAATCTTTATGATCAATACAAACAGCCACGATCTCAAGAGTCTGATTATAATTCGTCTATGAGTCCGAGTACACCTAATCCCCATTCACCGTACCAGCAGCCACAAAACTCACCATATACGACACCGCAACCCCACCAGTCTCCCTATCATCCGCCCAATTCTCCATATCAACAGCCTCAAAAATCACCCTATCCACCGCAAAACCAACAACATTTACAGAGTCCAGCTCATAACACTACACATAGTGTACCACACTCGCCGCTCAACAATCAGCAGCACCAACAACAACATAGTCCTTTAGCCAACGTTGATTCTCCGGCATCTTCAGCGGCTACACAACCACCCACACCTGTTGGACATTCCCCTATCGATTTACAACAACAACAGCATTCGCCACATCAGCAGCAAACCGTGTTGACAACGTATCAACAACAGCCCTCACCACAAATGCTGCAGCCAGTAGTGCATGATACGCAAGCACCATCAGTAGCAACAACTTATAATTCGGTGGGAGCAAATTTCTCCAACTCTACACAACCTACCTATGGAAGCCAACAATCAACCCAGCAACGGGTGGAAGTAAATGAGATGAGTACAATAACCACAGTTGAGCGACAACATCAACAAGTGCCCCAACAGCAATTCTATCAAAATAAAGTGGCAACCAGAAATGCTGCCGATGGTAATATCTCCACACTGGCAGCTAACGCCTATATGCCGCCGAGTCCTACTGTACCCACCTCTCTGCTACCCCATCAACACAATCCACAACCAGGTACCGTTAGCAATAATTCATATAGTACCACCAGCAGCAGCACTCCAGTTGGTATGAGTGGAGGAGGTACGGACAGTAAAATGAATGACTGGCATGAAAAGTCTCCACCCTCGTCGGTTAGCGGAGTATTATTACATAACCAACAAGCAAGTACAAATGCAAATTATCACGTAAATATTTTGGGACATCTTTCCCATCAACAACAACAGCAGTCCTTAATACAAAAACCCCAATATCCTACATACGCACAATATCAAGCAGCCACACAAGCAGCAGCTGCCGCCGCCGCCTCCGTTATTAACAAAACTATCACAGACAGTTCCGATATCGGTTCAAGAACAACCAACAATGACCACCATAATCACCACCACAATTCGGAAGGTGAAAACAAAACGAATACAGCGTCGTATGGTGGTGTAGGAAATGTGACAGATGAAGGGTCACCGGTGACCGTTAGTAAAAGTTGTGACGATATACCGTCCAATCCATTATATCTGCAACACATGAATCAACCAAATCAACAGAATCTCTTGAAGCGACAGGGTGAGGATTTAACGGGAATGGACTATAGTCATGGAACGTCCGGGCGAAAAATACATAAAAGTGATCAAGAAGTCATACATAGCAATGAACAATCCTCATCTCATAATCAGCTATCTGTACAACAACAACAACATCAGACATTGGCGGCTGCTTTAATGGGCCAAACCGCAGCATCGGTTGCTCATCAACAGCAACAACAACAACAACAGCAGCACGAGCACCAGCACCAGCAGCACCAAACCGATCATCAACATCAGCAACAATTTAATAAATATTCACAAATGTTTGATTCACTTTTGGGTTCGATGGCCTTTGGCAAACATTTGGGTAACATTACGCCGGATAAAGCTTTTGCTATGTATAATCATGCTGCCTCCTTGGGATTTCCCAAGGATTATACGAAAGATACGCAAAGTTGTCAAATGGTGGAAACGCATTTACAACAACAACAGTCAACCACAAAAACGTTACAGCACCGACAACAGCCTCAAACTACACAAGAGCAGTCGAAGCAGATCAGCAACGTAACATTGCAACAACATCAGGATACAGGACATCATCAGCAGCAGCAACAACAACAACATAGTCAAACGTCACAACAGCAGCAGCAACAACAACAGCAAAAATCTACAATTAATTATAATACCAGCAATAATAACAACAATAACAATAATAGCAACAATTTAATGCATCAACATCAACAGCAACAATTGAACATTAACGAGGCAATGCATTCGCCATTAAATATGTCCAGTGACAACAACAACTACAATATGAGCAATCATCATCAGCAACAATCACAGCATCACAATGTACATCAAATATTACAGCAGCAGCAACAGCAGCACTCTATGTACTCTGCAAGTAATAAATTAACGCAACAGCAACCACAAACACAATCCATGCATCAAAATTTCGGACATCAACAGCAACAGATTTCCGCTACTGTTGTGGACAAAACTGCCAACAATACTGCAACAATTCATCACGACAGTGTGGTCGTGAATGCGAATACATCGTCTACGGACCAACACAATCAAAATAATAATAATAACAACAACAACAATAATAATAACAACAACAATTCTTTATTGAATGCTAGTTCACATCATTTGACGCATTCTTCTCATCATGTAACAAACTATAATAAACCTACGCCACCTCCCGCCTCCTCTGCCGCATACAGCCATCATTCAAATACCACCAGCAGTCTGCCACATCCATTAGGCGATCCAGGGATTTTAGGTTTATCAACTAGCAGCGCATCATCATCATCTAATGCAGCATCCTCGTCGTCGTCCCTAGCTACGTCAGCAGCAGCTGGCAATTATTATGACAAATCAATGCCGCCAGCAGCTCATATGTACAATTCAACCACCAGCAGTTCTATGGCTAAAAATCATACATCAACTATTACACCTTCATCGCAGTTATATGGCAATCCTTTGGGTGTAACGGTTTCGAATAATTCCGTTATAACGTCCGGAGGAGGGGGAGTTAGTATTTATGGTAATCCCCATCAAATGCCCGCCACATCTGGTAACTATTTGCACAATCTAACGCAACAGCATCAAACCAATAGTAACAGCAATAGTGGTAATAGTCAGCAACATGTACAGCAACAGCAAATTGTGGGCGAAGTGAAAGTACCGGGTCCAGCGAAAAGAGGTAGAAAGAAAAAAGCTTCAACTATAGCAGCCGAACAGGCCGCGGCCGCTGCTAAACAGCAACAGCAACAAAAACAACAACAACAACAGCAGCAGCAACAAGCACATTCACATTCGCAACAACAGCAACAACAACCAACCCACAATCATCATCATCACCATCATCAGCAGCAGCAACAGTCACACCAAAGTCAACAACAGTCAACCAACAGTAACCATCATACAACCTCGTATAGTAATTCAGCAGCTAATTTAACACAAAATGCTGTAGCCGCAGCCAATTTGTCAGCGGCTCATCATTTGCAAGCCCATGCCCAAGCCTTGCAACAAGGCTTCCAATTGTATGCTGGTCTCAAGTCCACTGGGGTAGGATCACCGCTCTCCACCTCCAATTCATCAGCCGCTACCGCAGGTTCGGTAGCCTCAGCAAATACCGCTAATTCCAGTACGGTCGCCTCTTCCACACCATCCTCTTCCGTTACAGCAGCTGCTGCTGTCGCGGCTGTTGATGCAGCCATATCCTTAAAAACTGCAGCCGGCATGGTACCGGGCAGTGCATTCAATTTTGGTCCCACCGCTGCAGGTCTTGGACTGTATGCGGCCGCCACTGATCAGTCATCAGCCGGCAGTTATTTAGAACAATTTCGTGATGCGGCCGCAAATCCATATTATTTACCATCAACACCAGCACCACCAGCTCATCGCAACACCACGGTAACGGTAAATGATGCAACCAATGCAATGGACAAAACGGCGCAGGCATCATTAAATCCGGCTGCTGCAGCAGTTGCCGCCACAAATCCGTATAGCTTTTTAGCGGCAGCAGCACATCCATCCAGCCGAGCCACACCGTACCCATTTATGAATACAGCGGCCACCTCACCCTTGGATGCTGCCAATACCCAATTGTATCAACAATATTTGAGGCGAGAAGATTTCCATACGCGCATGATATTCAATCAAAGTTTATTGGGTGGTCCGGCCGGAGCGGCTTATGCCCAACCACCGCCACCCACTGCCTATCGACCATCATCATTGGGATTGCCGAAGCCATACGATGCGGCGGCAAATCATCGATCATGGTTCTAGCAGTACGCTCAAAATGGCGATGAGACAAATGTAGCGTTGGGTGGCGAACAACAGGCCATGCTAAATGTAACCAATGCATTAATGCCGTCGGATCATTTGCAGCAATAACAGCAGCAGCAACAACAACAATTGCAACATTTATATCAATTACATTAAATAAGTGTGTGTGAGTGTGTGTGAGCGTGTGTGGGGGTGTATCTAAAATGATCTTTAAACGATCATTTGTGGTACGTTTGAGTTTGAGTTTTTATTTTTGTCTCCTCCTTTTTTAACATTATAACGGGCTTTTTCGCTCTAGCTAACATTGCTGGCCAGAGCATTCCATTCATTATTTTCGATAATATCTTTTTTTTTTCTTATACTTATTTCTAATTTTGATGAATTCTTTTAGAGAGCTAAAAGAGAAACACTTGAGAGAGTGCAATTTTCTTACTGAAGATTTTTAAACCGCCAATGTGTACTGTGTATAAATGTATATTTTTGTTAATATAAATAAGAATTCTAATGAATTTCGATTAATTAATTAATTAATGAAACTAATTAAAAATAACTTTAGTTGTATAAGGGAAAAGTATATTCCAGACTCTCTATAATTCTATGTATTACAAATGAAACTTCTAGTTTAGTTAGAAATAAATTTACCCGTTAAGTGTTTTTTTTAATTATAATTTTTAAGTTAAGCTGTTGGGGACAGTTTATTTTTATATTCCTGATAAAATTAATTTTAAATTGTCTGTTATTAGTGAAGATCGAATATGATTTAATAATAATACATGTGTTTTAGATAAAAGTTAATCTTTAAACAGTTAATAAGGTTTTGAAATTGTAGACATTTAATTTGAATTGATTTTTAATATAAAAGTTAAGTTTGTTGAGTTGAGAATTGATGGCAAATTTATTTAAGTGAAAAAAAACTCAATTTGCCTTAGGCCAAGTCTTAAATAGTCTCCACATTTTCGCACAAATGGTGGGTGCGGCAGATACATAATTACGCCCTCTTATAGTGTATGTATTAAGTGTATTTAAAAGTCAAGTTTTATGCTGATGCTTTTTTGTAAATTGTGGGCATGTCTGCTATTCGATCACGCCCATTTTTGACACATTATCATATATAGATTGTTTACCAAATTCCACATCCATAGATCAATTTTTGTGACAAATAAATAGATTTTTATAAATTGTGTTCGTGTCTGTTATCCGACCAAGTCCATTTTTAGCACTTGAATGTTTGGCTCTTTATTATAAATATGAATATCAAATTCTAATTTTATGACTCAATTTTTGTAGGCAGATAAATTGGTTTTAGTTGATTGGGGGCGTGCCGAAGCTACACTTGTCTTTCACCTAAATATTTCAAAATTAAAGTAAGAGTGTCAAGAACGGACTGACAGACGAACACTTATATCTAGATCGACTCACTTTTCGATGCTAATCATTTGTAGGATCTCGTATCTATAATAAGAAGGTACTTATGATTGTCACATTGAAAAATAAGTTCTTGAAAACTCAAAAAGTGTCAGTTTTTAGACGCAACCATGTCATACACACACACGCATATATACAACACGTTAAGAGAGCTTTAGCTTTAAATTTGAATTTAAGTTTTACTGTAAATTTTTTTAAACACCCTACATCAACTGTAATTGAAATATAAGAATAAAGTATTTAAAAAAAAAATTATAAACAAATGAAAAGTGTCTTAGTCTGGGTAAAAAAAAAATATGAAATTAAAAAAAAAATTAACCGAGCACTTATTACATAAAATGTATAGGTTTGTAAGTGTCTGTGTGTATGCTAAAATCAAATAGACAAAAAAATAATGCAAGAAATTATATTTTTTAAATAATTTTTCAGTGATTGATATAATTTTTATTTTTTTATTTAATTTATATTGTGTTTATGATCAACTTTAAAACACTCATACAATACATTATTAAAAAAAAAAAGTTTATAAAAAATAATAAATAAAAGAAAAAATAAATGTACATATATAAGCACGATTAAAAATTTGTACCTAATGTGCATTAATTTTAATTATGGTAAAAAAAAAAAGAAAAAGAATTAAAAATATATAATTGAAAAAAATCCGATTGCTATAAAACGATAATAAAATAAATAAAACAAAATTAAAAAACAAATTAGTGTTTACTTAAAATTAACAACAATAATAATAATAATAATGATTAGAGTTATACCTATATGCTACTTCTGTAAGCCCCCGCCCCCCGACCTCCCACCATTTACGTTTCCGTTCATATCATTATCAATAAAAAAAGTAAAAAAATACAATACACAGCTTAACCGTACGAACTATTCAAATGATGTAATAACAATAACAATAACAACAACAACAACAACAACTCTCATTTATCTTGTGTCTAATTGTTCGTATGTGCAGTTTTTATTGTAACCATAGAAGTAATCATGAAAATAGAAAAAAAAAACAAACAAACAAACAAAAAATGTACTACATCAAACATAACATAACAATTATTATAAAATAAAAGAAAGAAAATCAATAAAAATGAAAACTAATTGAATATGTACGTATGTACAATATATATGCAACATATGAATGATTTTTGCAGTTTTATTTTTATCATCTTTATACCCTCCGTATAGGGGGGTATACTAGGTAACATCCAGAAGGTGGCATCAGACACTCTACAAAGTAAATTTAATGTAAATTTATCGCATACGTCTGTCAGTCCATGTACGTGTTGATGGCAAGGGATGCACAGGGATTTCTTTCGCATTAAGAACGTTTACTCATGCACTTAAACCTGATCTGTGTATTTTATCTTGTATTTAAATCACAAAAATTACCTATTACACACTAAATATGAACGCAATGAAGTTGAAATCATTTCACAATAACAAGTAAATCCCCAAAGAAAATATATTTCTTAAGAACATGAACGTAAACATTTATACTTTGTATTGTATTGTATTTTAACGTACGCTTCTTAACTGCTAAATAATTTGTAATAATAAAATCAAGTTACGCTTAATGGCTTAATGTCATTCATTCAGGGTGAACGTTTGGGATTTTCCTTAATTATTAATAATTATTGTATTGAAAGGGGGGAAAAAAAAGGTGAACATCTAAAGTGAAAACTTCCTCATAATTGGTTTTGATCAAGTTTAGCACTTGACCGCATTTGAATAATTTTAATTTTAGTTCTGGTCTGATCTGATCTAATTTGGGCTCGTTTTTAATAATAATAAAAAAAGAACTTTTTTCCAACCGTCAATTAGTCGTAATTTATATACATTTTGTTTTCTATTTGGGTTTTATGCAAATTGAATTGAATTTAATTTGATTTAAAATCTGTTTTAATCGTTTTTTTTTTGTTTTGTTTGCGGTTTTCATTGAAAGCAAACGTTAACACTTAGCTGTCTGATCTCATATATACTATGTATCCTATCTTTTCAACAATAACGTTAAGGCATTTAGAGTTCTTCGTAACTTTGATTTGATTAATATGCCCTACAATTGTTGTTTGAAGTGTTATTGTTGTTTTTGTTGGTGGTTAATGAATTAAGTTGATTTTTACGCTATTATTGTAACTATTCTTTGTGATTGGATTTATTTCATTTTTGGGATTTCCCTGCCAGACGTCTGACAAATACAAATGCTTTCAATTGTAATGAAATGCGGGGGTATATTGGTTTTGTTCAAACGTTTGTAAGTGTGTGAAGGAGACAAACCAAACTCTTAAAAATACATATGTTTTTGCTTAGTGGCCATTCTGTCCGTCCGTGTTCGTTTGTCTGTGTGAAATTTTGGTTATTATTCGTGGTTGCAAAGATTGAGATACACAATTTTCCAATTTGCCTACGGTTTCTTATAAAAAACGGGCAAAATCGATCCAAGAATACCAGTCACAACGACGCCCTAAACTCTAAACCTGCGGCTTTGGGCTCTCCCGCGGTCGCATATTTTAAGATATCAAGCTTTGGTAGATATATTCATTGTACACGACAAAAGTATGGTTTTAAAAATGGGCAAAATCAGTTCACGGGCAAGCCTTCTACTCAGTGCTTAGCTAGGCTATATATCGATTTCAGTATAGTACACTCTGATTTCCAAAAAAAAAAAAAAAAACCGAAATTAGTTCTTTATTTGTACATTCTAACGACATATGAATAATAGAAATTGAATCAGCCGTTGGGGAGATGTATTAAAAACAAGGTGTGTCTCTTTTCTATACAATAATTTTAAAGTGTGCGATGACATAATACGATATACCATGACATATCTTGACATATTATGAACTCATAAGAGGGCAATGATGAAGAGGACCTTAGATTTGCCGTTAGCCCTTTCTTACTCTTCTTTTTAGGGCTTGTGCAAGCATCATTTTTATCCCAATGATTTATCGGACATTTAATATTATATAATAATGTCGTGCCTTGTCTTGTATTACCTTGTTGCTAAGCGCTACTCCATTCCACATATTTATGTAGAAAATAAATTAAAAAAGAAAAAAACATTTAAAAAGTAGTAATTATTATATAATGATGTCTGCTGTGTATAATACAATGTTTCATGAGTGTGCTTTAATGTAGAATAGCAATTAAAATAATTAATATACTTTCGCATGCAATAAATTTCATGCCAACGTGCTAACTAATTGAACAAATATGCACAACATTCATTATAACTTTTACAACAACATTTGGCCACCGATTACATTATGTGGACTAAAGTTGCTTTTACAAATTAATATATCAATAAGATTAAGTTTTTTTGCTTTGTTACATTTAATGCAACTATTATGTTAAACTATTGGAACAAGGCATCAATTGCTATGTAATGAAAAACCTAAGAACCCGGAACTGGAAGAGATTGCCTCAAAAATAAGACGGATTTCCTAAAACATGTACATAACCTTATATGAGTTGTATGAAAACATACAATATACACATACAACATATATATATAAATACAATTGTTCAGGTAAGTAATTGAACGTTCATTTTTTTAGGCACATTAAACGCGTGCTTTTTAATTATTTATATTTGTTCAGAAAAACTGATTGACTTCCTTGCTAATAAATATCACACAAAATAGATTTACGTTTAATAAGAAACAACAACAACAACCAACAACAACTAACTACAACAACAACATAAGCAATCAAGAACTATAAACACCTGTTCAGTTTTAGTGCAACCACCTCCCACATCCTAGTATACCTATCACCCCAATACCTAATGCTTCTATGTATAATTGTTGTTTCATTTATATAACTTACGCATGCTGTGTAGAAAAACTAACATTTATTTTGTTTTTTTGCAAAAAATCCTGTTCCAACAATATGGAGGAACAGGTGATTGTCGATTTGTATTGTTGTTGTTGTTGTTATTGTTGTTATTGTTGTTTTCTATTTAATTTTAATTACTCTCTGTCTTTTATCGACTAGCGACTTGTATTCAAATTTTTTATTATTTAGTTTAATTTACTATAGTTTCTCGGTATCTACGGCATTAATGATTTATGTTACTATTGCTTTTATTTAGAATATGTACTACCTACATAGTAAGCAGGTGATTTGTGTGTGTGTGAGTGTGTGAGTGTGTGTATGTAGGATATAATTGCATTAAAAAAAAACATTGCTAGTTATGTGTATGTATGCTGATCATATCCCATAGCATTTCAATTGATTGTGCAATTGAAAATAATAGCTACTTAATATACGAGTACATACAACATCTACACATATGTACATATGTATGTAGGTATAAAACACACGATTATATTATATATGCATTTATTGTCGGGTAATCTATTCATGTACATACAGACATATAGACCATAATTGACCTTCACACACCATACCACACCACACCACACCACACTGCACTGCACCAGCCAATCCATTGTGTTATGTATGATTGTTTTTGTTGTTGTTTTGTTCTTATTATTGTTATTATCTATAGCAATTAAGATGTTTTGTATTTTAGTTAATGTCTCTAAATATATGATTGTTTTTTAGAATATATCGAATTCGTACTATTTTTGTACATCCATCGAATACTCAATTGATCTAACAATATTGGCTGTCCGTCTGTCTGGTATGCGGGTTCTGTGGTAATGGGGTGATAGGGTGTTTTATTAAAATTTTTTCTTCATTGGGGAGTACTTTCTATATATCAGATCAGGAAGGTGATATCGTCACGCGCATGCATTTATAGTACACTGTTCCCAAGAGCCGATATTTTTTAAACAAAAGAAGTAAGAAAACAAAATTTGGTTGAGGTTAAATCTTAAGTACCCTCCGTATGTGGACACAAAGAGTGGGCGTGGCAAGCACATGATTCCGTCCTCTAATAGTCAAGTTTTACGCTAAATATGGTTTTTTTTGTTAATTGTGGGCGTGTTTATAATCAGATCACGCGCATTTTTGACACGTCAGTCAATGGGATAACTATGTATACGCGTACCAAATTTCAAGTTCCTAGGTCAACTTTTGTGGCAGATAAAAAGATTTTTATTAATTGTGGGCGTGTCTGTAATCCGAATATGCCCATTTTTGGCATATCGGTGGATTATCCCCATTATAAATATGTGTACTGAATTTAAACTTCATTTTTGTGGCATATAAATATAAATTTTCTCGATTGTGGGCATGGCTATTGACCAATTTGGTCCATTTTAAATAGCCATCTGTGTGGAAAAACCAAAAGGGTTTGTGCAAAATTTCAGCTCAATTTTTCAAAATTTACGACCGCGAGAATGCCAACAATAGACGGACACACAGACACACATGTTTAGATCGACTCAGTTTTTCATTCTGATCAAGAATATATAATCTTTGATGCCTCCTTATGGGTGTTGCAAATGTAATGAAAAACTTAGTATATCCTTCATCTTATATGGAGGATATAAAAGCCCACAGTGCAAAATAAACTAAACCTGAGCCAAATTTAGTTTTAGTGCTTGTTTGTAGGATTTAAACCCTACCCCATAAAATGGAAGGTATACTAAGTTTGCCGTTTCATATGTAATACCTAGAAGGAGGCATCAGAGACAAAAATGTATGTATCCTATATATGCTTCATAATTAATATGAACCCGATGGTACTATTCGCCTTTCCATATAACACTTTTTTGGGAAAATAAAAAAAAACATTATGGAACTATGTGGACGAGTGGAACCGCCCATTATTATTAATTATATTACACATGAGCATATGTTCAACTCTTTTCGGTTATTAATTATATACTATATTTTATAATTTATACGTTCATTTTTTTTATATATTTGAAATAAAAATTTTAATTAAGTGCAAATGGCACTAAAAATTTATTTCTAAACTAATAATAGGAGTGATTTTATTACCATGTTTGTTTGTTTGTTTGTTTTTTTTTTTTTTTTGTTTCATTTTTATTGTCATAAATTACTAAGTATTTAATTTACAATTTTTAAAGTGATTAAGATTTTAATTGATAAATAAATTATTATTTATTTTTATTATTACAAAATATATAATTTACAGCAATAACGATTTTTAATAATAATGCAACAATATGACCAACATTTATTTATTTTTTCATTTCAGATGTGATCAAAAGAGTCGAAACAGGTGCAAAAGGTATGTTCATATGTATGCGACCTGAGTCAGTTTACCTTTACTTACTTTACATCACTCAGACAACTGAATACAGTCTATAGCATAATTTGTTGAACACTATCATGAAATTCATATATTTTTTTTTTGTGGGGAAAGAGGCTTTTAAAGGAATAGATTGTTGGAAAACCAAAATTGAACATATGTTAAAACTTGTATATCACAGAACACATTTTCCTTGAAAAATAATGCTAGTTTCAGCACCTTACCATAATGGGGCCACGCCTATAATTGCTATAAAGCTCTCTATTAGCTGCAAAATTAAAAATTTATATTATTATTTAACTTTGATGAGCGAAAAATGGGCGTAGTGGGATTACAGATACGCCCACAATTGACATTTTTAGTTTCTGCACACAGTTTTTTATTTAAATTGAACAAAATCGGTTGAGAAATTTTATATTTTTTCTGAGAAGGATCTCATGCAACCCCTTACACATATGTTTCACTTTAATGCCTCTGCTATTTCTGGCTTGTACACCATAAATGTATACATAATATGAAAATTATAAAATTGACATTAAATTACATTGACCCGATCGAATAAATGCCATTTCTTGATTACTCTATTATTTTTGTTTTTTTCTTATTAATTGAAAACGTTTTGAATGTTTTGTTAAACTTGATTTTCTTCCTTGAATAAATGAAATCATATGAAATGAAATTAATTGAATTTAAATTTAGATTCTTGTTTGAATAACAACACAACACCATACCATACCACCTTACACAACACTCTCAAACTCAATACCAAAACACTTTGCAAAATGTGTGAATAAGTGTGAGTTCCTTTCTGTTATACGTACGCCTCAAATCCAAGGCACGTTTCTTTCATTCTGAATATGTGTGTGTGACTGTATGTTTGTGTTTGTTTTGTGATCATAATTTGAAAGTGTCTTAATAAAATAATTTATTTGGCCATTAACCGCAAAACACTGAAATAAAAATTATAAAAATTTCGTTAGCAGGTACCTGTATATACTTGCACATGTTAGTACAATATAAAAATTAAGGTGATTGTTTTTGTAATTATTGACTTGATAAGTGTATTCAATAAATATTAAAAATGAGGGAAAAAAATTATTTGAAAACCAGTTGAAGCCAACAACCGATAGAAAGCTGAATATTCTTCGGTTAATAAAATGAACTTTGGAAAGTTCAATGGTTTGATGTACTAAAAATATTTGTAAATTAAAAATCCCCTAACCAACCAATTATTTCCAGCTTAAGTTTTATTTTAAGGTTTTTAAGGGCTCTGGCCTTTAATGGACGTACGGACGTACTCTTTTGTACACACATTCATTAGTGGAAATAAATGACAATGTTGTAGTTATGTCAAGCTTCCAACTATTTAATATCCTAAAGAATTATAAATAAGTCATGTATGCCATAAAGTGTACACAAATCCTTATAGATAGATAAAGACAGACGTACAGACGGACATAGTTAAATACATTCAGTGATTCGACATTGATTACTATAATAAAAGGCTTCTCTCTTTAGCTATTTACAAATTATAAACGAAACAATAGAGAAAGTTTATAAGTCTCATTATATTTTTATTTCCGTTTTTTTTTTTTTTTTTTTTTTTATAATTTCACGGTTTTATAATATACATATTATAATTCAACGACGGATATAGATTTCAATCTTTTTAAACGTAAAGTTCAAGACCAATGTCAAGAAAAATGTTACGCATTATTTTAGTATCCACGTACCTACCTAAACAATAACGTTTGCAATATATTTGTTTGATTAATGGTTGCTGTAAATGTTTATGGTACGATTCGTTTGTGTTTGTTTAATCAACTCAAGTTAGTTGAATATTATTTTGTTTTTTATAATTTAATGTTATTCACAAGATAATTATAAATGTAAATATTGGTTGAAAAGAAAATTGAATAAAAAATGAATGAAATTAAAACCGCACTGATCAAATTTCGATGAGATTTTTATAACCTCCACATAAGATAAAGGGTATACTAAGTTTGTCATTCCATTTGAAACACACAGAAGAAGGCGTCAGAGAGACTGTACAAAGTATATATATTCTTGGTCAGCATCAAAAACTGAATCGATCTCAAGGCAAATTTTTCTTACTTGATCTTTTTTGTTCTCTTTAGTTAGCCACTAGCTCGTATATTTTGCAAAGGTCTCATATAAGGCTAAAAAAAAAACTATTTATTTGCAAATCGATGAAAAATTTTGATAATTAGATTCTCATAATTAAAAATCCTAAACGTACTGTTACAATATCACGATTTTTGATCTAATGTTGATAATATATATATGTATGTTTGTATATGTGTAATTTTCTCTAATATGCTAATTATACTCTATGTAGATAACAAATGTTATACAATCAGCATCATCCGTACAATTAATTCATTTATACTTTGCTGCATATACATGTTGTAGGGTATATTAAGTTTATGTGGATTTGTGCAACAATTTAGTTAAAATACTTGTAACAGGATATTTATAAATTTGTCATAATTGTCATAACGGTCGTAAATGCGTAAACAGGGCAAATATGTCAAAACTAGTTCAATATGTACAAAAATAAAATATTATAAGATTAGGTGGAGAATTGTTTATAATAGACAATAATTATGGTTTCGAATTTCTAAATGCCATTTATGTCAGTTAAAACTGGATTTATGCATAATGCGTTCTATTATAAGAAGAACAAGATTAACTTGGTTATTTAGTGGTCGAGTTTAACCGATTATAACAGTTAAACTTGTTCACCATCTTAAATGGGTGCGGGTATATTAACTTTGTTAATCTATTTGCAGCGTTAGCGTTTGTTTGGCTCTCTTACCTTGGAAAAATTTTTAAAAATTGTGGGCTAAAATTTTGTACAAAAACTAGTTTCTTCATCAAATTTCTATTTAAATTGGACAAAATCGATCAAAAGACACGCCCACAATCGACAAAAATCTATATATTTGACATAACATTTGAGCTATAAAGTTCGAATTTTGGTATGGGCGTAATCATGTACCCACCACACCCACTCTTTATATATTCTTTGGCTTAAGTCAAATTCAATTTTTTATTTGTTTTATATAATCCTTGTGGCAAAGGACCCCTGTCCTATATTAACATTGTGCGGATGCACAATGCACACTCACCTTCAGTATATATACCAAACGATTCAGAGTTATTTCCTTGAATCGATTTAATCATATGAGAATATTCATTTGTCTGTCTCTCTGTAAATGTGAATTTGTCTACATGCTACAGACTGCAATTTTTTTCAATATTTTGATAATACTAGGTTTAAGATCAGGTGTTTTGAAAATGGCTTGAATTGAATCATTTTTAGAACCCCTTCCCATATAAACTTTTAATATAAATAAAGTTTTTATATGGAAAAAATTTGCAATTGTTAATATTTTTTGGCAAACTTTGGTGTAGAATAGTAAATTGGTCTAATAATTGGGCAAACCAAATTTGGTTGCGATCCGAACTTTTTTAGAACCCCATCCCATATAACCATATTTGACGAAGTGATTTATAGAACAAGGCCTCACGCTTTCAACCAAAGTAAATTATAACATGATTTATAAAACTAAGTGTAAGTAGTGTGGGATATTAAAAGGTCGACTATAACATTTTCACTTGTTTTTCTTAAAAAAAATTAACGAACAATAACGAGTTCGAGTTGTAATATAATGATGTTGTTGTTGCCCCGCCACTAAGTCAGTTAATAAAATCACAAATTATGCATAAATAGCTGCAACATTAGCATACAATGATAATTATTAAATAATAGTAATGAAAAAACGAAAAAAATGGCACGACACTAATGAATTTCCAATAGGATTGAATATGTAACGTGATGCTTGCTTGGGAAAACTTCCGTTTGAACTTGATCATGAATGTTCTAAAAAAACAATTGTTATGACAATTGTTATAATAAGAACAACAATAACAATTCTAGTTAGAATTCTAGAAAAAAGAAAAACGGAACTACAGTAAATAAGTTAGAATCAAGCTGTTGTTACAACAAATATTTCTGTATTATTTTAACAGTATTACAATAATAACTTTTTATTTATTTATCACGTACAGATAGAAACATAATAGAGTAGGATAATAAAGGATAAAATGTTTATAAAAACTTATCTCCGATATGTAGGATCATTTATGAATGTATGATACAGCGACAATAATTATATATTTATGTAGAATAAAAATATAGAAAAAATAGCTTATGGAAAATAAAAAGTATAGTATGTGTGATTATAATATATAACTACTGCTAAAGCTTTTAATCAGATGGCAAACTACAATCACTAAACAATCAGACAGACCGGCACGTCAAATCAAGCATATATTTACTTAAACACCTTGTTCAACAGATATATTCTTACATACTCACATATGTATATATATATATATATATAATACGTATACGTCTACTATTCAGGTAAAAATTTTAATTATATTGCTGGCACTTACCTTTTTATGTGCTGGATGGAGAAATAATTTTATAATGATTTAGATTAATACTTGTGCTGAACTGTTATTCAGTTTTAGAAAATAAAAAAGAGAGCTTATAAAATATGTATAGAAAGAAATATACTTCCGAACACAACTGTTGCAATTTTATAAACTTTAACATCATATAAAAAATTAATTATGGAATAAAATTTATTCCAATAAAAGTAAATTTTTCTAGAATATAACAATTTTTCTTTCTACCACTTACTTTTACCACACATATAAATTAATTATAAATGAATCATTCAAATGCCAGCTAATACGCTAATACAGTTAATTCTTTGTTTAAGCTGTTATAATTGCGGTTTTTTTATATATATGAATATTGTACGATATACGAAAGACTTAAGCAACAAACCATTAAGTAAAGTTTCTCTTACTACGTATATGAATGGATTTGCGGTTTATTGGGGAATTTTACACTTAATAAAATCAAATACGTTTTAGGCTAACATCTTAAATACTGTCCGTAGTGGGCGTGGCAGGTACATGATTACACCTTTTAATAGTGCATACATTACACATCAGCTTGCAAATCGAGTTTTATACTGAATATATATATTTTTTATAATTGTGGGCGTGTCCATTATCCAATAACACCTCTTTAATGGATGGGGTATATATAAATTTTAACGGTATAGCTCAATTTTTGTGTTAAATAAATGGATTTTTTTTTATTGTGGGCGTGGGTTTTAACCGATTTTGCTTAACTTAAACGCAAATGGCCAGCGTGCAGAAACTAGAAGTGCTTGTACAAATATCATAAAATATATGATCGTTAGGGTGCCAACAATGGCCGGACATACGCACATACATGTCTAAATTAATTCAGTTTCTAATCAAGAATATATATACTGTGTAAATGCTTTGACATTTCCTTCTGGGTGTTTGTAAAATTTTCCGTCTAAACCAAGTATTACGAGTTTAAAAACCAAGTTTAATTTTATAGTTGTTACGCATAATTCTTTATTATTATTATTGCTGCACAATAAAAAGTGAATTATGAATTTTATTAAACTAAACAACACGTGATTGTGAGAAACTTCCATTTCGGTTTTTTTTTGTACTAAACTTAATGAATTTTTAGTTTTTAAAAAATATTATGAATGTAATCAGAAACTTTCCATAACACAAAAAAAATTATCATAAATAAATGCAATATTTTATACAATTACGAGATTTGAACGAACAAACAAAATAGAATAAAATTTTGATTATTGAACATTAAGATGATGCTATATAATTACTTATGAATAAGGAAGCTGAACCATTTTTCGATTAGTCATTTTCATAGCGAAGTATCGAGAGTGACGCAGATTCTTTCTTTTTTAATCATAAATCATAAATTTAATAGTATTAAACGTCACAGTAAATAGAAGGTTTTCTAAATGCGTGTGAGAAATAATATTCTCGATTATTTTATAAGCGTCTCTGATTGATTTTTTATTAAGAGACATTATGAAAGTTGAATTAGAATAAGTGAAAGTTATAATGAATAAGAAGTAAGAAAATTAAATTTAGCTTAAGCCAAACCTTTAGTACCCTATACAGCTACATACAAAAAGTGGGTATGGTAGGCATGTGATGAAGAATTCTATTAGGGTTTGCGTGTCCTTTTGAGTTGTACACTTTTAAGGTATTTTGGAAATTGTTGGCATAACCACGCCCATTTTGGGCATAATTTTTTTTTGGGGTGGGCTGATTATATATATGTGTACCGAATTTGAACTTCATGAGTCATTTTTTGTGGTAGAGAAATAGATTTTTGTTAATTGTGGGCGTGTCTGTTATTCGATCACGTCCATTTTTCGTTCGTTGGATGGTTTAACAAATTTCATTCTTATAGCTTAATTTTTGTATTAGGTAAATCGATTTTCATTGATTGTGGGCGTGGCTATTAACCGATTTTGCCCAATTTAAATAGCTTTATGCTTGCAAAATCTTAAAATAACCAATAGGAGGAATGCCAGCAACAGAGAGACACAGGAACGGACATAACTACATTGAGTCAGTTTTTGATCTTGACCAAGAATATAAATACTCTAAACTTCTGAATGCTTCACACGGAATAGCCACCTTAGTATACTTTAGTTTCTAAGGCGTAGCTTATAAAAATCCTATAAACTTGTAAGCTTCTAATAAGTGAATGTAGTATTGAAGGCATTCATAACATCACAGCTGGAATCTGTCTGCTTGTTGTGCATTTTATTAATTATCATAGAAATTCATAGGAAAATTGATTTATTATCAAAATTTGATTGATTATGATTTGAAATAATCGTTAACGCAAGTGGTGTAGAAATTAATTTTAGCGTGTAGTTTAATTGATAGTTCTATGAAATCTTCTCTCATTTGCAAAACAAACCTTTCCCTACAACATGAACACTCATTCACTTAATCTCATGCACTTTATGCAATCGAATGAAAGTCATTAAATAATTTGAATTGATTTCTTATGAAATATTTTACTATACGGATATTATTTTATATCAGATAGTAGTGTAGGATGGAAGGAGGAGATGGTGGGCATTCATATCTATAGACCAAAAGCATGCAGGGTGTGTTTAGTTATTAATTACCCATGTTTTTGTTGTACTATAAATATTTATAGATTGGATTTATAAATATTTATTGTATATGATTACAGTAAAGCCTTCTCTTAAGAGAATGTGTACTAAGTTTATGAAATGTATAGGCTGGCGTTATAAAATACCAAACCTATTCCAAATAAATCGAATTGGACTATTTTTATAATCCCTTCTCATTAACGTCTTAGTATAAAGAACATCTTTATATGCCGAAGATTACGTGGTGTGGGGTATTAAAAGGTCGGTCTTCATCGACTATAACTTGTAAACTATATATATTTACTATTCGTATATATATAAGTGTATTTGATATATTTATCTATCAAGTACTTTATTTATACATTTATTCATTAAATATAAATATAAACAAACAAAAAAACACTTCATTTATAGCATGCCATCTGTCGCACGATTACATTGATAATATTTTAATGATATACAAATGCATGCTTAGGTCTTATCTCTTGAGTGAAAACTGTCCATTCGTGTTTCTTAACGTATGTTTATGTATCAATTCGAGCTGTTATTGTTATTGTTATTGTTGTCGTGTCAATGCGTTAAAGTGTAAATTCGTTTCGAAATGTGATAATAGGTAAACACATATATTTATGTCATACATAATATGTCCGACTTATATTTACAATCACTGGCAAAATTAAACAAACACTTCAAAACTTGCGGATTTTTTCAAATCTTATATAAACGATATTAATTCTTTTTAAATAATAATAAAATTAGATGAAATAAAAAGATTTCTTTTATACAAAAAAAATATAAAAAAATCTGAAAAAAAAACAACTATCATGTATTTTTTATTATGTTATGTTATTTTATTTGTGCTGGTCAGTGTATGTTGTTTATATATATATATATTATACTTAAATATGTTGCATGCACAATAATACACAATATTGTGCCGGTGTAGTGTTATAGTGATGCCATTGATCTAAATTGCAATGGTTAGTTAGTCGGTGTGTTAGTCAGTTAGTTAGTTACTAGCAATTGAAAAATAATCATAATAACAACAACAACACCAAACTACTACTACAATATCGCTAGCAAAATGTTGTTATCCTTGCCTGAGCAGTGTTGTTAGTAACAATATATTATTAAAACAAAACAAATTGAAATGTTATTTGATATATATAGGTCAAGCTCGATCATTTAATACCCTTCATTATATATACAATTATCTCAAGATTAGATTCTAAATAGTTTTTTCTTTTTAAAGAAGCCATTGTAGAAGACTTTTTCTTAAAGAAGACTGTTTAGAAACTAAAATGAAGGAATTTTAAAAAAATATCAATCAATCTCAATCGATTTAACAATTTCCCCATTTTCATGTGTCTGCTTACGCCTATTTTATAGAGCTCACAAATAGACTTAATTCATATCACTAGGCTGCTATTTAAAGTAGACAAAATCCCTTACATGTCATGCCCCCAATTGGCTATCCATCTATCGCCAAGAACTATTGATTTATGACATTTTGGCACACATATATTTATTTACAAATAATAAGGCACCGTTATCTTAAAAGTAGGCATGGTGGGATAACAAACACGCCCATTATTTACAAAACAAAAAATTATTTGGCTTTAAATCTAACTTATTGGTTGATGGGCGTGGACATGCACACAACTTACAAGAGACCTTTTAAGGTGACACGTAATACATATATCATTAAAAATCTTCCACGCCCTTTATTTGTATGTGTTGGTATATAAAAAGTAAAAAGTGAAAATTTTCTAGATGAATAAATAATTTTAACAAAAACATTGACATTGAATTCTATTCTATTCTAGTATGCTATGATCCATCACTTGCGTAGTACTATTAAACAAAGGAAAAAAACAGTTGGGTTTTAACTTAATATCCCAACAGTAAGTATGTATATATGTGAAGGGTATTTAAAATTTTCCTAAACCAAATTTTTTTTCTTTTTTTTACTTGTTTTTATTACCATTTATGTTTTGACGTTTACAATGTTTATACTGTTTTATATGTATGTATGTATGTATTGTTATTTGTAAATTGTATTGTAAATGAGATTTTTCAGTTCTAATTAATTTTTAATTACTTGCTATATAGAAAGAATTGAAAGAGATTAGTGAACATATTGTACAAGTAGATTAGTGTCTCTATGGGTATGTGTGTATATCTATGTTTATATCAACAGTTTATACCTTAAATGGTGAACACCTTTTGTGTTAATCAATAAACACATTAGTGTTAAGTTTTATATAAATAATTATGATATCTAACTCATTACCTAAAATGATGGATAGACAGATGGATGGACAGTCAACTTATAATACAATTAATCTTAATTAAAACGAAATGATGATGCGCTAAGTTTTACACCTTATATATATATGCTTATATTGGAGACTCTTCTTCTTTATAAATGTTGTTTATATTTAAAAAAAAAGAGAGTTGAAATATTTGAGCAAATAGATCAAGAAAAACACACAAGTTCCTGAAAGATTTTTTCATTTATTGTAATACACAGAAACCAAAGAAAAAAACCATTAATCAGTTGTTTACTGATTAGCTTAAACTAAAGGTAGGATACTCACTACAACTAAGATTATAATAATACATGTAGATGACAGACCCTTAACGGCGTAATTCTTTTAGTTCCTATATTACCTTTCATGCCCACCCTTGTAGATGTGGAGTGTATTGAAGATTTATCCTAAACCAAATTTAGTTTTTTTTACTTGTTATAAACATTTTGTCCAAGTGTATACACCTTCGATATCAAGGTGTTGATTATGACAAATTGAAAATTAGAAAAATAAAAAATTAATTACAAATTGAAAAAAAACGGCAATGCAAGTAATTAATCACAATCCCATTTACGTTATTGTTCAGTTGAATTTGATCGATTTCATGAAAATTAAATAAAAAAAGGCTAACTTCCAGGAAAATAACAACTCTCACTAAATATAATTGTAACAAAAACAAACTCACTAAACTATATATTGTGTTAATGGAAAAGTGTTTCTTTCCTTATATTTCCTAATAAAAATTATTCAAAATTATTTCAGTCTCTCTTCCCAGAATTTCAACAATTTACACTATAATCCTATAATAAACATATAGATGTATAAACAATATTAGGAATTAAAGTACTATCATTAAAAGACAGATATACGGACATGAATTGACTTTGGTTTTATAGAATTTATATAATGTCTAATATCTTTATATCCCATACCACAAAGTCGTATAAGAGTATAATGTATTTGTAATTCTTTAACACTACCAATGGTGGGAGAATTAAATATTAAAATGGACGCGTACGGATATTACAGACTTTGTCCTATAAAAATACACACAAAACTTATAAAATTAAAAATTTTTCTTAATGCATAAACATATTCACCCATTATTATAAACACTAAATATATTTCATTCACAAGTGTCATATTTTACGAGTTTTCATTTCACGGACGTACAGACAAAAACACGATTACATGTGAAAATTTCGTCTAATAATACTTATAATATTTTTTGTTTATATATACATCAATAAAATAATTTAATCTTTATTTTTGATCGATTTATGTAATAAATTTAGATTCTAAGAAAGAAAAGAAAGAAAATTTTCATGGACGTACAGACAAAAAAACTATTTATTTTGTAAAATTTATAAAATAATACAAATTTATCATGCATTTAGCGAGCAATAAAATCCTTAAGTTTCTACTATTATTACAAGCACTAAACTTTACAAGGATCGTAGTTACGTTTTGGTTCTTAACCCGAATTTCCTTTTTCCGTTCAAACAGGCAAAAAGTTTTATTTTCTAAATATATTACTGAAAATTTTTACATAAAACAAAACAATATTGAACTAAATAAATATGTTTCAAAATTTTTTTAAATTTAGTTCATTTTCGGAGTGGGAAAGCTTCCTTCTTCAGTTCATTTACTTAATTTAGATGCTGGGAAGATTACTTCCTTAATGGATATATACATAAATATATATGTATATGAAAATATTATCGATAATACATAAAAAAAAACACATTACATTAATCGAATACTGTAAATACTGAGAATGCTGCTGCTTTTGTTAAAACGCGTCTGCGCTACTGTTGAAACTTGAACTTGATGTGTGACTGATGCAGTGTTATTGGTATGTGTGAGTACTGAATATTGCTGCTGCTAAAAATGTTTTATGTTGTTGCCACTGCTTTGTTTACTGTGACCTTAACAGTGGAAGTACAATGCAAGGGTAAGTGTGTGCTCCCAACTAAATATTATTTTTGGAGCATGCGCTTCGTTAGGCTGTAAAGCAGCCTAAAATCATTTTACTCATTGGTTGAGCTTGAAACAGTATGATTAGGAAAATAACAAATATAACAACAACAACACAAACAAAAATTCATTCAAATTAAGCGAATGGAGAGGGTGAATGTTTGCTCGTTTCAACCGGTCAGTTATCATACCGCTCAGCTTAATAAAATCACTAAGCGTGTGTATGTGTACTCCAAGTGTTAATTGCAGAGTTGTAACTCTTATTCTCTCTTTTTCTCTCTCCACCTCTAACGCTTTTATACAGTTTACCCTTAACACACAGTAGACACCAGCAACAGCAGCAGCAACAGCGGTAGCAGTAGCAGCAACAACGACAACTTATTGGAAATCGGTCTGGTTTGGTGTGGTCCGGTCGTTGTTTGTACGCTCTCAACCATATGCATTATGAACAAAACGCTGCTGCCAACGTTGTTAATATTGTGTTAACGTCGTAGGGTATATAAACAGGGCCAGTTGGGATAGCAAGCATGCATTGATTCGCTATCATTCGCTGTGATAACTTGCTCTTTTGGTTAAAAAAAAATTAAACGATTTTTCAAAACGTTTTCTTCTGTTTAACCAGACATTCAGTGATTCAAATAAATTTTAATAGAAATTATTACGAAAAGTAGTTGCCTGCATTACATAAAAAAAAGAAGACTTTTTGTGATTTGTGTGAAAAGATCGACAAAAATCAACAAACAAACAAACAACTACTTGCGCAATAAAGGATTTGTATGCTTGCTTTTTATTACCAGTAAAAATAGAAGCAAGTCCAAGGAGAAATAAGCAGTAATCTTCCAAAAAAGAAGGCTTATTACAAACGATCAACATACTACTCAAAAGCAAAAAGTGCCAATTGGAAATTGGAAACATTTTGTATCAGATTTATTTTTCAAATTCTTATTACAAACTTAAAGAAAAAACACAGCGAAAATGATGGCCGTAGCAGCTGCACAAAAGAATCGCGAAATGTTCGCCATCAAAAAATCCTACAGTATTGAGGTAAGTTGAAGTGAATCGCAAGCAGTTGTGAAAGTGTTGATCTTGAGGCTTTATTAGGCTTAGATTTAATCGAATCTGTAAGTTGTCTACAAAAGAATTATGATAGGAAAGAACTTGAGGTATTATTAGGCTTAGATTTTAAAAAGAAATACTTGTTGTTCAAGTCATCTTCGAACGCTTCAGTAAGGTTTTTAAACTGTTTAGGATTTGTGGAATCTATTCCCAATCGAGTCTTTTTTCAATTAAAGCTTTCTTAGGAATATTTATAACTCATAAAAGACAAACATTCTTCATTGATGGAATTGCATTATTTTTGGAACCTCTCCCCATATACGATGTTCTCTATAAAGAAAGTCTTTATATGACGAAAATTCGCAATTCTTAATATATCTTGACAAAATTTTGTAAATCATAGTTAATTGGCTTAAAAATTGACTGTAGCAAATTTGAACTCAATCGAACTATTTTTAGAAGCCCTTTCCTTGTAATAATATTTCAGGAAGAAAACTTAAGTGACTGTCACGCGTTTACTGATTCAATTCAACTAATTATAGTAGAGATGTAGGGTATTAAATGATTTGATATAATTGATTAAAACATTTTCACTTGATTTTATTGCTAATATATTAGAAATCTTCTGTGTTGAATTGTTTTTTATTTCATATTACTCATGATGCAATAAAAATAAAAGTGAAAGTTTAACGAGTCTGATTATCTAAACTTACGATTAATTTTAATAATAACAACAACAATAAAGTAGTAGTCGTGTGTGTCCCCAACTGTTTAACAAGGTCCGAAATATTTTACAATCATTGATGATGATATGATTTGAATCAGAGCTCTCTGATCTCGAAACTTATAAAACGCATAAATTATGAAATAGCTCTTCGTCTGTTTTTTGTTTTTTATCTACTACCAAATCACTTTCAATCTTTATCACCAACGGCATGGCATGTAAGCATTTAATGAATGACATATATGCATTTTAAATACCGTGTGTGTATGTGTGTCTGTGTATTCATTATATTTATTTATGGCTTCATTAATAAAGGTGTTAATAAGGCTGTAAACATCAACTTAAAAAATCATAACAAAAAACAATAGAAAGAGGAACAAAAACAAAAACAAAAGCTGTAAGAAGTTGAGTTGAGTTGAGTTAAAGCGAAATTTGACAAAAAAAAAACAAATTTACATAACTTTCAAGATGTTTTATTTCCACGATTTTTGTTACTATTTCTTTTCAAATAGACAAAACCGTTAGAAATCGTAATTGATTAATATAAATAAAGAAAAATCTAAAAGTGAATATAAACACTCATACGCCCCGACTTCATTTTTTAATTTTAATTAATTGTTGTTTTTTTGTCTTTTTTTTATTTCTAAAAGAATGGTTACCCTTCACGTCGTCGTTCTCTGGTAGATGATGCCCGTTTCGAGAGTTTAGTTGTTAAACAAAACAAACAAATTGTTTTGGAAGAAGCCCGCACTAAAGCTAATGGTGAGTTTTTTATATAAATAAATCTTTGTTATAAGAAAAAATGCGGGAATTTATAAAATAGAAAAGTTTTGAACAAGTAAAAAAATTTAATTTGAAATAAAAAAATTAAACAATATTTTTTAAATAAGAAAAATGTTAAACAAAAATTACAAATTTAGGATGTTTTATAAAAAAAAAAAATCAACAAATAAAAATAGAACAACAATTTTTGTTTTTTAACTTTTTGTTTAACATATGAATTATTTATTTATTAAAAAAATTATTTTAAAAAATATTACTTTAAAAGAACAATTTTTTATTTCATAACTTTTACGTTTTTTCTCATTATTTATTAAAAAAAAAAAATATTTCATTGATAAAATGTTCCATTTTTTACGTTTTTTAACAAAAAATATATTGTTTATTTAAAATTGTTAAAGAAAAAATACTAAAAATTATAAATTATTATTTATAATTATAATTTTTTTACTTATTATAAATTAATTTTACATTTTTTTTATTAAAACTTTTTATTTCTACTTATTGTTTTGTTTTTATAATTTGTAAACGACAAAACAGAGGAATGTTTGGAAAATGTTATTTTACAAGGCAAGAGTGAGCAAGTGCCCACCGCCGAAGAGAAGATCCAAATAGAAGATGACCAACAAGTGAATGATATTGAATTGATTGATGAACAAGAACGAGAAGAAGGTAAAGAGAGACAGTAATTGAAACGAATGGAAAAAATTAAGTTTTTTATTCAAATGATTTGTTTCATTAAATTGTTTTTTAATAGTAAAAACTTTTATTTTTAAAATTTATAATTTTTCATTGAATTCTAATTTTGTTTTTGTTTTTTGTTTTGTTTATTTTCATATTTTTTTAACATTTACACAAAATATAGTCATTGAGCACGAAAACGTTAGCACCGATGCTGAAGAAAGTAACAATACAGATGGTAAGAATTGAAAAGTAATTTATTTGAATAATTAAGTTGGTTTAAGTCTTATTTTAATTATTAAATTTTATTAAAAAAAATTCTTTAAAAATTTTAATAACTAAAAAATCGTGTCATTCGAAACTTGAACCATTTTCATAATCAGTACAGATGAATATAAAAAATGAAAAAAAAAATAATAATAATAATAATAAAATAAGAGAATAGCTTAAATAATGTAGGTTTGTAAGCGTACCATTAACATAATGCAACAAAGAGCCACTTAACTGTTCTATCAAGTTGACTTTTATAATGCCAGCACACTATTAAGCTGTCAGCACACTATTATAAGTAGAATTAAAGAAAAGTGGCTTCAAATTACATTAATCTTGCTCAACACTATGTATTGTAGTTATGAGTAATAGATTGCGTTGATTGCACGTGTACGTGCCCAGGCTCTCTACCAAGGGTTACAGTTGAGTTGGCAAGGCATTATAATACACGCATATAATGCTATTGTTGCAATGAAATTGAATTGAAAAAGAAATAAAAAGGAAGAAATCATAATCATACCTTCAACTTGGAAGAGAAACGTGCACTTCATTGCCAAGTAGGATTAAAAAGAAGCAATAACGTAGGAGAAGATTAGAAGAATTTTTACAATTTAGTAAAAATCTATCAAAACAAAAAAAATATATATAAAAAGTAGAAATAAAAATAAAAATTTTAATACTTGTATAAAAATAATTATTTTTAAATATAAAAAACAACATTTTTCTATTATTTTTGTTACAATAAACCTTTTACCTTTTTTTTTTTTCATATAAATAGATGCCGGCCTTACTGAAGATGAACTTGTTTTGGCTAATGCCGCTTCGGAATCTCCTGAAGCTGAAAATGCCATGCAGAGTGCCGCTATTGTGGTGCGCCTAAAGGATGGCATCGCTTCATTGGGTCGCATTTTAAAAGCTGTCGAAACTTTCCATGGTATCGTGCAACATGTTGAATC
Organism: Ornithomya chloropus; assembly: GCA_963971445.1. Lineage (NCBI taxonomy): Eukaryota > Metazoa > Arthropoda > Insecta > Diptera > Hippoboscidae > Ornithomya > Ornithomya chloropus. Next base: position 1,868,494 of record OZ020532.1, read on the forward strand.
GCGTCAATCACGCGAACAAGGTGTTGATCACGATGTCTTGATTAAAGTGCAAATGACTCGCGGCAATTTGTTACAATTGATACGCTCTTTGCGTCAATCTGGCTCATTCAGCGGCATTAATTTGTTGGCTGAAAATAATATCAGTGTTAAGGCCCCGTGGTTCCCCAAGCACGCCTCCGAATTGGATAATTGTAATCACTTGATGACTAAATATGAACCCGATTTGGACATGAATCATCCCGGTTTTGCTGATAAGGTTTATCGTCAACGTCGTAAAGAAATTGCTGAAATTGCTTTCGCTTTCAAGCACGGTGATGCCATTCCTCACATTGAATATACCGAAGTGGAGAATAAGACTTGGCGTACTGTATTCCGTACAGTTAAGGAACTGACCCCGAAACATGCTTGTGCTGAATACCGTGCCGCCTTCAAAAAGTTGGAAGAAGAGAAAATCTTTGTTGAAGAACACCTGCCACAATTACAGCAAATGTCTGACTTTTTGCGCAAGAATACCGGCTTTACATTGCGCCCAGCTGCCGGTTTATTGACATCCCGTGACTTTTTGGCATCATTGGCTTTCCGCATTTTCCAAAGTACACAATATGTGCGTCACATCAATTCACCCTATCATACACCCGAACCGTAAGTATTGCACTAGAAATCAAATGAATTCAGATATCACAAAAAATGTCCGTCAGTCCGGGTGCTAATTTAGTGATAAATATTGATTTTTGCCTTTGAGAAGGTATCTTCATCATCATCATTTTTCTATACAATTAACACATATTGTTTATACATACGTATGTTCAAACATCATATGAATGAAAGTGAAAATTTTGTGTGTTTTGGACATGAAAAGAAAAATATTACGGAAACTGAAGAATACTTGACATGTTAAAACAGACTCTAATAACATAAAGTCATTGTTGTCTTTGGCATTTGTCGACAATAAAAAGGAAATGAAAAAAATGAAAATAAATGAAATAACTTGAAGAGGATAATTGGTTGAGTGGATGTCTCACAAAGTGTGGAAAATTATAATTTATATTGTAGGTGGAGAGAAGGACAAAGCGTAGAGGTTTCTGTTGTTGTTGTTGTTGTCACTATCACATCCTTTACACTTCTAATTGAGTTATATGTGTTTAATGATTTTTAAAAGCTTTTAAAGGACACGTATCCATCCTCCATTCTTCATACGTTCAACTAACATTATGTTCTCTTTCTATGCATGTAAATAATACGTTTTATATATATTTTTTTTTATATTTTTAGTGACACTATTCATGAATTGTTGGGTCATATGCCCTTGTTGGCTGATCCTAGCTTTGCTCAATTCTCGCAAGAAATTGGTTTAGCTTCGTTGGGTGCCTCTGATGAAGAAATTGAAAAACTCTCCACTGTAAGTATTGAAAAACGTTTACGCTATCAAGAATTTTATAATATGAGAATAATATGAGGAGGCGTTTACCAAGCGCGACACTTTATTTATTTGTAACCTGTTTAATAAATAGCTTGTAGATGTAGATTATTTAATAAAGTCAGTCAGTCCGTCCATCATGGTAGCTTGTCACGTTCGTTTTTTTTGTGCTTTGTTAAATAAGTTTTTAGTTCAAGGTTAAAAGAAGGCGTGTTAAGAAACCTTCAACTTTTATTTTACTTAACAATAAATGAATTTCTCACAAGACATGGTAGACCTCTCACAACATACAATACAATTTATGTAATGAATCATAGCTTCCGTAATTTACAAAAGTAAAAAAACATTCTTTAAATATTTTCTCCTTCCGAATCAAAGGCGTGACAAGTTTGTTTTAACCTTCTTATTCTTTGAACTTCTGTAGTTATTGAGCTGATGGTTGGTTTCGTTTCATTTTTTTCACCTCAACCGCCTGCATTACAATAAAGTCCGGTTTTAAACACTAGTTTAGATTAGATATGCCGCCAACAATTATTAACTATAATAAATTAATAAATTATACATGAACTATAACAATAACAACAAAGAACTGTAATATATTACAAACCCTCATAAAGTCAAGTTCGCTGTTAAAAGCCAAAAAGTCAATATGTTGCGGTGGTAAAAAAGTAATAAAAAATATATTTATAGAAAAAAAAACTCAACCTCGTGGTGGTTGAGTTAACCAGCCAATCGTTTAATCTTGACTTCAATGTGCATTTTACCGTGCAACGAAACTGAGCCAACTAACAGTTGTAATAACCTTCTAAGCATGAATGATTTTTTTGGCTGATCGTGAATTAAACAGAATTGCATTAAATCGTATTGACTTGACTTGATTAGACTGTTTAACTTCTTTAACCTTAACTAGTGAATGCTATTAATCAGTTTATTAATGATTTAATTTTATTTTTTTTCGTAGGTCTACTGGTTTACTGTTGAGTTTGGTCTCTGCAAGGAACACGGTGAAGTGAAAGCTTATGGTGCCGGTTTGTTGTCCGCCTACGGTGAGTTGATGCATGCTTTGAGCGACAAATGCGAACATCGTCCCTTCGAACCCGCATCCACAGCTGTACAACCCTATCAGGATCAGGAATACCAGCCCATCTACTATGTAGCTGAAAGTTTCGAAGATGCCAAGGATAAATTCCGTCGTTGGGTATCAACCATGTCTCGTCCCTTCGAAGTGCGATTCAATCCGCATACGGAACAAGTTGAAATTTTGGATTCGGTAGATAAACTGGACACCTTGATCCAACAAATGAACACTGAAATCTTACACTTGACCAATGCCATTGCCAAATTGCGTCGTCCTTTCTAAATCCTAAAACAGCCTGCACTGCGCTGGCGCATGGTATTTTTAGAAAGAGAAGTTGTCAGTGTTACTCATCTCAGCTCAGCTCAACTCAACTCAACTCAATCCACCTCATCCCATTATTATTATTATTAATAATTGTTCGCACTCATTATCCCACTCCCCCTCCCTCACCCTCTCCCTCCTATAGGCGTAGTATATAGCCTTAATTTTAAGTTTATATCAACTGCGTCTGGTTAAAGTATTTTGTTTTCCCTTAAATTACATGAAACTCATGAAACTCGTGTAATTTTTTTCACATTCCTTTAGATAATTTATTATTTCAAATTTTTTTTTTAATTTTGTTGTTTGCCCCTCAAGTGTATTATAAAGTTTAATATCGGACCAAAAATTTTTTCTATTTTTTTTTTTTTTTAGATATTAAGGAGACAATAATGTTTTTGTAAAATTTTTGTAAATTTTGTTTCAAATCTCCCTCTCTTTCTCATTCTGTTATGATTGTTAAAAAGAGAAAAAGAGAAAAGTATTTTGCTTTTAGCATTGATTGCTAGGAAGGAGGAGAAGAAGAAGAAATAGAAAAAATTGTATTTTTGTAACTATTGTACTTTTTCAATACGTAGGATATATTTTTGATGATAAATATTTAAGCGAAGCACAGTAGAAAGAATTTAATTGTTAAATATTAGTTTTTTTATAATTATATTTTATATACCAATCATTATATATTTAAAGCATGCAATAAAATGAATAAAATCCACAAAAAAAAAAACAAGAAATCAATGAATATAAAAATAATGAGTTTTTCTTTAAGAAATGGAAAAATTAAAAAAATTAAAAAATCTTTTTTCAGTTTTATCCAACGATTGAAAAATTTATATTTTTTTAAGAAATATTTAATGCTTGATTAGAAAAAAATTAATAAAAAGAAATCATACAAAATTTGATGAAAAGCAACAAGAGCAAAAAATAAAAATAATTTTCAATATAAAAAATCACAAATGAATTTGTAAACAAGTAGAAAATATTTTTTCCTTAAGCCACTTAAACACCTTTCACTTTTATATACAAATTGAAGGCGTGACAGGTATCTCTTAACGCATTTTAATAGGACATGTATTACGTAGCTACTTAGAAGGCAAATTCTGTGCCAAGTATAGTTTAAATTATAGGCGTGTCTGTTGTATGACCATACCCACTTTTGACAAATGGTTGCTTTCACTCATTATAAACATTATGTGGGTATCAACTTGTATTTTTACAAGTACGTTGTTGTATCTGTAAGAGATTTTTGTTTACACCCTTTAATGGACGTTGATGTCTCCTTCTCGGTACAGTATATAAATGGAATATTGAATTAAGTATAGCCCCCTTAAATGACCGTATAAGACACATATTTTAAAATATAAGCAAAGTTTTTATTTTTAAATTATAAATTAAACTCTTAAATATATAAATAAAATGAAATAAATGTTTATAAAAAGTTTAAATGAAAATTTTCATTTATTAAAATTAATTAAGATGTCATTAAAATATAGATTATGAAAATAATATATATATGAAATAAATAGCTTTACTTGCTTTAATATTGGCTTCAAGTCACTTAACGCTAATGCAAACTAAGAATTTATCATGGTCCAATATATGTAATAAAATATTTATAAAATTACACATATTTACAAAATAAAAAAATAAATAAAAATTATATATAAAAATATCCGCGTGTTCTTTTTTTGTAAATTGATTGGAAAAAAAGTATTATGTTTTTATATATATTATGTATTGAATTTAAATCAGTTAAGCTAGGGAAGTATTTCCTCACAATATCGACAAGTTCAAGTCCAAATTTTTATAGTTGTTGAAATCAGGTCCAATTCGATAACATTAAAAAAAGAATTTAATGTTTGAGTAAATATCGGCCAGTGCTATCAACATAAATATGATAATATTTTAGCGTATTTTACGTGACTATGTCTTTTCAAAATATCGAATTAGCTGGTTACACCCACTTACATTAGAATAAACCCAAACCCAAACGCAAACAGTTCTCCAGTGATATTTCTCAGAGAATAGGGAATAGCGTGAAGTAATGTATTTGCATAAATTATTTTCGATTTTGTGAATGAATTTTTTTTCTAATCTTATTAAATTTATACGCAATTGAATGTGTTTTTGTGATTTCTTTTTAATTATCTACTCAGGAAATCAAACTTAATTAAAATTTTAGATAAAAGATACAAGCTTCTTAAAGCTTAGGGTAGGTGAGTGTTTTTTCTTTGACTACTTTAGTTGTCTTTCTTATTTAATTGTGTAGATATAGGAATAGTGTATACTAATTTTAATTCCCATAAAAATTCTAATCCCGTGTGTCTAAGCCTCCACGGCAGGTACCCACGTAAAACACAATCTGTATGTCAATCTAAGGTGAGCAAAGCCTTTCGATAGGAACTGAAGTGATGAAACTACTGCCACCGTAAGCTACGATAACAACAGACCGATTATAATTACTTAGTGGGATCTGTGAACTCTCCTTCTGTTAGTAGAAAATGCAAAATAGCTAACTTAGCATACCTCACCCTATAATGAGAAGATTATAGTACATGTATAATTATTTAATTTATTTTCTACAATGAACACTTTTTTATAACTTTATACGTTTAATGATAATTACTTTGTTGCCGGGGTAATAATGCAGCCAAGTACAATGTTATTACATTTTAATGATATTATGTCTACACTTGTCTTTCCAATCCTACACTGTCTTTTCCAATAAATAACTGCAAAAGGTAAAAACATCTTAGTTATCCGAGTGAATTGTTAAATACTCCCCCTTTTGGCTTATGGTGGTGGTGCTTTGAATTCTATTTTAATCCAAGAATTCTAATTTAATCCCAACTGTTTTAATTAGTTGTAATTGTTATTGTACACCTGTTCCTATTAATTAGTAGAATATGAAAGTATAATACTACAACAACTATAATAACAACAATAAGTTAAAAAAAAACTATAGTTAGCTTAAACTACATCTTAGAGACACTCCTTTCTACACATTTTTTAATAGAAATTAACCAGATGACGATTAAAATACTTTCATAAGCTAAGCAATATTAACGATTTATTTTAATACCATATACATATAAGATACTAAGGTATACAAAGTTTGTCATTCCGTTTGTAATACTCAGAAGAAAGCGTTTGACGCCTACAAAGTGTATATTCTTAATCAACATCAAAAACTGAGTTCATCTAGACATCCTTCACTTGTTGGCATTCACACATAGGTAAATTTTGAGATACTGAAAATGCCATGACGCATATGAGTCAAGTCGTATAACTTTTTAACGGCTGTACGGATTTTGTTCAAACTTTTTGTGAAAGCTTGTAAATTAATTCAGCTTTCAAACGAAGTATATTATGTGGGCGTGGTACCGCCCATTTAGTTAATAAACGATAAATATGATTTAAAAAGTCATTTTCTAAGAAAACTGGCAGTGCCACGCCCATTAAAATTATTTCCCCGCAAAGCTCCAGAAATTTCCAAACGTTTGCAAAAATTTTGACCAAAATCGCAGCAGTAGTTTTCTAGTTATAAGCCAAGGAAATTCACCTTCATTTTTGTGTGTGTGCGTATGTATGTGTGTTCGTAATTTTAAAAATCACAAAACAAACATGAAAATGTTAGCAAAATACCAGGCGCCCAGCATACCCAGCAAGCAAATCTTGATTTTAGAAATTTTTTAAAGTCGTATAACTTTTTAACGGCTGCACGGATTTTGTTCAAACTTTTTGTGAAAGTTTGTAAATTAATTCAGCTTTCCAAGGAAGTATATTATGTGGGCGTGGCACCTCCCATTTAGTAAATAAACGAGAAATATTATTTAAAAAGCCATTTTCTAAGAAAATGGGCATGCCACGCCCATTAAAATTATTTCCCCGCAAAGCTCCAGAAATTTCCAAACGTTTGCAAAAATTTTGACCAAAATCGCAGCAGTAGTTTTCTAGTTATAAGCCAAGGAAATTCACCTTCATTTTTGTGTGTGTGCGTATGTATGTGTGTTCGTAATTTTAAAAATCACAAAACAAACATGAAAATGTTAGCAAAATACCAGGCGCCCAGCATACCCAGCAAGCAAATCTTGATTTTAGAAATTTTTTAAAGTCGTATAACTTTTTAACGGCTGCACGGATTTTGTTCAAACTTTTTGTGAAAGTTTGTAAATTAATTCAGCTTTCCAAGGAAGTATATTATGTAGGCGTGGCACCACCCATTTAGTTAATAAACGAGAAAAATGATTAAAAAGTCATTTTCTAAGAAAATGGGCAGTGCCACGCCCATTAAAATTATTTCCCCGCAAAGCTAGAGAAATTTCCAAACGTTTGCAAAATTTTGACCAAAATCGCAGCAGTATTTTTCTAGTTATAAGCCAAGAAAGTTCACCTTCATTTTTGTGGTCATAATTTTGAAAATCGTGCAAGTATGAACATGTTAGCAAAATACCAGGCGCCCAGCATACCCAGCAAGCAAATTTTGATTTTAGGAATTTTTTTAAAGTCGCATAACTTTTTAACGGCTGTACGGATTTTGTTCAAACTTTTTGTGAAAGCTTGTAAATTAATTCAGCTTTCAAACGAAGTATATTATGTGGGCGTGGCGCCACCCATTTAGTTAATAAACGAGAAATATGTTTAAAAAAGCATTTTCTAAGAAAATGGGCAGTGCCACGCCCATTAAAATTATTTCCCCGCAAAGCTAGAGAAATTTCCAAACGTTTGCAAAAATTTTGACCAAAATCGAAGCAGTATTTTTCTAGTTATAAGCCAAGAAAGTTCACCTTCATTTTTGTGGTCATAATTTTGAAAATCGTGCAAGTATGAACATGTTAGCAAAATACCAGGCGCCCAGCATACCCAGCAAGCAAATTTTGATTTTAGGAATTTTTTTAAAGCCGTATAACTTTTTAACGGCTGTACGGATTTTGTTCAAACTTTTTGTGAAAGCTTGCAAATTAATTCAGCTTTCAAACGAAGTATATTATGTGGGCGTGGCACCACCCATTTAGTAAATAAACGAGAAATATGATTTAAAAAGCCATTTTCTAAGAAAATGGGCATGCCACGCCCATTAAAATTATTTCCCCGCAAAGCTACAGAAATTTCCAAACGTTTGCAAAAAATTTGACCAAAATCGAAGCAGTATTTTTCTAGTTATAAGCCAAGAAAGTTCACCTTCATTTTTGTGGTCATAATTTTGAAAATCGTGCAAGTATGAACATGTTAGCAAAATACCAGGCGCCCAGCATACCCAGCAAGCAAATTTTGATTTTAGGATTTTTTTTAAAGTCGTATAACTTTTTAACGGCTGCACCGATTTTGTTCAAATTTTTTGTGAAAGCTTGTAAATTAATTCAGCTTTCAAACGAAGTACATTATGTGGGCGTGGCACCACCCATTTAGTTAATTTAGTTGTTACTGGTAATCAAATTGTTATCCAGCCAATAATAAAACAATTTTATACTAAAAATAATAATAATAACAACAACAATAACACCAAAAAAGCATCAACAGCAGCCGCTAAATCAATAATATCGCGTGAGTGATAATTTATGTAAAAATAATCTGTATTGAAATAATGAAAAACTGAATAAATAATGGGCGTGGGCTATATATGAATATGGCAGCCAGTCAATCGATCAACCAGCCATTGTGTCTGACAAGTATGTGAGTAGTTAAGCTAGTTGCTCATATTAAAATGTCTGAAGTGGTGAATGTTTTAACATAAACTTCCAATGGAAACTGGAGCACTCCTTCTTTAATTCTAATGCTTATGAAAATAAAAGAACTAATGTTTAATTCAATAAGAACAACCACCACAACAATAGCAATAACACATTAACAAAACAAAAAAAACAACACAAGATTAATGAAACCTTGAGACCAGCACTTGTGGAAAAAGAAACAAAAAATCAAGTTGCATTATCGTTCTTTGAAACATTTAAAGGCTACACCAACCAATCAATTTAGCCAAAATAAAGTTATTTTTTTCTTTTTTGAAAAGATCATGACTAAAATAATGAATTTGAATCATGACCACCAAAAATCTACATAGACGGTGCCATAACACATAATAATTGAATGGAGAGCATGGTCAAGAACCATTGTTGTTATCAGGTCGCCTGCCAAAAAAAAAATTAAATTAACTAACAACCACAACAATAATATTGTATGTATGGTACATGCAAACGAACGACTTTAGTCAAGGTTTTAACAGCAATAATAATAATAACAACAACAACAACAATAATAACATTAATACAATGTAATTCCAACAATTTTAATGTTGTTTTTGAAGTAAGAAAATAAATTTGGCTTAAGCCAAATCTTAAATACCCTATACATCTACATATAAAAAGTAGGCGTGGCAGATATATGATTATATTCTTTAATAGTGTATCAGCTTTAAAGTCGACTTGAGTAAGGTTTTTTTTGTAAATTATGGTCGTGTATGTTATCCGACCACGCCCATTTTTGGCATATCAATGATGATATAAGTAAGTGAACCGATTTTTAACTATATGGTTAACTTTTTCTGCCAGATAAATAGATTTTTGTCATTTGTGGGCGTAGCTTTTCCCCAATTTATTATTCTGGATGTTGCAAATGCCATGACAAACTTAGTCATCTAAAAAAACACTACTAACTGCAACAACTTATTTGGCCAAATATATAAATCTTTGTTTTTTATACGTGCCACATAAAATGGAATGGAAATTGAGTTTATCATTACATTTGTTTTAATTAGCTTAAAAACCTAAAACAATTTAGTGAGGTTCGTCCGTACGTCTCTCTGTAATTGACTGTGTCACGGCTTATATAAATTTTATATTACGCTATAATTTTAGTACGTCTCTCTAGATAGTTTTGGCAGATGGATTTGTATATGAAAGAGACATAATACTGGATGCCACGCCCACAATAAACAATAAAAATGAAACTCGAGTTTGATGGGCGGAGTGGAAACCTTACTTAGTATAGAATCTGAACATTATATTGATAAGCAAGCCACGCCTACATTTCATACTTTATATATAATTCTGTAGGGCATTTCATTTTAAACTCTAAACAATATATGGATTTTTTTAAAATTGTTTAAACATTGAAACTTTACAACAACAACAACAATAATAACAACAATACTAACAACGACTTTATACATGCTTTATCACAATATGTAACATTAAATGAACAAGAGCTGTTTAAACATGAAATTTATGAATGACTTGAAGAAATTTATTACATAGAAAAAATCAATAATTAAAAGAAAATTGTTCATAATGTATTAACAAGCAATAAACGTCAACGAATGGCGGATAAAATAATTCAATAAAATTGTATGAAAAATCAAATCTGATAATAATTATTTAACTTAACATGCTAGGTAAAGGTGTGGAACAGAACAAAGATACTGAAATTGCCAAAACTAGGCTTGTGCAGAACTCTTTGATCAATTTTATGCTCAATGTTTTGGCACTCTTATTCTACATAGAATGGCCTTTAATTACTTAATCATGTTATCTGATTATTGTGATTCGATTTAAACATATTTGTCTGCTTTGCCATGTATGTAATAATATTTAACAGCTATTGGAAATATTTAGAGTAGAAAATTAAACGTTTTCCGAAATCTTTTGAAGTGTTTTAATGAAAATGTATTGAACTGTAGCCTAAATATGACAAAATGTGTCTTGTTATGCATGTTTACGTCAAAAATAGTTAAATTTATATGTTATTTTTTTTAAATAGGGGATGAACAAAATAATATGAACACCTGATATGAAGGGTTTTGCATTTGCAGCACTTGCGTGAATGTTAGCTTTGTGGAGATCCCGTCACAGACGCTCCCGCTAACCGCTAACCGCTAACCAATGATTTACTCTAACAGAACACACATATCACGGATTGTTTGTTTTGATGTAAACCGTGCAATACGTACGCGTCGCATTATATACATGGAAGCAATGTTGCCAAAATTCACCAAGATGTTCTATATTGCGTGGTGTTCTTATTATTTTGTTCATCTTCTCATAATCGATTAAAATTAGCGGTATGGGGGCTTGGTATGTATTTTTGGGGTTTTTCTTTTGTAAATTGTAGGCGTGTCTTTTATCAAATTTTATTTTTTTCCAGTATGTCGATGATATGTGTATTTTTCCGGTATTTTTTTTTACAAAAAGTTCAATGACTTTATATAAATTGTTGTTTAATGAAAACAAATAAAATGTACTAAATTTTTTTGGATAAAATATTTGAAAAACCAAAAAAAAATATATAAAAACTAACATTATTAATAACCTTGAAAAGAACATAATTATAATTGATGTGTATGTGACTTTTTACACATAAATGTGTGCACGCGATTCAAACACAAAAATTCCATTGCAGCAATAACAACAGCGGAACAGCAGCAGCAGCAGCAACAGCAACATCAAGTGTCAAGTGTCACACAATGAGTACGCATACGCATAAAATGAATAAATATATACATTATACACATACCTATATATGTATATATACATATATTAACAGTTTATCTTATAGATGTATAAATATTTTTGTACTTGAAACAAGTCATGTTTCGGTTATTTTTTGCTGGTTTGAACAAAAACTTATAACCGAAAAAAAACTTCCGTTTATATATGTTTGTTATTGTTACTAGACATTATAAACATACATATATACAATATTTCTTAGTTACTTTACTACTTTATTATTATTATTGTTGTTGGTTTTTTTTTATATTTTATTTCATTGATTAATTTAATATTTAATTTAGTTTAATAACGCTTGTAACCGCTTAATGGATTTTCTAACAAAAACATTTACAAACACTTACACACAGATAATATTCTTAAATGAACTAAAACTGCAACAAAAAAATAAAAAAAAGAGCAAAACTAAAGGTTTGCATAACCTTGGCATCAAAAATGTTCATACAATGTATTTATCGGTACCCTTTGGTGGTGTTTCTTTGTTATTCTAAGTATGGCTTGTAGAAGTAAAAATACTTGTGCAGACATCTACAAGAATTGTATTATTGTTCGAGTGTATGTAATAAAGGTTATATAACTCATATCAATATGTTCAAACTTATACAATTTGTTCTTTTTAATTATTATACCCTCCACATTAGATAATAAGGTATATTAAGTTTATCATTCTATTTGCAACACTCACAAGAGGCGTTACAACAAAGACCTTACAAAGTATATGTATTTTTGATCAGCATCAAAAACTGTTATTTCGCTTGTAATACCCAGAAGAAGGCCTGCAAAGTGAAAATCTTCTAACCATCATAAAACTTTCTATTAATCCAATAAAATATTGTAACAAGTTTTAGCAAACAAGTTTAAAAATATTCAAAAATGGATTAATAGTCTAGATGTAAAATTTAGTGACACAATTATATAAATATTATGATTTTCAATTGTTTAAATAACTTTATTGTGCATTAGAAAGTGTTCTAATTAAAAACAATTTTATGCAAATAATTCGAGTGGATTGAACACAATAGCAAAGCCTTTCAATAAAGTAAATAATACTTAAAGAAAGCTATTACCTATTATAACCATATAATAGTAGTAGAATATTTAACAAAAAGTCCAAATACAACGGCCTCAAGCGGTCTAATAACATACTCTATAAATGTGTTGGAAATCCAGCACTTATAGTTCAAAGCTAATTTGTATAAAGCTTAAAAAGCTTAAATAAGATTTCTTAAAGAGGTTTTCGCCATGGTAAGAGCCTCATTAATTGTTATATTCCATTTGCAACACTTAAAAGAAAGCGTCTAGATATCTGTCCGTACGTTCATGTCTTTGTAAATATCGCTTAATTTGACTTTAGCTGAAATAGATCCTGGACTTTTTTACCCCAAATTCCTATCTCCATTATTCGCAATGGGTTAAGAGTCACGCCCACAACTAGCGAAAATTTTCATAGAAATATAGCTGAAAGGTTAAAAATTGGTAATAAAGTAACATGAAGTTGATGTGCCACTCCCAAGGAATATAAATGTAGGCGGAATATCCGAATTTAGATCCGATTGAACCATTTTTAGAGCTTCTTTAATTTACAAGCTTATTGATAAGTATAAATTGTCCTAACTAAGTGGTGTAGAGTATTAAATGGCCGAGTAGAACAGACTAAAATATTTTCACATTATAAAAGCTCTTAAAGCACCTCCTAAAAGTATCGTTATTAGAAACTTTTCAAACTTTTTACACTTTATGTGGAGTATATCAAAATTATAGCTAAAGTAACAGACAGAATTTTCACTTCAAACTTTCTAAGCTTTTTACTGCACTAAATACTCTATGAAAAGAAATTCTGAAAAATTACACCATTTTCTTTTTTTTTATTATAAAATCATTGATTATTTATTTGTTCTTTTGGTAAACTGCTGTCACTCTTCCCCCGACTATAAGGCCGAGCTCCGGCCAACATACGTTCCAATAAACTCTGTTTCGATTTGCGTTTCGATGCCAACACATCCCGACACAAATCATGAAATACATCGGCCACTTGATCTACATGATCGGCTGCTGATACTTCAGTAAATTTACATTCAAAATCTTTGGCCAAAATTTCACCCTCATCACGGCTTACTTGTCGCAAATGCACCATATCCACTTTATTGGCCACTAGTTGTACGGGTGTATCAGTTTGTAAATCCAATTTAGCTTTACGTATGTAATTGAAACTATTACGATCGGTTATTGAATAGACCAATAGTAAACCATCAGCCCATTGTACCAATTCGGTAGCATTGGGAAATTCATCATATGTCTGGAATTAATATCAAAAAAAAGAAAAAAGGCATGGAAGAGATAGACAGATAGACGTAAAGATTAATGTTATTAAAGAATAATAAGTTACTAATGGAAAGGGTTTCAAGGTTCAAAATTCAAAAACTTGACTTTTCTTCAGTTTTTTTTTATCAAAATTCAATACCAAGCGTATGTACGAGGGCAACCAATATTTCTGTGAAGTTTATTTCTTCATTTTCGCGAGTTTACTACAGAGGAAAAGATAAACCCAGCTTAGGCGGTTAAAATGTGATGCTTAATAAAGAAAATATATACTTTCTATGGTCTCTCGTGCTTCATTCTGACTTTTAATATTGTTTTGATAAAAAGAGTGAAACCCCGACCTCAAGATAGAGGGCATCAAAGCATTGTCTCAACAAAATTTAACATCATTTGTAAAGCATAACAATTTAAGCATTTTCTGTGCACCAATAGATTAATAAACATTGCTTTCCAATACCAAAGTCATAGTCAATTGAATGACAATATCCACAGGCCTATCATACGTACCGCCATGAACAATTTTGTTGCCCTTTAATATTAAATTTCCTGTCACTTGCATTGTATTGAATTTTGATGTCAACATAGAAACTCACCTTGGGGCATGTATCTAACAATTCATATAAAACTGGCTCTCCATCAATTAAAGTTTCGTGTTTATATCGATTTTCTGCAAGAAAAAAAATGAGATAAATAGTGACAAAATCAAAATCAGAAAAAAAGAATGAATGTGAGTCAAAGAGAGCGAGACAGGATAAAATGTAATCGATTGTGAAGGTCTTGGTTCATTATTTTCTAAAAATAAAATTTATTTATATAATTAGTTGGGCATGAATTTTCCACCCATTACACTTCACTTACCTAACTGATGGTCGTACTCGCCGATATAACGTTTGGTTAGAAAGCGGACGATTAGAGCTGTAGAAAACATAAAAAATGACAAACAAAAAATATTAAACCTTAAATAGTTGGTCATTAATAATGAAATTGTAAGGTAGGGGGAAGCATAGCACAACTCACTCGTATAATAACAATAAATTGTAAAGCACCCTCACCCTCAACGTGCTACCACTATTAAATTAAAATGGTACAAAACATAAAAATATAACATATTCTTATACACACATACACATGTTATATACATACATTTACACTTGCAAACACACGTTCTACAAGAACATATATATGTACATATAAAATAAATTGCTCCCAATAAGCGCCCAACAATAAAGAATGAGGTCAAATACTAAAGTGCTACAACAACAACAACCACAACAATAAGAACAACATTGCACGAAAACTCTAAAAAACAACAAACAAACAAATATTCCTCTATGTTACATACATATAAACATTTATATATAAACCAGAGACTAGATTTCAGGATTAAAAAAATTGATTCATCAAAGAATTCAATTTAAATTCAATCTAATCATTATAGTAATTAAAATATTTTAAAAATCTAGAACAATAATTAAAGAATCCAATAACGATTTATAAAATAAAGATTAAGGAAATAAAAATCAATCGGAAATCGACTAAATTAGATCGAATTGTCATGAAAAAATATATAAAAAATTTATAAATAACAAATAAAATAAATATCTTATAAATAAATAAATTAAACAAATTATGTATAAAAAAATTTAAAAAAAAATAACAAAATTAACAAATTATTTATAAATATAAAATAATATAAATTTTTTATAAATAAAAAATAATTATTATTAACTTTTAATCGTTATTTATACTCAGTCTCTGTTATAAACGCTAAGTGTAAAAACTATTCACATAATATATATAAGGTTTGATAATATATTGAGGTGAGAAAAACGATTAAACTCCAAACAATGAAATCATATGACAAATATACATATGTGTACAGGTAAACAAATGTTTAGAAATACTATACAATTCAATTTTTTTTGTAATATTTGAATAATATTTATTTTCCCTTTTGTCTCTAATTCAAGTGTCATTTATGCTTGACATGGTGTTTATACATATTGTATAATTTAAGGGTTTTCAGTTTGTATGTACGTGTGTTCAAACGCACACAATTCAAGTAGTATGTAAGGTATGTAAGGGCCTTTCAACAACACAACTTTCTGTGTTAATTAATGTATTGTCTGTCAGTCTGTCAGGGTATTTCTTGGGTTTAAAGTACTTTTAAAAGTAATTGAGTTAATATTTTTATATATTAAATGATACCAAATTCTTTAAAATTCCTTTTCTTTTACATGTTATTCACCCGGTTACATGTTTTTTTTATTTATTTCCCTAGAACAGCAGGAAACAGCCATCATTAATGTCAACGGCTTTTTGTAAACATAACAAATTTTTATTTTGTTTATTTGAATTATATATCTGCAAGTGTGATGTGTGTGTATTCATATATATATAATAATAAATACATTTTTACATTTATAATAATTATGACCGTCTACGGCATTGTTGTGGCAAGTGTTTCATTCTTTGTTTAAAAAGGGTTGAATGGAAATGCATTCATTTACAGTTTATTAACTGATTACTTAGAATCAAAGTTTAAATGGAAATAATTATGTCTGTCTGACCAGCTTAATAATTCATGTAAACAACCCATAGATACTAATTTTAAATAAATTTTAATGAAATTCACCGTAGCCCTGTTTTTTAGACCAAGGAAGATTACTGTTGAAAATGAACCCGATCGCTTTATTTTTAGGATACCTTCCCATATAAAGCTATACCTCAGCAAGCAAATCTTGATTTTAGGAATTTTTTAAAGTCGTATAACTTTTTAACGGCTGTACGGATTTTGTTCAAACTCCAAGACTATTTTTAGAACCCCTTTCCATATAACTTTTTTTTTCACAAAATGACAAAGACTCGACTTTATTGAACATACCACTTTTGCCGACACCTGGTGCACCTACAACTGCAATCTTTAGTTCTGTTAGCGTTGATTTCTTGCGCCGTATGCCACGTGTAGTCATCACTGTTGCAAATATACACTTAAAATATGGTGTGTATGTGTTTGAAAGTGAAATTGTTTAAAACTATATAATATGTGAAATTTATCTTCTTCTTCTTCTTGTTTTTCTTCTTCTCTTTCATAAATCAACGAGTCATTACATTGTAGTTTTGTAATGCACGCAAATTGCTTTCATTGATGTCTGATTGCTGGTAGTCTTACTCTCATTGTTGTTCCTGTTATTGTTTATATTTAAAATTTTCAATAATTTATATATATTCTTATGATTAATTCCACATTATTTTTGGTTTTTTTTCTATAATTTTTTTTTAACGTGAACGTTTTTAATTAGTCCGTTTCGTGTCTTTTTCGAATGATTAACATTTTGATTTATTTATTATTAGAAAAAAATTAGATAAAGTTTTCCATCTTCAATGTTAAATGCTATCATATTTTTGATAAATATATTTTTGAAAGTATGTTTGTGTTTGTTTATACCTATTTAATTCAATGGCATTTTTTTTTTCAAAAAATTAATATGATTTGTGTGTGTCTGGTTTTTTTAATAATTTTTTAATTTTTTTTTCTTTTTTTCTGTTTTTTCTTGAACAGGTATGTAAACAATATTCCGTGAATTTTTTTTAATAACGTATAATTTCAACTGAAACAAATTCACTTGTGTACTGCAATCACAGACGATTGTGTTCTGTATTATATTGTGGTCTATGATTTTGCTTTTGGAAAAAATATATTTAAAAAAAAAAAAAGAAAAAAAAGAAATTCAAATTTATTTCACTTCTACTTCTCACGATCACTTGCGTTCGCTCTTGTTTTGATAAATATTTTCTTATTAGTATGTTTAAGGAGCATGTAGTGGGCAAATTTCGAAAATAGATTTGAATACTAATTCTCTTGAAGCATGAAGAGAACATCAGTTCGCTATGAAGCAATATTTTTATACTCTGCATCGCTTGTGGCAAACGGTATATTAAGTTTGTAAAGATGTTTGTTGCTTCACATTCAATTATATCGATTTAGAATCAAACTATGAATCGATTTAATTAAGTCCATCTGTCTGTCGGGGTAAATTTAAGCTAAAATGCAATCATTTTTAAAGATATTTTCATGAAATTTGGTGCAAGAATATATTTTGGCCCAAAGAGGAATCCTATTGAAAAGGGATCAAGTTGGACCATTTTTAAAACCCCTACCCATATTAGATCCTATTAGAGGGGAAGTCTTTATATGGCGAAAAATCGCAATTCTTAATATTTTTTGACAAAACTTGATGAAGAATAGTTAATTAGTTTAATAATTGGTTAGGCGAAATTTGGAACCAATCGGACCATGTTTAGAACCCATTTTCCTATTGTTTCCCAATTGTTCATGAAGTGACTCATATGGCAATGTTTCTGATTTTAATGATACAACCACAACTAATCATAGCATAAATTGTAGAAGTGGTGTAGGGTATTATATGATCCGGCTGACCATATTATATGTTGACTCGTTAATGAATTCATTATGTTATTACTTTTTATTTCTTTAAACAAATTTGTCAATTTCTTTAAAAATTGATTTGAATTTTATTTAAGAAAATCCCCATAACATATATTTAGGCGTAGGATAATATATTCTCTACTTATACATATATTATAAAGGGTGAAGAAAAAGGATGGAAACTCTCGAGTAATGATTTGGAAGGAAATCCATAAACAAAAGTTGTCGGGTAAAAAGAGGGAGAAGATCAATGTCATCATATTTTAATCCAACAATTTGGTTGTTGGAAATCGTAACATAATTCATTAAGATTCTAATCTTTTATTACGTGTAAAAAAACAACAATTACTACTGAAAAAACAACAACAATGAAATAATAATAACAACAAAGATATCGGCAACTATTCAGTAAAGGAACACAACAAGAACAACAACAAACAACAGCATATTAACATATTATGTTTATATAACATTTTTATTTATATAAAGAACGGAAGTCAAGTCAAGTCAATGGTAATACCATACATGCCTTAAAAGGAAATGCGATATTTCCGTTTTATTGATATGTATAATACTAAATATCACCACAACAGTTGTACAATTAAACGTAGGATTTATAAAACAAAATGTGAATAGAACGTATCCTTATAGAGACTATAGCAAATCTTAAACATAAATGGATTCAAGAAGTGTAAAATAAAATGAAAGTTTACCAACAACTACACAAAAGTTACTGTAATACATGGAAAAGTATGTATGTGTGTACTAAAGGAAGTTAAGAACTGAAACTTCACTTTTACAGTATTAAACATAAGTTAAGGAGTTCAACTTAAAAACTTGGTGTTACTGTTGCAAACATACTTGTGGAAATAGAAAACTTGCGTAATATAAGAAAAACCACGCCCCCAATCGACAAAAATCTATTTATCTGGCTGAAGTTGACATTTGGTACATATATTTAGAAGTAACCCCTCGATCGATAAGCCAAAAATAGTTACGCCCATAATTTACAAAAGAAAAAAACCTGATAAGGCGTAAAACGCGACTTGTAAGTTGAGACTTAATATACTGAGCGTAAACATGATCCTGCCACGCCCACTTTTTGTATGTAGATGTAGAGGGTATTAAATATTTGATTGGGTTTTCTTACTTGTTTTAAAAGCAAATCTACTCAAGCTAGGAAGAGAGGAGAGAACATATTAAATCACTGTATTGCAATGTGTAAAGTAAATATATAAATATATAAATAAATAGAGGTATATAGGATATATTATGTGTGCATAATATATATTTTACGTTGGCGCGTTTTATGCTGCAAAATATATGCATTTCGTAAACACTACGCTGAGTGGTTGAGTAAAAAGAGGTGGTGGGTAGCTTTATATGCACCTATCTATATACGAGTATAAATAAAGATATATAGATTTATATATGTATATATACAATATTACAATATTATCGTGAGAGGGCGCTTTATACAAACAAGCAGATTGTTTTTAAGAAACCGTTGTATTAGCGCTTTCCATGCGTTTAGTTTAGGTTTGATTTTAGCGAACGATGGATGTGATCATAGTTTAACGCCAAGCACAATATATAGACAAATAACGGGTATAATATAATATGTATTGAATTAAAAATCTACTATATTACAACTAAAATATATAATAAAAAAAAAAAATACATTCTACATAAACAAGTGTTGAAGTCTTTATTAAAAACAAACAAAAAAAAAAAAATCAAATATTTAAGGTGAATAAAATTTATTTAATTTTTCAATTATAATTAAATATATTTTTAAACAAAAAAAAAAATTTATAATTTTTTTTGTTATAATTTTTACAAATTTTAAAAATTTTCTATAAATTAAAAAATTGATTCATAAAAAAAAATTACTAAAAATAAAACATCTTATATGTATCTATGTAAACAGAACGACCTTCATGTGCATTATATATGTATATGTGTGTATGTGTGTATGTAATACTAATTAAGTAAAGAAAAGAAAAAAGAAGAAGAGCAAGAGAGCAGAGTTTATAAAAAACGATATCTTTAGCAGCACATGTTGCATATACTGCATGATGCAGATTTAACAGGAAAAAAATTTTCAAAAGAGCTCTTCAAGCCACTTAGAGATGCTGAGCGTTTAAAAAAAAGAAAATAAACCAAAACAAATGAACACAACGTTTCAAATTGTTGCAAAAACAATATAACATCAACAACAACAAAAACATAAATGACAAATGCTGCGCATTACAAATGCTTATTATTATATATACGTATAGGGTATAGAAAAAGAAGCAAAAAAGATATTAAATTTTAAGAGAAAAAAAACGAAAGAAAGAAAGGTTATATGTACAATAATAATAAAAAATACTTGTGTGGCCAAATTTGTTGTCTTTAATAAAAAAATGACCAAATATTAAAGTCAGTTCCACCCAACCATTTAATACCCTAAACCACCTAGTTATATAAAATGTGGTTATATGGAAAGAGATTCTAAAATTGGTCCCCTACGAGTCCAAATTTGACTTAGTCAATTATTAAGTTTAGTAACCATTCCTTAACAAAATTTTGTCAAAAAAGAGAGAGGTTCTAAAAATGGACCGCTTAGAACCAACACAATACTTGATAATAGGAAGCTAGAAATTTAAAGGCAAAAACCACGTCCTCAATCAATATTAATGGTTTAGTTTTTCCCATACATGTGTGGAAGATGTTTTTGTTTTAAGCTAAAGCTTGATTTTTATTTTTTATTTTTTATTATCTTTAAAGTAAGTAACTTTATTTGTTGTTGTTGTTGTATTTTTTGGTTTTATGTGACTTTTTTTTGTGCCAAAAACTGTGTCAAACTATATAAATGAGTGACTCATGTAAAAAATTGTAACGCAGTGCAGACCAAGTACACCCAATCACAAAAACAGAGGGAGAGCATACATGCAGCAGCCTTAGAAAAACAAATGAGTGGGAATTAAATGTTCATCATGCATATGTGTATTTGTGTCTTACAGATCTAACAGATATTATAAAATTTTCTCTTTCAATTAATAATTTTATACACTTTTCTGTTGAATTTTGGTTTTCGTTTTTTAGTCACTTTCACTTTTGCCTTTTTCTTATTCCCGAAACCATTCTTTGCTTTCTTTGTATTGTATTATTGCAGACTGCATGTCTGCAAAGGACTTTGTTTACAAAAACAAAGAGCATTGAGCATACTAACCTAAGTTTTAAAGTGAAGTCATCGGAAGAAAAGTTCAGTTTTGTTCAATTATTAGGTCGACTATTCTTTCCCTCTCTCTGTACAGAATACTTTAATTTAGTGCCGTTTTCATACTCTTCCTGTATTACACATACACATATATGGATATATATTTATATGTTTCTCTGCATTACATCATGTGCAACCAACACATATTCCATGTAATTGCATTAATATTGATTTCGGTGACCTGTATGATATCATATATAAAAGTTTTCTTTTATTCTAATGCAATCTAATGCAAAGAGAAATTACTTACAAAAAAATAATAAATTCATATAAATAAGAAAAAAAACATTTTTCTTAAGATAGATGAGATGTACAGTGGTGGTCGTTTGTATAGATAATAACTTTTTTAGTTGGATTCTTTTTGCAATAATTTTTCTTCCTTTAAGTTTAGAAACAATTTAGTGATGCAGTTTGATAAAGCGAGCTATTGGGAATAATAGAAAATAATTTTTTTTTAATTACTATTATTTTTCTATTTTTGGTGAATTTTTTACCGTAACACTATCAAAAACGTGATAAATTTTTTATAAATAATTTTTACGTACAATTTTTGCAATAATTTTTTCTCTCTCAAGTTTATAAACAATTTAATGATGCAGTTTAATAAAAGAATCTATTGTGTATAAAACAATTTTTTTTTTTTAATTTCTATTATTTTTCTATTTTTGGTGAATTTTTTTCTTAAACACTATCAAAATATTTATCATTTCTAAAGGAAAAAAAAATTCACTAAAAAAATTGTACAAATTATAAAATATATTATTTTGTGTTATGTACAATAAATCCTTTCATCAAATTTCATCATTGCTAAATTGAAAGGAAAATAAATTATTGCCAAAAAAAATGTCCTACAGAAGAAGTCATCTATTCAAGTGATCACCACTGTATGCCAAGTGTAAACACTAATTAATAGGGAACATAATGTATATTTCTATGCATATAGTATTTTATATATATACTCTCTTTTTAATTTGCATTGCACGTATTTATTATTATTATTATGCGTGGGTGCTTGTGAACTGCACGTGTGTGAGATATACTTTTATATGAAATGAAACTTTTCCTTTCTCGCATTAGAAATCTAATAAATTTTTATTTAAAAAAAGGAAAAAAAAGTTGATAATTTTTTATTTCATTTGTATGGAATTGTCATTTATACATACATAATTATCAAGCACACGCCCTTACAATATAAGCGGTTCAGCTGTGGAATTTAAAAAAATTACTTTTTGTAATTTTATGGTCATAAACTATTAACTTAATGTGTTTTTCCGACATGTAGCTATATATCTATTTTTATACCCTCCACTTGAGATAAGGGGGTATACTAAGTTTGTCATTCCGTTTGCAACACCCAGAAGGAAGCGACAGAAACTTGATCAGCATTAAAAGCTGAGTCGATCTAGACATGTACGCTCGTGTGTCCTTATGTCTGTCTGCTGAACGGACACAGAACAGACACTTTTAGTTTTTGAACTTAGATCGCTATTGAAATTGGGCAAAATTGGCCAATGGCCGTGCCCACAATCGACAAAAATCTATTTATCTGCCATACACATTAAGCTATCAAGTTGAAATTTGGAATTACAAATAATCGATGTGCCATGAATAGGCGTGTTCGATTAACAGACGCGCCCACAATTTACAAAAAACCGCACTTGACGTAAAATTGAACTAGCAAGCTGATATGTAATACATACGTTATCTCTCACTATAAATTTAGTTTTCTTACTTGTTACCTATTAAACCAATAATTTATTACTACTGGCTTTGTAATAAATTGTTCAAAAATTATACCCTACCAAACTTTTGATAAATTAAGTTTGTGCTAATGTTTTATTATACCCACCAAATTATTTGGTTTAAATCGGATCCATTTTTAGAACCTTTTTTTTTATAAAAAGGAAGAGTTGTCGATTGGTTTTACTTTACTAACAATATTTGTTGTTGCCGCTGTTTTTGTTATTGCCTTTGGTATATCTTTACCAACCACAATTCATTTTTCAAGTTGAAGTTCAAATCAACTTGTTCATGAATTGAATACGTATTCGTTCCCTCAATCAGTCAGTCAGTCCGTGCGTGCGTCTGTGTCTGTACGTTCCTCATTTGGCCACAAATCATATTGTATATAATAACAATAATGGAAGGAAATGGATGTAAAACTGGTATTATTTTGTAATTCTGTATACCCAACACGAGCGAGAGTGTACACATATTTCAACTCATCCATTTAACCGCACAGATCGCTTCAACAGCTGTATTGTGTCCGTTTGCCATTCTTACAGCAATTCAATTGTTGTTAATGTAAATGAATTTAATAACCGGTTCTCAGTCTCTGCATTAATATTAATGTTGTTATTGTTGTATGGCATATCATGCAGTTATAAGAGATATAAGTGTTATGATTGCTGCTGCTGCTGCTGCTACTTCTTCTATAAATTGTCGCAAATACATGAAATGCGTTTAATTGCAATTATTTTTTTAACTCTTCACAGTTAAGAAGGTGTAATAAATGTGTTATTCCAATTGCAACTATCAAAAGGAGTCATATTGGATCCTACAGCATCTAAATGTGATTCATTCTAACCAAATACGTCCGTATGTCCGCGTGTCTGTTGTTGAATTGCTCACAGTCGTACATTTTGAGAGATATAGAAATAAAATTTTATACAAATGTTTCTAATATCTCTATGTAGCTTTCTGTTAAAGTGGACAGAATCGTATAAGTGCCACGCCCACAATATACAAAAATCTCTTACAGACACAAAAATATATGAAATTTAGTACAAAATGTTTATAATGAGTAAAAATCAATGTAAAAGTGGGCGTGATCAGTTAACAAACACGCCCATACTGTACTAAAACACATTGTTTAACACAGAATTCGGTTTGTTAGTTGATATGAAATATAAGACTATGCTACGCCCAGTTTTTATATTATAGAGATGCAGGGTATTTAAGATTTTGTTTAAACCGATTTTAGTTGTTTTACTTGTTTTTATGGAAATGATTGTAACTCGTGTTGCTTGTGGTTGGTTGGTAGTTGTTGTTGTTGTTATTCATTGTAAAGACAAACTATTATCTTGTAGTTTGTTTGAAGAATGCTAACAATTGGCAAAAGAAAACGTTTTTCTAAAACTCTTCTGCAAAATGATCGGAAATTTGTTGCTATTCTAGACGATGCACGTTTCTATGGTTTTCCTGCATCCAGATTAAATCAAAAGAATTTTTTTTTTATTCGTTATTTTCAATTAGAATCTGTGTGCACAGTTCTTTGAAGAAAATTGATTTTAAACTAATTATAAAGAAGAAAAAAAATATTGTATAATTTATGGGCTATACGAACACAACAACATCTGCCAAAATGTAATTAAGATATTTTCATAACCTATACTACTTCGGGTGAAGAGTATAATAAGTTTATAAAGATGTTTGTAACTTCTAAAGGACAAATACTGCACCCACCGATCGATTTAGAATCAAAATTTGAGTCAAATTAATTTTGTCCGTCTGTCTGTCCATGTAAATTTACGCTAAAATGCAATCATTTTTAAATATATTTTCATGAAACTTGGTACAAAAACATGTACTGGCTCAAAGAAGAACGTTATTGAAAATGGACCGAATTGGACCATTTTTAGAACCTCTTTTTACATAACGATATTTCACGAAAAGACTCTGAGTTTACTGGTGCAACTCAATTAATTATAAAATAATTAGTGAAACTGAATGATGTAGAGTATTAAATGATCAGGCTTGACTGACTAATAATAATAGTTTCGTTTGTTTCTTTTCATACAAATTTCATTTAATGCACAATTTGGCAAAAATATAAAAGAACTGACATCAGATTTCAAGTGTAAATATATTGTAGATGTAACGTTTGTAAAACACAAGAAATTAATGAATTTATGAACATTTAGAAAATGCTAATATATGGTAAGCAGGCTACATTTATAGATAAAGTAGTCATAAGTAAACCTAGAGTTTTGTTGGGGCTGAATCTGTTTGTTCAGTTTATTGCGTTATTTTGTTACAAAATCCACGAAAATAAATCAAATTTACCATGAATCATGTATGGAGAATTGTGGATTTTTTCTTATATAAAAAACCATCTCACACCCAAGACGGATGGATGGACAAAATTCAAGTTAACTACATTGATACATAATCCGTTTATATAATTTATTTCTTTAATTTGCAAACGTACACACAAACTTAATATATCCTAAATATATATAAATATTTGTGTACGTTAAAAATATATAATTTTATGCTAAATTTTTATCGGAAACTTAAATATTTTTGATCTTTTTCGTAAATTTCTCACATGATCATGTTTTCGTGTGTGTTTATACATATGTGTTATATGGAAAGAGGACGAAAAGCAAAACTTAAAAGACACTTAAAATATAAACAATTTTTTATACCCTACACATTAAAGGAGGTATGCTAAGTGTGTTGGTCCTTATGCATATCGATTTTTGTTCAAAATCAAAATCTGTAGCAATGTAGACATTTATGTGTATTTCGGAATTGAGAACAGATATCTTGCGTAGACATTTCCATCTTTGTAGATAGTTTTCTATTCAATATAAACAAAATCGAATACTAATCACGCCCCTTAGTAATAAATATCTCTTATATTCCCCAAAATATATTGAAATTTACTTTGCTTACGTAAATTAACTCTATGGGCGTAGTCATTTAACAAACACGCCCACAATTAACCTGTCCCTATATACCCGCCCACTTTTTACTTTCAAAAGTATTCAAGTAATTGGCCTAAACCAAATATAATGTGTTTCATTTGCTATTTATGACAACAGCAACAACAGCACAATTAGAGGTGGTAATAAAAAAACATACAATGGTAAGCGAACGGCGTGTTTTCAGTAACATGACAGTGGCAGTGTGATATGACATCATTTACAGTAACAACTACAGTAACAAAAAAGATGTGAAATTATAAGAATCGGTCAGGATCGAACATTTAATACCCTACATCAAAATTATGCCACAATTAATTTGGTTGGTAAGACTTTGCGAAATATAATAATATGATAAAAGCTTACTTACTAGCTTGACTTACCCAATTATTAAGCTAATTAACTATTTTTCATTAAATTTTGTCAAAAAATATTATGACATACGGGTTTTCGTCATATAAAGACTTATTTGAGATTAGGGAGTCATAAGGAGAGGGCTTCTAAAAATGATTCGATCGGGTTCAAATTTGTTCTAATCAATTATTAAGCTAATTAACACTTATTTACAAAATTTTGCTAAAAAATATTTAAAAATGCAGTTTTTTGCCATATAAAGGATTCTTTCAAAAAAGAACGTTATATGGGTAGAGATTCTAAAAATTGTCCAAATCGGTCAATTTTCAAAATGATCCCTTTATTGGCCAATTTATATCTTTATATCAAAATTTTATCAAAATATCTTTAAAAATAATCGCATTTTAGTTTAAATTTGCCTGGACACCCAGACGAACAAAATTAAATTGTTTCGGATTTT
This sequence comes from Ornithomya chloropus, assembly GCA_963971445.1. NCBI lineage: Eukaryota > Metazoa > Arthropoda > Insecta > Diptera > Hippoboscidae > Ornithomya > Ornithomya chloropus. The sequence goes on from OZ020532.1 coordinate 1,895,365, forward strand.
GTTTCTAAATCGTTCGGTATCTATAGAAAACAGGGATTTAGGAGTTACAAACATCTTTAGAATCTTAATATACCCTTTGCCACAAGTGATGCTGAGTATAAAAAGTTACATGGAAACAAATGAAACGTCAGTCTATCATTAACATAAAATTTTATATGTATAGATGACAAATAACAATAATTACAAAAACAATAACAATAATATCAACAAATACAATGTATGGACGAGTGTTTTACAAACAATTATTAATAAAAAAGATTTTAACTAAATAACACACAGATGACCTCAGCCCAAGCAAAACGACAACAACTACAACCACAACAAAAGTGTTTCAGCAAAATCCAGTCCCTCACTCATATAGATTTTTCATAAATATTTCATAACACTGACTATACATAGATACATATATATATATATATATATACTCACACATGTATGCATGGTACCTTTTACTATATACAAAAACGTGTCATACCATACAATCTACGGATTATTGTTTGGCAGCATACATGATTTGACTTCAACATCAAATTCATAGAACTATAAATTATTCACTGGTAGCACATGCAGGCAACATAACTTAAGGGATTAACAACAACTACACTGCTGCTGTCCTTTTGCTTTTATTTTGGTTTCAGGCAGATGGTTAGCTAGTGTCATGCTTTACTATGTACACGATATAAGTATAAGCCAAAGACGTCATGTGTAGATGTGTGAATGTGTAGGTTGTGTGGCAGCTGGCTGTATATTTATTTTGTATATGTTTCTATTTGCATTACTCACTATATACACTTAGTATCCTTCACCTAGTTATGAACATTTTTTGTTGCCCTAATTGTATTTGAATGTATTGTAGGGAAATAGAAAAAAACCTACACGACTTTTTGTCTCCTATAGTTAAGCGGTTACGGTCTACATACCATCATTACAGAGAGAAGTTCGAGTCATGCAACAGAAACTATTTAGTGCATACAAATTTTTTTTCTTTATATGAATGGCAATAAAATATGTTTACACTGACACTGTGTGAACGTGTGTGTGTGTGTGTGTATGATGTTAATGGTGGAACTTACTTTATGCCCTTTGGCATGCAAACGAATAAAACTTTTATGAGTTTTTCTCCCTTTTTTTTTTCTAAAAAACAAAAATTACAAAATATTGAAAAGACACGAAATCTACATTTACATTACCTACAATATTTCACATCATACAACATACGTATAAATGTTCTGTCGCTTAAAAGTTGGAACGGTATACTAAGTTTGTTATACCGTTTGTAACATCCAGGAGGAGGCGTCAGTGACTGCACAAAGTATATATATATATATATTTTTAAATAACATCAAAAACTGAGTCGATCTAGTTAGTTACATGTCCGTTTGTCCGTCCGTTGTTGATACTTTCACTATCGTAAATTATTGATTTGAAATTTTATATAAAAACTTCTAGTTTTTTACGCAGACAGCTATTTAAGTTGGACAAAATCGGCCAAAAGCCACGCCCACAATCAATAAAAATCTCTTTATATATTAGTCTGTTTTATTTGCTTCTCATTACAATGAATTTTTATACTTTTTCTATTTGTTGTTGTTGTTGTTGTTGTTGTTGTTGTTGTTGTATTACTGTTCAATTAATGTATCGTATGGGGGCCTAATTAAAATGCACTTAATTCAATTCTTTTGAAATGTAATGGCCGGCAAGTGTACGAGGCAATGTGAAGTGCCATGCCCCCCATCCACGTACAAATGCCATGTACAAATTTATTCTCCTCATTCAACACAAATGTATGTTGCGTTGATGCTATGAATACTTTATGAATGGAATGATCTCTCCAGTGACTTGTACGCATCACATTAATAATGCATTGATGGCCTAATAACAATGAACTATAAGGGTTTAATTGCATGTGTTAGTATGTGTATATGAGTAAACGTGTGCATGCAACTGTATGTGGTTTAATTGTTTGAACATTACATCAATTAACAGTTTCAATTATTCTATAAACGGTTTAAAAACAATTCAACAATGAGGTGTCGTTGTTGCCCAAAGAGGTATACCGATGCAATTTATTTTACCCCAGAAAAGTATAATATTACAAAGTCTGTTGAAAATAATTTAATAAAATGATTTGTTTAATGTGTGAATGATCCCCTGTGATAACCTTTAGTAAATGTTTCGATTTCACTTCCATATATTTATTAAGCAATTTCTTTTTGGTGTCTGGCATAGGATTTCATACACAATTATTAATATTTTTCAATGAAAATTTTTACAATCATTGCCTAAAGTTCTTTCTAGTTATAAAAGCCAAACTTTCATTTTCACGGTACTAATTTTGAAAAGCACAAAAAACCTCAAAATGTGTGAAAAGCACCAGGCGCTCAGATCTGTTCAGTAAGTTAAACTTGTTAAAGATACTTTTTAAATTCTTATAACTTGGGAACGGCTGGACGGATTTTGTTCAAACTTTTTGTGAAAGCTTGTAAATTAATTCAGCTTTCAAACGAAGTACATTATGTGGGCGTGGCACCTCCCATTTAGTAAATAAACGAGAAATATGATTTAAAAAGCCATTTTCTAAAAAAATGGGCATGCCACGCCCATTAAAATTATTTCCCCGCAAAGCTACAGAAATTTCCAAACGTTTGCAAAAATTTTGACCAAAATCGAAGCAGTATTTTTCTAGTTATAAGCCAAGAAAGTTCACCTTCATTTTTGTGGTCATAATTTTGAAAATCGTGCAAGTATGAACATGTTAGCAAAATACCAGGCGCCCAGCATACCCAGCAAGCAAATTTTGATTTTAGGAATTTTTTTAAAGTCGTATAACTTTTTAACGGCTGCACGGATTTTGTTCAAACTTTTTGTGAAAGCTTGCAAATTAATTCAGCTTTCAAACGAAGTACATTATGTGGGCGTGGCACTGCCCATTTAGTAAATAAATGAGAAATATGATTTAAAAGGTCATTTTCTAAGAAAATTGGCAGTGCCACGCCCATTAAAATTATTTCCCCACAAAGCTACAGAAATTTCCAAACGTTTGCAAAAAATTTGACCAAAATCGAAGCAGTATTTTTCTAGTTATAAGCCAAGAAAGTTCACCTTCATTTTTGTGGTCATAATTTTGAAAATCGTGCAAGTATAAACATGTTAGCAAAATACCAGGCGCCCAGCATGCCTCAGCAAGCAAATTTTGATTTTAGGAATTTTTTTAAAGTCGTATAACTTTTTAACGGCTGCACGGATTTTGTTCAAACTTTTTGTGAAAGCTTGCAAATTAATTCAGCTTTCAAACGAAGTACATTATGTGGGCGTGGCACCTCCCATTTAGTAAATAAACGAGAAATATGATTTAAAAAGCCATTTTCTAAGAAAATGGGCATGCCACGCCCATTAAAATTATTTCCCCGCAAAGCTACAGAAATTTCCAAACGTTTGCAAAAACTTTGACCAAAATCGGAGTAGTAGTTATCTAGTTAGAGGCCAAGAAAGTTCACCTTCATTTTTGTGGTCGTTATTGTAAATGAAATGAAATTCATGCCAATATAAAAATGTGAGCAAAATACCAGGCGCTCAGACTTGCTCAGCAAGCAAATCTAGATTTAACAACAAGAACCATCCCAACAAGAATAATTCCAATAAGAATAATCCCAATAAGAATAATTCCAATAAGAATAATTCTAATAAGAATAATCCCAATAAGAATAATCCCAATAAGAATAATCCCAATAAGAATAATTCCAATAAGAATAATTCCAATAAGAATAATTCCAATAAGAATAATCCCAATAAGAATAATCCCAATAAGAATAATTCCAATAAGAATAATTCTAATAAGAATAATCCCAATAAGAATAATCCCAATAAGAATAATCCCAACCAGAACCATCCCAACAAGAACCAACAACAACAACAACAACAACAACAACAGCAGCAGCAGCAGCAGCAACAACAACAACAACAACAAGTCCGTATGAACACACACATGGTGTGGGTTAGCAAATACCAGGCGCACAGCATACCTCAGCAAGCAAATTTTGATTTTAGGAATTTTTTTAAAGTCGTATAACTTTTTAACGGCTGCACGGATTTTGTTCAAACTTTTTGTGAAAGCTTGCAAATTAATTCAGCTTTCAAACGAAGTACATTATGTGGGCGTGGCACCTCCCATTTAGTAAATAAACGAGAAATATGATTTAAAAAGCCATTTTCTAAGAAAATGGGCATGCCACGCCCATTAAAATTATTTCCCCGCAAAGCTACAGAAATTTCCAAACGTTTGCAAAAAATTTGACCAAAATCGAAGCAGTATTTTTCTAGTTATAAGCCAAGAAAGTTCACCTTCATTTTTGTGGTCATAATTTTGAAAATCGTGCAAGTATGAACATGTTAGCAAAATACCAGGCGCCCAGCATACCCAGCAAGCAAATTTTGATTTTAGGAATTTTTTTAAAGTCGTATAACTTTTTAACGGCTGCACGGATTTTGTTCAAACTTTTTGTGAAAGCTTGTAAATTAATTCAGCTTTCAAACGAAGTACATTATGTGGGCGTGGCACCTCCCATTTAGTTGATAAACGATAAAAATGATTAAAAAGTTATTTTCTAAGGAAATGGGCAGTGCCACGCCCATTAATTTATCAATCCCCGCAAAGCTACAGAAATTTCCAAACGTTTGCAAAAAATTTGACCAAAATCGAAGCAGTATTTTTCTAGTTATAAGCCAAGAAAGTTCACCTTCATTTTTGTGGTCATAATTTTGAAAATCGTGCAAGTATAAACATGTTAGCAAAATACCAGGCGCCCAGCATGCCTCAGCAAGCAAATTTTGATTTTAGGAATTTTTTTAAAGTCGTATAACTTTTTAACGGCTGCACGGATTTTGTTCAAACTTTTTGTGAAAGCTTGCAAATTAATTCAGCTTTCAAACGAAGTACATTATGTGGGCGTGGCACCTCCCATTTAGTAAATAAACGAGAAATATGATTTAAAAAGCCATTTTCTAAGAAAATGGGCATGCCACGCCCATTAAAATTATTTCCCCGCAAAGCTACAGAAATTTCCAAACGTTTGCAAAAACTTTGACCAAAATCGGAGTAGTAGTTATCTAGTTAGAGGCCAAGAAAGTTCACCTTCATTTTTGTGGTCGTTATTGTAAATGAAATGAAATTCATGCCAATATAAAAATGTGAGCAAAATACCAGGCGCTCAGACTTGCTCAGCAAGCAAATCTAGATTTAACAACAAGAACCATCCCAATAAGAATAATTCTAATAAGAATAATCCCAATAAGAATAATCCCAATAAGAATAATCCCAATAAGAATAATTCCAATAAGAATAATTCCAATAAGAATAATTCCAATAAGAATAATCCCAATAAGAATAATCCCAATAAGAATAATTCCAATAAGAATAATTCTAATAAGAATAATCCCAATAAGAATAATCCCAATAAGAATAATCCCAACCAGAACCATCCCAACAAGAACCAACAACAACAACAACAACAACAACAACAGCAGCAGCAGCAGCAGCAACAACAACAACAACAACAAGTCCGTATGAACACACACATGGTGTGGGTTAGCAAATACCAGGCGCACAGCATACCTCAGCAAGCAAATTTTGATTTTAGGAATTTTTTTAAAGTCGTATAACTTTTTAACGGCTGCACGGATTTTGTTCAAACTTTTTGTGAAAGCTTGCAAATTAATTCAGCTTTCAAACGAAACACATTATGTGGGCGTGGCACCTCCCATTTAGTTGATAAACGATAAAAATGATTAAAAAATTATTTTCTAAGGAAATGGGCAGTGCCACGCCCATTAATTTATCAATCCCCGCAAAGCTACAGAAATTTCCAAACGTTTGCAAAAAATTTGACCAAAATCGAAGCAGTATTTTTCTAGTTATAAGCCAAGAAAGTTCACCTTCATTTTTGTGGTCATAATTTTGAAAATCGTGCAAGTATGAACATGTTAGCAAAATACCAGGCGCCCAGCATACCCAGCAAGCAAATATTGATTTTAGGAATTTCTTTAAAGTCGTATAACTTTTTAACGGCTGCACGGATTTTGTTCAAACTTTTTGTGAAAGCTTGTAAATTAATTCAGCTTTCAAACAAAGTACATTATGTGGGCGTGGCACCTCCCATTTAGTAAATAAACGAGAAATATGATTTAAAAAGCCATTTTCTAAGAAAATGGGCATGCCACGCCCATTAAAATTATTTCCCCGCAAAGCTACAGAAATTTCCAAACGTTTGCAAAAAATTTGACCAAAATCGAAGCAGTATTTTTCTAGTTATAAGCCAAGAAAGTTCACCTTCATTTTTGTGGTCATAATTTTGAAAATCGTGCAAGTATGAACATGTTAGCAAAATACCAGGCGCCCAGCATACCCAGCAAGCAAATTTTGATTTTAGGAATTTTTTTAAAGTCGTATAACTTTTTAACGGCTGCACGGATTTTGTTCAAACTTTTTGTGAAAGCTTGTAAATTAATTCAGCTTTCAAACGAAGTACATTATGTGGGCGTGGCACCTCCCATTTAGTAAATAAACGAGAAATATGATTTAAAAAGCCATTTTCTAAGAAAATGGGCATGCCACGCCCATTAAAATTATTTCCCCGCAAAGCTACAGAAATTTCCAAACGTTTGCAAAAAATTTGACCAAAATCGAAGCAGTATTTTTCTAGTTATAAGCCAAGAAAGTTCACCTTCATTTTTGTGGTCATAATTTTGAAAATCGTGCAAGTATGAACATGTTAGCAAAATACCAGGCGCCCAGCATACCCAGCAAGCAAATTTTGATTTTAGGAATTTTTTTAAAGTCGTATAACTTTTTAACGGCTGCACGGATTTTGTTCAAACTTTTTGTGAAAGCTGCAAATTGATTCAGCTTTCAAACGAAGTATATTATGTGGGCGTGGCACCTCCCATTTAGTAAATAAACGAGAAATATGATTTAAAAAGCCATTTTCTAAGAAAATGGGCATGCCACGCCCATTAAAATTATTTCCCCGCAAAGCTACAGAAATTTCCAAACGTTTGCAAAAAATTTGATCAAAATCGGAATTGTCATGGGAAAGTTATAAACAAAACAATATTACCTTCTTTTTGCTGTGGTCGTTGTTTTGAATAGTTTGACAAAATGGCTAATATATATATATATACTGAATTAATCAAGTATTAGATCGTACTCTATGCTCTATGGAAAGATCTTCATATGGAATAAATTCACAAATCTTCATATTTTCGAATACATCTTGACATTTATTTAACACAAAAGTTGCACAAGAGTTCAGCGACTATATTATTTTGCCAAATTTCCACACATAAGTGTCAAACAAATATAAACAAGTTAGGCAATCCGTCACCTTACACACAATATTTAATGTTAATGTTATAAAAAGAAATATGTCAGCATTTCTACTAAAGTTTTGCTAAACAAACTCAATGGTCTACTGTCAGCCAGTAATTGTGCATTAAACGTTAAATTTATGCTTATAGTGTAAACAGTGAAAATAAATAGACGTACGAGGGTAGGTAACAAAAAAAAAAAAAAAAAAACAAACTGATGGCAAAAATACGTGATCCCTGACATAAGTTTGTAATTATTTAAGAAGCGCTACAACTTTTACAACTTCACAACAACATCACAGTGACATATACCCCCATACACATATGATGGAGAGAGAATATAAACAAATAATAAAAATTCTATACATTGTTGATATTAATAGTTTTTAATAGCCTTTGTAAATATTTTTTTTGTTATATTTTCGTAATTTATTTTTTCAACAATTCGCACGATCTCGTCGACAGTTTAATTCAATTTAATTTGGCATAATCTTGTTCCATTTTGTTTACAAAATTATTTCCCATTTAAACATTTTCAAATAACATGAAACGCCTTCAGCTATTTAATGAAGCATTCAATTTGAATTTACAAAACGTGTTGTTACATACTTAGCTGGTTAATGTGTTAATTCATTCATTCATTCGATCATTTATTGTTTAAGCAATTTATCAGCGATTAATTGTGATTGTATATGTATGTGTGTCTACATATATATTGAGGTTTTTTTTTTTATAATCTAATGATGCTATGATATTACAGTTACATTCAGTTGAATTCTAAAGAAAAAAAATGCAAATTATTACGAAAACGCCTTGTAGCCAAAATGAAATGAAATCATTATTGCTTACTACACATGATGTCATAATCTATAAACATAAAAACTTAAATGTCGCCGCTACTGTTGTACTCAAAATCAAGTATTATCGCCTACAATCTATCAATAACATGCTTAATAATAAGGGTAGTAACGTGTGCTGTACAAAAAGAAAAAGAAGAATCAATCTTTGAACAGAAGTTCCAAAAATACTTCAACTGTAATGTTACTTAAGTACTTGACTTGTGTCTTGTACAGGTTTTTGAAAATCATACAAGACAAACCAATTGAAGATATAAATAATTCTACGTGATCATTTAATACCCTACCTTACCTTACACACTCTACTTATGGTGTAATTAGTTTAGTTTTATCATATGCATACAGTTGTGGTCACTTGTACAGATAATAACTTTTTGAGTAGGATTATTTTTGCAATAATTTTTCTTCCTTTGATTTTATAAACAATTTAGTGATGCAGTTTGATGAAAGGATCTATTGGGTACGATGCAAACTATTTTTTTTATAATTCCTATTATTTTTTCTATTTTTGGTGAATTTTTTTCTCCAACACTATTAAAAAAACGAAACTTTATAAGAAAAACAGACTGACGGACATGCTTAAATCGTTTTCGAAAATGACTTTGAAACGCTTGAACTACAATATTAAATGATTTTTAGTTTAAATTTTGAATATTTTTCGTAGTGTAGGTCACTGTATGGTTACATATTTATAACTGTAAGTGACTTTTTCATTTGTTTTTGTGATGAAGCTTATTTTTTAGTTTCCGTTCTATAATCTACACGCTTATAATTGCACAAGTTTAAATAAAACTACAACAATAACAACAAAATATTCAATTCATATATTTATACATACTTACCTACTAATTTAACCCACTCAAAGGCAAATCTTCTTAATTGTGTTCTGAAGCAATAACGGAAAATACTCACTGTGCACACCTTTTATGAATATTATTACATTCAAATATGTTATAACCATTTAACAGTAAAGTGTGGATATGTATGTAAAATACATATAATATGTTTGGTATATAACCGGCAAGAGTCTGGTGTGTTTGCTTTGAAAGGTTATCGGAACATATCATATACCTTGTACAGGTTGAAGAAAAGAGATATAAACTCTTGAGTAATGTGTTGAGAGAATCTTTTCGAAAAAACTTCATAAACAAGAGATGTCAGGTTAGAAGAAGAATGTCAATATCAAGGTCACCATATTTTAATCCAATAATTTTTGTGGTTGAGATTTTTTCGAAATCTTTTTCAAAAATACTCAAGAATTTTTTCCTTTTTTTCTTATGCTGCGTGGATATACAAGAATGGTATATAAGACATATGTATGTGTGAATATTTGTTATGTTTCATATAAGATCAATCAATCAATCAGCAACAATACATTAAATCATAACAGAAACAGCAGCAACAGCAATAACAACAACAACAACAACAACAACATACACTTATAAAAAGTTCTCTTTTGAGTTTCGACGCGTTTCCGTTATTTCAAAAAAGCGACAAAACATTTTGATACTGTAAATATTTGCTATTGAATACTGATACATTATACATATATAAAATAATGTATTTATGTATACGAGTATATGCATAATACCTAATAGCCTCAGTAAAATATGTAAATAAGTAGATGAAGTAGTGTTGTAGTTGTTGCGTATTAAAACAAGTAAAGAAAAACTAAATTTGGCGCTTAGGCCAAATCTTAAATACACTCCACATCTGCGTACAAACAGTGGGCGTGGCAGGTATATGATTTCGCCCTCTAATAGTATATATGCTACGTATTAAATTTTTTTGGCAGATGCATAGATTTTTGTAGATTGTGGGCGCCTCAGTTATACGACCACGCCCATTTTTGGTACATCGATCGATGGCGTAATTTTATACATGTGTACCAAATTTCAACTTCATAGCTTCATTATTGTGGCAGATGTACAGATTTTTATAGATTGTGGGCGTGGCTTTTGACCGATTTTGCCAAATTTATATAACGAAAAGTGTATGTACAAAATTTCACCTAAATATCTCAAAATTTACGACTGTGAGATTGTCAACAACAAAAAAAGCACATTCGGATATATGTTCATACAAAACTAGATCAACTTAGTTTTTAATGCTGATCAGAAATATATATACTTTGTAGAGTTTCTGACTTCTCCTTCTGGGTGTTGCAAATGGAATGACAAACTTAATATAACCCAATGCGGAGGGTATAATTATGATCATATTTGTGGTACACCTTGGAAATATTTAAATACATACACACTTACATTTAACACAGCGGTAATTTAAGAATATTTGTCTAATAAATTTTACAAGTACTACAACTTACACATACATTCATATACTGCACACATACACGATGCTATAACGACAACAGCACATATGCCATAAATCATTACTAATTAATATAAAACGCAACGCATACATATGTACGAAGATCGTTAATAACAATATGACTCAATTAAAAAAAAAATACTTAATCTTTAAATACTTTTCCTTCTTCCTCTTTACAGATTTTTTTATCATCAATTAAACTGTTCCCTCTGCCCTTGTATCCAAATTAAAACTCTGCCAGAGCTTTATAGCTCATCATTTAATTCTATTTAATAAGTTGAAAATTAAAAATTAGAATAATTTTATAAAAGTTTAAAGAAGAGAAAATGGGTGCTTTTGCAAAAAAGCCACGAGTCAATAGAACTCTCATATCGCTGAAAGTGGTGGCATTTTTCGTATTAACGGGTAAGTTTCTACTTTTTTCCAAATCGTATTTTAATAATAATAATAATCCACGCCCAGGTATTACCGCCTTGCATATACTGCATGCTACCAAACCCTTGCTGTTGGGCTTCAATTTCGAGGAGTATCGCAAGATCAGTATTATAGCACCGTTCGTTTCCATTTTGGGTCCATTAATTGTCGGCCCCTTGGCCGATCGTCTGGCCGCCAAGAATGCCAATAATTTTGGTCGCTGTTTACGTATTTTAACGGCCATTTGTTTACTGCTGGCAGCCATTATATACGCCTGCCTGTTTGCGGTGCCGACCGTATCCCGAGAAGAGGCCCAACGACCCATGGTCAGTTTTGGCTGTAATGCAAATGGAGCGATGATATTTCAAGAGCGTTGTGCTGACGAAGTCACCTGCCGAAATAATAAACCTCGTAGCGGTCGAATCGATTTAACTAATTGTACGTATACCTGCCAAGATCCAGCCCGTTATGAGAATATGTATACACCCTGGCTAGAATATATACCAACACCGCCACCCACCATTGAGCACAGCTCTGAATTCGATTATGAAGACGAATCGGGAGCGGCAGGTGTTACGGACAGTTTAAGGGCTCGTCGTGCATTGGGGAATAAAAAAGATACTGAGAATCTGGATGAGTTTAATGGCGGTGAAATGTTAAGCGCTGAGGAGCATAATATTCGAAGCAGATCCATTAAATCAGCGCCTTCAAAAGTTTATGTAGAACCGCCACATTTGTGTATTTTAGAGAAGACCAGTGATGGGGATACAAGGATAACAAATTGTCATGTGTATACCGATGATACGGACAGTATAATTGTGGATACGGTAATGAGAGCAGCAACTACAATCGATAATGATACGCATTCGGCGGGATGGTGCAATTATCCATTGGGTAAGATCAAAAATCTTAATATTAATCCGATCGATTCAGAATCAAAATTTAAATCAATTTATGCAAGTTCGTTTGTCCATATTTTTTAACACAAATAAGTTTACTGCTATAACTAAACTAATTGTGGAACTAAATGGTATAGGGTCTATAATATTTTCACTTTATTTTGTTTTCAGATGGTTTCCAATGTCAGATTCCTTTGCAACAGGCCAATTATATGATCCAACTGAAGAATGGCAGTGACTGTAAACCTATGGTCGAGTGTCAAGTGGTGAATCCTTATGATTACAGGGATAGTATACTGGCGAATAGTGAATGCATGAAAATAGAGGGAGATGTCGATGCAACTCTGGGTGGCTATATGGCTATACGCATTCTAGGTGATATATTTCCGATGGCGGCTTTGACTCTGTTGAATACCGCCATAGTGGTGGCGGTGCGTGAAACCTCGGAGGGACGTGGCGAAATATGCCGCCAATATGCTTGGGGAGCTGTCGGCTATGTGTTGCTCATTTCTCCCTTGCATATATTTTTCTTTGATCGCGACTCTTGGGAGACAGCCGCTCTGGTGGCCTTGATTTTGCTGATAGTTTGCTTTGTTTTGGGCGCTATCGTTTTATTGTTGGCTTCGAATATGCCGTTAAGCCCGCCAGAATGGTGGTGGCACACTAAGACTGGCATTCTTATCTATCCTATGTCGGCCATACGTAAATACGGTCCCGAGATATTTCTATTATGTTTGGTTTGCTTACTGTTTGGCACCTTTTGGAGCGTTATTCATAGCTACCTGTTGTGGACTTATGATGGCACTTATGCCATCCCTTTCGCCGCTTTACTGTTGGTTTTAGTATTGTTCCTGAATTTGGACAAATTCATTGAATACTGTGGTCACTCGAATATTTTCATTGCGGGCTTTGCATTATTTGTGGTTCGTTTCACGGCTCTCGCCTCTAAGGGGGTTACTTGGTTCGTGGTTATAACGGAAATATTAGAGCCGGTGGTCTTGGGCATTGTTTGGATTACCGTTATTTTATATATGCGTCATGTTATGCCCCGTAAATTGACCGCAACGGGTCAAGCTATTGCCGTTTTGATATTTTTCGGCTTAGGTAAGTTTTTTTGTTAAAACGTGAACCATTTTCAAATATATGTACTTGTCTTTTAGGCAAAGGATTTGGTGCTTTAATTGGTTTGGTGCGTGATGAAAAATATCCCGATTTGCAGGCGATTGAATTGCATGAAGTTTTAGCTGTGGTTGCTTTCATCATTGCTCTCATATATTTCATCATTTATAATCTTATACTACAGCCACGCTGTGCTGCCAAACCAGCTCACTTGGATGATATGCTTATTGTTTCACCATCTCAGACCTTTGCTACCAGCACTGGTGGTGGTGGTGTTAGCAGCCCCGGACCCGTTACTGGCCAACCCGGTCAAACTCAACAACAATATTCACCATTACGACGTGTCTATCACAATGAACGTGGAGCCAGATCTCATTATCGATATTAAATCACACAAACACGAAAATATTTACACAGATCACAGAACTTTTTTATAATCTTAGTTTAATTGTGCGCTAATTATATGTAAAAACACTAAATTTGGCTTAAGCCAAAATCTTAAATACCCTCCACATCTCCATATAAAAGGTGGGCGTGGCAGGTACATGTTCACGTCTTTTAATAATGGTTCGTATTACGTATCATCTTAAAAGTCGAGTTTTACGTTACGTATGGTTTTTTTGTAAATTGTAAGCGTTTCTGTTAGCCAATCACGCCCATATTTGGCTCATCGATAGAAAATGTAATTATAAATATATATACCAAATGTCATTTTCTTTACTCAATTTTTGTGGCAGCTATATAGATTTTTGTTTTTTGTGGGCGTGGCTTTTAACCGATTTTGCCCAATGTAAATACTAGATATAATATACTAGAAGTTTCCGTGTAACTATCCAATCAATATGTCAAAATTTATGATCGTACAGACGGACATACATGTCTTGATCGACTCAGTACTTGATGCTGATTAAAAATATATATACTTTGTACAGTTTGTGACGCCTCTTTCTGTGTGTTGCAATGGAATGACAAACTTAATATACCATCCATTTTATGTGAAGGGTTTAAAAAAATAAATAAAAACAGAAAATATAACTTTTTTGCATATTTTCTATGGAAATATTTTTTTTAATTGAACCGTTAAAAATGTTTCCCTTATACAGCTTTTGATTAAACGATGGAAAAAAAAACAGTGCTCCCAAGTAATACTTTGTGCTAGAAACGAATGGCAAGAGAATGTCTTCTATAATAACGGTATATGCAAACTTGTTAAGCAATTATGAAAGAAGTGTAATTTATTTTACAATTTAAGCATTTTAGAATATTAGATTGACCATTTTTTTTTATCATTATTATCATAATTTATTAATAAATAGTTTTTTTAGTGATACAAGTTAAAAACCATTACTACGGCCCTCCATTACTATACAAATTTGTGTTCAAACAAAAAATCTGCCATAAGTTATACGACATTTTTCATTAAACTAATCAAAGAAATGCTTAGAAAATTAATTGTTCATTAAAAACTACTTATTTAGTAATAATCATAATTAAGTGAAATTGAAATTTGTTTTTCTGTATTAAGTGTGAAATAAATTTTTTTATACCAAAATTTTGTTAGAACGATATTGAAAGAATTCTTTATTTATTTATTTTTTTTTTTTTTTTAATATAAAACAATATGTATTTGTACGCCTCTGATATTATTAAATTTAAAAAAATATAAAATAAACAGCTATAAATGTATGTGCATAAATTTAATTACACCACTAATTATTGCAAATTATTAACTAAAATAAAGCGAAGAATATAATTCAATTATCAATAATTGGTTTTTTTTTTTGTTTTTTGAGAGAATTTAGACACAAAAAAATAACGAATAAAACTAAATTCGATTGTCGGATAAACACTGGGGTATGTAAATGATTTTAATACAATTTACTAATAGGTGACAACAAATACACATCTCTTAACTGATGTAATAATTCATTATATACATTGCCATATACATATATGTTGTAGAATACAATCCTTAAACTTCATCTTCATTTAATAACATATTTGGTATACCTTCGGTTATAGGAAATAAACGGCCCGTTTCAGGACATTCCAGGTTGCCCTCCAAAACATCAATTTCGAAAAGTAAATGATGCAATTTTCTCAATAAATCTTCATCTTCAGCAATATTCGCGGGTAACGTTTCTGGTATATCAGTTACATCAACCTAAACAAGTTAAAGGATGAAATAATATCACACATACACATACAATCAATGTGTGCACTGAACGGTTCATATATAAGTTTTGTTTAGATTTTTAATGCTTACGATGTCGGCAGCTAAACGAATTGTGCTCCAGTCCAATTTGGGTAACAAACGTTGTATAAAAGTGGGATTAAAATCAGACTCGATTACATCTTTTTTAGCTATCTGGAATACATTTGCAAATATATTATAAAAGACTTCTTTTTTACTTAGAAATCTGTTAAACATACCGACAATTTTAAGGGATACCCCACTTTAACACCTTTGATGGCTTTCGAGGTTAAGAAGTTATACGTACTTAATTTCATTTTTAATGAAACACAATTTTAATGAAACGAATTGGCGCAATTTGTTATTTTTCAATAGTAATCAATACACGTGTGAAATGTTATTGTTTGATTTTTATAAATTCACTCACAATATATAATTATTATTATTATTTAAAGTCCACTTGCACTTGTATAGTCTTTTTTAATATTACAATTAATTTATAATTTTTTATATAAAATATAATTTGTTGGAACACGCAAAGATTCTTAGTTTTTTTGATAAAAATTATTTAGAGATGGACTTTATAATTTCTTGGGAAACATCTCATACTTATTAGTTTTTTACAATTCAATTGTAGGAAAGGTATTAAATAGTGAAATTATATTGAAAGCATTGAATTAATTTTTATAAATATACGATTTATAACGCAAAAATTAAAATATTTGCTGGGAGAGGTAGCTTCCTTATTAAAAATCTAAAACATTATGGCTAAGCATCATCCCGACTTGATATTCTGTCGTAAACAACCGGGCGTTGCGATAGGCCGGCTATGTGAAAAATGTGATGGCAAATGTGTTATATGTGATTCCTATGTAAGGCCCTGCACCTTGGTACGTATATGTGACGAATGTAATTATGGCTCTTATCAAGGCCGTTGCGTTATTTGTGGCGGTCCCGGCGTATCGGATGCTTATTACTGCAAGGAATGCACCACACAAGAAAAAGATAGAGATGGTTGTCCAAAAATTGTAAACCTAGGCAGCTCCAAAACGGATTTATTCTATGAACGGAAAAAATATGGCTTTAAGCAAAATTACTAGCAAACTTGCTCGATGGATCAATTTTAATTAAACAGCAAATCTTTTTTTATACCTACTTTATATTATGAACTAAACAGAATACAATTTATATGTTTTTATACTTTAAATTAGTGTTAAAAACTAAACTAAATAAAGTGTAACATCTCTGAATTGTACAACATCTCTGCCTTTGTGTTTATTATTATTTTTTACCATCTTAAGAGAAAATAATTTGTAGGATTTTTCTTTCGTTCTTTTCAAGTGTAAAGTTTTATATTTTTATTAAATTTTCTTATTAATTAATTATTCTACACCAAAACATACAGAAATAATAATTTATAGCATAAATCAGTATAATGGAAGATATATTCCATTGGTGCCGTGAAGGCAACTCCATACAAGTTCGCTTATGGCTTGATGAAACAGAAAATGATATGAATCTAGGGTATGCATGAATTTATAATTATGTGTGTTTATGCACATATTCAATCAATTAATGGCAATTTTCCCAGAATATATGGCAAATATATTAGATCACATAAATATGACGTCATTGATTAATATGTGCAAAAAAAAATATGAAGAGAATTATTTTATTTATTTATTATTATGATACATTGTAAATGAATTTACAGCGCTTGGTAGCTAGACCACATTACGCTTTTAATTATAAGACTTTATTATTATTCTTAATACTAAGTGAGTTCAAATTACAGCTGAAAAACTTTGTTTCTCAGCTGGATTTGAACCCGTGTCTGCAGCATGAAGAGTTTACTAAGACAACACCTTAGCCTTAGCTACTGAAGGCATATATTTTTTATAACGAGAGTGATATATGTTCTTTTTAGTGATGATCATGGTTTCAGCCCTTTGCACTGGTGCGCCAAAGAAGGCCACTCTAAATTAGTGGAGACTTTATTGCAAAGAGGAGCTCGTGTAAATGCCACAAATATGGGCGATGATATTCCCTTGCACCTGGCAGCCGCTCATGGTCATCGTGATGTAGTGCAAATGGTAAGATTATATATTTTAGTATAATTTTGTACAAATATGTTTATTTTTGCTTTATTTCCAGCTAATTAAAGAACGTTCCGATGTGAATGCCATAAATGAACATGGTAACACCCCTTTGCATTATGCTTGCTTCTGGGGTTATGATATGATTTGTGAAGATTTGGTAAATGCGGGCGCTTTAGTTACTATAGCCAACAAGGACGATGATACACCCTTGGATAAGGCCAAACCTGGTTTGGCGAAACGGTTACAAGATTTGGCCGAACGTAACGGGCAAGAAATGAAAAAGATCAGTTTTAAGGAACAAAGTTGGTTGGGCTTTAAGACACGTTCACGTGATGCTACCCTTTCGCGTTTTAAAGGCATTAGTATGGGTGATTTGGATTTGCATACAAAAATTGCTGTTACGCAATCGGGTGAAACTTGGCGTGGCAGATGGCAAAAGAATGATGTTATTGCCAAAATATTGGCCGTCCGTCAATGTTCACCAAGGGTGTCGAGAGATTTCAATGAAGAATTCCCGAAATTAAGAATATTCTCACATCCAAATATATTGCCCATTATTGGAGCTTGCAATTCACCGCCACATTTAATTACCATTAGTCAGGTACTGTAATGGGGTGGAAAATATTTATATAGATGTAATCGATTTTCATTTTTAGTATATGGTTAGAGGTTCATTGTTTAATTTACTGCACGCCCCCTCTGGAGTAGTGGTGGATACTTCACAATCGGTTCGCTTCGCTTTGGATATAGCTCGCGGCATGGCTTATTTGCATTCATTGGAACGTATTATACCCACCTATCATTTGAACAGTCATCATGTAATGATTGATGAAGATTTGGTGGCTCGCATTAATATGGGTGATGCGAAATTTTCATTTCAAGAGAAGGGACGCATCTATCAGCCAGCTTGGATGTCACCGGAAGCTTTGCAACGCAAACCAGCCGATCGCAATTGGGAGGCATGCGATATGTGGAGTTTTGCTGTTTTATTGTGGGAACTGACCACCCGAGAAATACCCTTTGCTGAATGGTCACCCATGGAGTGTGGCATGAAAATTGCTTTAGAAGGTCTGCGTGTAAAGATACCTCCGGGCACTTCTCCACACATAACAAAATTAATCAATATTTGCATGAATGAAGATCCGGGCAAAAGGCCAAAGTTCGATATGGTTATACCGATACTCGAAAAAATGAAACGTTGAGAGTATTATTTTTTTTTAATTCGAAACAACGAATTTACAGAAATGTTCACACTTATATAGTGCCTTAATCGAAACTGAATTAATTTTTTTTGTGTAAAATTGTGTCTTTTTCTTTGTTATTTATTAACCACCAATTATATACTAATATTTATATATATAATATAAGTCAAAAAAAAGAATTGAAAATAGAAATTAATAATAATTTTTTTAATCAATTAATTTTATTATGTCATACTCTTATAACGTGGAAAATGTTTTTTCTATTAAATTTTTATTAAATTTAAAACTTTTTTTCGTTGAATTGTTCGTTGTGGAAGAGCCAGAAAAAAACCAGGAAAAAAGCTGTAAAAGCTTTGTACTCAATTTTTCGAATCAAATTGAGCACAATGGCCCTGACCTAGTTTCATAGAAAATATATTGTAGCAGACGATGATTTTACTGCTCATTGCTTGTAAATTAACTAACGATTCAAAACAGAGATAAGTAGCTATAAAATAGAAATAATATGAGACAAGCGACCCACTCTATAAGCGCAGCAACAGTTATGAATTATGATAGCAACCCTTAATAACAGTACTTTTTGTTTTCTCATCAAGATTTTTTATTAGAGAGCATTACTTTACAGATTGGGTGAGTGTTATATATAACAACGAATCTTTATTACAGAGTTTTATCATCAATTTAGAGTTCGGTGATTATATAGAAGGAGAGAGACCCATTTTACTGCTTATTTAAATATAATGACAAAGAAACGGCTTTTTTAGCAGTTGAGTTAATTTGATTTCATAAGGATATAAGTCGAGATCTTTATAGAAATTTTACCACAATACGTTTTGAGGAATTCCCAATTCCGCTTGTGAACTGCGTGAAATCGACTGATTTGTTTCATTTTAAACTGAAATACTTGACGCTGCAATATTTTCATTACTTCAACCAGTTCTTTGTCTCCCCGACACAGAAACATTTAATATTGAATATTTTGACTTGAATTTATTCACTTCAGTCTAACTGGTCTTCATGTTGGGATCACCGACTCAAAATTTCTTTAGTACTTTTTAAAAATTTCCAAACGTTGCTTGTTTATAAACTGCACTACAATAAAAATGTTAACTTTGACTGAGAGTTTGGCGTTAACAGATTATGAAAAACCTGTAGCGGTGTGTTTGTATTAAAATAAAAAAGTGTTATGTAGATATTGAAAAATCCGTTTTAACTAAATAAAAATTAACGTTTAAAAATATTATATCTTAATAATATATATAAAGAGTGTAACTTTTCTTATTTTATTATACTCTCTTTGCTCATATTTCTTCCTCTTTATCTCTGGTTTAACTAAAGTTATTGTTATAGAAGAAAAAGCTCTGCCCGTTTGCCATTATTACCATACCGCAGTAGGGACATGTTAGCTTTTGTTTTCCTCTTTCTCTTTCTCTCTCTCTCTCGAATTTCATATTTTATTAACCCACCTCTAAGGCAATCCTTAGGGGGATGCTCTACTTGGAATGCCGTTGATTTATTATATTTGGTTATGGAGAAATATAGAGAAAAAGTCGTTTGTGAAGCAGGAAGTAAAATAAAGAAAATATTGCCAGTAGTTAGCAAGTGATAGAAATTCCTTGATAAATAATATAAATACTGTTATTTTCCTCTAAAATACATTCTGTGGTTAATTGTATTGAAATTAAATATTTTAAAATAAATGATTTAATGATTTAGAGATAAGTTAAAATTAAATTTAAAAAAAATATATAAAAACAAAATTAAAAAAAAATTCAAACAATAAGTTTGTTGGTTGTAAGTAAAGTGATTGAAATAAAAACAAAAGTTGGAAATATCAATAATTTATATGAATAATTATGCTAGGTAGAGTGAAAAGTGTGTGTTAGATTAAGTTAGTAGGAGTGCCACCTATGTAGTGCATGTCATCGCCTGTTTTTTCCGTTTTTCTTTTTTTATTTTCTTATATACAATTGTTGTTGCTGTTGTCATAATTGAGACCCGGCAACACAACAAAAGTTGCAACAAAACAATGCAGGTGTGTATGTGTGTGTGTGCGCGTGTGTGTCATATATTTGTATATAGTATGCTGCATCACCAGACCGTTTATTAAATCGGAATAGTAGGCCAACGCTTTTAAAGCCGCCACTTATCAGCTGCAAAATATGTTGCTACTTTAAATTCTTCTTCTTCTTCCTTAACACAATATATTCGAGCAGTAGCGACAAGTACATGAAAAATTGAGAAAAATTAAAGAAGCTCTGCTTGTACTTTATATTGCGAGATAGCGTTAGAGAGAGAGAGAGAGAGAAAGCTTTTCCATTTTTTTTTTAATTTGAACTGATAACGGTGAGAGATTGAAAACGGGAACAAATATTATAAATGGAGAGAAAAACATGGTCATGATAAAACGGTGTATGCGTGATACACAAAACAAACATTCACATACAAAAAACACACACTCACACACCCCTACACTATACGACGTGAATATTTAGCTAAGTACAATATAAAAAAAGTGAAAGCCGGCCGAATAAGCCATTAAAGCACTAAAAAAATTTCATCACAAGAGAGTGTGTGTGTAAAAGAGAGAGAGAGAGAGAGAGAGAGAGAGAGAGAGAGGAAATTATTAATAATTAGAACATTTTTATAATTTCTCATCTTTAACAACAAAAAGGGAATTTCTTTAAGCAAATACAATATTGAAAAGAAAAAAAGTAACAACAACAACAAACTCAAGTGTTAGTACAGTGAATTAATCCTTTCACAAATTCGTGAGAATTCGTGTGAATTCGTGTCATTTAATAAAAACCAAAAACAAAACAAACAAAACTTTTAAATGTATTTAAAGTGTTGCCCAAAAATTGGGCCAGCCCCAATGTGGGCGGGCTACTCATACTCATGGAGCCTTCCAACCACATTCCAGCATCATTTTTTATTAGAAAAACAACAAAAACAAAAACAACAAATAAAATGTAAACTTATAATATAATAATATATTATATATATATACCCTACACATAAGTCACCAATGTATACTAAGTTCGTCATTCCATATGTAACACTCAGAAGGAGATGTCAAAGACTTTATATGAGTGTCTTCAACTACCGTATGCATCCTGTATATACTTGATTAACATCAAAAACTGAGACAATCTACACATGTCTGTCCATGTGTCCATGTGTCCTTCTGTTCTTCACTCTCAGGGTCAAAAATTTTAATATATTAAGCTTTGTAAAGACACTTCTAGTTTCTGCATGCGTATCGCTATTTAAATTGGGCAAAATCGATTAAGAGCCACGCCTCTCAATCGACAAAAACATATTAATCTGCCACAAAAGTTAACCTATTAGGTTGTAGTTTGGCATACTTATTTATAATTATCCCATCGATCATTAAGTCGAAAATGGGCGTGCTCAAACATGCCTACAAATTACAAAAAATCTTATTTAGCGTAAAACTCGACTGTTGGTATGCAAATGTGTAGGGTATTTAAGATGTCGCCTAAGAGTTTAGTTTTTCACTTGGTTTTTAAAATATATAAAATTTTCCTTTTCTTTTTACTCCTCTTCTTCTTCTTCTTGCAGATTAAAACCCCAGGCACCATTTAATGTAATTAATTATTGTTATAAACAAACGCGTTTAAAAACTGTATCATTGACAACATCGTTATTGTCATCAACAAGTGGAGCAGCAATAACAACAACAACAATTGCCACGGTAGGAGCATCAACGTCTAGTGCCGCTTTAACAAACGGTATTTCATCGTCATTGTCATCTTCAACATCATCATCATCGTCATCATCATCATCATCATTGTTATCATTGCAATCTGTGTCCGCCTTATCATCCACATCGTCACCGATCAATTCATCAACAACATCATCACCCTCACTGACACCGCCAACACCCATTAGCAGTCCTCGGTTATTCGTTAACGAATTGGTGCAAAGTCCGGATGGGCAAACTTCAGTAAGCTCAACAGCATCGTTCAATGATTATAATACAACAACAATACCAACAGGTGAGGCTTAAAATAACGATTTAATTAATAAAGTTGAAGATCGATCAAATATAATTTTAATGGACTTTCCACGAGCGTCTTCATCAATTTCAAACTTGCCACGCCCATTTCTGACACACATATGCCCAAGATAAACCAAGTAATTGATCATGCCCATTTATAAATGAAATATAGATTTAGTGTCGATTGTGGGCGTATATGTTATTCAACCACACCCATTTTGGCCATATCGATATATGAGATTCTTTTGAACATGTTTTCATCCTTATATCTCAATTTATGTGGCAATTTTTTTTAACTGTGGGCGTGGCTGTGGACCAATTTTGCCTAATTTGAGCTAATTTCAGCTTAATGTCTCACTATTTGCAACTACGAGAGAGGTAACGGCGTTTGTTTATAACAATAATTAACAACAACAGACACACGGACGGACATTTCCAGGTCGACACACTTTTTGATGCTGATCATGTATATATATACTTTGTAGGGTGTCTAAAGAGTTTCCTTCTCTATGTAACAAATGCAATGAAAAACTTAGTATACCTTCCATTTTATGCGTAGGGTATAAAAAACATATTCACACAACATTAAACAACAAACTGTTGACATAACAAATAAACTACTGTGTGTGTGTGTGTGTGTGTGTGTGCTTACTTGCTGATTGCTTCCTGAAAACTAGAAATTATTCCCCGAGATCTTATTGATCGCCAACCATCTTGCTCAATACATTTTTTTTTAAGATTGCACAATATCTAACGCTATCAGCAGCAGAACCACCACTACTATTACAACCACAGCCCAGCCCTTTTATAAAAGAAACAGAAAAACACTCTTCTACACAACGTTACTGCAAATGCCCTCAACTTAGTTTGAAGTGCATTCTCTTCCTGGTTCATGTCAAAACAAATGAAAATAAAACTAACAACACAAACAAAAGAAAAACAAAAACACATTTACTCTCATTGCAAATGCTACACAGGCAACATTATATATATGTGTGCGTGCGTGTTTGCATAAATGTACAACTAACACACACGCCTAAAACTTAATGTGTACAAAATAAATTTTGTATATAAACAACAATAACAAAAAGACTAGTAATGCAAAAGAAAATTCATTTGTGGTCAAATACAAAACGCACACACGCGCGGCGTAAAGTGGGCGACAAAGTGAGTTGTATGCTCTCACTTTACTTTTCGCTTTCCGCATTAATTTCATTTACTTCTTGTTTTATGCTATTCATGCATGGATTGTGTGTGTGTGTGTGTGTGTGTGTGTGTAAGCAACAAGATTTTCCTGGTTGGTTTTTTTATACCGTTTTTCTAGTTTTCAGTTTTTCCTTTAAATGTGATTTCTTTTCATCATGAACACATACACACACACTCATACACACACACACACACATTTACATACACTTTCTTGATCATTGACTTTTTACAGTTTGTTCGTTTTACTTTTCTGTGGAATAAGAAACCGGTTGTTTTTATTTAAAAAAACAACAACAACAACAACAACGATACAAAGCAACGGATTGTAAATATGAGAGAGAAAGAAAGAGCGGTAAGGATGCCATTGCCGCTAGAGCACTCTCACTCGTTGCAATATAACAATAACAACAATAACAATAATAATGATATTAATAACAACAACAACAACAACAAAGTAGAAAAAAGAAAAGCTTTTGTACATGTACTGTTACTTGTAGAGAGATAACACAATAACAACAATAATAAAAATTCAAACACACATGAAGTCCGGGTTTGTATTGCTTACAGGGCGGGGGGGCGGTAGGGTGGGGACTTCTTATTAACGGTCATTCACCTTCCGCCATATACATACATACATAAACAACTTTTAGATTCTCTACTCTCGATTATATGATAAGAAAACAAGGCCTTTACTATTGATCTCTGTGTGTAGGTATGTACGCACTTTGTACACACACACATACATACACACGCACACATATATAATTGTACGTTTACATAGTTGACATTATTATCTTGTGAAATGTCAAAGTACTTTAAAAGAAACTCTTCCTGTTTTCTTCTCATTACACCCTACACTCGCATTACATACACTTTAGTACTACTTGGTGTTTGCATTGGTTTAGCAACTTATTCCGTAATTTACAATCGCAAGCTTTAGAAATTTACACAGATGGAACATGGACGGACAGAAGGGCTAAATCGACTTAAAATGCGATACTGAATAATAATAAATACACTTTTGGGGGTGTGGCTTACTTACTAAAGTTTAAACAAAAACAACATACCTAAGGTGATGGTGGACATAAAAGTAGGAAAATATGTGGAAATCAGGCAAAAGTTCCATCTTAACTGAAATCTCCATATCAGATGTTATATGGTAGGGTATATAGAGGTCGTCTAATAATGAAAAAAATATTTTTTTCTAAATTATTTATATTTGTTGTTGTACTTGTAAATGCATGCTCGTTATACCACTACAAAAGTATATTATTATCTAATATCAAACGCTCTATTGTTGCTCTTACAACTGCTACGCTGCCATTTATACAATGTTGTACTTGGTGGAGTTTTTGTTTGTGTTTGACTGAATTTATGCATTCGCGTTCAGTGTCATCCACCGATAGTAACGGTTCCCGTTTACAGCACTTCTTGTGGGAATGTAAGCATATGAACACACGTACACACGTACACACTCCAAGATCTTCATGTGTTTCCATCTATGTGTGAGAAGAAATATCGCTAGATCGTCAGCAGACATAGTGGAAGAATTTCGAATTTGTGGTGCATTCCATTGAGAATTATAGTGAAATTGAGAAACGTTGTTAAGACGGTGACCTGGGGTTAGTATCGAAATAGCTTTAGGGGTTGACTTTTTTAAATTAATTTAAAAAAAAAATTATTTAAAAAAATGCTTTAAAAGAAATTTAATGTAAAAATATATTTAAAAAAAATTTTAAAAAATTTTATATTAAAAAGTATGTAAAAAATTATATTAAAAAGATTTATAAGAAAAAAAATAATATTTTACTTGTTAAACTTAATTAACATAACCCTGTATATACAAAGTTTACATGTCATATAATTTTAACTTATATGGATGCACCCATATTTTAGGCATTAGTACTTACACATAGGTTTATAATAGCATGCCGTTGATCTTGTTACTTGAAGATAGTGTCTGTGTCTTGTGTGTTAATCTATTTTTATACCCTTCACATGGGATGGGAGGTATACTAAGTTTATCATTCCATTTGCAAGGCGTCAGAAATCCTACAAATTTCAGCTTTGTAGCGTTATTTTTATATCTGTTGTAAGATTTGTGGGAGTGGCATTTGCCCACATTTTATTAAGAACGTATGGGTAAAAAACTAGAAAAATAACTTTCAACTCAATAAATTCCCATTTTGTGGCTCCCTTTTATAAGAAGGATATAAAAAGTTCGCAAAAATAAGGAAGAATAGTTTTTCCACATGATGAACTTTTATTTAATAGACATTCAAAGAAAATGTTTTAATATAACGCCCGCCTTATGCAGTTAATTGGTGTTCTATTCAATTGACTTATATAAGAATAAATTGGATTACTTTCATAACGAAAGCTAAAGTCATGCAAATTTGGTTGGTAGAGAGTGTCCAAGATTCTAATCCAGCAAAGTAACAGTTCTTTTTTATTCTCTTGTTCTTATTTATTACATTTTGCTAAATAAATGTTCAATGTTTTTATTTTTATTGTACCTTTCTTCAAATGACTCTAAAAGTCTATTTGTTAGAGTGCCTGAAAGAAATTGAAAATTGTCCAAACACACACAAGGTGTACAATGAGGAAATCAAAAACTTCAAAGTTTTCTTGTACATACACACACACACACACACACACACAGCCATACACACATTGCATGGTGATTGCTATTGCTGTCGCTAGGATGAAAAAATTCTCTAAACAAGAAATGCCCACACACAGCTAAATACACATACACACCGTATCATATATGTGTAATCATATCCATACATGCATGCATACGTGCTGTGGTATGTATTATTATGTAATTAGATTTGTTATGTGTTTGTGTGTAGGCAGGTAAATAAATGTATTGACTACAGAGCTAGAGTATAGAAGAGAAATTTCCCAAGTGCATTGACTTGGTTTTTGTTTTCTTTTCATTCTACACACATGTCCACACACATTATTTTCATTTTCGATGCAAACGTTGTTGGGCGTGTGCTTGTGTGTGTGTGTGTGTGTGTGTGTGTGTATTCTAAGTGTGTGTTCATAAGTATTAGTAACTTTCTTACCATTTCGCTGCTATTTTGAATTCTTTTCTCCATAAATTTGAATTTTTACTTTCTTGCTTAGAAGATTGAAGAGACAACAACAACTAAAGCAAGACAAAAACTTTAAAAAAAACCAACAACAACAATAAGATAGAGTAGAATTCAATAAGGTGGGTGGAGGAGGAGGAGGAGAAGAATGGGGTGGAAGGAGAAGCAAAAGGATTAGAGAAGAAGAAAATCAAACACCGCAACTACAAAGTGGTGTTGTTTGAGGGGAAGGAGGATGAGGAATGTGGAAGAGGAAGAAGGAGAAGGACAAACACAACAACAACAACAACTAACACAAAAACAAGATGGAGAAGGAGGATAGATGGGAAGAGAAGAAAAGAAGTGGGAGAGAAAAAGAAGAATAAAACCAAAAACAACAACAAGAAGTACAACAAAAACAAGCAGAAAGAAGGATGAGGATGAGGATGAGGAAAAAAGAAAAGGATACAAAAGAAGAAGAGTAATACAAAATATAGCAGCAGCAACTACAGAGGAGGATGGGAAGAAGAAGAGAATAAGAAGAAGAATGAACAGCAAAATAATTAACAACAACAATAATAATAATTGCATACACAAATAACAAGGCTAACTACAACCCATTGCAACAGCAACAACAACAACAATAGAAAAAAGGAACAGCAGTTACAACAACAATCACAACAAGAGAAAACGACACCAGAGAGTCGCAACAGATCTATGGGAGCGGCACAAGAAATGACATTCAACAACAACAACAAAAACATTAATTTTAGCTGCAATAGAGAGAATACACTTACACTAGAATGAGGAAGAAAATGCTTGCTTTTTTATTATAATAATAATAATAGTAAAGAAGTATAAAAAGAAGACGAAGAAGAAGAATATCAGCGAAGAAATAATCTAGCGCGATAGAATTTCGTTTCCGAGTATAAGGTTGAGTACAATTTTTCTTCTTCTCTCTGTAAGCATAATATCAATGTGTTAGTGTATGTGTGAGTGAGTGTGTGGAATGCCCATGACCACCACTAGAGGATAGTCTGCACAGTCTGTTGTATTGTAATGATATTGACTGACGTTGCCAACATAGCAACCATCAAAGCATGGTAAGGGCGACGGGCAAGACCAGGAGGCCTCTACAAACACACATGTACACGCTATCTATTCCAACCAACCAACCAACCATCCCGTCTAGGCCTCACTTGGCTTTTGCTTTCACAGTAAAGTTTCTTACTCTTCTATGTACACTATTACACCATTTGCGAGTTCTAACTTCGAGCTCTTCTATGTAGTGTTGTTTACACTATCACTGTATAGGTGTATGCATGTATATATGGTATACGGCATTTGATAAATGTGTATATGTGTGCGTGTTGTTGTGGCGCTGGGAGTTCTGTGTATGCTATGTATTGAGTTCTTAATACGCTGCAAAAGGTTCTTTAGTGCGATCGGGATTTTGTGTTGTATACTCATTTGAAGCGCTTTAACGTTTTGCCTTTTTTTTCTCCCTTTCAACAACACTAGTGCGCGCGTGTTGACATTTTTGTGATCGCCAAAACCTATAAAGCGTCGATAAATCAGAATTTTGTAAAATTTCCAAATTGAAAAAAAAAACATTTAAAAAAAGTGATCCCATAACAACGAGAACCATTTACAATGTGAAGTCTATGTGGAAAAATGGCTTAAAACGCCTTGAGTCCTAACTGCTGAACTGAGCTCCCGAAGGAACTCCCCTTTTGTTGGCTACTGACTGCGTTGTACACATATTTTATAACGTGTTCATTAACAAGATGGTTTAACATTAAATTCAACAACAATAACAACCACAACAACAACAGCTAAAATAAATAGGCTCAAACACGGAAGTGAATTACATTTATAAAAATACGCTTTTCTTTTCTTTTAATTTTTTTCTTTTTTGAAGAGGAGTCCTCCTCTAAAATAGTTTTGACTAATCTTTAAATAAGAAAAATTTTAGTGCGGATGTGTTTTTTAGTGTTAAAGATGTCGAATCTAAAAAATTTTTGTATTAAAATATTTTAAATTACATGGTTTAACAGCTTTTGCATTTGAATATTGAAACAAAATAATTTAATTTAGAAAATCTTTGTTTTTACTTTAAAATATCTTATACAGTCTGCCTGTCCGTGCGTCCTTACATAACATCAAAAATAAAAAACTATTTTTTGATATAAAGGCATCTATGTTTAGCTAGATCTTACTATATGTCTATACGTCCGTTTAATTGTTCACCTATCACTTTATTCTGTGGGTGTCATTTGGACATCAAATTCAAGAGTGACGGCTTGCTAAAACTGCCCACGATATTGAAATATTTTTTCAGGGACTTTTCTAATACAAGAAAACGGCCTATACTCGTTGAAAAAAAGGTGCCATGAGAGGAATACAGTGACATAAATTTTGACATACTGAATCCAAAATTACTTTTTCCAAAAGATGACAAATTATCTTCCAATCTATGTGACAAAGATAATACATTGAAAATCATGACGAATGGAAAACCTTAAGCTAGCTGGCATTATATTATACCAAAACAAATACAGCGGCCACTAAAGTTCAATGAGTCAAGACTTTTAGCGGAACCTTCTCCCTTCTTCTTTGAATGCAATGCTGAAACTCTGAATTTTGAATTATTTATATTTTTATTTATTTTTTTTTATAGATAATGTGTTTATTTATTTTAAAAAATTGCTGTTTTTACTTTGCATGATATTTTCCAAAAGACTTTAGAGCTTAAAGAAACTCGAATGCCGACAAAAATCGACAAAAACTCGATGAAGTTTTTATAATAAATAATAAACTGCAACAAAAAGTGAAATTGTTAACTCGCTAAAGGTTAATCCAACGATAAGTGGAGATGAAATATTTAGGAAAAGTGTTTTTCATGATTTTTTAAATCTTTTATTTCTATCTAATGGTAATATAATTGTCGATAAAAAAAATTTTTATCTAATATTGAAAACTCTATTTGACGCACTTTCAAAGTTTAAGATATCTCGACTGCTATTTTGGCTCTTTTGGCCACCTTGGAATGTTTTGCAAACTATAAACTTTTTCTACCGCGCTTCCCGCAGAAATATCTTTAAAAACATTTATATAAAGAGAGTCTTAGAGGGAACTAAGTGAATTTTTATTTTATGACTCTGTAGCATTCGCCTCAAGTTTTGAACACTTCGAAAAGAACTGAATAAATTGTGCTTAAGTTATTATTATCTAGTGTCAAAAGGACTTTTTGTAATTTCTAATAAATAGAATGAATTGTTCATACCAATAATTACCATGGAATAGAAAAAAAAAACCATTTCTTTTTATACTTTGCTTACAATAAAGAAATGAACCTGTTTTTTCATTCCTTTCCTTTTGGAAAAGTTTACGCGTTTTAGAATTTTTCTATTTTAGCATAATACGATAAACTGTTTAAATAACTATAAATTACCATCAAAAATTATCACTTAAACTATTAAATAATAAAAATAATTAACAAAAAACATTAAAGACTTTTTTAAAAAATATTACCAAACATGATACGTAGGATACGTTTTTAATAATAATCGTGCATTTTACAACGCCAACAATAACAACAATTTAATGATCTGTTAATAAATTTTAATGAAATTCGGGCCTTAGACAAAATGATCAAGCCGAATACGATGGCTCACTGGTCATTGGACAAAACATGGATATATTCAAATTGGATTTAGAAGCCGAGCAAATTGATACGAATCTAGTGGAGAATATTAAAAACAATAGCAATCAAACGGATAATTGTATTAACCGGAATAGGGGTGAGCCCTCTGCCAGCTCCAGTCTTAATAATAAGCAAGACTTTCAGAAAAACTCAAAGAATGATAAAGTCTTACCAGAAATAAGTTTCGATGCAAATTCTGATTTTAATTTGAATTTCTTTGATACACCCGAAGATTCATCAACTCAAGGAGGTTATAGTGAGTCGGGTTCATTGGATACAGAAGCTGAACAATATTTAGAATCATTACCCAGCACACCAACTACCAAGCAGCAATCGATTGCAACGACAGCGGTAACAAATGCTACCACCTCAACCACTACTACAATCCAAGCAGCATTGAAAAATACTAAACAAGAAGATTCAATTGATTTATTAACCACCAATTGTCATCAAAATTTCTATTCACACACAAACGTAAGATTAACTGAGAGTTTAAATTCTAATGCTCAAGTTTTACCGCCTACAACACCATTTAGTTCGTTCGGTAATGGTGGCAATGTCTTGTATGGTGGCACAAGTGGCCATAATTTTATAGAAAAACCTACTACAGCACCAACTTTTTCAACAAATTCCTCAAATACAAACAACAACAATAGTATTAGCATATGTGCTCATAGTACGACAGGCAGTGGCAGCCTTCATAAAATTAATCCTAACGGTAATAAAACAAACGGCAACATCTACGAAAGCAATACAATTCTTAAGTCAGCAGCTATCAGTTCTAGTTCCTCGTCCAGTGGTATAATCGCAAGTACTCTTAAAGCATCAACTGCAGCAGCTGCCGCCTCATCATCCAATTCATCAACGGCTCAGTTTATCGGTGGCCTCAGCAATCATACACAGTCCACTACCGTTTCATCATCATCAATCAATTCTTTGGCAAATGTTAAATTGTCATCAGGTAATATTTGGAAGGCCTTTATCTAAAACCTAAACGACTGGGAAGGAGAAGACTTTATTTTTTATATATAATCCATATCAGTTTTAGTTAATTAAGACTAATTTTGAGACAAATTCTTGGAAATATTTTTCTTCTAAGTAGATTCGGATTAAAATCAAATTAAAGTTTCGGTCAATTAAGTGTAATTTTGGGTTAAATTCTTAATAGTTGTAGTTCGGAATAAATTCGAAGTAAAGTTGTAGTTAATTAAGAGTAATTTTGAGATAAATTCTTCGAAATTGTTTTCAAGAGGCATCTGTATCAACTGTGACGTAAATTCGAATTATATTCGAAGTAAAGTAAAAGGTAAATTAGTAATCATGTCGATTAGTTTCCGCGTTGTTTCAAATTAAGTGAAGGTTAAACCCATCGGTCATTATCTAACCAGTCTAGTTATGGTATGATTTTTTTCGGAATAAACCCGAAACCTATTTAGAATGATTTCGATTACTTTCTCAGTGACTTCGAAGTAGATTAAGGTTCAAAACTCCGGGTCTTTAAAGCATTAATCATTCTCTCAAAAAGTCGTAACGTATTCAAAATGAGTTTGATTAATTTTCAACGTAAATTGGAATAGGCTTTGATTAAGATTTTAAATACCAGTCATCAAGACATGATCGATACTTTCGATTTTCACAGAATTTAAGCGCTTTCCTGAAAAAAGAATCACTTCAACACGGGGAAGACGAAGTGAGAATTCGAATTGTTGGCGAATTGTTTTCGAAATCGAAGCGAAAGCTAGTGAAAAGTAAAGATTTTCCACTTCCTTGTTGTTATGGTTATCCGTAACTTTGTTAAGTTTCAACAATGGTCACAACAATGTTGTCCACAGTGTTTATTTACTATACACAGTAATCTCTCCACGCACAGACACACACACACACACATACTAAATACTATAGCGTTTGGAAAATGTAGTCATTTATGTTTATTTGTTTGTTTGTTTGTTTGTTCATATTGAACTGAGTGAGTAACTGAGTGGGTGGTTGGTTGGTTGGATGGTTGATTGGTTTGTTGATTACAATTGTATTCCTCCTTCCTGGGCCGAACTTGAGTTTATTCAACTTTACAAATGTGCTTTTTTTCTTCTTCGGATAACTGAACGTGATACACACATAAAACACACACATATATAAACACATGTATTATTATGTTAGTTTTGTGTGAGCATTGGTGTTAGAGCATATACAAACAAACAATTCGTTATGTAATAAAAACAAGTGAAAATGTTATAGTGAATCAAGTCGATTCAATATAATACCCTACATTACTGAGTAAATTTCCTTATAAGCTTTTTCGTGACTAATCATTGTATGAAAAAGGATTCTAGAAATGATGCAATTGGGCCCAAATTTATTACGGCCAATTATTATATTAATTAATTATTCTTTACCAAATTTTGTCAAAAAATATTAAGAATTACGATTTTTTTTCATATAAAGACATATTTAAAATAAAAATATGGGGAAAGGTTCTAAAAATGGTCCAATTTGAACCATTTTCAATTATGTTCTTTTTTGCAGTAAAACAAGTCCTTATACCAAATTTTATTTAAATATCTTTAAAAATGTTACCAGTAGCTTAAGCATAAATGTACATGGACAGGCAGACGGACAGATGGACGTGATTTTGATTCTAACTCGATGGGTATAATTGAAGATGGAGTTACAAACATCTGCATAAACTTAATATACCCTTTGCCCCAAGTTGTGTTGAGTCATACAGTGGAAAAATAAATGAGAGTATCATTATTCTCAATTTATGGTACTCTCCTCTATTTCACATGTTTTAGCATTAGCCGAATAATAAACAAACTAACAGCCTAACAAACCATACTATATATAGGTTGTGTTGTTGTTGTTATTATTATTATTATACCTTCCAAATAAGGCACTATGGCGGGTATACTAAGTTTGTTATAACATTTGTAACATATGTTATAGAAGAAAGCGTCAAACTTCCTACACAGTCTTTACGATTTTAATCAGTTCTTCTACTGAACTCCGCTGCTGAACTCTTACGGTTGGTAAGTTTTTGAGATATTTAGCTAAACAAATTTTCCCGCCACTCTTGGAGTAGATTTCTTTAAGAAATAAACCAACAAAAAGCGCCCAAAAGCCTTGGGTAGGGTAGGGTAGGGTAAATAGTAATGTTAAACTGCAGCATTTCCCATTTATTTGCTAAGTTTTTCCACACGAACACTGTACACACAACACAAGTACAATGTTACTCCACTCATGCATATGTTGGCGTCTCTGACATAAACCGCAAATACTCGTATAAGGAAATGAAAATTATGAGACTGTTAAGCAAAAAAAAAAGAACGCAAAAAAACAATAACAACAAAAACCAATACTTAGATAAACGTGTCAATGAAGCAATGAAGGAAAAGTTGTTGTTATGGCATAAAATAAACGTACGTACATAAATGTATAATGGAAGCAAACACGAGCGTGAGCATGAGCATGTGCTGTGAAACTGTGCGTTGGAAAGATATTGTAAAATGAAGGAAGGAAAGAAAAACTTCACTTCACCTAACCTAACCTAACCTAACCTAACAAAGGAAGAAAACAAAGCATGTACGCAAGCGCGCGCACCTACTCAACCGCTGCACACAAATTAACCCTGCTTATGCTCCACAGTTAATCGTCATGTTATGTAAACGTTGTTTGTTGGTAAATGTATAAAAAATAAAATAAAGCAAACAAAGGAATAGAAATTGTGCAAAAAAAAACTCCAACAATAGGAAAAACAATTATGACACTCGTACACATTAAAATATAATAACAATCGTTGAGAAAATTATTATATTTTAATCAACACACATGAGAACCGTTTATTCGGAAAGGAGACGCATCTTTATGCTCTATGCTTGCAGTTACCTAAGTAATCATCCCATGAGCCACCGAATGTTTAAAAAGATAAGCTAGGGCAAAATTCCTTCAAGATCCACGCCCACAATTGAGAGAAATCTATTTATGTGACACAAAAATTGAACAATTACCTTGTAATTTGGTATACATATCTTATCCAACGATGTTCCGCAAAAATGGGCGTGATCAGATAACAGACACGCCCACAATCGATAAAAATCTAATAAAATATCAGATACAGAAATCGACCTTTGAATTTAAAATTTGTTATACATATTTATAATTAGTCGGATAAGAGACACGCCTACAATTTAAAAAAAAACTAAAAACTAAACTGTATGTACTTACTCAACTTGGAAGCTGATACGTAATACAAACACTTTTAGAGGGCGTAATCGTGTACCTGCCACGCCCATTGTTTATAGAAAGATGTTGAGGGTATTTAAGATTTGGTCAAAGCCAAATTTACTTTTTCTTCTTGTTTCTTTTTCTTTTTTAATGTTGCAAAAAGGATGACAAATTTAAAATGCCTTGTGTACTACATAATAAAGTGAAGGGTATAATGAATAATAATAATGTTGATATCATTTTCAATGACTGCACCCACGCGTAAGCCATAGCACGCACACACACATATTCTACTTCATATATAAGCTGCTACTATAGCACACCTATGAAAACGGCGGCAAAAAACTTTTGTTGTTGTAGGTGTTGTTTGTTTGTTGCATTTTCATATTCAATCGACAGGATTCCAAGCTTGCAGCTAACTAACAATTTTAGCAATTCAAATTTTTTCAAACGTTGACAAAGCACCGCAGTACAGATACATACATATGTACATATGCACACTTACCCATAAAATTAAGTGCAATGCTCTGGTGTAGTTGTTGTTGTTGTAAATGTTATAACTGTCTATTGCATTTCCTTCCTAGGCTCTGTGTTTATTATCTATGACAGGTATTGCCGGCAGCATAATTTTCATATATTGAATAAACAAACAGTTCATGCTTATAAGTGCTTACAATATTCATACCTTAAAACGATTTGAATTAATTTATTGAAATCGATATTATTTTAATTATTTAATTAAAATCAGAACGGGCTATATGTAAGTAATGAAATATTTCCTTTTGAAATTATTGCAGAACATCAACAATCCCATCATCAAACGCATCAAATAACCAGCGGACAGCAATCGTGTCAGCCAGCCCAACTTCAATCTCAGCAACAACAACAGCAGCAGCAACAACAACAACAATTTGCTATAGCAGATTCCAATTCCAGCAGTGCTGTAGCCAAATCATTTGTACCTTGTAAAGTGTGTGGCGATAAAGCGTCAGGTTATCATTACGGTGTCACCTCCTGTGAGGGTTGTAAGGTAACTACAATATAAAAAAACTCTTACATACTTCCCCAAGAGTTATTATGAAAAATAGATGTGTCCTATATTGTTATGTGTGGTTTTATGTTTTTAGATACCCTACACCCCTTAATACCTAAAGATATTTCACAAAGTGACTTATATGGCAATGCTTCTGCATATGTTGCATAATTTGTGCAACTAAGTGGTGTAGGGTATTAAATAGTCCAGCTTAATCGACTATAACATTTTCACTTGTATAATTTTAGGGTTTCTTTCGTCGCAGCATACAAAAACAAATTGAATATCGTTGCCTCAGGGATGGTAAATGTTTAGTAATACGTTTGAATCGTAATCGGTGTCAGTATTGTCGTTTCAAGAAATGTCTTTCAGCGGGTATGAGCAGAGATTGTAAGTATACATAATTGTTTTAATTATCCTATATTTGTAATTATTATCTGTTATTTGTAAAACTGGGATAAGTGTCATTTTTCAAGGACATGGTTAAAAAGGTTTATGGTATGTTAAAAGCTCAACAATAACAAATAAAAACAAACAATATAAAATAAGAAAAGCAAAATTATTGTAAATAAATAAAAATATAAAAATAAAAATTTAAAAGAGAACTTATTTTACTTTGTGAAACTAATCTAAATAACAGCAAGCTTACTACACATTAACCACATCAACAACAGTTTTACTAATTATTGTTGATATGGTGGCACAATGGCTAAAAGGTTTTCATTGTGTGTACGTTGCATACACTGTGGCCAAATTACTTGCAGCGCTTGATCTTTCCTTCCCGCAACATTTCGTTTGTACACCATGATGCTTGTTTCTCATTTTTTTTGCTTCGCATTATGTTGTTTGGTTAAAGGTGCTGTCTTCGGTGACCTACATATCAAGTTGATTGTTGTTGTTAGTGTTGGTTGGTACTGTTAGTAATTGTAATAGAAAGGTTGACTCGTTACCACATGAAACGGAACTTATTGAAATCTGTACAGCACACTGCCCCCACCAATAACAGTATGAGCAGCAAATAATGTTGTTCAGACACAGATACTTAGCTGCCTACAACAGTGGCGGGTTTAAAGGTATAGGGCTCCACAATTTTAAAAAATATTCTTAAATTGTTGTTGAAATTATAAAAAATATTAATTTAAAATAATTTATGTTAATTTATATACTATACATATTTCACTAAGGGCCCCCAAACAACCTAATCTTTCATAAGCCATTTAATTTTTTTACACCAGAAGCAAAGTCTCCGTTAAAGGTGTTTTTTTTTTTGTTTTTTTTTTATAAAACTGTGGCATTTATTACGGGACGGTGGTGTGAATGATGCTATATTCTTTTATTCACCTCATTTATTGTTGTTGTAATTGTAATCTGTCTATTTTTCCATCATTTTTATAGGTTACCTAGCTAAGAGTTTAACGTTGTAATACGAAACTGTTTGCAAACCATTTGTTTTGATTTCAAAATTGTAATTGTTGGTTTTTGTTTTAGCAACTGCGACTATTGTGTATATTTGGTTAAAACTTAAAAACCGGCTAAATTGTTAAATTGTTTGTGGTTAATATTAAGTGAGGCAGAGTAAAGTAGAATAGTGTGGAGTACAGTAAAGCACTAATTAACTATTCTTCACCAAGTTTTCTGAAAAAATATTAAAAACTGCGATTTGTTGCTGTATAAAAACTTATTTAAGAAAAGCGCGTTATATAGAGAAAGGTTCTAAATAATTAAACAACATTTAATAATGAAAAAAAAAGAACTTTATAGAACCCTGACGCCTTCTTTTGAGAAAACTTAACTTATGGGTCAATCCATGAAAAACTTGCTTCTTTTCCTTAAGCTCCTTTTACTGCCCCAGTGATATATAAAATATATTTTTTTGTTTGTTTATATAACTGTAGAAAATTGTCTTAAATTGAACAATATTGAAAGTGAGCATGCGCGCTTTATTGTCTCAACCATGTAACAATTTTGCATACAAATTATATGTGTTTGTATGGATTGCGAAACATACAAGAATTACGCAAAATTACAACAAAACAACAAAATTTTCATAAAAATTATGTTTTCTTTGTTTGCCAAACATATTCATATGGGCTCGTTATTACCAGTGCTTCACTCTTCAAATGATCTTTGGACGTTTGGTACGTGTTGCCACATAATTTATTTGTTTAGATGGTTATGCATATGATATATATGCTTATATATGAAAGATAAGTATGTCAAATCCATAATCAGCAGATCTCTCTCTCACTCTGCTGTCAAATCGGTAGATTGTAGAAGTTTTTCTTGTTGGTTTAACTGTTGCTTTATACACCGGTACCTGCGGTAATTACGTCATGGTTAGTCATGGTAAATATGATTTTGAGTGATGCTGATCGAGTGTATAATACCCACACATTTATAATTTATTTTTCATTCAACAATCAATCGTTGATATAATATCTATCAGCAACAGCCGAAATCTATGATTGTGTAGTTCATTGACTGGGGTTGCATATAGTATATGTTGCCTGCAGACATTGGCTACAAATAATGTTGGATAACAATCGCAAAGTTTAATTAAAAAATCTACATTTAGTTTAAGTCATACTTTGGATACCCCGGCCCATGGAAATTTGGTCCGCTCATTAACAATTAACCTATACATCGATGTGCCTAAAATGAGCGACGGTGGATAGCAGACATGCCTACAGTGGATAAAAATCTATATGTCTGCAATAAAAATTGACCTATGAACTTTAAACAGCCACGCCTATCGTTGTAGATGTGGAGGATATTTAAGATTTGGCTTGAGTCAAATTTAGTTTTCTCACTTGTTTCGAAATGATTACAGTTACGTTTTAGATTTTTCATTTTTAATGGACGTACGGACACGAATTACTTTTCATATATTTTTGGATGTACTATATAATTTACGCATTAAAGAAAGGAAAGGATGTGATCATCCATCTAGACCATATTATACATCGATTATGTTCTTATTTATTATTTATTCAAACTTTTCGAATTTCCAGTCCCTGGTTGTAGTGCACAGTTTAGTTTTTGTTACTGATATCTTATAGATAATGAGATACTTAAATGCCTAACTTTCCATAAACCTACACTCTCTTATACAAATATAAGTACTTACACCTATGCACACACAGATACACTCACACAAACATTTAACCGTTTTTATTATCTTGCTATAAAGTCAAGTTCAATGACATTGCATTGCTGTTCTTTTCTTTTTTTGTTTTTATTGTATTTTATTTGTTTCTTGTGCCATGCACTTCTCTGGCAATTCTGAAGAAAGATGCATGCAGTTGAATACACAGCCAGAGTGAAGGCATTGGTAAACCTGATTAAGTAGATAAACTTTCTTAAAACGTAAAGAAAATCAACAACAAAATTTGGTGGCTGTATATAAACACATATATAATACACATATATATGTTTCTACAACAACACCCGGAAACCGTTTTGCTCAGGCATCCACATTCTTGACATATACAATATTTGCTGCAATGAAGAAATGCAAGTGCTTGTAATATAAAAACGAGTAAGAAAACTAAATATGGCTCAAGCCAAATCTTAAATACCCTTCACATCTACAATGGTGGGCATGGCAGTTATATGATTACGCCTTATAATAGTGTATAGTATGTCTTACGTATTAGCTTCCAAGTCAAGGTTTACGCTAAGTTTTTTTGTAAATTATGGGCGTCTATGTTATTTGCCACGCCTTTTTTTTGTCACATTGGTGGATGGATTAATTATAGATATGCGTACGAAATTTCAATTTCGTAGGTTAATTATTGCAGCAGATATATATATTTTTGCCGATTGTGGGCGTGTCAGTTATCTGAAATTGCTTATTTTTGGCACACTAATGGACAGGATAATTATATACATATGTGTACCAAATTTCAACTTAATAGCTCGATTTTAGTGGCAGATAAATAGATTTTTATTGATTGTAGGCGTGGCTTGTGACCGATTTGGCCCATATTAGCCAGCGATCTGCAAAAATTAAAAGTGTCTGTACAAAATTTCAACGTAAAGTTTCAACTTAATATATCAAAATTTTCCT
This sequence comes from Ornithomya chloropus, assembly GCA_963971445.1. Taxonomy (NCBI): domain Eukaryota; kingdom Metazoa; phylum Arthropoda; class Insecta; order Diptera; family Hippoboscidae; genus Ornithomya; species Ornithomya chloropus. The sequence continues at coordinate 1,935,181 of OZ020532.1, forward strand.
GAGAATACCAAAAACAGACAGACACACGAACATACATGTCTAGATCGACTCAATTTTTGATGCGGATTGATACTTTGTAGGATATCTGACGCCTCCTTCTAAATGTTGCAAACCGAATGACAAACTTAGTATACCTCTCATCGTATGTGGTATAAAAAAATGACCAATAAAAATGAAATGTTCTTCTGTGAGTTTCTTTTTATACCCTACACATTACAAATGTGCAGCATACCCTCCTGCCATCTTATGTGTAGGGTATAATAACAATTCGTTAAGTAATTAAGCTGGAAATTATTTTCAAAAAATATTATCGCTATGCATACATATGTATGTTGATGTTGATATGTATATAAATCATTTATTCTTATATTGCCTGAACACTTAATAACGTCACACATAACGTGACGTTTGGTGAATGTTGGTCACGTTATGTTAGCTAGCTAGTTGGTTTTTATATGTATATGTGTGTGTGGCTAAACTGAATGTGCCTTCAACTAGGAAACGTTGACCTTTTTGCATAAGCTTGAATATGGACGTATGAAGTAAAAGGACGGAGGGACGGACATACTAACAGTTAGTTAGGCTAATGCATACCATACCATGACAGAGTGCATTAACTTGCAGAACTTTGTGTGTGTGTGTTTGTGTATAGAACAACATCATCACAAGAAGAAGAAAAAGAATAATAACAACAAGAACAACAACAACAATAACACACCAAAATGAAAAGGGAATTGAACGCATTAAACGGAAAATTCTGTCTCTTGGTCTTTTTTTTATTCTTTTCTTTTCTTTTCTAAGCATATTTCCCGGTCCCGCTCTTGCTTCCATTAAATTACACTTCACATGAAGAGCACTTAACATTTATAATGTACAGCAAACACCAGCATTACTACACAAAGAAAATATATCGTGTTGTACAAAATGTGTGTGTGTGTGTGTTTGCGTGAGTGAGTCTGTATGAGTGTGTGTGAGTTTGTGAGCATGGAATTTATTTCATCATCGTCATCATTATAGCAAGTGTTGTTGTTATTATTGTTGTCATCATCATCATTATTTTGTTGGCATCTTCCTCTTCTTCTTCTTCATCATCATCATCATCATCTTCTCCTCATGCTTTATTTTTACGTAATTTGCTATAATGATTCCATTGACTCCTTTTACTTACACTTACTGTTGCTATTTTAGATGATTATAATGTGCGTCTGTATGTATGTGTGTGTGTTTGTGTTTACCAGTGCCATATAAATAAGCTGACAGTATGGTAAGAAGAAGAAGAAAAGAGGGGAACGCGGAAATCACTTTAACCATAAATGCGGTTTTGTTGCATTTTTATTATTATTGTTATTGTTGTTGTTGTTTTTATTTTAATTTTTTTTCATTTTTTTCTCATTTAGTTCATTGTTTATTTTACTGTTTATCTGTTGCTTAACATGCCATGCCAGCAGCAGTCATATCATGGCATACTGTGTGTGTGTATATATATATATATATATGTGTGTGTGTGTACGCGTCTGGTTTGTTAGCTTATCTATCTTACAATGAAAAGTGAAATGCTTTAAAGTCAAAGGCCATACAGCTGAGTTAAGTTGATTGGAGTGGAGTTGCGTTGGGTTGAGTAGAATTGAGTAGAAATGAGTTTTGATAGTTGTTGCATTCCTTGCCACACATATGCGCACAACTTACAACAATACAACAACTTAACTTAACAATAAAAAACTTTGATATAATTTGCTGTGTGTCACGCCTATATGGTGGCCTGCCTGTCTCGGCATTGTTATCGTTCATTGCTATGAATAAATTACATTAATACGTGTCATCATTATTGTCATCATCATCATTATCATTAACAACAACAACAACAACAACAACAACAATATTGTCGTCGTTATCATGATTTGAGTCATATTCGTTGTTGTTTTTAATTTTTTCATGTGTATTCCTTTGTAATAGTTAAACAAACAAACAAATGAATGAATGAATGAATGAAATATTTGACTTGACAGTCAGAGCTGTAGCTAGGAGAGAGGGCGGCCCTCTTCATATATAACAATCTAATCTATATAATTCCTTTATGTTAACTTCAAAATTTGTTGCTGATAACAAATATTTAAGTAGAGTTTATACAATGTTTAAATGGGCGTGGCAGTTATCTGATAACGCCTTACTAATTAGTGTACATATTATTTATTTATTATTTATATAACAAGCTGAAACTTTTTAAATTGTGGGCGTAACAGACCACGCCCATTTTTATATATTTTTCGATTAAAAAGTCAAGTGTAAATTTACAACTTCTTAATCCAATTTTTATGACAAATGGGGAGATTTTTGTTCATTGTGGGCGTGGCATTTGAATGATTTTTTTTTTCCAATTTAACAAGGAACCAACGTACGAAACATCTGTATCAAAAATCAATTCCAACCTCAAATGGACGGACATGGTTATAACGATTCAGATTTTGATACTAATCCACAGTATATATATACTTCCCTAAATATTCCACACCTTCCTGTAAGAAGAGTAACAAAACTTAGTTCTAGCTACGTCTGTGCTTTACTGGCTCACTACAGTGCAATGGACTTTCGATTATGTCTCAACGTTTTCCTTTTTTGTATTGGTTTTTAGTTTATTTTCTTTTATCGTGTTTTGTTGTTATTACTTGTCTGTATGTGTGTGTAAGAGAGTGAGTGACAGTGTGCGTTCATGTGTGTGTAATTTGCTTAATCGCTGCAGTTGATTGATTTGTTATAAAAACACAAGTGCACTAAAATAACAATAACAACAACAGCACCACAACCACCAATTAGGGTAAATATGTTTGTTAAGCATTACATCGTTTCGTTCATTGCGTGTTGACAGAACAAGTCATTAAACCTTCTTACATGAACTCACTCACTCACTCACTCATTCTCATTCTCTTTCTTTATGTCTCCTCCCCCTTCTTTCTTTTTCTTAAACACTTGTATTCTTCTGTTTTCACTTGTCTTTTATTTATTGTTGTTTGGCTTAATGTTGGTTTTAGCAACATTAAGCCAACAAACGAAAACACCTTCATGTGGCATTTTGAAGAGCATAACAATGGGGCATCTCACACAACAACAGATTATGTTCATACACTTACTTAGCTGGATATTTTTTTAATCAGGAAATAATCCAGACAAAAGACATAATTTTTTTTCATTTAGCAAAAAAAATAAAATACAATAAAAAAAGGGTGACACCAACACAAAGTCAAAATGTAATTTTATCTATATAGATATATCATGCGTATCAGCTGTCTTGCTTTGAAGACATACTTTTATATAAAAAAAAAGGTTACATATGATACATATATACATACATACATGTAGCTATATATTGTAGTTATATATAATTTTTATATAATGTTGTTTAAGAGAAATTTAGTGAAATCCGAAATGAAAGAAAATCTGTAAGATTTATACACATACACACACACTTGTATATATATTTTTATATGTAGGTTAAAAATGCACCTGCCACACCCCCACTTGTAAGTATATGTGAAAAGTATTTAAGGTTTATATAGTTAAACAAAATTTAATTATTTTACTAGTTTTTATTTTTATTTTGCTAGTTGCGATCTTTATCTAAAGATTTTTAAATCATGGGCGTGGCTGATTAATTGATTTTGTGTATATTAAATAAAAAACTGTATATTGGTATCAAAGTTCAACTGATTATCCCAATTATTCAAAGCGTGATCAATGCGGCAACAAACATCCGGACACACGGACACCCGGTTGAACTTATCTATAAATCAACAACAATATATAAAGTTTATAAAGTCTGAGGTCTCTCCTTCTTTATGTCAAATGGTTGTAAATGAAGTGTGTATCTAGGGAGGGTATATATAAATACATACATTATGTACATTATATACATAACATATATACTATGTATTGTATATATAACAAAAAATCAATAACTACCAAAAAACCCTAACAAATGTATTAAAATATATAACAAAAATATTTGTATATAAATTTTATGCATAATTTTGAAAGCGGTCTAAGTCACAATTTGACCAAAATTTCAAAAAAAAAATCAAAAAATTAATTCATTTAAATAGCTAATGACTGCACGATAATAGCCCATAGCTAAATGGAAGTGTTTGAAAATTACACTTAGACCACTTTCCACCCCAATTAGGAAAACCAAAATCGAATTGCATATAAAAACGGTTTATACAAATATTTAAATGTGTGCAAGTGTAAGCAAAATTGCCTCTAATGATGCAGGCCTTATTTTTGCATACACACACACACATACAAATAAATTTATATCCACACATATATAGATTAAACAATACAATAAGTAACCGCTAATATAAAGCATAAAATCTGTGTATGTGTGTATGTGTGTGTGTACATTTATTCGGGTGTGTTTATACACTGATTGCATAATCTTTTATGAGTGCAGTGAGTATACGCATGCGACAGCTGTAAGCAGCACCAAGAGTATATATGTAACCTCATAAAAGGCTGTGATGTTGATATCTTTAAAACATGAATTTCTGTACTCCATAATCATCAACAATAGCATAAACATAAAGTCGAGGAGAGAGGAGAGATATAGAAATAGAGAGAGAAAAGACTTGGAAAAGCCGAAACTATTAATTCTTATATACTCCAGCATTTATGCCAGTATATGGGAGCAGAGGCACCCATAAAAAAAATCTGTTAGTTTTCATCCAAATAAAATATATATAATGTATGTATATTATATATATGTTAACTATTCAGTTCAGCAAACGTTAAATGGGAGCAGTGCTTTCTTTTTATCCTGTTGTTGTTGTGACTCTTTAGTATTCAACATGTTTTCTGGTGTTTATACACTTATATGCACTTATACACACTTGCACATTTATATACAAAAAAAAAATTGGGAGACTCCCTATTATTTATTTTACTCCAAGTTATAAAAAAATTGTATTCTCTTGCTCTCGATTCCGTTAAGCTTTTACTTGTTTTACACGTGCCCACTACTGCCACTACTAAGCATCATATTAATAGCAAGAGAAAAATTCTCTGCTTTGGGTTTTTTCCCCAAGTTTCTCTCAGTGTTTTAGTATAAATTTGACAATATAAACGATTTATTATAAATTATGTTACACAATGTAGATCCTGACACATATAACTCTGGACTTGACGCCTCATCCTCTTATACCATATACAGGAAGATTATAAATAAGTGGTTCAAAATTTTTACTTTATAGCTCAATTTTTGTGGCAAATAAGTAGATTTTGGTCGATTGTGGGCGTGGCTCTTGACTGATTTTGCTTAATTTATAGCGATTTGCTTAAAGAAACGATTGTAGAAATATCCTTATAAAATTTTACCTGAATATTTAAAAATTCACAAACTTGAGAGTATCAAAAACGGAGATCAAACGGACAACGACTTCGATTTTGATGCTGTTCAAGATTATATATATATTTTTACAATCTTTGAAGCCCCCTTTTGGGTGTGGCAAGTAATAATCTTATGTGATGGATATAAAGATAGTTTCTCTCTCTCTCTCTCTATCACTTTTTCTCAATCCCTCTCTCTTGTAGTATTTAAATAAAGCTCTCTAATGATTAAGTTTTTGTTACAAATAAATGGAGCTAAGCGGCGGTCTTATATTCATGTATGTATTTGTGCTTGTTTATGTGTATGAAATACACACTGTTGCTCCCCATTCGATCGGCTGTTAAATGTTTAAATTATGTTCTCTTTCTCTAACCATGTAGTTAACATGTATGTGTAGTAGAAAAGTTTCTTTGGCATACATACTTGTGTGATGTATCTATTTATATATGCATTACGCACACTGCTCTCTTATAATTCTATTCATCCTATATACATAGCTTTGTTGCATATATATGTAAATGTTAGAGAAATGAGCCTAAATGATATCTATCGTAAATGGGTGTGTATGTGTATGTGTAATTATAAAATTTGAAATGGAGTTCAGTTCAGTTTAGTTTAGTTTAGTTTAGGTTTGGTCGTGTTTATGCATGTATGTATTGGTATATATTTGTATGGTATAATGTCTGCGAAGCTATTCTGTGAATCGTTGTCGGTCGGCAAATGCAGTTATTATTTGGTACTCTTTGAATACGGTCGAGTCTCTCGGTTCAACTCACCACCACCATATTCACTTTACTAATTCCCTCATTCGATCCATCCAATACAATACAACAACAACAACAACAACAGCAATAAAAACATTAACTATAATGTAAATAATGGTTCAAAAAATGTAAATAGATTTCAACATTTCGGTTTTTATAATATTAACAAATACTTTGTGCGTGTGTGTGTGTGTGTTGGTTCATTTTTTCTAAAAAAAAATTTTTTTCTAATTTTTTGTGATATTGCAACAAATGTTAATTAAAAAAGAAAGAAAAAAAACAATTTCTTTAATTAAATTGCTTAACCTCTCTCTCTCTTCCCCTCTCCCTCTGTGACAGTGTTTGAAGATTAATTGGCTTCTGTGACAAGAATTTCTGTGTTATTGAATTATACTGCAATTACGAAAAGGAAATAAAAAATTGAAAAAAGTGAAAAAAATTTAATAAAAATTTTACTTAAACCTATTACATATATAAAAACTATATGTAACATATACATACCAACAGCAACAACAACAACAACAACAAAAACATGGTATTATTGTTTAACCACTAAATAGCTGCGCTGCGATCTAACGGTGTTTGTATGTCAAGCAATTTTTATATTTGTTTGTGCATTACTTACACACATACCATGATAACCTTTTGTTGTTATTATTAGTGTATTGTAAACGATTTTAAATTATATTCGTTCTATGTAGAGAGCGTGTGCGTTTGCGGTGTGCAAGTGATTATAAAACTAAATTTTTTTACAAATCTCTATAACGGCATAAATATCTTTTTAATTTATTAATTATGTCAACTCAACAATATTTTTTTTTCTTTAAATAAAAGCAATCAATTTTGAATTCAGCTAAAGTAAACAAAAAATAAATACAAAAAATAAAGAAAAAGTTGAAAAGTAAACAAAACACTGATTTCTACGGTTTTAAATACCTACGTAGGAGAAGCAGCCAGTTATTAATTTGATAAGACTTTGAAAAGTGCTGTAAGTGGTCTTTGTTATTTAATTTTTATATATTCTATTTTATATATTTATTTCATTTTCATATTTTATACCAAGTACACCTAAAAAAGTATAATATTCTTGATCAGCATCTAGACATATATGTCCGTGTGTGAAAGTCTGTGTGTCTGCCTGTCCACTCACGTGGTCCAAAATTTCGAGGTATTTTACTTCAATTTTGTTTAAATATTTCTAGTAATTGTACGTGGGATCGTATTGGGAACGTGGTCGGATAAAAAGTTACGCCACAAATTGATATGTGTTACAATGTTAAAGGGTGTATTTAACTACTTGCCACGCCTACTGTTTTTTAGAGTCCTTAAGGATACTTAAGATTTGGACTAAACCAAATTTAGTATTTGCATCTGCTATCTTATAGTTTACTATAGCTAGTGTGACTCGCGGTTGTTATATGTTTAAAAAGTGTGACGTAACATGTGTGTCACATATTATTTTTATTATATTTATATAGTAATTTTTTTTAAAGCATTAATTTTTGTTGTATGATGATTATTATTTTGAGATAACTTGAAAAAATTTTTGTATCTATTAGATATTAGATAGAATCTTATACTATTTGCTTTGGACCTTTTTTAAGAGGGCAAAATTGAAACATCTATTCGAAACTTGACATGTATAGAAACTCTGCATCCATACTTGTTTAATTATAATGTTTATACTAAATAAACATACACACACGCATACACAAAAACATCTAAACTTGTGAATAGCTAGAGGAGTTGTGTTGTTCTACATTCTTTTACAAAATGTGTGAATCTTTACGAGAAGAATAAACGAAAAAGAAGAAAGAAGGAAAAGAAAAAAAGCTTACACAACAACAAAAACAAACTTACAAACAAATAAAAGCAACAACATATAAATATCTAACATCAATATATTGTTGGTTGGTTGGTAGGCATGTATGCATGTGCTGGTTTATATTTAACATTCCTAGTGCACCGATGAATACTAAGTTGATCAGTTCATTGGCAGCTGGCAGAAGGATGCTTTTAATGCCGTGCCTGTTGTGGACAGTTCAAGCAAAGCAAGTCTATTACTTGAAAGAAAATCTATCATAAACCACTTAACTTATGTTACTATGTTAAGTTAGCACACTCAAATTTGGTAAACATGTACGTACTTGACTATAATTTTAAAACAGTAAAAAGACGCATAATTAATAATATATCTAGATCGATTTTTTTTTTAAATTAATATATTTATTTTCTATTAATTTAATTTAATTTATTTCTTTATATTTAATTAATTTATTTTAATTTATTTATTTTTATATATTATTAATTAATTATTCTTTTTTATTGATTTAATTTAAAAAATTTATTTATTTTTTATTAATTATTATTTTATTTATATTAATTTAATTTAATTAATTAATTATTTTTGTTTTGTTTTGTTATTTAAATAGGAGGCCTTTGCATACTAATTATATTTAAACCACACCTACAGTTTGTGTATGTGTTAAATTTTTTTTAGGAAAAAAAATAGGTGGATGGATGTTTAATATTTGTTCTAAACTAAATACAAGTTTTTTATCTATTGGTTATTGTTGTTGTTGCTGTTGTTGTTTTACTATAATGTAACAAATTTCTCTTAGCATTACATATATACGCGTATACATATATGTGTATGTATAAACATAACGCCAACAATTTTTTACAATGTCTGTATGTCCGTCCATTTATGTCTATTCACATATCTGCCTATATGTCTGTGCAATTCTTACGTTATACACACACACACACTTCTCCACTTACCGACCAGTGCTGCTTGTTACTGTTTGTGCATATTAACAAAATGCAAAGTTCATGTGCACTCACTTGCCTGCTCATTTACGTACTTACTCACTTACTTAAGTTATTTGTTTTACAATTTTTACGTATTTTTCATATGGTTTTTTACATACTTTACAGGTTCGTTGTCCTCTCTTAAATATCATTGCTGTCGTAAACAATTGTTTGTATATGTTTAAGTGCATATCTGTATGTGTGGTGTGTGTGTGTGCACATTTATAGATATGCCTGGTATAATGAATATAGATGGTACATACGTACGGACGTGCTGGTTAGTTTGTTAGTGCTATTGCTTATTCTTGAACTCGGTTTGTGTGTGTGTAATTTGTATGCCTTCTCTTATCAAATGGCGAGTACACTGTGTTTGTTATTCCATTTACAACATTAAGAGACTGTATAAAGTATTTGTATTCTTAATCAGCATTAAAATTAAAATTTAAATACGAGCGTCTGTACTTCCATATTTTTGTTGCTGAGTTTAAGGCTTGAAATTTTTTTATATAGAAATTTATAGTTTCTAAACCTAAGCTTCTGTTTCATTTCAAAGGAATCCATGATGTGCCATGCCCACAATTTTATAATATTTATCCATTGATTTATGTAAATACAGTTTTATAAAATATTTATAATCAGTGTTTTCATTGTTGTACAAAAATTGTGGGCGTGGCCACCTTTAATTTAAAAAAATTACTGTAGTTGGCTTCAAATCAAATTTGTAAGTTCTTACTTAATACATAATGTACCAGCATTTGTTTTAAACACCTCATCATTCCGTGTAGGTGGAGGGAATTTACAATTTGGAGTAAACCAAATTGAAAGTTCTTTCGTATCTTTGCTTATTTGAGTTCTTGTTGTTTTATTTGTTCTTATGTGTGTGCGGTGTTTTCATTTGCATTAGTATGGAACCTGTTTGGTTATTTTTTGCTTCTTCTTCTTCTTTTTGTGATTTGCCACTTATTACGATGTATACAAAAGAAAACTCAAAACTCAACATCGTCTCATCATCATTATCATCATCACCAACATCATAATTGTTATCATCACACACACACACACACGCACTGACTGCTTGTAGAAATGAGTGCTTTTATTCTTTGCTGTAATATTTTCCATGCCTAACAAAAACAACATAAAAAACGTATAAAACACACACACACACAAACACTATACATAGAAATTTTCTGAAATGTGCTAAGTTATGCACCTCAAGTGTCTGTCGGTTCTATGGCCAATAAAAAATATTCTAACTCTATGCAGAGTATAAAAAGTACAACAACAACAACAACTACTGCTACTACAACTACTCCTATACCCAACGAAACCAACCATCCCATCGTCCACAAAGATGTGCACATAAATTTACAAAGGAATATAAAGAGGACACAAAATATACAATAGACATTACATTGTGACAATAATAATAATAACAACAACAACAACAACAACAACAACAACAGTAACATAAGCAACTAATAATAACATCACGTACAAATGTTTGACGCTTTGCATACACATTCTAAGCTGTTGGAAAACTTTTACGACTTCTTTATTTGCGTTTTTCGTGTTGTTGTTGTTGGTGTTGTTATTTTTCAAGTTCACATTTAACTTGCATAACTTCCGATTGAAATTATATATATAAAGTATAAAAAAAATTTAATTATTAAAGTTGCTTCCTTTGGTATTTATTTCTAAATTATCTTCCACTACAGTTTGAAATCCAAATAAATAAAATGTTTGTACCCATTTCTTATGGAATGTAGAATCGATTAGACAGTAGATTTTCACTGACTGTAGTTTTCTTTGTTTTTTATGCTTAGGCGGGCAAATAATTGAATTCTTTCATACAGTAAGCTGTCTGTCTGTCTCTTAGTCTATATATAAGTATTTAGTATGTGTATATCCATGTCAGGGTATAATATATACACATAATTATATTGAGTTGAAAGTATCTATTCATCGATATTTTTAAAAAAGAGGTTAACAGACACGCCTACAATCGATAAAAATCTTTGAAAAATCTATAAAATTGAATTTTTATATATATATGTATATCTATAATTAACCCATTTGAAGATATATTCAAAAATAGGCGTGGTCGTAGAAAAGATACGCCCACAATTTACAAAAAACTACTTTCAAGCTGATACGTAATACATGCCCTATTAGAGGGCGTAATCATATACCTGCCACTAGTGGGCGTGACAGGTATAGATATGGAAGGTATTCAAGATTTGGCCTAAGCCAAATTGCAACTTGTTAATGTTTGACTTTCAACAGACTCCTTTGTTTCGAAATTGAACCTAAAACAAAAACAACCAAAAAAGAAACGCATAAAACGCGGGTGCGCACACACAAATTTACCAAGAAGTCATTTTTTAAAACAAAATATACATGCATACAAACGCATATGTATGTAGTACTAGTTGGACGAATGGAACAATGTCAAAAACCGCAAATAATACAAAAATAGCAAAAAAATTAATAAAAATATTAATAAAAAAAAACATAAAAATCAAAATGAAATTGAAAAGAACACATAAAAAAACATATATACCTATACACAGGGAGCCATACACACCATACACCTATATGAACGGTATTTGTAGTAAAACGGCCAATAAACTATGAGCCATGAGTTCAAGGTTTGTGTGGTGTGTTGTATGTACAAATTAAAGAGAGGAAAATGTACACACACACGCACACTCATACACCAACCATTGTAAGTTAGCTTGCATAGAAAACAAAAAACACAAACACATACACACACACGCATGTTTTATACTCTCGTGCAGTTTATCTAACACGAAAACATACTTTTTTTGTTTCTTTTGTTTTTGTTTTTATTTTTTGCTAATTAAATACTTAAAACGCGTTAACATCAAAAATTAATGTGAATGAGAATGTGTGTGTGTGTGTGCTTTTATGCTCTCATACATAATAATAATAAAAATAATAATAGTAGTAAGTAAACACCTAAAACACTTTGCCACTTTTAATTCACACTTTGCCAGTTCAGCGGGCTTAGAAGAAGAGCTTCATAGCAAACAATTGCAACATAAAATAAGTTAAAAAAAACATAAATTTAAATTAAGGGCGTGGCAGATATAAAATTACATCTTCTTCAAAAAACTCTTAAACAAAATGTTACATTTTAGAAGGAATTAAAAATAAAACAAATTCTGCTTTAAATCCATTTTCTTGTAAAGTGTGGGTGTGGCAGATATATTGTTTTTAATGATTATTTTATTATAAGCTATATTTTATCCTAAAGTCGGAATTCTACATCAAAGAAAAAGTTGTTTTTTGTAAATTGTAGGCGTGGCAGATATAAAATTACATCCTCTTTTAACAATTATTTCAAAAGTTGTCACTTTTTAGCTTTAACGCTGAATTCCACATAAAATGCAGATTTGTTTTTGTAAATTGTGGGCGTAGCAATAATACCAATACCCTTACCCACCAGAATATCAATTTTCAAGCATATTGTACCAGGTAGAGTCTGTGAGACATCCTTTTAATAGTTTCAAATTAAATAACAACCTAATGCTCCTGAAGAGGAAATTATTAAATTAAATTATCAACATGACTAAATATAACTAAAATAGTTAATTCAATGTATTCCAAAAATATGCACTTGTACCATTCTCATTCTTAACGGCTCATATATATGTATATACAATGAGTATGCAGAAGTTTTCATCATAATAACGGTGATGTGAAAATCAATAGAAAAAATTCACCATAAAAGCGCAGTTAGATGCTGTTGATGATGGGACAGCTCAGCTCACCCATCAAATATTTCCTTCTATGTAAATATAAATATTAGGTGTATGTTATATATAAAATACATAACTGTATATAGCATGCATACATGCATACATACATGGTTATTAGTTGATAAGTGTGTGTTAATGGTTCTTATTTATCTAAAATTGACCTAAATTTTGTGTTTATCTGCTGGAAACTGATTTAACTTGTAATGTTTTATTATATAGCCTATACCAGAGTGTAGGATATAAAGATTTTGTTGTTAGGATTTACCACTACAGCACAATCCATTTACCTATGGAAGTCTGTACGTCTGTCTTATATGTATTTTTGTGTTTAATCTTTGAAAAGCAACATTTCTAAAATATTGAAATTATTTATTTTTAAAGTATCGAATATCGCAACATGAATACGCAACATATAAACTCTAAAAGTCTAAATTACTTTCCACGACCCCCGATTTGTATATAGGTGTGAAAGAAATTTAAAATTCCACCTAAGTCTACCCTACATCACTCTTGGAGCCATAAGTATATATATAACTCCCAAGTGGCAGATTCCACATGCATCTTCAATTATACCGATTGATTTAGAATCAATTTTACCATGTCCGTCTATGCGTATATCGTCCATATAAATTTCTGCTTAAGCTACAGGTCACATTTTTAAAGATATTTCAATGAAATTTGGTACAAGGATATATCTTAGCCCAAAGATGCATCCTATTAAAAAAGGACCGAATCGGAACATTTTTAGAAACCCTCTCCATATATATAAAGAAAGGTTTTTATGGCAAAAATCTCAAATCTTAATATTGATTTTTTTGATTTGATCTGATTTTCCTGATATAACTAAAGTAATTGTGGTCAAATGTGTTAAATTAAGTGGTATAGAAGTCGAGCTTGACCGACTTGTTTTATAATATTTTCTCTGTAATCAACATACGAAAGCTTTTCTACTCATGTTTAGACACATGTCCCCCACATATGTGAATGCAATCAACCAATATAGGTTTGTAAATATGTAAATATATGACATGTAGATTATTATTATGTGTGTTGCTACGGATATCTCTGTGTGTGTATGTGTGTATGTAAAAAAAATATATATATTTCAGCCTCCAACCATGTGCATACATTGTATGTATGTTATGTTTGTTTGTGTTTATTTTCACAAACCATAAATTCTCTTTTTAAAAGCAGGCCAATCTAATCTGTATGTGTATGTGTATGTGTATGTGTATGTGCACATATTGACTTTTTTTGTAGTTTTTATTAGGTTTTCTTGTCATGTGTGTTGAAACGAAGCACAACTTCATTTAGATGCGTGTGTGTATCAGTGTGTGCTGTAGAAATCTTTAAAAACATTAGTTGTGTTGTTGTTGTTGTTAATATTTATTTGTGTTATATGATGATGTTAAGGTTACTTAACTTTATTGACCGTTTCTTGCGATAGCACAATTATTTGTCGTATGCATGAAGACTTACATACCATTACAAACAAAAACACACACATGCTAAGATGGATTAGATGGAGGACAAATCGTAAAAACTATATAAGCAACAAATATTAAAGAATACATTTAATAATAAATAAATAACTATAAATTTTCCATAACAACACTGCCCCCAATCGTTACTATTTTAGTTTTCGTTTATCTAAAAACTTCAAATATCAGATCATTGCCTTAGTGCGCAGTTATTGAAATAAAATAAAAAGAAGGAGAAGAAGAAGAAAAAGAAACCGATATTTCGTTTATTAATCTTTGTGTTGTTATCATTTTGTCACGAGTACCCAACGTCACACTATTGGTGACGCGAACACTGAACAAGCACTTTTTTTTTTTTGAATATCAACAACCAGCCGCGTATAAACGCTCCAAAGATTGTCGTAAACATTCTGTTTTTATTGTTATTATAAATGTTTTATTTTTGTTTTCATTAAACCGAAGCGATCAATGACCCAATTCATTGTAACCGTCAAACCAACTGCCTGGACTGACCGACTGGCTAAGAGACTGTTTGACTGACTGACTGACTAAAGTTTACTGAACTGATGTGAACTCTCAGAACTCATGAATACACAATAAATGTTCGTTCGTGTGTGTGTGTGTGTGAAATTGTGAAAATAAAATTACAATCAGGTTATTTTATTGTAGCTGTGCGCGTGAGTGTGTGTACAATTAAATATTATTGCTTAACAAATATGTAACAAACGAAAAAAAAGAGCACTTGCATGTACATGTGTTACTTATATAGTTGTTGTATATTGTGTGTACGCGAAAAGGTTGGATACTGCATCAGGATCATAGCATTGTTTTGTATATAAAACTTCAGTCACACAACGATTGTTATGTAATGCGAAGAAACGGCAGCAGATTAGCGATCTTCGTTTATTTAGCAACTTGTGCTTTTTTCATAATCATGTCTTTTACACAATCTTTTAAATGGCACCACATTTATATGCGATTTCTTTTTGATCAACAGCAGAGGATCCTGCCTTCGATACCTACAACAGTGGTGGAACGCAAGTGTAGAGTAATCGTAAAACCCTTAATTCCTTGCGGATTTATTTCGCAATAGACTGAAGTGCTCAGCTGACATTCGAATTTTTTCCCTCGGACCTCAATGTCAATATTATACCTAAAGATTGTTATTGTTGTCTTATCCCATTATTTCCATCTATCATCTAACCTATTAAACTAATACTCTATCAGTCTATCTTTCAATGTATCTGCCCAGGTTGCGGTGTCAGGGCCTTAATTAATATACGTCGAGCATTAATTATTAAACTCTTTGTAGTTAATAAAGTTAATACTTTATTGTTATGCTTTACCTGTACGAATCTCATGATGTTTTGTTTTCCTTCGGCAGGCCAAAGACCTAAATAGATTGTGAAATGACCCAGTTGTGATAATGATGATGGCATGTAAACAAATAATTATTTCATGACAGTCTATTATAAAAACCTGTTATAGGTACAAAAACAATAACAACAACATAAATAACACAAATAAACAAACAAACAGACAAACGGCGCTTACATAGTTTTCCTTAAATGTTGTTGTCATTTATTGGTGTTACGAGATCGACCGCTTTAAACACGTCAGACTGTGAAGTGTCCCCGGGGAGGGGGGCAGCAACATAACTGCGTTTACAATTTATTATTTCGATTAGAGTGTTTTATACACTCTTATACATACAAATTTATGTGTCTGTGTGTGTGTATACATATGTGTGTATACATATTCTCTTGCGTCCATTAATGCTTTTTTCACTAGTTAAATGTTCGTTTAGTCACTCAACCAGCCAAGCGGGAAGAATGACCTAAATTGTTTCTTTTTTTTGTAATATTAATACATATTCATGTATATATATATATTTATACGAGTGTTATAAAATTTCAATGTTTAATACCCTTCTTACAAAATGTATAGTATACTAAATTTATCATTACATTTGTAACACATGGAAGCAAGCGCCGGAGACTTTACAAAGTATATATATTTTTAGTGATTTTCAAAAATTTATTATTTGGACATATTTGTCCGTGTGTCTGTCTGTTGTTAGCACTCTCACCCGTTCGTAAATTTTCTGATATTGATATTAAAATTTTATCCAAACAAGTGTCTTGCTGCTGCATGCATACAGTTATTTAAATTGGTAAAAATTACTCAAAAGCCACGCCCACAATTGATAAAAATATATATATCTGCCACAAAAATTGAGCAATTAAAGTTGAAATTTGGTTTATATACTTATAATTACTTCATTCATCGATGTGTTAAAAATAGGCGTGGTCGTGGAAAATATACGCCCACAATTTACAAAAAAGATCTTATTCAGTGCAAAAATTGCTTTGCAAAATGAGACGTAATACGTACACTATTAGAGGGCTTAATCATGTACATGCCACGCCCACACTTTATATAAAGGGTATTTAAGATTTAATCTAAGTCAAATATAAGTTTTTCTACTTGTTTACTTTAGCACACAAATATTTAGAGAAGTTGCTGTTCACACATACATATCAACATGTATTATATATATCTATGTAATATATTGTATAATTATGTAGGTATATACTCTATGTAGGTATTATTCTATTGTATTGTAATTAAAGCTCCAATAGTCAGTGGTGGATGGCGAGGTCGCTATTGACCAACTTTAACTCATACATGCCCGTAAACAAATACAAATACAAAAAACCGTTGCATAGCTTTTCAATCAAAAGTCAAATTCCTTTAGATTTTCAAAACGCTTAAAGCAGCAACCGAGTGAACACCTATGACCATCCATTGCACGCCTTCTTCTTTATATTGTAGAAGTGTTTGATGGTTACTCAGTATGAAGAGTTCGTGGCACTGATTTTTCCTCTTGCAAGAATATTTATATTCATCAAGTTAAATCATCTTCAGTTAGATTCAAAAAATGAGGTCAACTGCCTCTTCATTCTACCTTGAATGTATTGAGCGTTGCTTGTAGTGGGTGTTAAGTTTTTACATATGTAAGGATGTATGTATGTGTGAGTGTGTATATTTTCTATTTACATATATAAAAATCTTTTGGTTCAAGGGAAAGATTTGTGGTTGGTCTAAGAGTCCCTAAACCTAAAGAATTCATAGAATACAATAGCAGGTCTACATTTAGTTCTTCTTCTTCTTCTTCTTTAATAATAAGTTATTGTAACAATTTTTCTTCTTCTTCTACTATTTTTAGCCGTGCGTTATGGTCGCGTACCGAAACGTTCACGTGAGCTAAATGGCGGTATTACATCTTCATCCACAGACGATAGTACAACATTAACAGCAGCAGCAGCAACAGCAGCAGTAGCAACAATAGGAGCAGCAGCATCAGCAATTGCTGTAACAAACTCGTGCGATTTACGGTGCGTTAGTACACCGGGCACCCCGAATACACCACAAACTCCACAAATGTGTTCCATTGCATCATCACCCTCAGAGCTGAGTGGCTGTAATGCCAACAACAATAATAACAATACAAATAGTAGCGGTCTGGGTGGTACGGGCAGTGTTAGTGGCGGCGTTGTAACCGGTCTCAGTTCACAATCATTAAACACAAATGCCCATGAAAGTCATGATGCCATGATGGGTGGCGGAACAAGTAATGAAATGTCTGTTTATGATGTCATAATGTGTGTGTCGCAGGCTCATCGCTTAAATTGCTCGTATACGGAAGAGCAGACCCGTGAACTAATGAGACGACCACTAAATGAACCACCGAATGGGGTAATGGGTTGACTACCTATTTTTTTTATCAATCTTTAAATGATTTTTGTATATATATACAGGTTATGTCTACCATGCCGGACGGTTTGCAATTTCAAAAAATCTGGCTTTGGCAACAGTACGCGGCCCGGGTTACACCCGGTGTACAGAGGGTCGTTGAATTTGCTAAACGTTTACCAGGTTTCTGTGATTTCACCCAAGACGATCAATTGATACTCATAAAAATGGGCTTTTTTGAAACGTGGCTCAGTCATGTGGCCCGATTGGTAGGAGACTCCAGCTTAACATTCGATGATGGCACCTACATAACGCGGCATCAATTAGAAATAATTTATGATGTAAGTGTGTTGCCTCTTTACCCTTGAAATCCAAGTCAACGTTAATGTTCTTCCCATTAGACCGACTTTGTGGTTTCATTATTCAATTTTGCCCACACGCTAAATGTTTATGCTTTGAGTGATACGGAAATTGGTTTATTTTCGGCTATGGTACTGTTGGCTAGCGATCGAGCTGGCATCTCTGAACCGAAAATGATTGCGCGCACTAGGGAACGTATCACCGAAGCACTGAGAGTACAAATTGTGCGTTCACGCCCCGGCTCAACGCAAGCACTACAACTGATGCCCGCTTTAGAGGCTAAAATACCTGAATTACGTTCTTTGGGAGCCAAACATAATGCCCACTGTGGTTGGCTGCGCATAGCCAAACCGCGTCTGCCACCTCTATTTGCCGAATTGTTTGACATTCCGTTGGAAGACGAATCGTAAAACTAATCCAGGATAGTGCTGGAGGATTAATAGAACGTTTAAGCAATTGAGCAACTTGAATCAAGTAATAGAAAGCTCTACAAAATCTACCAACAATCATTTAACATTAAGAGTCTTGTATAGTAAAACACTTTCTAGGCATGAGGCGGAATTTCAAGGGCGTTAATATGTAAGAAAATATTTTGGAAATATTACAAAATCCGTAAAAAATTTGCCCCCATTCACTTATGAAGCTTTAACTAAAATTTCATTTAGAGCAAATCTTAAAAACTCTTCAAATTCAACTAAAGGATTTTTTCAATAGAATCTTTACATAACATAAGTTTTCGAGCTTCAAATATTGGAGAGACTTTAGTACTTGAGTTTATTTTTCATCTTTTAAGGGTGTAAGTGAAGGTCTTTAGGATAAATTGGTTACAATACGATTTGAGAAATTCTCGATGATTCCAATCGAGTTATTTAACTTATTTTGTACTTATATCTACAATATTTCAGATACTTCGACCGGTGGTTAACACACAGGCTTAGAAACATCCAATAAAGAATATTTTGATTCGAATTTATTCGCTGTAGCAAGCAGAGCTTCCCTGAAGTAAGTTTCTTCGAACAACTCAGAAATGCGGTAGTAATTTTTCATAATTTCTTAACCTTGCTTGTTTGTAAACTTAACCACGATAAAAATGTTAACCTTGGGGGATATTTTGATATTATCAAATCATAAAATGGGTTTAAGTATGCGTTGGATTTTAAAGTATTAAATTGTTATGTCCCATTGAAATACCCTTTACAAATAATAAAGCTTGGCTGATATCTGATGACAGCCTCTAGTTTAGATGTTATGTACTACGTCGAATTTTTAGCCAAGTTATGGTGTCTGTTATCTAACTATGCCTACTTTTTTTCGTTGATGAAAATCGATATTTTCAATTCGTTCGTCTCATACATAGAAAGTGATTTTCAAGAAAATGATGAAACTATAGATATGCTAAAAGAAATGTACTCATATGTGTTCTCCCTGACAACGCGCAAAATATGTTCATATACATTAAAACTAAAACTAAAAACTAAGAATTAAAAACTAAATACTAAACAATTACACCTCTGTCACACCTATCATACATAGAAGCAGAATGAAAGAAAAAGTATTTTATCCTAATATTCATAAGGTAACCATGTGAACAAAAATATAAAAAAATATAACTGTTTGCCACTAAACTGAAAAAACATATATATATATATTGCAAGTATATAGTAGAGGAAAACAGAAAAAATACAATTTGCAAATGCATTAAAAATCGAAAACAGAACTGAACTTCATGCACAACACTCTCAACAAATCATGAGCATCATATACATTTATATATACATACATACATACTTACGTACATACGTACAAGATAATGCAATATATGCAATACAATAAGATGCCACACACATATACTCACACACACTCACACATTTATTTATTAAGACAACATTATCAACAACAACAACAACAACAACATTATTATTATCATCATAATGATCTTCCTTCCATGTTATATGACTATCTTATTATACTGTCTGTCTATATAATTATTATTTCTATTATTATTATATGATGATAATTATGATGATGATGATGATGACAATTCATCATTCATTGTTAAGTGAATAAATTTAACTACTATTTCATAGTTTGTTTCGTTTTTTATATTATTATATAATATTTTATATAATAATAATTATTAGGACATATGATAAAAGAAATTGCGCAATATTAGTGTTAGATCAGCATGCATACACAAATATTAACAGCAATGCACACATAACTACTTATACATACAATCACACAAGCTATCTGACTCTGTTTCTTATCTCTTTCATATAAAACAATTTTTCCCCTTTGGAATCATTAAATCCTCCATATAAAATACTATGGGTATACAAAGTGTGACCTTTCATTTGCAAAATTCAGAAGGAGGCGTCAAAGTCTATACAAAATGTACATAATCTTGATTAGAATTAAGAACTGACTTAATTTAGACATGTCCGTGTGTCTGTCTGCACTTGTTGTTATATTAAGCTAAATAAATATTGTACAGACACTTCTAGTCTCTATTTAAGTTGATTAAAATGGTTTAAAAGCCAAAACTCAAAAACTCTATTTATCTCCATCAAATTTGGTCAAAAAAGTATTAAGAATTGTGAGATTTCATCATCATCATTTCAAGGGCTTTTTGTAATAAAACCTTGTATAAGGGGAGGGATTGTAAAAATGGCTCAATTTGGTCCATTGCATTACCCTTTGGATTATTTTACCAATGTACTAATTTTCATCAAAATATCTTTCAAAAAGATGAAAACTTTAGATAGAGGAAAACAAAACATATAGGGACTGACGGACATACCGATAGTTATGGTGAAATCGATTCAGAATGTTATGAAAAACATTTGTTATAATACAACAGATATCAAATATATTTAAAAATATTAATATACTATCTACCACATGTATTGTAGAGTATGAAAACGCTAAATTTATGTGTCCGTCTGTCTGTCTTCTTCACAAATTGAAATTCTTTCCATTTAAGATTCAATTAATACAAGAGCTGCTTCCACCACACTATTTACGCTGCTGTACATATAATGTAACATAGTAGACCTTGCCGATGGTCACTCTATACCATAACTTTCTGAATTCCTTATACTGGAATGAACAATTTAAGTGACCGTTGCGTTTCATTATCTGAGCCATTGTGAAAGAAATGAACTTTGATCTTATAAGCTTCACATACACACTACACATACTACCCACTCACACACACACCTACCTACTTACTTGTATATACAACTTAAGTGCATACATACACTTACAAAAATTTGTAATTAAATAATTTGCAGCCTTCCATTGAATCTGATTTTAAATCAAATTATTGTTACAAAAAAACAAAAACAAAAAATTACAAAAATAATAAATAACGGAAAGATAACAATAACAACAAAAATTAAGCCATTTTTTAAAATCATTTATTCCATGAAAGGAAAACAAATTAAAAATTTAAAGAAAAATATACTAGAAGACGAAGAAGAAGAAAACGAAGTAACTAAAGCAAACTACAAATGCAATCTACACAATCTACATATTTTTTATTTCATTTTTATTTTATTTTTTATTGTAATTAACTCATTAGTTACATAAGATTTTTTAAAGCAAACAAAAAAGAAAAACGTTGTTATGAAAAAATTTACAATTACTTATAATACATACATACAAACACACACATTTATAATTAGATAACATTTGAAATTTTATCTTAATATAAATTCGTTATATATACGTTTACATATATACATACAAACACACGTTCATACACATATATAAATATATATATATATAGAAAGAAAGAGAGAAAGGACAACAAGTAGAGTAAACACAGCCTAGTGCATAAAATCAAATCAAATCAAATCAAATCAAATGAAATTTATATTTTTTTTAAATCTTTATATATGGTATACAAGTATGCATATACTTATTGTTATTGTACAATTAAATTGTGTTGCACACATTCATTGAATTAATTGGTGCTACCCCATTACATACATATATAAAAATGTTTATTTTGAAAGTGATATAAGTCCATCTATAATTGAATTTATTTTTTTTTTTCATATTTTTTATCTCATTTTTTTTTTTTTTTAATTTTATTTAAAATGGACTTAGCCAATATTCAAAATAAATGTTTTAATATTTTATATATACATATAAAATATGAAAGAAAAAAAACTAAAAGAGAAAAATTCACTCATACGTACATATAACACATGCCTACATACACACACATATATATGTAATAATTTTAAATTAATTTAATTAATTTTTTTAAGTGTTTATTTTCTAATAAGTTTAAAAACAAAACAAAAATTTAAATAAATTGCAATAATTTTTAGTGATTTATATTTTTGTAAATTATTTTTTTTTTTTGGTTTTTGTAGAACAAATAAACCCCAAATCCGATTAATTATATATAAAATCGGATATAACAAATAAAGCTAAATCTGCGTCTACATCTGCTTACACATAGTGGACATGTGGCAGGGTCCTGAGGCCTCTTTCAAATAGTGTGTGTACTTATATTACATATCAACTTGTGGGTCGAGTTTTACGCTGCAGAAGGTTGTTTTTTTCTAAATTTTGGACGTGTCTGATTAACACCCATTCGAGCAATGAATTATTTATAAAAAATTTCAATTCCACAAGATAAATTTTTGTCGTTTGCAGAGGGTTTTTTGTCAATTGTGGGCGTGCCTCTAAATCAATCCTGCGTTTCAGCTTAAAATTTACAAGCAAAAGAGTGCCAACAACAGACAGACTTATGGACGAACTTGTCTAGATGGGGTAAGATTTTGTTATTGATCAAGAATAGGCAAGGGATGAACAAATGATAAGAACACCACACAATCTCTCAGACTTCGAAACAGGGCAAATCGTTGATACTCGGTTAACGGCAGCGTCTGTAACGTGTTGAGCGTTTCATGAGCGACAGTATCCACAGTATTGGCAGCATACACAAAACATGTTAAAACATTAACGGCGAAAAGGAATAGTGAGCGAAACTCAAACTTAACTGACAGAGCCCAACACCCATTAAAAATAATTGTGGCCAAACAACATAAACCTACAGCAGCAACTCAACCTCACTTGAATAAAACTCTTTCGAGAAAAACAGTACTGCTAGAGCTCCAAAATCAATAAATAAATGTAGTGTATGTCAAGTGTTCATATTATTTTGTCCATCCCTTGTATATACTTGGTAAAGTGTTGCAAACCCATTAAAAAACTTAATATATCCCCCTCAGATAAGCCACACTTAACATCATATGTATGCTAATTTACATGAAAAACTAACTTCACACATACATAAACGCCTACCTACATATATAATAGATAATCTTCAAAAAAAAGTAAAAAAATTTATCGTTAAAAAAATCAATATTTTTAAAGTGAAAATGTGTCAAATTTATTTATTTTTTTTTACAATATATAGCAAAAATAAAATATTTGGTAATATTTCTTCAAAGAAAAAAAGAAGAAAAAAAACACAACATGATCTACCAGTTATTTTAACTAGTTACTAGTTACTTAGTTAAACTAGTTAAAATAAATTGTTTTTTATTAAGAAATATATAAATAAAGAGTGAGAGAGAGAGAGAGAAAAGGAGAGTGTGTTAGTGTATATATATGTAAAAAAAGAAAACGCACACTTACACTTTTTTATGAATCCTAAATATTAAAAAATATAAAACAACAATGTTAATGAAATAATTCATTATTTATTGTATTAATGGTTGAAGAAAAAAATGAAAATAGAACATAATTCCAATGTTATGTATAATGTAACAGTGACTTTTCTCCTTAGCTCTTTACTAAATGTCTGTATAAACGTTGAATACTACTCCCTCTGTCTAAAATATATAAATTCCTGCTCTCAAATAATACATAAAATAAGAATAATAATAATAAAGAGAACAAAAAACTCGCTCTTATCTAATTAATCAATGTGAACCGAATTAACTAACGAACAAAAGACAAAAAAAAACAAAAACCAAAAACCTTTTGAAAAGTTGGCTTAAATTCTCACTAATCCTAATAATAATAATAACATACAAAAATAAAAATATACATACATACAAGTTAAAGCGGCCTCGAAGGAGGTGCTTAAAAACTCTTTAGCCACAACCTTATTATTTTCTAAAATAAACCACTTTATTTAATAGAATACAACTTCATTATTTTCTGGCCAACTGGCCGTACCTTAATGCTCTATATTTAATTCTATTCCTGTCCTATTTCTCCTACTGTGAGGCGCCTTAACTTACATACACCATAGTAGCATTTGCTTACAGTTTATATATGTGTATAAATTATAACTGTAACTCATAAATAGTGTGATTTATATTTTTTTTATTTTTTTTTATGAAAAATTCATTAAATTACAACAAATCGAGACGAATAAAGCGAACAATATATATATAAAAAATATTTATGCTTAATAACTGTTGTTACAGGGTTAGACAAACTAACCAACTAACTAACTAATCGTCTCTTGGCTGCGGATAGAATTGCGTTAAAGTTTGTGATAATTCTTTGGCCAATTCGGGTGTGGCGGCAGCTAAAACGCGTCGTGACATTAAATCAAATGGTCCACCAGCTGGATCGATAACAACACCACCTGCCTCACGTACTATTAAATCGGCCGCACAAACATCCCAAGCATGTATACCAAATTCATAATAAGCGTCGGCTGCTCCCAAGCCCACCATAGACATATTTAAAGCAGCCGAACCCAACATTCGTATACTATTTATTTATATTAAAAATGAAATCAATAAATAAAGCTGCATCAATAGCATTCCTTCTCTTACCCATGAACTATGGGTGCCAATTTAGCATAGTTTTCTTGTACAACTTTCAACTTGTCTGGATCTCGGGAGGTACCATATTCACTTGCTACTAAAGCTTTACACAATTTCGTTTCACCACTCACTTTGATCTGTTTATCATTATAAAATGCTCCTTGTCCACGGCGGGCATAAAATGATTGCGCCAACATGGGATTGTATACATAAGCTAATTCGGTGATTTTATTAACAACCAAACCCACGGATATGGAGGAATGTGGATAAGCATGAACAAAATTCATGGTACCATCTATTGGATCTATTATCCATGTCGGTGATGTGGTAAGTTTAGGTGCACCTTGACTGCTGCTTTCTTCTTCCCCAATAAATCTTTAATTTTATACATTTTGGTATAATCTATATATAAATGGCAAGTAAATTATATTGGAAAGCTTACTTATGATCTGGAAACACTTTTAAAATGCCTTGCATTAACAATTGTTCCACTTCTTTATCAGTCTCAGTGACCAAATCGATATCATATTCCTTAGCTACTGCATCTTTTCGTGTGTCATAACGTTTTCGTATAATCTAAAATTAACACAAAACCTTGTTAACATTGAATTCTTTTGCTTTTCTTCCAAACCCACCTCACCGGCTTTATTAATTAAATCAGTTATCACTTGATGACACTTATCCAAATCAACTGCTACACTTTGGGTAGCCATTTTCATACAATTATACAAACTAATTTTATTTTGTTTAAGCAGCGCTTTTATAAGCATTTAAAAACCACGAAACAATAATTTTCTTTATCACTAATCTTAACCACTGGACTTATTTGTGTTTGCTTTAATTAAATTATACATTACTGCAACAATAAAAAGTCTAATTTGATTTAGCAACATGATTGTGAATGATTTAAATGGTGTGTCAAAAAACTTTGCCCTTTAGCACAATTTACAACTGTGTACAGAGTTGATATTTATTAGAGAAGGTAGTGTTTCTAAACTTTTGTAATCTCTAATATATGTTATACAAATTATAATAATAATTTAAAAATTCTTTTTAACACATATGTCCCGATTACATATACTCCTCCAAGCGTGACTCGTCCATTTCTGGTACTTACTGGTTTATTTCATTATAATATTATCAATAACAAGTTTGGATGAAAAAATTTGATATAATGTACAAAGAAGAAGAAGAAGAATTATTCTCTCTACTCAAAATCCACAGTTACAATTTATTAATTTCATTTCATAATAATCGTTAAGCGATATTTTATTTTACTTTATTTATGCATTGTTTTATAAATAGCACACACATCTATAGATATACACGTATATAGATTATATTATTATTATTATTATTTTGCTACAATATAATATTTCTCTTGTTCTTTCTTTTATTGTACACAAACAATTTCTCTAGCTTTGCGGGGATTGATAAATTAATGGGCGTGGCACTGCCCAGTTTCTTAAAAAATTACTTTTTAATAATTTTTCTCGTTTATTAACTAAATGGGCGGTGCCACGCCCACATAATGTACTTCGTTTGAAAGCTGAATTAATTTGCAAGCTTTTACAACATGTTTGAACAAAATCGGTGCAGCCGTTTCCGAGATATAAGACTTTAAAGATTATGTTAAATCGTCATTTGCTTACTGCGCAGTTCTGAGCGCCTGGTATTTTTCTCACATTTTTATGTTTGTTTTGTGATTTTTAAAATTACGACCACACATACGTACACACACACACAAGAATGAATGTGAATTTGTTTGGCCTATAACTAGAAAACTACTGCTCCGATTTTGGTCAAATTTTTTGCAAACATTGG
This sequence comes from Ornithomya chloropus, assembly GCA_963971445.1. NCBI lineage: Eukaryota > Metazoa > Arthropoda > Insecta > Diptera > Hippoboscidae > Ornithomya > Ornithomya chloropus. Next base: position 1,962,142 of record OZ020532.1, read on the forward strand.
GATATTGCTCTATCTTTTCGGGGATCTTTAGACAAAAGGCGTGGCACCGCCCACTTTCTTAGAAAATGACTTTTTATTTATTTTTCTCATTTATTAACTAAAAGGGTGGCGCCACGCCCACATAATATACTTCGTTTGAAAGCTGAATTAATTTGCAAGCTTTTACAACAAGTTTGAACAAAATCGGTGCAGCCGTTCCCATGTTATAAGAGTTTAAAAAATATGTTCAATCTAGATTTGCTTACTGAGCAAGTCTTTTACTCGATTTTTTTTGCTGATTTTTTAACATCCGTAAAGCTAAATAGTTGATTTATTGGCTGGCTGGATACCTCTTCCTGCTGTCAAACTTCCAATTCAACTTCAATTCAAATCTTTTGATACCCTCAAACAAACTGGTCCTACTCAGTAGTATAATTCATTTCTTTTTTTTTTTTAATTTTTGGTTTAATATGGATTTTTTTCCCTTTTATTAACTAAATAGATGCATTCATGATATGTATTTGTTGCTAAAGAGTCTTTTTTTTTGTACATACATAAATTCAATGACTACTAATGTAAGCAGTTCAGGAATATGCAGTGCTAGTCACTTGAATAGGTTAAAACTTTTTGAGTAGCAATAATTTCTCTTCCCTTAGATTTAGAAACAATTTAATGGCGTAGACCTATTGGGTAGATTTCCCCAAAAATAGAAAAGTATTTGAAATTAAAAAAAATATATTTTTTATTATAAACAATAGATTCATGTATTAAACTGTGTCATTAAATTGTTTTTAAACTCAAAGGAAGCAAAAAAAATCCTACTGAAAATGTGATTATTTGTTCAAGTGGCTAGGACTGCCCTTTCATATCTACATGTTATTCTTAATACATTTAACTTTTACAAATTTGTTATCCTTAATACCTATACATAGTATATTTAATATTTATGTAGTTGTTCGTAAATTAATTAAAGTGTTTTGATGCCATACGGCTTGCCTCTTCAATATGACAGATTTACATAGACAGCCGACAAATATCTTACATGTGGCTCGTGGTGTGTATCCAATATCTAATCTAGAAAGTTCGAAATCTCCTTGATAAGGGGAAATTATTAAAAAATAATTGATGAAATTAATTTAGTCTATCTCAACGTTCTACAATGAAACATGATGTGGCAGCTGGCCTAATACGTTACAAAGTCATACGTTTTTATTTGAATATAATGTTTAATGAAATTTTGAAACCAAATATTGAACATACAATGCTTTTTTGTACCCTACACCACTCAGAGCTATATTAAATATATACAACCAAGAAGGGACTCATGATGTTCTTATAAACAACTGCTTTTTAGAAGTGATTTAGTTATGTCTGTATGTCCGCATTTAATCTAATACTAAATTTACATGAATAGACGGACAGTTTTTGAGAAATTTCAATATAATGCTACATTCTCTTAAATGAACTATAATTCGTTATAATTAATTTTTTTTTTGTTGTTGTTGTTGTTATTGTGAATTAGGCTACATTCGGAGAAGAACTCTGAGAACTGGCGTAGGATAGTAAATGGTCGACCGTTACCGGCCATTGTTTACGTAAATAGTTTTAAAATATATGTTAATTAATTTTATTTATAACTTCACATTAACTTACATACACACACATATATAGCTAATAATATAATAATATTATTACAATAACTACTCAACATCATTTCAAGGCCAACAATACAAGAACATGTAACGAAAACATAATCAAAATGCATGCAGAACTATAATTTTATTTATTAAATATAAAATATTTCATAATAAACGAATTTAATGTAAAATCTTTACTCTAGCAGATGAATTTTTCGTTGGAGAGCACACACTATCGAAAGGAAAGCTTTTGGGTGAAAGTTAAAGGATGTTCAAGCTATTTAGTTTGACAAATTATACTAAAATTAGTTGTGGTTGTCTTACGAGTCCTTATCGTGACCTATCATTATATGGAAAGGGGTACTAAAATTAATCCGAACAGGTTCAAATTTGGTTCAGTTAATTATTAAGCTAATTAACTGTTTTTCATCAAATTTTGTCAAAAAATATTAAGAATTGCGATTTTTGCTTTAAAAAAATATAAACGTTATATGGGGCGAGGTCCTAATGGTGGTGCAATCTGAAACATTTTCAATAGTTTATCCCTTTGGGTCTAGGTACGCCTTTGTACCAAACTTCATGGAAGTATCTTAAAAACTGTAGCCAAAATCTTGTGAACAAATTTACATGGACACACAAACGTACAGATGGACCGATGGACATGATTAAATAGATTCAAATTTTCATTTTGAATCGATCGGTATAATAAAAGTTGAGTCTACCGTTAGACGTTTAAGTGTTACAAACACCCAGACAAATTTTATATACCCACCCATTGCCACAAATGGTAGAGGGTGTAAGAAAATCAACATCAAGACAATAATAAAGCTTTCAATAGGATTCAATTTCGCTACAAAAGGAGGGACTGACATTTCATTGTCATCCCGTCGAATTTATTTCATCTAGTTTCCAGCTGAGATATACATTCAATCTATATTTATAGGGACCTTAAGGTTAAATAAAAGTGATTTCTAAGCTCATATGAAAGTTAAGGCCAAAAATTCAAATTCAATTAACAGCCTTAATCACTTAATTCTTTATAAAACCGTTTTAACAATATGCTTGACACAACTATTAAGCGTGTCTAGTTGTTATTTTATAACAATTGACAATTACCGGTTCTCTACAATGTTCTAATCCACAATGCTCTGTGAACAATATTTTATAAAAATACATCCGCTAGCGGTAATAAAACGATCAAATATAACTTAAACATAAAATTCGTGACCATATAAATATTTGAACATTGTTTGTATGATCGTGTATGCGTATGGGTGCGCGTGTGTGTGTATGTGTGTGTGCTAGTTTTCTATTTTTCTTTAGTTTTTTTTTTTTAAATATCTATAAATCACATTTGTTGTTTAATGTAAACAAAAAAAAAAACTGTAACAAAAAAACAATAAGAACAACAACATCAAAAAAATATTTCCTTATATTTTATAATAATTTCTATAAAATAAGAAACAATCTTAAAGATGGAATTGGTGTGTGTGTGTGTGTGTGTTTGTGTATTAATAATTACTTAACAACTATACTTAGCGTGATGTAATTAACAAATCTACAATTTTCAAATAAATAGCAAATAAAGTACAAAAACAAAAACAAAAACAAAAAATAATAAACAATGATTTACTAGCAATTAAGATATTTTCAGCTTAAAGCAATTTACGTACAGGGCGTGCCGCCGCTTAGGTGAAATTATTACATAGAACCAATAATTCCTTCTCCATTTTCTACCACTTCTCATAATCATCAACATATTAAGTAACTTGTTTATGTCTTTTCTTCTTCTTCATCTTTACTGAGCCTCCTGAGGGCGATTATTAAACAGCTGCTGTACAATGCTTTCATCGGCCAATGTAGAAGTATCGCCGACGTTTCTATCATTTGCGGCAATTTTCCTTAAAATTCTTCGCATAATTTTACCGGAACGTGTCTTAGGTAGGCCGGGTGCATTTTGCACCACATCCGGCATTGCAAACGGTCCAATACGTTCTCTCACCAATTTCTTCAATTCGGCCACCAATCTGGGATCAAACGTTTCATTCTCATTGGGCGTTATAAAACAATACAAACATTCGCCTTTGACGGGATGTGGCCGTGAAACTACTGCCGCTTCAGCTACCCGGTTATGTTCGGTAAGGACCGCTTCCACTTCAGCTGTGGACATCAGATGACCGGATACATTAAGCATATCATCTACGCGACCAGTTATCCAAAGATAACCATCATTATCTCTGCGGGCCCCATCACCGGTACAATAGTAACCCGGAAATTTTGTGAAATAAGTCTCTTCGTAGCGAGCATGATTGTTAAAGAGAGTACGCATCATACCGGGCCAGGGTTGGGAAAATACTAAATAACCTTCACCTTCACCTTGAATTTCAGTCCCATTCTCGTCGAGTAATGTGGGTTTAACACCAAAGAATGGAAAAGACTGTGAAACAAAAAATTAATAACGTTTAATATGATAGGATGGACAAAATGCTAATATGGGGGGTATACTAAGTTTTTTATTCCATTTTCAATACTTGGACAGAAGCCTCGAAGATCTTACACATTATTCTTCACAAACTGAGTCTAGCTAGATATGTGTCCGTACGTCCGTTTGTTGTTGGCACTCTCATCGTCGTACATTTTAAGATATTCAAATGAAATTTTGTACTATTACTAGATTAGATTACTATTGAAATTAAGCAAAATTTATCATGAGCCACGCCTTCAATCTATCAAAAATCTATTTCTATTATCTGATTCAAAAATTGAGCTATTAACGCCCCTTTGGCCTATGCCCAATTTAATTTTATTACTTCTTTTAATATTTAAATAACAAATAATACTTACAGCTGATCCGGGCTTCATTGGTGTTGCTCCCGGTAATGGTGTAATAACATGGCCACCAGTTTCCGTTTGCCAAAATGTATCCACAATGGAACACTTGTCTTTACCTATATAACGATAGTACCAAATCCAGGCCTCGGGATTTATCGGTTCACCGACACTACCTAAAATTCTATGCAAAGAAAAAAAAAGCCCTTAATACTGAACGCTCCATAAAAATTACTTCAATTTTATTTTTACTTTAATGTGTCAAGTTTGTGCTTTAAAACCGGTCCTTCACCAAACTTCATAAGAGCTCTTATGGCGGTGGGTGCTGTATAAAATTGGCTAACCTTATACTTATCGATAATCTCCCAATAACGATCGTTGCCCGGATAAAAGGGGGTGCCTTCAAACTAAGAAGATACACGAAAAATATTGATTCAAAAACGAGGTGAAGAGGAGAAAAGAAAAAAGGCTCTTACCATAACTGATGTAGCACCATTGGCCAAGGGACCATACACTACATATGTGTGACCCGTGATCCAACCAATATCGGCAGTACACCAATAAATATCACCCGGTTTATAATCGAAAACAATTTTAAATGTTGTTGCTGCATACAGTAAATAACCGGCCGTGGTGTGTAAAACACCTTTCGGCTTCCCAGTGGAACCACTTGTATATAACATAAATAATGGATCTTCAGCATCCATCCATTCCGGATAACAGGCGGCCTCTTTATCCTCCATTTCATCGTGCCACCAATAATCACGATCATCTGTCCACGGTATATCCTGTTCAACATAATTCTCTTGGCATGGTGTCACTCTCTTTAAATGTGACACCACTATACACGTTTCCACGGAATGACCCATTTGTTCCACTTTCTCTAAGGCCACATCACATAAAGCCTTCAGGTATAAAGGTTTCTCGCCACGCCAAGCCCCATCAGCCGTTATTAATATTTTCGCCTTACAATCGAACATACGTTCCGCTAACGAGTCCGGTGAGAAGCCGGCAAATACTATGGAATGAACAGCACCAATGCGAGCACATGCCAACATGGCAATTGGCAACTCCAAAATCATGGGCATATAAATCGAAACTCGATCTCCCTTCTGGATGCCGTGCTCTTTGAGAACGTTGGCGAAACGGCAAACTTCCTCTAAGAGTTTGCGATAGGTCAGGCCCCGTGAATAATCATCCGTATGATTACCTTCCCTGCAAAAAATTCGAGTTTTCTTCTTCTATTAAATGTACAAATTCAATCTTATTTTACAAGTCGTCGTCGTCTGTTTCTTGTCGCCTTCGCTACGAATTTCGAAACCCTTTCCATATAATGATAGGTCACGAAAATATCTATAACGCAATGCCTCTAAATTTACTGATACAACTCCACTAATTGTAGCATAAATTACACATATGTATATGGTGTAGGATACTAAATGATCGACCTTGACCTACTTTAACAGTTTCACTTCTTTTTAATTAGTCTTTAGTTTAAATTGGATAAAATTGCATAAATCGTATAAACAGATATAATCAGTATATATATATGGTATGTATATATGTCTGGAATACCGCAATAAGTGGACAATTTCATTACTTAGCAACTCAATCAAGAAATAAAACCGTTATGCAAATTATGTCGCCATCAAAACGAGCGCATTCCTTACTTGCGCTGTAATTTACTTAATTTATGGCCGCACGAGCTCTTTAATACATAATCAATGACCCACCCGATCGCATCAATAGAAAACATTAATACTCATAAAGCATTTATAAAAAATATTTTTACATACAATACATAATTAGCGAAATGTATTGCTGGATTTAAAATTTTGCGACTCATCAAAAATATATCAACTCTGACGTCTGTTAGTGGTAACCTTATGGTAATGGCAGAGACTTGTAAATAAATGTAATGGTAATGGTCAGAAAGAAACGTTCTTCGCAATGGTTCGATAGTCTAATTATTAGTCATTTGACACATGTAATGGAATTAATGGAAATTATTTTAATTATTTACGTTATTGCGTTACGTATAAAATTCTCCTATTATTTATATATATGTGCATACATTAAAAATATTGGAATTTACAAATTGCTTAAATACGTATATTGCAACCTTTGCACTATAATGGGTACTCTAAATATTTAGTGTGTACCAGTAGGGTATGCATATGCATAGAGAGAAGCTTTCGTATATATATATATATATGTATATATACAAATGTAAGACAAGATGATATACATAGAGTTTATATCAAGTTGTCTCTATTTGCAATTTTTAATGTTTTTTGACAAAATTTGGTGAAATGTAATTAATTGGCATAATAATTGTCTGTAATAAATTTGGTCCCGATCGGATCATTTTTAGAACCCCTTCCCATATAAAATTAGGTCACGAAATGACTTATATGGCAATTTACTGATACAACCAAATTAATTTCTAGCATCATTTGTGGAACTAAGCAGGGGTAGGATATTAAATGGTCAAGCTTGACCGACTTTAATAACATTTTCGCTTGTTTTTGTTATTGTTTAAATACTAACATTAACAACAAGTTGTGTATAGAAATGATCACACGATATTTTTATACCAAATCACCTGATCTTAAAATTACCAAATATCCTAATAAGATAATGCATTGGAATGTTAAATAAAACACTACAAGACCAACTATAACGGTTAACAGTAATTCTCTGCTCATTAGTGTACATAAACTTAATCATCTAATAAATCTTTCAATCTTTTACTGTATATTTTTCAATCTCTATTTTAAAAAGAGTGCAGTGTGCACGTGCCTGTTATTATGTAATTAGTTAGTTAGAGAGTGTGTTAATAGTAAATGTTTCAGTTGATGTTCAGTTTAGAAAAAATATATATATTTTAGTTGCTCTTTTAGAGAGAGTGAATTACCGTAAGTAAACGATGTATGATGTTAAGGCGGGAACTTGAATTCTTATATGTCCGTATGTATGTCCACACTTTATATTTAAATGTTATTCGAAATGAAATATATGTTTGCTGTTATTTGATAATAGGATAGTGAACAAAAAAAATGTTGAATAAACATTAAAGCGAATTTATTTTAACAGGGAGCGTACTTTGAAACGTTCCTCTTTATATATTAGTGAACTTTTTTTCCTCGATGCATTAGTATAATTATATATATTTTGGTTTAACTCTCTATCAATTCCGTTAATGTGTTATACTCCCACGTGTAAAGAGAGTAAAAGTTAAAAAATGTTAAGCTTCGCTTTTACGCTTATAGTTTAGTTTAGTAGTATCTCCTAGGTACAAAATCATCTGTTTCTCTAGTGAAAATGTTATAGTCAATCAAGACCGATCTTTTCATACCCTACACCAATTTGAACGAAATGAAATTTGATACAAGGATATGTATTGGTCCAAAGAGGAACCCTATTCAAAATAAACCAAATTGCATCACTTTTAGAACCTTTTCCCCTACAAGACTCTCTTTATATGTTGTTGCAGATTACTTAATTAGCTTAAAAATGGATTGCGTCGAAATCGGACCTGATTATTTTTAGAATCCTTTTCCATATAACGTATTTCACCAAGTCTCACAATGACTTACATTTACGAATACAACTCAAACTAGGTGTAGGGTATTAAATAGTGCGGCACAACCGATTATAATATTTTCTTCACCTGTTTATATTCTTTGTTCTTTTTAATAACAAAAACTATCACTTTCATTCAATCAATGTGCTTTGAAAAGATGTGGTTGCCATTTTTTGCTAATTCTTTGATGTATAAATCACGTGACAGAGAGAGAGAGAGAGAGAGAGAGAGAGAGAGAGAGTAATAAAAAGAATTGTGTTTACATCCAACATAACATAACTTGCCCTTGATTTAAACAATAGTTTGTTGTTGTTTTTTTGTTGTTTTTTTTTGGAGTCTTATGAATGACATTTGGAATTTTTAAATGCGCAAGTCCTTTTCTTAAATAATCACAATAACCATATAACATTTATATGTCATAAAATATTTAAATTTTAATTCATTGTAGCAAACCTTGACAACTTCAATCCGGATTGCCGAACATGTTTGCTCCAGAAAAGAAAAAGACACTCTCAAATTTTACTCCAAGGACAATGATTTCGTAACACTACGTATGTATGTATTCATGATAATATTATGTAAATATTATTTTCTATTATGCGTCATTACGAGAAGGATCAAAATTTTTTTCATTTTCTTAATAAACGCTTGCTTACCAATAATAGGCTATAGCATCGCCCAAACCGTTACGTATATTTCGATCCAAAAGGTTATAACATATATTCGTGGAAGCACCTTCCATCCATTTAATGGCAATGGGTCCTTTATTGATATTGAAATTGTATTGCAGAAATTTTTTTGGATCTGCTGGCGTTTCCCAGTGAAACTGTTTGGCCACACGCGACCAAAACTCTTCGGGCTTCTCCAGTGATTCATTATAGAATTTTTCATACTCCTCAAAACTGGATATATAGGCATTACGGCTAATGGCCGGATTGGGATTATATATCGATTTTTCCGAAGGCATTTTTACACTTTCACTACAAAATTACACCAAGGCAACAGCTTGTTATTAATAATATTAATTTATTTAAAATAAAAAATATTGAATTGTTTGTTTATTCTTTCAACTTATTTTATTTACTATATTTTATATATTTATATGCTTTTTTTTTTGATTAATATTTTTTTGTGCACCGTCTTTCAACTTATAATCTTAACCATTAGAATAATTTGCGCGTACTAAAAATCGAATGTTCTAACAATTGGCTTTTTACCTTCTTACGTTCATTTCGCTGTTTTCATACACGCAAATAACAATTACGGCTGCGATATCTGTCTTGCAAACACGAAGAAAAAGCTCTCTTTATTAACATAACAGAGAGAAATACACTAATCTCTCGATATACCCGTTTTCTTATTAATTCCCATACAGCGGTGAATTTATAAGAAACTAGAAACTAGACTTGTAATATTAAACTACAATGAATAAATGTATAATGTTTATATATATATATATAAAAAAATTTATAAAAAATTGTCTTTATATAAATAACAAATGTTAGCATTCTCTCAAAAATTAAATCGTTTTTCGCTCAAAACACAACTCTGTGTTACTATTTCATGAAAAAATAACCAAAATTTCCACCTATAGGATGATTACAAAATATTGCAATAGAGGCACATGATCATATATTATATATAAAGCGATCGGTTTGCTGTTTAGGAATTATCAACCATTATTGAAATTAATTATGAAAGTTTGATAAATATATCCTTCAGCAGTTATTATTATAAATGTCTAGCAATTCTTAAATATGGCAATTATCATATAATTTTTTTATATATGGCAATACCTTTATCAAATAATTTAATCAGTTAGCACGAGGATGCTTATAAAAGAACAGGAACTTCCGAGCACTTCATTAATTATAAAAATAATAGAAATTATATTGAAAATATATATAAAAAGAAGTGAAATAGGTTTAGTGAATAAAAGAAGAAAACAAGGAACATCTTCAAACAATTAAAGTGATAATCTGTGTGGTATAAAACAATGCGAAAGAAAGTGTACAATGTTCGCGTTCATATTCATTTTGCAAAAAACAAAATTTTTTAAATTTATATTTAACTATTTCATTTATACATCAAGAGTTTTCTTTTCTAAATAGCAAATGGCTTGTAAATGCAATCTATTTATGGTTATTCATAATTTTATTTTATTCACATGAGTATTTTCCATTTTAAACTAAAAAAAAACATATAAATAGAACAAGAATTAAAAGTTCAACGCATTCTTCTTCTTCTAAGAAATAACAAGATAAATATGTGATGTAATGCACGCTTTGCTAATGAATGAAATTATTTTATATTTCTCAATTAGTGATCAGCTTCCGCTAGAAATTTATTATATTGTTCTTCGTTCATTAAATGTTTCAATTCGGCTGGATTTGATAATGTTACTTTAAACAACCAACCTAAAATAATAACAAATTATATCAATGATGTAAAAAGAATAATAAATCGTTACCTTACCTTTATCATAACAGTTGGAGTTCACTAGAGCTGGTGTATCCTCAACGGCATTATTTTTCTCCGACACTTGCCCACTGACCGGCGAATATATTTCACTAGCAGCCTTAACACTTTCTAGAGCCCCACATTCGTCATGCTGTTTAAGAGTGGTGCCTGGTTCAGGCAACTGAGCAAACACTACATCCCCTAAAGCTTCCTGAGCATATTGTGAAATGCCAACAATACCAGTTTGACCGCTCACCTCAACCCATTCATGTTTGTCAGTGTATAAGCGTGCTATTAAATAAAAAGCAAAATATTACCGTTATAACTTGTGATATATAATTGTGCAAAAACAATGAAACGTGACAGTTATTTTTTCATAATCAGTCGATAATGTTATATCAGCTGTTTTTATTGATAAACATACACACATATATAGATTTAATAGTGTATGATAATATGTGTGCTTGCATAAAAAGAATCTATTTTTCCATTACCTGCATTTCTCACTGAATTTGTTAAACCAAATTGACGGGCATTTGTTAGGCATTTGAAAACCACTCTGTGCTTAAAGAAATGGGTAAGTAGCACCATTTTTTTTATATTATTTCTTATATTTTATGATGATCTCTTTACGCGTTATTTATACTAGGACAGAGCTGTTGTCTCGTTTACGCGCAAAACACAAATGATTGTGTTGTACATGCAATTAACCAACCAGGTAGTTTTTTTTTTTTTCATAGAATTATTATCAATATGTAAAATCAATGCATGCATTTGTGAGCAAGTTTGTATGTTTGTGTTTATATAAATTTTGCAATCTTCCAGATGAACTTGAATTGTTGCGGGTTATCGCATTAAGTACCGTTAATAATGAACACATTGGTGATGAAAGTGTTAACAAGAAATTATAAAATGTTTTTAATGATATAAAAATCTCAGAGAATTGAAAACGAGAAGGTGCCGTTATCGATGAACAATATAAAATTCATTTTCAAACAATCAAACGATTTGATATAATTTTCCAAGTATGTGCATCTGTCCATTTATGATTACTAATCGGGAATATATAAAGGGTCTTCTTCTTTTGACAAACTTTGACCGTTTTATGGGTAAAATATAATTAGAACTGAGTGCTAGATGATATTAATTGACTTTTTATAAATATTTTTCCCCCAGTTTCCTATGTTTCTTCTATGCTGCTAATGTTTTTGACTGTAATTGTGATTAGTTTTTGTTAATTGCGGTGAGTAATCGGGTGCAGGATGAACTACAGATTGCTTGGAAGTCATTTCATTTGTGGACGATTCCAACATTGGTTTATGCGGGTATTGTTGATAGGTGTCCAGATTTCGAAAACATCTCTCCAAAATTGCCACATCAGTTGAAATGCGAGCAGCTCGTGCCAATAATCTTTCATTTAATTCGATCTTGGCTTGGCTTTCATTGCAATTATTAACAGTATTGGCATCCGATTCAAAGCCTTCGTTATTGAATGTCGTGGTTATAAAGTCAGCTCTTTAAAAAGGAAGAGACAATATTAATAAATTTTAATTAAACCTGACAAAAAAAAACTCTTACTTGAGTTCCTCTCGATAAGCGTCAATGGGTAATTGGTTCGCGTAAGGGTTAGGGTTTGATTCAATATTTTCCGTAAATAGTTTGCTCTGAGATTGAAAAAGATTAATTTTAAAAACAAACAAAAAAATAGATTTGGCTTAATCGAATTCTTTAACACCCTACACAAATGGGCGTGGCACACACACAATTGTACTCTCTAATAGTTTACGTTTTACGTGTCATCTTAAAACTCAAGTTTTACGCTGAATATGGTTTTTTATAAATTGTGGGCGCGTCTGTTATACGAAGATTTTTATTTATTGTGGGCGTGGCTCTTGGCTGATTTGGCCAATTTAAAAAGCTATCTGCTGGTACTTTAATGAGAAGTGTTTGTACAAAAATTTCAACTTAGTAGCTCAACATTTACGACCGTCAGAGTGCCAACAATGTCCAGATTGATTTAGATTTTGATCTTAATTAAGAATGTATATATTTATACAGTGTCTGACTTCTGTTTCTGAGTATTGCAAATGGAATGACAAACTTAGTATACCTTCGTATCTTATGTGGAGGTTATAAAAATGATTCATTTGAGGTAAAATACATTTCAAACTTGGAATGAATTATTCGTAAATGATTTGGCATTTTATATTACAACCAAATACTTACCATTCCGCCCTTCTTACGAGCAATGTTTATCAATTGTAATGATAATGCAATTATTAGAGCCACATTGATAAACCACAATACGAAGCCTTTAAACATTAAAATCATCATTGACATGGAGACAACTTGACCGGCCAACAATTGGGCAGCACTGGCATCAATAATACCGGCATTGAGTGGACTGAAATTCCAGTCGGAAGCTTCTTGTTGGAAACGTGTATAATCAATGGCAAATATTATGCCCAACACAAAATCCACAACACTTATAATCATGGTACATATTATCCACAACAATATTATTATCAAAGACGATTTCATATTATTCTTTTGCAGATCTAAAAAATAATAAATACATTAGTAAGTAATATCCTCAAGGATAAAAGTTTTAACACTTACTGAAAAAAGTCATTAACGAAACGATTAACCAGCACAAGGCTACAATCAAATAAACGCAATCCCATACAAATATATTATCAGGCTGTAAAATTGTTTGAACTTGTCTCAGTAAAGTGGAATTGTAGGCGGGAAAATCCGTTGGCTGACAATCACCCTTAAAGTACAAATCCATAAAGATGATATTAACTAATGAACCGTATGTTAACTTGTCTGTGGTGGTTATTAGACAATTGTATGATAAAACGCCAACAATAGTCAACACAATCCATATGATAGATTGAATCTGAAAATGAATCATCATTAAAATATATATCAAGCATCTATAGACTGTAAAGAAACACTTGCCACACCCAGACTACTAGCCCACAAACATAAGCGATTTAACGTTTTGTAATTTTTTATCCAAATGGAATTATTCAAGGCGGCCGATTCCTTCATTATTTGTGATTTTATTATAAAGAAACTACCGCTGTTAGTAATCTTCTTTTTGCAAAATCATTAAATACTGTTGGTTCTCTAAACGATTTTCTATTCTTCATATGTATCGATGAGTGTTTAATTATCAAACCAAACGTTTTCTCTGAATCAGTTTTCATATCAATATGTACAGTTATCATGGTCTGACACAAGTTAAATACTCACCATGTCTTATCTTAACAACTGGGAACTTCAGCTAACTGAACAGTTCTCATTTCCATTACAATACCATAGAATAATAATAATACTGTATAATAATAATTATCAATGCCGGGAGAGTTCATTTATCAAATTGTCTTATTCTCTTAATATGTTATCATATTAAAAATTTTAATTATAATGATCTGCTAAAACATTTATCTAACATAATGTTCTCTTGACTTTTAATATTATTACCAGAGACTGTTAAATGCAATGAGAATCTAAAAACATGTATTTATAAGCCTCCGATTATTACATGTTCTGTTATTAAAAGTGCAAGAGGAGAAAATGTAGTCAAGTTCTCTCTAAATCTCAACAATATTACAGTTGTTAAGTTTTTTCAATGCCTTAGCTTAATAAAATTACAGAACTCTAAGATAAGTTTTCGTTTCAATATTTACAGTTATAAAGGTTCATTTATGTTCTATATGCATATGAAATCGTTCCAATATTAGACCCATCCTGTTCAAATTTAGCACAATTAAACATCAAGCTAGATTTCACCAAGTTTTGTCAAAATATGTAATGCGAGTTTTGCTAAATAAACACTTATTTAAAATAAATGGAAAGGGTTCTAAAATTAATCCGATCGCATACAAATTTATTACAGTTAATTATTAAGCTAATAAACCATTCTTCATCAAGTTTTGTTAAAAAATATTAAGAATTGCGAATCTTCGTCATATAAGAGTTATTTGTTATATGGCGAGGAGTCCTAAAAATGCTCCAATTTAAACCATTTTCAGTTGTACTTATCATGGAATCAAGAAACGCCTTTATAGCAAAGTTTATGGTAATATCTGAACTACTGTGGCTTTGAATACAAATTTAATTGGATTCACAGCAAGCAGGTGGGCAGACGGACACGCTTAAATAGAATCAGAAAGTGATTCTGATCGCTAAAATATAATTAAAAGATGAGGTCCATGTTTAACCGTTTAGGAGTTCACAACAACCGCATAAAACTAAATATACGATGATTTTATAACATGTGGACAATGGTAAGTAATCTAAAGATTTCTTGGTCCTGCTAAGCAATCCAGTATAGATTTATAATTTATGATTCATTAATCGATTGATGACTTTGGCCAATTTTCTTTTGAAGCCCTTACCTCCTGCACTGTACCATAAAATAAATTTTGTATTTCAATCTCAGCATTCATAAATAATTTGTCACAATTTGTCGTAATTTTTTCAAATGATTTTGAAAAATTTAGTGTAATTTTTTCTCTATTCGGTATCTAAATGAAAATTGATTATATTTTGTAAAATTTGTTAAAAAAAAATTTCGCGTGCGGGTACTAAATAGTGGGTGTTTTGATATCGTTTTATTTGTTATTTTTCTATTTTGCGAATAAAAAAAAATGCTGCGCTCAAACGCATTTATTCGTATTGCCAATGCTCTGCAATTGCGTAAGTATGCGTCGCAAGCTATAAATCAGGTGTTGCAACTGCAGAACACGGATGTCTGTTGTGAGAACCCCGCCCGCGGCTTAGTGTTGGGAGTGTATGCCGATGAGGATGACAAATTCGATACGGGGGTATTAACAACAACAGCAGCGCGCTACAATGAGCAAAAGACCAATGGACGGATGCTGGAGGTTTTGCATATGTCGGGTCCGATGCCCAAAGTCGGAGAGGCTAGACTTCTCTTTGCTCAGGAAGTTGAGCGGGTGCCCTACTATTCGGCCGTGGCCATAGTAGGATTGGGCAAAGAATGTCTAGGCTATAATCCATACGAGATTTTGGATGAACGGAAAGAAGCTATTCGAAGGTCGGTAGCGAAGGCTTGTATGGAATTGGCCCGTTTGGAGACTAGTCGTATCGATGTGGAAAACTGCGGTCATGCTGAATCTGCTGCTGAGGGGGCCGCCCTCGGTATTTGGGCCTATCAAGAGTTACGCGAAACCAAACAGCGCCTCTCGACACCAGCTGTAGATTTGTATGCAACCAAGGATGAGATTTGCGACATTGAGGGTTGGCGCATTGGTTTACAGAAGGCTGCCGCACAAAATCTAACGCGGCAACTGCAGGAAATGCCGTCCAACTTATTGACACCGATTGCTTTCGCCCAAAACGTGGTCGAAGTGTTGGGTAAGTCGGGTGTAAACGTCGAGGTTAAGGTGGAGGGTTGGGCTGAGAGTCAATCTATGAATGCCTTCTTATCGGTGGGCAAAGCATCTTGTGAGCCGCCCATCTTCTTGGAGCTCAGCTATTACGGTACCTCGGCGGAAGAGAGACCCATAGTTCTGGTGGGTCAGGGCATCACCTATGACTGTGGCGGTCTTTGCTTGAAACCTTTTCAAACGTTGAAATGGATGCGTGGAGATATGACAGGCGCTGCTGTTGTGGTGGCTGCTTGTCGTGCTGTAGCAGCTCTTCGTTTACCGGTAATATTTATTTTTAAGGATTTTTTTCCCCTGATAAAATAAATTATCTTCCCTCTCCCCGTTAAGGTTAATATACGTGGTCTGATTCCCTTGTGTGAAAACGTCATGGGTTGTAATTCGTTTCGTCCGGGAGACATTGTCAGGGCCATGAATGGTAAACACATTAAAATGCAAAACACCGCCCATGAGGATATGTTGGTTCTGGCGGATGCTCTGTTGTACGGTCAAAATTTCTGTCCCAAATGTATCATCGATATAGGCACCACGTCGTGGTGTATGCACAATGCTTTGGGAGAGGCTGCATGCGGCATTTTCACCAATTCGGAAATTTTATGGCAACAAATCAAGCACGCCAGCATGCATACGGGCGACAGAGTTTGGCGCATGCCTCTATGGGATTACTACACGAACCAGATAACACCTAGCGGTTCGGCGGATTTGAATAATTGTGGTCGAGGTCGCGGTGGCAATCCTTGCAAAGCGGCCGCTTTCTTACGGGAATTTGTGCCTTGTGGCCAATGGATGCATATTGTAGGTTGCCCATACACTCAACTTTGAATCTAATCTTATCTGAATCCTCTATCCTTGATCCTTTAGGATGCCACAAATGTTATGTTTACGAATGGCAAAGATTTCGAGTATCTGCGAGAAGGCATGGCAGGTCGTCCTACTCGCACGTTAATCGAATTCATTGCTCAAACTATCTGTAAAGACACTGCTCCCAAATTCCCCGCCAAAGAAGATCGCTAAAGGAGACAAACTGTTAATGCGTCTTGATCGTTTGAAGTCCATCAAGTTTGTTCATGTCCAAACTTTAAAAATTGTACCCGTGCGTGTTGTTTAACATTTTTGTATAAAATCCATTTTATGTATTTGTTTTATCCTCATTTTTTCCTATATTTTCAATTTATTGTAAAAATTGTGAAGAATGAAGAATAAAGCAAATGGATGAAACGTTGAAACAAAAATAAAATCCTTGGTGCCTGTTAATTTAGGTACTGTACTGGGCGGCAAATATTTGGTTATTCAATGAAGCTTTGTACGAAGCGATACTCACTTTGCCACAACTTTTGCAAGGATTTCCATTGAGTGTCTTGTAAGTAATTTCAAAATGCTGCAAAGAGAAATATACTGAGGTTGGTCCTTTCGAAGAAAGCTTCGCACGAACGTAAGATATTCGCTGGATGTACCTACTTAGATCTTTGGATTGTACTAAGATTTTAAACCTTTATTGATGAGATCGGGGTGTCCCTCCGCTTGCTTCCTCACTTGTACTAAAGGGTACACTAAGTTTATGCGGATGTTTGTAACTTCTAAATGGCAAATTATACCCATCGATTTATAATCAAAATCTTAATTGATTTAACCATGTCCGTCAGTCCATCCATTTGTGCATATAAATTTATACGTTACAGGTCGTATCCTATTTGAATAAAATTTGGTACAAGGGCATAAATTGGCTCAAAGGGAAAGTCTATTTAAAATAAACCGAATTGGATCATTTTTAGAACCCTTCCCCATAGAACAAAAAGTAATATTGTTGGTTACTTAAGAATAATTAAGAATAATTAATTGACTTAGTAATTGGCAGTAACAAAGTTGGTCCCGATTGGTCGCGTAAAGTATTATAAAACAATGCCTCTGGGTATACTGATACATATCTGATCTAAGTGTATAAGCTAATTGTAGCATAATTTAAGGATCCTAGTGATGTAGGGTAGTGCATTGAGTGGTCCCTATAAATGAACAGTTTGTGAGTAACGAAATTTGAAGGTCAACTAAACTGCCTTCTCTTTAAAACAAACGGTTTTGTTCTAATGTTTTAAAAATTTGTTTCATTATTTAGTAAAATATAGAAAAATATTGAAAGGCAGTAATCTTTAGGTAGCTGCGCCATTTTACTTTTCCCGCTTTGGTAACTTGGGTGCCGTATCTTTGCAAATCGTTTGTGCAATGAATTCTATTATAGTTCTAGTCGGTCGCCCGGCCATACCCGGCCGTATATACTCAGTGGAGCCATTTGTAAACATTACATTTGTGGCATCCTAAAAAAAAAAAAATAAATTAAAAACTGAAAAATTTATTCGGAAATGTCCGTCTTACAATATGCATCCATTGACCGCAAGGAACGAATTCTCTTAGGAAAGCAGCTGCCTTACTCGGACCACCACCACGACCTATCCCATACGTCTGAATATCTGTAGACCCACCAGACGATATTTGGGTAGTGTAATAGTTCCATAAGGGCAAACGCCAAACTCTGTCACCCGTATGCATGCTGGCGTGTTTAATTTGTTGCCATAATATTTCGGAATTGGTGTAAACACCGCAAGCACTTTCATCCAAGGTGGACCACATGTCCCAGCAGGGGGTGCCAATGTCTAAAATAAATTTCGGGCAAAAATTCTGTGCATACAACAGAGCATCCGCTAAACCCAAAATCTCTCCTTGATCGGTGCGCTGAATTTTTATATGTTTGCCGTTCATGCACTTGACAATGTCGCCCGATCGATAAGCATTACAGCCGATGACATTTTCATATAACGGGATAAGGCCACGAATGTTAACCTGGATAGAATTCAAATGAGATTTTGACAACAAAACAATTCATTAGTTAAGTACCGGTAAGCGTAAGCCAGCAATAGCACGACAGGCAGCAACTACCACAGCCGCTCCTGTCATATCACCACGCATCCAGTACAGTTGGTCCAGTGGTTTCAAACAAAGGCCACCACAATCATAAGTGACGCCTTGACCCACCAGAACTATAGGTCTCTCCTCGGACGAGGTCCCATAGTAACTCAATTCCAAGAAAATGGGCGGTTCACATGAAGCTTTACTTACAGCCAAGAAAGCATTCATTTGTTGACTTATAGCCCAACCTTCCACCTTAACTTCAACATTTACACCAGATTTGCCCAATATTTCCACAACATTTTGTGCAAACGTTATGGGCGTTAAAATATTTGAAGGCATTTCTTGTAGCTGTCGCGTCAGGTTTTGGGCAGCAGCCTTCTGCAAGCCAATACGCCAACCCTCTATATCGCATACGTCATCTTTGGTGGTGTACAGGTCAATGGAAGGCACCGTAATACGATTGGAGGGCTCGCGCAGTTCTTGGTAGGCCCAAACACCGAGAGCCGCCCCCTCAGCTGCCGATTCCGCATGACCGCAATTATCCACATCTATGCGACTTGCATTTAAATGTGCCAATACCATGCAAGCCCGGGCAACCGATCTTCTGATGGCCTCCTTCCGTTCATCTATTATCTCGTACGGATTATAACCCAAACATTCCTTACCCAAGCCCACAATAGCAACCGCCAAATAGTAGGACAGTTTCTCCGTTTCTGGTGAAAAGAACAGTCTGGCCTCTCCAATCTTCGGCATAGGACCGGATAGACGTAATATCTCTAACAAGCGGCCGCCAGTTTTTTGTATATTATATCTCCAACCCATTGGCGTCAATATACCCTGATCGGTTTTATCCTCTTCATCAGCATAAACACCCAAAATTAATGCACGATACGGTGGATCGCCGCATATATCCGTATGTTGCAACTGCAATGCTTGATTGACAACCTGCGAAGCATTTCGTCGAATTTGTTGTACTCCCTTTATGGAGCGAAATAAGGATCTGAGGTGTAGCATAATAAACAGGTATATAACAAATAATATGAATATTTATATGAGATATATGGTTTTAATCTTTTTATTTTGTATTTTCAAAGGAAGATGGGAAATATTTGAGGTAAAAGTATGACAATTTTCTCCATAGTTCTTATGATTTGAAAATATAACAAAATTCTACTTATCCACTTTCAAAGTAGAGAAAAAATAAATAAATTATATAAACCCTTTTGCCTTTTAAATGAAACGGCAAAAAGACAGTTCTGATAGTACTACTGTATCCTTTCAGTTGTTCCCACAATACTTGATAGTTAAATTTAAGATTTTTCAAAAACTGGAGTTAATCAATGTGTGCACTGAACCATTCATATACAAAAATTTACATTATTCAATATATGAAGTCAGTTTCCTCCCTCACAGACAATAAACAAAATTCAATAAAATTTTATAAAAAATAGTTTATTTTTATTTCTTTATTTATATCTAAAAACATGATTGTTTATGCAGGTGTATAATAATAATAAGAAAATGTCTTTTTTTATCTTAATCATTGTGTAAAGTTGACTTTTCTCTTAATAAAAAGGTGAAAAATGTAGCAAAAAGTAAAAAAACAATAACACACAGCACAATTTAACATAAAAAACATTTTAAGTACAAAATATCATAAATTTAAACAGTGCAGTGTCGTTTGTAAAAACATTTTTAAAAACAAACAAAGGTAAATCTAAATACAGACCGAGCGAGAATATGTATATATAACGGTAAAGTTATAATAATAACTTAATAAAGAATTAACAGTTGTTTATATCTTGTATGCATACAATACATAATACACAAACAACAAGAGCTTGTAGAGAGAAAACACTTTTGAGATGGACTTTACATGTGAATAATATATAAAACTACATATACTCGTATATGTACGTATGTATATTAATATAAAAGTGTAAAGTATAAGATTATAAATAATCTATAATATTTTTGATTGGTATGCGACTTTGAAAGTGTTATGCGTTAAAATTTGTGAGTTTAAATTCCGGTCGGTTATTTTTTTCACATTACTACCGTTACTATAAATATTTTATAAAAATGTATTTTATGTAAAACCACATATGTTAAAGCATAACATTTTATCTCTATGTTAGAGATGAGAGGCGAAAATGGTGTTTAATGTTCTTGCAGACTCAAAGAGATTTGATTTTTCTTCTTCTTTTTTTCTTATAAGTGTGGATCATTATTGTATGTTTTCCTAATTATTACAAAAAAAAAAATTAAAAATTATTAGCAGCATTTAAACATAATAAGTTTTAAAGTAACGAAATCATAGTCACCGGAATGTAGGCCAGAAGGAATGCCGTGTAAATAATCACAGAATTCGTTATTATGTCAAACTTCATCTTCCAATGACATAAGTAGCGGATTTACATATTCGAAACCCTCAAATTCCGATTGATCAATATTTTTAATACAATCATCGTCTGGTGTTAATTGGACCGCCTCTCCGGTAAATTCCGGTGGAAAATTGGCCAAATCACGTTCCGAATCTAAACGGGGTTTGAATGGTGGCGTTACTTGCTTAAAGGAAAGCGCCTCCCAATCAATCACGCCGAAGAATGGATGTTTTTTAATATCCATAAAATAATTCCCATGACAACCCAAACGTTCGGTTGGTTCTTTATTGAGGAAACCTTTCAGTATGGAAGCAGCTTTAACACTTAACGAACGCGGTATACGGATGGGTTTCTCCAAAATCACCTGGAATAGATAATCCTCGGTATTCTGATCGGGATTTTCTGAGGCACCAGCTATATCGAAAGGACTACGTCCGGCCAACATTTCATATAATAAAACACCCAAGGCCCACCAATCCACCGAGAAGCCATAATCCAAACCATTCAGTATCTCGGGTGCTATATAGTTGGGAGTGCCACAGAAAGTGGAGGTGGTCTCACCCGGCCGTATACCCTCTTTGCACATGCCATAATCGGTCAATTTAATGTGACCCTCATGATCCAACAGAACATTGTCCAGCTTAAGATCTCTGTAAATTATTTCCCGTTCATGCAGGAAATTCAAAGCCAAACTGATTTCGGCGGCATAGAAACGCGCATGCTCTTCGAGCAGGCGTCTCTGCCGCTGCATGTGATACATCAGGTCACCGCCGCGTACAAACTCAATCACAAAGAACAGACGCGATGGTGTTTGAAAGCATGAATGCAAGCCAACCAGGAATGGATGATTCGAGGCCGTCTCAAAGACATGCTTCTCAGTTTGTACCCAATCAATGTCGTCTTCTTCCGCAAACAAAGCTTTCTTAATCACTTTCATGGCATATATGCGACGGGTGGTCTTTAATTCGACCATTAAAACCTTGGCATAACTGCCGCGACCAATCACTCGTATCAATTCAAAATCATCCAAAGAGAATTGTCGTTGAGTACCGCCAACAATTTCCTCTCTCTGAGCAGTAACACTGCTGTCTGGCTCTACCAGCTCATGATTTGAATCATTGATGTGGTGTTGATGGGGTACGTGGGGATAATCGGTTGCGGTGGCCGGTATTTGTTCCACAAAATCATCCTCAGACAGGCTTTTCGGCAACGAAGCCTTCACGTTTACACTGGTGCAAGGCTTCTTCACCACTTTATGACACTTTTTATGCACCAACAGTTTACACTTTCTACACTTGAAACCCTGACGTCCCAAACCCCAAATGCGATCCTGGCAATAGGCGCAAAAAGCACGCCGATTGAAACGTTTCGCTTGGAATTCATGCCCGTTAATATTGTAAACTTTACGCCAACGGCGAGCACCCCTTCTATAAATGCTACGATCTTCTCCGTCACACAGCATACCCGGAGCTGCTGGCACATTGGGAAATACATGAATAACTAATTCAGGATTATGATTTATTTCATATAAACGTATCGCCTCATCTAATTCCATTTGCGTTGATATGGTACAAGGATCATTATCTTCATCCATCCACTTGATGGTAAACAGCTGATCCAAACAGAAACAGCAATTATTGCGTATCTCTTGGCATAGCTGTGCATAAGTAATACTCTCCGGCACATAACTGATCATTACTTTGCCATTATAAAAGGTTTTCACTTTTATTTCACTACCAGGTCGATCACCAACATCCTCCGGTATTAGCTGTGAAGGCATTTTCTGCATTTGTTCAACTATATTTATATATATATACTTAAATATGCTTAAATTATTAATGTAAAATGAATATTAAACATTAAATTATATTTATGCCGGCACATTAAACACATTAAATTTTCATATCCATATATTTAGTATTAAAATTGTTCCATTTCTTTTATTTGTGCAATTGATCGCTTTCACCATTTGGTATACATTTTTAACACCACACGCATTCACTCGCACACTCAACACAATCGTTAATGTTTAATAACCCGCATGATGAATTTACTTTAATCAATTTTCTTAAAATTATAATATTCACGTGCGTGAAGATAGCAACGTTAGTAAGCAATGACATAGTTTTTTTGGCATAGTGGCAACGCTGCGAAGAAAGAAATTTCCCTGAAAGAAAATTACAAAAAAGGGATTTTATTTTTATAAGTAGTTAATTAATTTTGAAAGTCGATTTAATTGAAATTTTTACAAGAATTTTTAACAAAATTTATTCTTGAAATATCGATCACAGTTTCTAGTATATCATATCTTTTTTAAAATAATACTCTCATGAATATTTTTCTTTTTACTTTGTCACAACGTTGCCACTGCACCCAAAAAAATATCTTTGTTAACTGTCGCTGCTACCTTGGCGTAATACAAAGATATTTGTTGGCGTGTTAAGAAGTATTTTTTCACTGAGTTTTTGTATAGAATAAAAAGTTAATAATAATAATTTTAAAAAATGTATGGAGGAGATGAATATACTAACGTCGTATGTATTTAAATGAATAGCTAATAATAAATAAAACATAAATATTTATTAACAATATTTTCAAAACATAACCTGACTTTTTGCCAAAAAGTGGTGAGAATTTTTAAAAATAATTAAAACTTTCTTTTAGGATTATTATCACGATGAATATGGTCACACCGGTGATCCTCAGTTGGATTTGGAATATGAACGTTCCTATTATGCCGCCCGTATGCCCGACAATGTGAAATATTTTCTCATCAATTTTTGTCAGGCTATCAAGGAGGGCGTAATGTATGACATACAGAACATGTATGAGAATACTTTTCCGCAAATAAGCGATCATCACTTCGATAAGTCGGCTTGGCCCGATGAGGATGAGGTGTCTGCTTTGGTAGAAAACGATAAAGTATTTTTGATTTTATATAAAGAATTGTACTATCGTCATATACACGCCCGTATACCGGGTGGTCCCAAATTGGAGCAACGCATTAACTCGTTCTTCAATTATTGCGATTTTTTCAATTTAATCATTTCATCACAAAGTCCCGTTCTATTGGAATTGCCCGATGTCTGGTTGTGGGAGTTGGTGGATGAGTTTGTTTATCAATTCCAGAATTTTGCTCAATACAGGTATGAAATAAATGGACAGGTGGCCACTGCTGGTGATAAAGTTTACTTGTTTTCATTACAGAGCTCGTCTTACTGACAAGACCCCCGAAGAGATTCATCAGTTATGCGTTAATCATAGCAACGTGTGGAGTATTTTGTGTATACTCAATGTTTTGCATTCATTGGTGGACATATCAAATATTAAGAAACAATTGGAAGCCATTTCTCAGGGCAATGATCCTCAGGCGGTGGCCGGTGAATTTGGTGAATTATCTTTTTACAAAATGCTGGGTTATTTCTCGTTGGTTGGCTTACTGCGTGTCCACTCGTTGTTGGGCGACTACTACCAGGCCATTAAAGTACTGGAGCCAATTGAAATTCACAAAAAGTCCCAGTACTCACATATACCAGCTTGCCAGATATCCACGTCGTATTATGTGGGCTTTGCCTACATGATGATGCGCCGTTATACTGACGCTATACGCACATTCTCTGAAATTTTGTTATACATACAACGCACGAAACAGCTGTACAGCACACGTTCATATCAGAACGATCAGATTAACAAACAAGCGGAACAAATGTATCACTTGTTGGCCATATGCTTGGTATTGCATCCGCAGTGCATTGATGAATCGATCCAGCAAGTGTTGCGTGAAAAGAATTATCACGATGCCATGTTCAAAATGCAATGCGGTGATCTGGAAGTGTTCAAGTCGTTCTATCTGTTTGCCTGTCCACGTTTCGTGAGTCCCTGTCCACCGGCTGCTGATGCACCAATGGAGGATTACGTAAAGGATCCCATGGAACATCAATTGATGATTTTCATGGATGAAGTGCGTCAGCAGAAGGATTTGCCCACAACCCGCTCCTATCTGAAGCTCTATACGACATTGCCTCTGGCTAAGTTGGCCTCCTTTATCGATCCCAATGCTAGTGAAGATGACATTTCGAAACTATTGATACGTTTACTATGCTTCAAGCATAAAATGCGCAATTTGGTGTGGACCAAAGGGTCCAGTGGCCTAGAGGGTACATTCAAATCTGGTTCGGAGGTAAGGACAGTCGTCTATTTGGTTGCTATTATATTAAATACATGTTTTTTGTTGTTGTTTTTTTACAGTTGGATTTCTATATCGATGATGACATGATTCATATAGCGGACACGAAAGTCTCTCATCGATATGGTGATTTCTTTGTACGCAAAATTTTGAAATTCAATGAATTGAATCGCAAATTGAAAAATATTAATATTTAAATATATTGTGGAGAAATATTATACTTTCTATTAATAATAATAAAGAGTCCCATAGATGGGAAAAATTTTCACTCTAAGCCCAACCTTTCATATGATAAATGTCGAAAATGGGCGGGTATACTAAGAAGAAGAAGGCGTCAGAGACTCTACAAAGTGTATATATTCTTGATCAGCGTCAAAAACTGAGTCGATTTATGTGTAATAAAAATCATTATATCTGCCACAAAAGTTGACCTAGGACCTTGAAATTTGGTACGAGTATAAATAGTTATCCCATATACTGATGTACCAAGAATAGGCGGGGTCAAATTACAGACACGCCCACAATCGACATAAATCTATATATCTGCCACAAAAGTTGACCTATGAACTTTAAATTTGGTATACATATACATAGTTATCCCATCCCATCGATGTGTCAGAAATGGGCGTGGTCTAATAGTGTACACGCCCGCAATTTACAAGAAACCATATTCACCACAAAACTAGACTTGCGAACTTACACGTATGATATACACTATTAGAAGGCGGAATATATATATATATATTTGCCACGCCCATCATTGTGAATGTGGAGGGTATTTAAGATTTAGTCTAAGCCGAATTTAGTTTTCCTAGTTGTTGATTATGGGCGCGGTTTCCGCTACATCATATACTATGTTGTAGAATGAATAATTTGGAAGTTCTCTTAACACTACACTAAATGAACACTTCGTATGGGTGAGTCTAAAAACAATAAAAAGCTTATAAATATAATCCATTTGGTTTGTATTTGATATATAATCATTTTTTAGTGATAAGACAATTTAACTAATTTTGCTATAAGTTGGTAGAATACCAAGAAATATTATTTAAGTAGGAAACCACCTATAAAGGTGATCAGATTGTTGTAATTTGCATCATTTCCAAGCAAAAAATACCGTTTGATGGTGTACTAAGTTAATGATTTCATTCACAATTGAGCATGAATTAAGATTACAGTTGAAACGGTTTTCTACGCTAAAATAATTGCAACATGGACACAGTTATTCCTCTTCTTTGGCTTATGGCTGCCTCTGCAGCTTCTCTGTCAACCAAAAGTGTACCTTTTTCACGAATTGTTGGCGGTGAACCTGCACAAATTGAAAACTATCCCTGGCAAGTATCATTACAAGGTGCTGACGGACACTTTTGCGGTGGCTGTCTATACGATCAAAGTCATGTTATAAGTGCAGCTCATTGTTTATATGGCGTTGATCCGAAAAAAGTGAAAGTTCGTTTGGGCTCGTCTACTTGGAATGAAGGTGGTGTTTTAGTAGATGTAGCAGCCATCCGAGTTCATGAAGCTTACAATAGTTTTCAAACAAATGATGTTGCTGTTATGCGGTTGGCTTCACCAGTTACATATAGCAGCACCATTAAGAATATTGCATTAGCCGACCAAGTTCCTATTCATGGTGCAAACGCTTCTGTCAGTGGCTGGGGTGTAGAAGAATATGGATCAGAAACATTATCACTAATTTTACGGGCTGTAGATGTTAATATTGTAAGCCCCGAGATATGTGCCTCAGGCAAATACAGTTACGGTAATTCTATTAGAGAGACCATGATTTGTGCCTCCGATATAGATAAGGATTCTTGTCAGGGTGATTCTGGTGGACCTTTGATTTCTGATAACCGTTTAGTTGGCATTGTCTCTTGGGGGCTAGGATGTGGTATTATTAATTATCCTGGTGTTTATGCTGATGTTTTCGCCTTACGCAGTTGGCTGATTAGAGCAATTGCCGCTGTTTAATGGAAAATTTTGAAATCTATTAAATTACATTTCGAAAAGCAATACAAATTTCAAGTATTAACATTACAAAATAATATATAATTATCAACCCTATATAAATGGTATGAAGATATCATTTTGGTGTGAATGTTTAGTGAAAGTGCCGATTTTATTTAGAAATAACTTTCATTTCCGAATTATTCCATTTGAATATTTCTACAGTATATAGAAAACTCTTCTTCTTTATGGTTTTTCGCTACATTTTGCTGACATTGAATAAGACAAATGAAGTAATTATAAATCATTGCAATATAAGGAGACTTCAGATCACGAAAAATATAGTAATAAATTTTATACTCTACATATAATAAATCTTAGTATTTTGTCCAGGGATTTCTATAAATAAGTGAAATATCAACACCGTGCTTATTTAACTTTAAAGCATTTCCAAAATTTGTCATTTGTTGTTAAAATGGCTTCAAATGAAAATTCTGCAACGGAAAGTAATGATGCAGGATCGCAACCAACTGCCGAGCAATACAATCCTTCTTTAGATTCACCAATACGTGGTCCCACACTCTCTACCAGTACATCTAGTTTCGAGGCTTTAGATCCGCATGATCCCAAACTAAGTAAATTGGCTGCAAGAATGTTTCAAAAAACTGAAGAATATATAACGAATGAATTGAACGCTCCATTAGAGGATTATAAATTATTAGAAGACATGAATAGATGTACCATAGCAAAATATTCCGATATGAGACAAATTGCTGAAAACTTAAGTGTATCAACCGCAGATTTAAGTAAAAAATTTCAGGAATTGGTAAAAGAAAATTCAAGTGAAAATATTTAAGTTTTATAATCGTTTTTTTTTTTTATAATAGGCACCACTTATGCAACAGATTGATGAAATTTCTGACACTGTTGATAAGCTGGAAGCAGCCGCCTACAAGTTGGATGCTTATTCAATAGCACTGGAGAATCGTGTTAAATCAGTATTACAGAATAAAACATACAAAACATAATTCGATTATCAAAGACACTTTTTTATTTTTTATTACTACGTTATCCTAGTATTAATTTAATTACAATGGCGACTATATTAAGGAATATTAGTGGAACTGTAATGAAAAAGCGAACATGTTGAATGGTATAGTATAGAAACATATATATACTTACTTTTGGCTACTGTGCGTATAGATCTAATTAAATTTAATAATTGAGCTTTAGCTGTGGGCTGTCCAAACTCTTGCATCATTTGCTGATTACCCCATCCCACTACAAATAAATAATATAAAAATGTTTCCAGTGTTTTTTATATGCTTTGTTACCTCTAGACAGAAATCTTTCTTCGTGTAAGATACACACAGCATTTAAACAAAGCAAGGATGCTTCGATTAATGTCCATAAAGTTAACATTTTAATATTTTTCCTTCAATTTATTAATAATATTAATTGAAATAAGATTCGTTTCTAATTCTTAGATGACGTCGCATTCATTTACACATAACCTTAAGCGAATTTGTGCTTATATTTTTTCTTTAGCTTATTATTAGGATATATTGATGAAACTTTATTTGTTGATTAAATGTTTATTGATTTTTAGGTTGATTTATTTATTTAGTATATTAATTTTTAATATTCTACTTGATAATATGGAATATGGATAAATGTATTCTTGTAGTACAGAGTTGATAAGCTTATTATTAAGAAGAATCATTCACAATTGACTTTATTGTGTTATTGAATTTTCTACGACAGGGATGTATTTCCTTACTAGTGTCCGAAATGATTACAGTTTTATTTAAATTTGTCAATTTTTACATCCGTATTTATGGAAAAGAGGTTGTTCATATGAAATACCACTCATAAAAATTTTATAGATTGCAAGTGTTGATGGTCACCAAAATGAAAAACGTGCCTTCCTTGGGTACTGGTTGTGCTGCTAAAAATTTACCTTTATCAGGCAGATTTTCAAACAACTCACTCATGTACGCCTGCTTTTCTTCTTCTGTAGGATTTAATGCTTCCTCAGGCGATTTGGGCTGTAAAGGTTTATGTTTCAAAGTCTTGCGTATGTACAGACATTCGATTTTAAGCTTACCAGCATAAATTTATACTTAATTAACGCTTCTTTAAAGTTGGATGGTAAATTTTTAAAAGCACCGCCTCTGAATACACCACCAAGACCACCTGCAGCATCAGCGGATTCAACAAAATGTTTTACAAAACGATTACGTAATTTTCGCTCCTCTACAGAACCCTTTACTTCTTTCAATTTCGTCATCCATTCAGAGGCCAAAGACTTTTCGCGAAATTTATACGTTGCCATAAGACTTTCCATTTTAGCTGCATATTCGTTGAATTCCTGGTCCAAGGCTTCAATTTCTTTGTTTGCCATGATGAGAGTTTTTTTGCTTTTGTTTTTTCGATGAAAGATTGACCAAAACGAAATTAAATGAAATTTAGAAAAAGTCTGAAATTTTTTTTCTTAGAAATTTTCAATAAAATATAATTTTGATGGGAAAATATTTAAACACACATATGTAAAATTTTGATACAGTTATTTATTTATTTTCATTTGTGTTAAAGTGTATGTTGCTTATAAATAATTAATAACATGGCATGAGTTGTAAAACTTTAAAAATTAACAAGTTTTTTTTCATAAATTAACAAACACAAAAATCAACACAGAGTAAAATATTAAATAATTTCGATTCTTTTTTGTTTGTTTGTTGATTTGACTTAATTTTCTATTATATACTACAAAATAAAAAAATTAAACTAATTGGCAATAAAAACAATTAAAAATTGAATTTTTCTACGAAAAAATTAATTGTTGCACATTTGAAAATGGTTGCTTGTAGCAATAGTGCAGTGTTTGTATAGAAAATATTTTCAACTACATCACTAAAATTTAATACATAAACAAAATTAATTAATAACTTTTTTTTTGTAAATTAATCCTTAGTGAAGGTGGCTAATATTTCGGCCAAGGATGTGTAGGTGCCAATCACTAAACCCAATAAACCCACAACAATTAAAACAGAATTAGCTAAAGTGTTGAAAAAATAAATAATAATAATTTTCATTCATATTTTACGCTAATAAATAATAAATCATAATTTCCTTACAAAGCAGCAGCCAAATTTTGGCAATTCCTTTAGTGTTGTACCAATGAGTAGATATTTGAATGAGAGCAGGAAAAGCCAAACCCAAGGCCGATAAACATAAAGCACCGAAAAGTGAAATAAAAAGTTCTAAATTCGGTATTGCTACAGCCAGTAAAACTAAAATAAAAGAAGAAATGAAATTACTCTCAAAAAAGAAAAGCTTATCTTAAATGCAAACAATTCAGTAAAGAAAAAGTACTAGCCAGAGCAGTAGATCAGCTGCAAAAAGCGAACTTACATGTTATCAACACTAAACCGGTACGTACTGCATACTCCCAAAACAGTTTGCGGCGTTGAGGACCCAATTTTTGTGCCACATAATCATTCCAAGTTATATCAATGGCCACATAACAAACCAAACCATGTGTTATGAATATGGCAAGTGCCAGCATACCTTTAACAAATTGTGCCAATCTATAAAGTGAATTATTAGAACATTTCGAGTTTTTTCTTTTAAATAAACTAACAGATCTTTGCTGGGTAAATTTAAGGTTATAGATCCTTCAACATCGTGACCGTAATTGAGGTAACCGAATAAACCCATACCCACATAAAGGAATATAATCAAAATCATGGAAACATTGAGCACACCATAAGAGCCGCCAAAATGTTTGGGTGTTTTCATTTCATTTTCCAAAGGCAATATTACACCAATAGCTGATAAAATGAGAAAATGGGAAAAATTATTACATACATGGTTCGCGTGCATTTATATGTAAAAAATATAATATTCTCATCTCACCTTCCAAAGCAAACAGCACTGTACCGAAAAATAATGGAAAACCACGTAAAGGGGCGAAAGCCTCCTTGCCATCTGTGGTCACCGGTTCACGAAATATGTAATAGGAGATGATGCCAAATGATATCAAGGTGATGGCATTGGCCAGCGTCGAGAATGGCGCCAGATATTTTAAATTACGAATCCAATTGATTAATATCAATGGTAACAATATGATTAACATGCAGAAACGTACATCAACCGGTTCGTTCAGATAAAAATCAGCCACCGATTTAATATTAGAGGAAACAAACACCACATACACACAACAGGTGCCCAATTGATAGATGAGTAGGAACGTGTTCACCAGGTGGCCAATAGAGGAAGCACATTTACGAAATGGTGCCGGCCCCTCCATCATGGCAGCTTCCGCTACACCCGGATAACTCATGCTCGGTACCTAAACATATTTATGCATCATTTTTAATTACGTAATAAAAAGAATTTTCTAATCTTTTAAATAATAACAGAGACCGAAAAAAATGATTGAATTTTTAAAGGCTTTTTATAATGAATTAGAATGAACATCGATTGGTCCAGAACCATTCTGCGGTGTGGATGGAACCCACATCATGGTGGGACAACTAACAATGAAAAAGGCTGCCTTCCATTGGGAGACCTGCAAAGGCAAAAGGCAAGCCAAAATATTCATTAAATCCTCCAGAAATGCTGCAAAGCTTCTGGAACTTCAACGAGGTGAGATGAGGGTACTGACTGGTCTATACACGGGACACTGTACCCTCAGATACCACTTACATAAAATAGGCGTATCTGATAGCTTCATATGTTGACTATGTAAGGCGGCTCCTGAGACGCCTGAACACATACTCTGCAACTGTCCCGCTTCAAGTAGAAGTAGACATCACATATTTGGAAAATATGTGATAATACAAAAGGAAATCTGGAGCCCAGGAAAGTCTTGAGCTACTTTAAAAGCGTACGACTCCTGGACTGAGAGCACGGGCTTACACAACAGACCCAATAGGCGACTGGACGACTATATAGGCGGCATGTTGTGTATTTTTATAAATTAAAGGCGTGGCTCTCGATTCTTTTGGCACAAAATTTAGCTGAACATGTAAATGTTTGCGATTACGAAAGAAATAATAATCGAACGGACATATGGACAAAAGACATTTGCATACATATAGAAGATCATTCGCGCCTACACTTAAAATTTAGTAAAATTGCCTCAAATGCTTGCTTGCTTTCTATGCGCTTCCCATGCGATTGTTATTTTATAAACATTGATTTATTTACCTTTTTACGGCGACATAACTCATACTCGGCTTTAATCAACTGATGTATACAATAGGTGCAAATAAATCCTATAATAAGAGTAGCTATTGTTCCCGTTATATAGCCAGCATTTTTAAAGGCATTCGGCATCGCTAGAATGCCCGTACCCAAGGAGCCCTTCAACAAATGAAATAACGTTTCCGAATTGCTAAAGGAAAATGTGTGATTAGAGTAAAAAACAAACAAAAAGAGTTTCAATATTAATGAATTTAAAAAATTATATATATTTGTCTCTACCTACGTGGTGGGATGTTCAACTTGGCGATGTTCATACGGATTGTAATCTAAATTTCCGTCTTTTATAGGAGTCGCATATTTCTCACCACCCTTTTCCGTTAATTCCAAGGACGCCTTCTTTATCGGTTTATCCGACACATCACTAACAAACGCCGCATTGCGAACACCATCTTTAGACATATTACCCTAGAGGCCGTTACTGCACTTTGATTAGGATTCTGTAACAGCGTAATAATAAATATTTTATAATAAAATAATTAATTCATATGGATTCAATTGAATACGAATAAAAAAAACAATTTCCATTTATTAGAGAATGTTTAAAGTCGTATAGAAAAGCGGAAAGAGAGATAGAGCGAATCTCTTAATAACTGCATCCGACACTTTGTTGACAAACAATTGTTGATGTGTGTGTAAAAATTGCGCCATAAAATCATAACATACAAGTCTCAGTGCAAGTACAAGTGTAGTGCTGTGGAAATTAGTTGAATTGTAATTTTTAATTTATTACTAATGAAGCAGATCTCGATTAGAAAAGGATAAAATAAAATAAATAATTCATTTATTTTATATTGTATTCAATACTGTTCAGTTGATTGCATCAAGTTTGTGATATTTTCTTGTGGTTTTATTCCATTGGCTAACAATTTGTTTTTGATGTCAATTCTGCGTTTTAAAAAAGTAATGAAGAAAGTGCCGAGAGTTCTGAGAAGTGTAAATACGCGTAAGTAGTGAAATTTTGTCTATAATTTAACGAAACCAAATATAAATAATTGCTCCACACGTATTGTAACTTTTGAAACCTTCCACCTTAGAAAGGAAGCTTCTCAGACTGCAAATTGTCCAAGTCCGTTCGTATACGAAGCCTCGTCCTGCATTCTATTAATTACATTTCATTTATAAAGCTACAGAAAGGCTTCAATCGAATAACAAAACAACAAAAAAATTACGCCACCATCACAAACATCTCTAAATTCCATTGCAAAACTCTACAAACATATAAATTGCACTTAATATCATTTATGACGTTTTGTGTGTTTAGTTTTTTTTCTATTTGTATAGTGGACACAAATGTTTTTATAAGCGCCAAATCAGTCAAGCGACAATGTCAAGTTCATATGAGATATTCGTGCATATTTGAATGTATGTGACTGGCATTGTTTTATAAAATAATCATCATTCTTACACATTACCGTTAAAGCTAAACATAAATATAATGTTAAAACAATATAATGAGTCCAAGTCGATCACGAGCAACTGTTCTACACCTTTGTGATTGTGAGTTTTACGTCACATCGTAATTTTTATGGAATTTATCAACCCTCCTCCACAGATTGAAGGTATACTAAGTTTGCTGTTTCGTTTGCAACATCCGGAAAGAGGCGCTACAAAGTAGGCATATATATGCTTGATAAACATTAAAAAGCGCTTCGATTTAGATAGGTATGTCCGTATGTCCATATGTCCGTATGTCCATATGTCCGTGCGTCTGTCTGCTATTGGCACTCTCACGTTACACTGTAAGCGTGGATGTTATGCTAACGCGCCCATTTCGGAACATCTATTGATATAGTAGTTATAACTTGTTTCCTGGCATTTATAAAATAATTTAGAAAATTAAATTCGAATAATTGTTAATTGTTATCAAATATATTCTTTTTTGCCAGATTATGTGATAAATGAAAAACATTTTTGAAATGGAAACAACACGTAAAATTATTTTGTTATTATCTTTCGTTTACGTGGTTTTGGGTCATTATTTAAAAATTTGCAAAATGTTTTAATATGTTTTTTTTTAGATGAATTAAATAGATTTTATTTTATGTGGGACATGAAACTTTTTTAAAATGCTGCTCGTTATGGAAAAGTTCTAAGAAATGGTTTGAATTAGAATTTTTTTTGTTTGCTATATTTATACCTTTGCTTTATTGCGTGTTTTGTTGTGTTCAAGGTAAACAACATTAATCAAGCGGCCAATCTGTAACCAAAGTGGTACCAAACCCACATTAAACAGAAAATTGATCAAACACAGCACCACACACACCACATATATGTGGGTATTCATATATAGAGTGTTTCCATTTGTATGTACAATGAATTGATTTGACATATGCCGAAAATGATTAAGATGTATGTGGAAAAGGCCATTAATGGACATTGAACTTAATATCAATATCAATGCGTAACATGTTACAGAAACAAGACGCAAGTGTTTAAATATAAAACATTTATGGTATAAGGTTGTTGTTGTAAACGGTTGCATAGGCTTTTAAGAGAGTGGAACTGTTGGTGCTTGGTAACGTGCCAACACATACCACCTGTAATAACTTGTGCCTGGTGTGATAAAACTTTTCACAACAAACACACATACGTGCAGGCAAAGCATGACTTCATTTTTTTTTCAATTTGTAATATTTTGAAATGTTTTTTAAAAAAACTGTTACAAAAATTTAAAATCTTCCAACTTTTCGAACGATTTTCGTAAGAAACATTTGTTACGTATATACACAAAACATTTGTATATGGTCTCAACACATACATACATCACTAACTACACGTTGTGTTGTGTTGATAATGACGCTTGACTTTTATTTTTAAACGATTGTGCTATTGCGCAAACAATTTATATAGAGACGAAGTCTCCAATTAGGGGAATGCACACTTTGCTTCCTGTTTCCGTTGTCTATGACTACGATTTACATACAAGGCATATGACATGATGTTACGTTGACATTAAACTTATCAAAAAGTTAAAAGTTTAAGTTCTAAAAATAACTTTTATTTATAGACGCGCATACTTAAGTGTTTGAGTGAAAAATGACTTACTTTTGTATAACAATGAGGTTTTATTTTGATAAATAAATACAGCAACAACAAAAACTGGGAGTTATACGAGTATACAGCTTAACGTTATTTTTCCTTATGTAATAATTAACACTTGATTTTATATTTAGCATGTGTTTGGTGTAAAACTGTTAAATTGATTGTTTTTAAATATCAATTTATATATTAATTTATTAATTAATTATTTTTTATTTTATATTTTTAATAAGCTTAATTTTTAATATTTATTTATATATATTTTTTAATATTTGTAACTTTTTATTTATTTTGTTTTAAATTTTCTATTATTTTTTATTTATTTTTTATTATATATTTAGATTTTTTATTTCAAATAAATATATTTACAATTTTTCAAGTTGATTTGTTTTATTAATAATTTTTTATTTCAATTTAAAAAATAATATTTTATTGTCATATATAAATATTGAAGTTTATTTTTTAATGTTATATAATTTATTTATTAATATATTTTTATATTATATATATTTTTAACATTAACGTTTAATTTGAAATGTTTTTATTTTTTATACTTTTATATCTTTAAAAAATATTTTTTCCACATTATTTTTAAACATTTATTGTCTTTTATATGTATTTTTTAACTTTGGCAACTTCTTAACTTGAACTGTTGTCAATTATTATTGTAAATTCAACTACAAAAACAATTTTTTCATATATAACTTTTGCAATCTTTTAATTTTGTCAACTGTTGTCAATTATTTTTTTTAAATATGAATTTAAAAAATTAATTTTTAAATATTTTTTAAAAATATTTATATGTTGTAGAAATATTTTTTATTATTTTATATTTTATTTATTTATTTAATTTATATTTATTTTATATTAAAAAAGGATTTGTAGTAATTTTTTTTGCGTTTTTTATGTTTTGCTTTATAGTCAATGTTGTTATTGTTTTTTTTATTTTTATAACGAATATTATTCACTATTCCACAAAATTGAGTTACGTGCGTTTTGGTCGCGCTTTAACAACTAAATCCGTGTACTGGGTACACCATCAGTTTTAAACAAGAGAACAAACACAGAACCGAGAACCAATTATACACACAAACGCACACACACACACACACACACACTCACACACACACCTTAATGATTTATTAAGTATGAAAGAAAAAATTATAATAATAACAACAATAACAACAACAACAACAACAACATTATAATATCAGTATATAAAATCCGTTTAGTCAGGCGTATAATAGTGTATCATTCAGTCAAGCTGGTTATTGTGTTTCACTTTTACTATTATTTTTTATATGTGTTATGAGACAATTAGTCTGTTCAATGGCGGGGGGTGTTGAGCTTTACTTGACCGCACGCGAAAAATGCAAATTAAATCGCATTCTATTTTATACAAGTTGACATATTTTAAATTTCAACCCTCTCTCTTTCTCTCTCTTTCTTCTTTTTATTCTCTCTCTTCATAACATGTGCAACATGTATG
The DNA here is from genome assembly GCA_963971445.1 of Ornithomya chloropus. Taxonomy (NCBI): domain Eukaryota; kingdom Metazoa; phylum Arthropoda; class Insecta; order Diptera; family Hippoboscidae; genus Ornithomya; species Ornithomya chloropus. The sequence goes on from OZ020532.1 coordinate 1,999,273, forward strand.
AAATATATGTGTCAGGTCCAAACTGGAAAATCAAATAAATCTCAGTTTTAACTTGAAGTTTAATTTGTTGTTTTGTTTTTTGTTGCGTTTTGTTTTTGTATTATTGTTATTATTGTTGTTGTTGTTTTTCGTCATTCAATTAGAATCATTTAAATAGTATTATTATTGTTGTGCTTTCATCTACGATACTTATTGTAACACATTTACAAGCATTTAATAATATATTCATAAACATATGTCAGCTTGTTGGTATTACAACAAATTGTCAGTTACTAGAGATTTTCTCATTTATATTATATTTAATATATACAGTATAGTGCGCCAGTAGCCTGGTGTTGGTTGTAATCGACTATGTGACTTTCATTTTAGTGTGTGAAAAGTCACACACTCATTACATGTTTCAAAATTGACAATAGGAATTCAGCAATAATCGTATAAACAAACACCGTTAATTATTTTTGGAGGAAAGTCCTCTGAAGAGGCTTTATAAAGGTCATTTTCTTCTTTGTACACTATTTCTCTCTTCTTTCTTGTTGTTATTCATGTTTTAATCTATAGTCCTTTTTTGCCGTCGCATTATGGTAATGGAACCAACTTTTATTTAAGGTTATGAACTGACACAGACACTCAACTTTTATAAGCCATAAATAATGCGAAACATTCGACGTTGTTCTTATTTCATGTGCGTACATTTTTACTTAACAATATTTGCACGATTCATTTGATTATAAATTTCTTATGATTCATAAAATTAATAGAAATCCATTTAACAAGACCTGAAAGATGTTAAACGGGTATTATGAATAAAGTAAATTAAAGTAACTACGCAACTGTTAAGTTGAGTTGATTATGGATTGTATTGGAATAGGATTAAAAATAACGTAAAGCTTCTTTCAAGCTGGGTTTTTTTTCAAACGGCCATTAGGGGGAAACTACCATAGGTACGTGCATCAGGCCGATATTGGATTAAATTTAAAACGTATATTTTCAGCAGTCTTACGTTATACGGACTACGCAAGCCGAAGTACAAATAAAATAAGCTTTAAATATAAATACTGCTGGTAAAGTTACTCACTATTCATATGCCAAACACTGTTTTGAAGCCCAGTCACTGTTTTGAAGCGCCAAGTCAATAAAAAATTAGGATGATTTATCTTAACCTGGTACTTACACTTCTTGATTATCAACAAATGAAAGATTTTCACTTGTTTATCGTGATTCATGTACTGCGAAGTTGAAATGAATTGAATCGAAATTAGCAGCAGCTTCTTTGTGATTTTATTTCTTATTTCTTACTTTCTTTTCTTTTTGTTTTTTACACCACATGTGGTTCTTTTTACCACATACAAGTTAATGAACTTGTTATTATAAATTTTAGCACTCTATATGGACACTTGTGTATTTTTAAGATTTTATTTTCGTTTTGTTTTAAATATTTGATAAAATCGAATCGTTTTAGCACAAATCTTTTTATTAAAGAAGTTTCTTTACGAGTATTTATAAATAGATTTGTGTTGGACGATACATTTTTTTTACACTTTTTATTTGGTACTCGATGCCATGTATGTACCGTTACATTTATTAGTATTGCAAACATTTTTGTCTTTGTTCTCTTCTCCATTGGAATTTGAAAGTTCTAAAAAACGATTTTAAGTCGGGGAGTTATACTTGAAGGCTTGCGTCATATAGCTTACGTGGCTGCGCGTCTCAGTGTTTTTCAATAAGAGTTGAATTAAGAATTTGAAGTGAGTTGGACACATAACTATGGGTGCTACTCACCCAACTCACGCAAATAAATATTGTTGGAACAGATGTGACGCAAAGCGACGTTTGCTATCTAACGCTAGCATTACTAAGTGAATAGTTTTTATAGTGTACACAATTTAAAATTAAGGCGATGCTTTTATAACTAATTAAAGGGCATTGAATGGATACACGGTCGGACATGACTAGATTGACTGAATTTTAGATACTGATCGAAAATAGGACTTTCTTCTGGATATAGCAAACTTGGTATGCTTTTATCAGCAATGTGAAGGTTACAAATAAGGGCGTGGCAGGTATCTGTTGATGCCCATTATTAGTATTAGTAACGTATCAACTTTCGCGTTGGATTCTGAACAAGTAGGGTTCCTTTGTAAGTTTGTGGGTGTGTCTGTTATTCTATCCCGCTCATTTTTAGAATGGGAGCTCATCATAAAAATGTGGACAAAAATTTGAATTCCGTAAAAAAAAATGATTGTGACTAATAAGCAGGTTTTGGTCGATTGTGGGCATGTCTTTAAATCGCTTTTGTCTGATTTCCTACTTTCCTTCATTTTTATTTTGCTATTTTTTATCTTTTTTATCATCGATTTATTTTAAATAATTAACCTTAACCATCTATTACGAATAATTCTGTAATTAATAACCGTAATAACAATGTGAAGAATGTTTCATTCATGTATTGACAATATTGATATATAGACAATATAATAAAAAGCGGTTATAATTTGTTTTAATTGTACGTGTATGACATTTAATTGTTTTTGTTTTTGTTTTTGTTTTTGCTAAATTAAATTAACTATGTAGTCTATCAGATGTAATTGCCTTATTGGCTTTCGATTTACTTCCCGTTCAAATAAATTTCACATTTATTGTTTACTTAAACTCCACTCCCGACCACTACATCTATCATATGGAACAGAACCTTGTCAAATGTGCGTCACTTTGAGCGTAATATACAATAAATATATAAGTTTATTTACATATATTAATTAAGTTTCAGATTTAATGGAAATATGTTAAAATTCAAAACATAAGCCTGCCGCAAAATAAACTTTTTTTTAAACGTTGAATTAGTTGTGATGTGAATAAAAATGTCAAAGTTTTAAATAAACAATTTCGTTTACTCATCACACTTTTAATTTTCTTATTAATCGGTTAAAATAATATAAAAAATGTATTTGCGTTGGTATTGTGAAAAGATGCTATAAACTGGGAAATACCTTAAAAGCTCGCACAACATGTAAATCTGTTCTGTTAAACGATACATCATAAAATGTTCAGAACATCAGGTTGTAACAACCAATTAGAATTCTCACCCTCGTTTTTAAAATTGACCTAAATTCTGTTAAAAGAGTCAGACAGACGTTATCCTAAACAGTTGAATTAAGAAAAGCTAAAAAACTATACTAAAAACGTAAGCAGATCACACTTACGCGTCAAACGAAATTGTTATACCTTTAATGTGCTAAGTTTGTTGTACTGTTTGCTATTCACAGAGAGAGAGAGAGAGAGAGAGAGAGAGAGGCGTATTGCAGACCTTACAATGTATATACAATATAATCTTGACCAGTATTAAAATTTGAAGCATTGTTGTGTCTGTCTGTTGGTAAAGTTCAAGTACCGATGTCGTCAGTTGCTGTACATAAGTTCTTTTTTAATATGGGCAATATTAGTTCAGAGCCACGCCCACAATTAACACAAACTCTTTAAGATTAAATTAAAAATTTAGCTAAGACCATGCCTACAATTATTATAAGCCTCTCTTTTTTAAGAACCACGTTCACCGTTAATATAAACCCTTTAAGAATAATAAAATTATTTTATAAAAATCTACTTAAGATGACGCCTACCTACAATTATTATACGCTCTTCTTTGAGAGCCACAATTGCAATTAACAGAAACTCCTTAACATTAATAAACTTTAAAGGTAAATTTGGTAGAAACCCACCCACAATTATTACACGCCCTTTATTAGAAATCATCTATTGATGTACAAAATTGCTGGAGAGTATTCAATATTTTCGTTTAAGCTGAAATATTTCATTTTAATTTTATTGTTATTGTTGTTGTTGTTGCACCATATGCTCTATTTACATATTTAACTTTCATTCATATATTCATGCATTCATTCATTCATCCAATCACTTAGTCACCCAGTGTGCTAAAGAGTGATCTATTTTTTTTAAATTTTATTTACAACTTAATTCAATGATTGTTGTCTTTTGTTGTTGGCACGCAAATACGCAATTTTTGTTGTTGTTATTTATTGTATTATTGTACAAATTACTTTACAAATCTCAATTTCATAATTTACATACCTTACGTTGGTTGTTGTTGAGTATTATGAGTGAGTGTGGGGGCGTTTAAATTTAGCATACGTTACTTATATCATTTCATTTAAAATACAAACAAAATCTCATACAACAGTTACAAATGTAATGAGTAAGCATATGTGCGGTAAGAGCAAGTAATTAGGAAAATATGGGTAAACTTGATTACATATCTTCTTCAAACATTTCACATATACTCGAGATAACATATTTTTGTGTTACAACAATAACAACAACAACAACACTTAAGTAGATGATGTAACATATATCAAGAGGCATCAAGTTACTATTTAAAAATTAACCCATATATTGATTTATTTTGAAAGTAACTTAAGTCTGTTTTTTTTGAAAAAACTTTCCAAATTTAAATGTTTTCAAAGCAAGATTATTGTTAAAAGCTAAGTGAATATTTTTTTAAAGAAAATGGACTTGGTCTTAATAATTTTATATATTATACAATATACTTGATGGAACACCCTGTATTTATGATAAATTTCATATAAATGCCTATATTATCTTTCTAGTAAGTAATAATATTTTTGATAAACCTTTATCAAGAGCTGATATGTTCAATTGGTGGTAAAATATCACCAATGTCGTCATTGAAAACTTTCCACCAGACAAGGTGCCTGCTTTGCCTACTTGCTTTATATACTCCACATAAGTTTTTTGTTACATTTACAACATCCGCGAAGTAGGCATCAGAGGCTCCCCATTGTATTTAAAAAAATATACAAACTAGAAATGTAGGTCCCTCGTTGTATTATAATAAGAGACGAAATCAACTGCATCTATGTATGTTTGTATGTATGAATCCATGCATGTATACATTTTATAACCATAAGTTTATCTGGCGATCACAACAATAAAACATGTATTGCATTCGTTCCACCTATTAAAGGGTTAATGTGATATTTAATTTTTATGCAATAAAGCAAAAGCAATATCTGTGCAATATAAGGTGAATAAAGATAACCGAGTGCTTACGACAAAGCAAACACCATTTCCACTATAAAATAACACGCTCTAGAAACAATATCCCCACACAACAAATGCAGCCAGCAAACGTCGTGTAAACCACAAAAAAATTATCTGATGAATATAATTTTTTGCAATAATTTGCACGTTTATGGTAGTATTTTGTCAAAACTGCCAAAAAATAATAATAAGACGTAAAAAAAACTAAAATTTGGCTTAAACCAAATCTGAAATACCCTCCGTATGTACATATAAATAGAGGGTGTGACAGGTACATGATTGCTCTCTTTAATAGTGTACGTATAAAGCATCAGCTTCCAAGTCCAAGTTGCGCTGTGTACGGTACCCGACCGCACCCATTTTGGGCGTAAATATGTATACTAAATTTCAATTTCATTCAATTCACTGTTGTGTCAGTTTATTGACGGTTGTGAGGGTCGCTCTTGGCCAATTTTGCAAATGGAATGACAAACCTAGTACACCGCCCATCTTATCTGGAGATTATAAAGAGAAAACATATTTAAGGTTTTGATAAGACAAGAATGTTAACGAAACGATGAACTTTTCAACCCTATCATGATTCATGTGTCTGTTCTGTTGTCTGTTATCTAAGATATCATGAAAGTCATTCCCAAACAAATGCTTCAGCCAGCCCTGAAAAATTGAAATTTTAACATTTCATATATATAAAAGAGGCGTGCTTCTAAAGAAATCATTTCATTGCAAATGGTGCGTTGTCTTCACAAATGTCAATTAATAATAAAACGAAAATTAATTACTACATCCATAAATTAAAAAAGTGCTCAAACGCGGTATAATACAACAAAAAACAAAAGAAGAAAAAGAAAAAAACATTTATTTATTTTTAGTCGCTTTGTTTCTCATTATTTGTATTATTTATTTTTATAGATTTTGAGTTTTGCCTCAAAGTCTCTCGATTTGAGTGCATTGAATTGTTTATAATTTTTTGAGTGGAACTCTATCTACCAGTGTACTTACTAGAGATGTTAACTTTTAAAAGGCAGCAAGCAAAACAAGTGTTTAGTGTTGAAATAAAGGTGTTTGTGGAAAACATTCTTGAGTTTATTTAACAATCCTAACGTCAAAGCATTAACGTTAACAGTTTAACGGATTATTTGCACAAAAATATTCTACACGTTCAAACGTTTCAAAGTGATAAAATATTAACATCGCAAGTTTTTGTTTATGTTGGTGGTGTGTGAGCTACTGTAAAGTTGTTATAAAATTTATAACAATAATAAAAATAATAATAATAATAATACACGTGGAACCGGCGTGATTTATAAAGAATAACTAGCTGAAATAAAAATATATATAAAATTCAAAATGACAATTGCGACGATAACACAAAGCGATGGATCCGTGGGAATGGTGAGTTTATAAATAAAAAGTCAGAAAACTAAATTTGGCTCAAAGATCAAATCTTAAATACCCTGTACACACAATCAGTGGGCGTCAGTATACCTTATACGGTGCTTGACGCCTCCTTCTGAGTGTTGCAAACGGAATGACAAACTTAGTATACTCCCACCTTATATGGAGAGTATAAAAACGATTTTATAATTGTATCCTCCACATAAGATATAATAATTTTGATTAAGGCAGGTTCTTGTAGCAATCTTTAGCAAAACAAATTAAAAATGGATACAAAACAGACAGACGGACATGCTTAAATCGATTCAATAGGTGGATTGGTTAACCTTTAACACAAACTTAATATATCCTTTGTGTTTATTATTAAGATACCCATTGAATATAAATGCAAACAAATTTATCAGCTTTTCCTATCTTTAAGTGAATGCAGTAAAATTAGTTATTGATTTCAGAGTATCGTACATAGATGTGTGACGTAGAATATTATCAATATAGTTTAAGGGCACTTAGCATAATACTATGTTTAGTAGATGAAATCGTTTGTAATTGTGGGAAACTGTAACTTTAGATCAACTTGGGTTAAAACTTAGTTTAAAATAGTTAGCTTTACTCTACGCCTTTAATCATTTACAGTAAACTTATTGTTTATTTGTTTTACCTTCAATATATCATACATTAAATTTTTACCATAAATTAAGAACAATCTTCTTTGTAAGATTTTGTTCCAAAGTCAGTTGAAATAAAGAGCATTAAATTATTTCGTATTTAAATGTCAAGGAAAGGCTTTGTTGTGCACCAACACCTCATATTACTCAAAAGTTTCTAAATTATAATTATTATTATTTATTATATTTTAAATAAAAAAAGTACGGATTGTTTAATAAATTAAATTAAGTTTTAGTTTTTTTTCGATTTCACTAAAGGTTTAGGTGTAAATATTACTTATTTACGAATTATTTTTTTATCTTTATCGTAATTTTATTACCTTTTATTACAAGTATTTCGCTTACCAAGTACTGTAAAATTTATTTACATGCAACTTAAAAATTTATATACTTAATAATTAATTGTGCAATATTTTAATTTGACTCACCTTTTTTATATTGTAACAATTCAACAATTCACTTTTCACTTGTGATACTCATTGGAAAAAACTGTTGGTTTTGAGTAATTTAATAATTTAATAATCTTCTCATTCACATTCTTTGCGAACATATTAAAATACACTAAGTTTGTTACTTTATTTACCAAGCTCAGAAACAAGCGTAGATGACTTAATTTTTCTTTATTTTCTTGACCGACTATAACATTTTCAGTTGTTTTTTTATTTAATTTATACAAATTCTTACTCACTTACTAACTGAAATCTGCGTTTGATATTATATTAAAACAAGTAAGGAAACTAAATTTGGCTTAGGCCGAATCTTAAAAACCCTCCATACCTACAATGATGGGCGTGGCAAAAATATATATATAATACGCCCCTTAATAATGTAACTTGAAAGTAGAGTTTTCCGTGGAGTATATATTTTTATAAATCGTGGGCGCATCTGTTTTTCGACCACGCCCAGTTTTGGCACATCGATGGATAGAATTACTATAAATATGTGCATCAAATTTCAAGTTTATGGTTCAATTCTTGGCGCAGATAAATAGATTTTTTTCGATTGTGGGCGTGGCTCTTGACCGATTTTGCCTATTTTAAATAGCGATCTGCGTGCAAAAACTAAAAGTGGCTGAGTACAAAATTTCAGCTTAATATCTCAAAGTTTACACCCGTGAGAATACCAACAACAGAGGGACACTCGGACATTCATGTCTAGATCGACTCAGTTTTTGATGCTGATCAAGAATATTTATATTTTATAGAGTTTTTGACGCCTCCTTCTGGGTGTTGCAAACGAAAGTACAAACTTAGTATACCACCCATCTTATGTGGAGGGTATAAAAAAGAAATTCAAAACAATCTAAATCATCACCTCACACGTATTGTGAGGGAGGTTACAATAAAACATAAATCACAAATAAAATCACAAACAAGCAAAACAACAAATTGCGCTTCTCCTATAGATTTATGGAAAATTTTTGGATGTGAATATGGAATAAAAACACGTCTCTTAAATTCCATAGGCCCGGAGTTACGTGTTAACTTGCAGTAAAAATGGAACTTTTTTCATATAATTTACGTTTGAACAGAATTTATACATGATTGCATGCATTTTATAGAAAAGTCAACAAATGTTGGCGACCTTGATGGAATTCTTGGAATCATACTAATAACATTTATTTGTAGATTGTAAAAAAAGTTGTTTGTGCTGATTTTTTTTTTATTCTATGCTCATTTTTATTCCAAACACATGTACTGAAGTTGTTGATATAGCAAAATTATTAGAGAAAGAAAACAAACATTTTTTTTGTACTTTTTATTACTTTACAATGTTATTGGGTGTGTTGCGTCCATACTCTTAACCTTAGGTTGATGCTTGATGTTATTAAGATGATGTATATAAATTATGTCATGACGTTATTAAATATTTTTGATATTTCATAATTAAGATATTTTCACAAATCATTTAAATAATTGACCCAAAACTTTATATATATATATAAAACTACAATTTCTCTTTACATATACATTGCATCGTATATTACCAGTTATTTACAAAGACTTTTATTTTTACATTTGTTGTCACGTTTCAGGTGTAACCTCATGTTTTAAAGTCATAAAGAAAAAATTATCATATTATTGTATTTATTTTTAAGCCGGTTTAAGATTAAAACAAAAAGACAAACTACAGTTTAATATAACTGCTGCGATTGATGAGAAAATACAAATTAATGAAATCTTTTCTTTAAAAATATAAAAAATAATTTTCAATATTTTTTTTGAAAGAAACTTTAGTAAATCTCTTCTTCAATTATTATAAAAACTCTAGTTCTGCACTTTTTCACTTTAAGGAAGATGAATTTAAAACGTCGATCAAATTCGATAGAACAGAAGGCTTTCATTGGAAGCACAATGTTACCAATATTTCTGTTTTTGAAGACTTTGACATACATTTACTCAGTGGTGGATATAAGAGTAAGAGATTCAGAATCTAAATTGGAAATGATTCAACCATGTCCGCCTGTCCGTCTGTCTGTGAAATGCGTAAATATAGTTAATGGGCTTTATATCGGATCATTTTTACAATCCTTTTCCATATAATGATATTTCACAAAGATTTATATGACTGTGCCTTGCATTTACTGATACAACTAAACTAATTAAAGCATAATTTAAGGAGCGTAGGGTATTAAATTGTCGGGTGTGATCGTCTATAACATTTTCACTTGTTTTTAAATTAAGTAATTTAAATATTTACAGAGATTTTCTCGTCAATTTCACTCACGTTTCTAATCGTATTAAGTCAAATTGAATTGTTTTTTAAGCCGATTTGTAACAATTACAGTTGATTGATAGATATGTTGATATAAGAGAGTGGGTTGTTACGCAAAACCCGTAATTAGAAAAAATCACAATATTTCAATTTTTCCCCATTTATGCATAATTCAGATCAATTAACTTTTCAATGGCAGTCATTACAATAAATTAATTATAAAAAATTATAATAATACGTTATGTGATATATGAGAAGAGGCGGAGCTTTCAATTTAGTTTTTATGAATTATTCATTTACACAAAAAAAAAAAAAAAAAGAAACCACCTGAGTAGAAAACAATTATTTTTTTGGTTTCTATTCGTTTTCCTCATAAATCTCCTCTCCCTCGCCATAAACATTTGCGTTTAAAACTCTTATTCTAGGAAATCTCTTATTACGTTAATTTTTATGTATAACAACGATTTAATTTACAGGAAATTTAACAATTAGTCTTGCCATTGAAACTGTGCAAAGTTGACATTGTCTTGTGTTGAGGTTTCGTAAGCTTTAAATATCAAGCCAGTTTAATTGCTCGACTCGGGTTTTTTGTCAGTCTGTTTTCTGGTATTTTGTCTCGTGTGTGGTGTCTGCTCTGACATTTTAATAATTATTATAATTTATATTCATAAGAAAAATAAATTCTTTCGGTTTAGAATAACATGTAATTGAAATATGCTGAGCCTGTCATGTAGTTGGTTTCCTTATGCATTAAAGAATATTTTATGGGGATAGAAATTTTTGATCGATCTTGATTTGTAAGAGAAAAGTGTCTAAAAATGATACAAATGATTCATCATTTGTTATGGCATTATTTTATATCTCTAGCAATTAACCATTGTATACGAGTAATTTAATAATTACTCTCTTTAAACTTCACTATACAATAGGAAATCGATTCTGCATTGTACTAAAAAGTGGACTTTGTTGAATAATAAAGTCTTAACGTTTTCATTATTAGACCAACTCATTCTAGTACTGCCCTCGTATTTGCTTTAATTCACTTCGTTATAAGCTTGATTTGTGTGCCATTTTACCTGGTGGGTGGTAACTTTAAACAGCAACGTATAATAGAAATTTTTCATGCAATGATAGGTTTAATTATAGTTACGCTTAATTGTATAGAAGCCACTTTAATTTGTTTTATAGTCAGTTGTACCAGTGCATTTAATACCCTGCAATACTTAATTCCACATATTTAAACAACTAAATAAAAAATTATGTATATTATGTATATTATTGGCATTGTCATATGAGTCATTTCGGGAAGAATTGCTAATCTTCGCCATATAAATACTTTTTTTATAATAAGAACTGATTTTACTTTTTTTTTAAGTAGTGTTCTGTTTGTAGATATACGGAGTATCTGTACAACATTTTATCTGAATATCTCAACCGTGAGAGACAAGACATGTTTAGATTGACTCAGATTTTTGATGCTGTTCGAGAATATATATACTTTATAAAATCGTTGATGCCTCCTTCCAGGTGGTGGAAATGGAATGACAAACTTTCAATTCTTAGATTCTGTAATCAATCAATAATGAAGGCGTGTCGGATATTAGACACCCCCACCAACCATTCTATTCTATATGACGTATTTATGTAAACTTTTACGTTTTGGCTTAATTTTTATGGCTGTGTGAGGAAATATTGCTTCAGATATTGACGTCAATAGTTTAATTTTTACATAAATAATATCGAAATAAAGAACGAAATGAAGGGAGGGACGGACGGACAGACATTTTTACATTTAAATGTTAATGCTTATTATGAATATATACTGTTGGTGATATATCTGTTGCCTCATCTTATGGGGAAGGTTACTACTGTATCGTTTGTTTTCATATACAAAAGTATTAAATCACTTACGCACACTACACTCTGCATTTGTACTTGTGTGTGTTACTATGTTTTGTTTATTTTCAAGTTCGTTCACACAAGTGTTTACGTTTTTAATGCTGCACCATTCTGCCTATAATATTTTTATTAATGAAAAGCTTTCTTAAAGCTTACTTATTGATAATAATAACAACAATAATTATGAAATATGAAAAAAGCTTTTAATAAAAAGTTATTCTGTGGTGCGTTTCTTAGCTAAAATAATGGATTTTCTATATAAACAAGTAGCTAAACATTAGATGATAACTTTCGTCAATTATTATTATTAAATATTATTTCTCACTGGTGTAGGGTACCATAAAATAGAGTAAAAAAGTAAGAAAACAAATTTCAAGTTCATAGGTCAATTTTTGTGGTAAATATATAGATTTTTGGTGATTGTGGGCGTGGCTTTATATTAAATATGCAATTTGTGTGGAAAAACTACAAGTTCCTGCTCAAAATTTCAGCTCAAAATCTCAAAATTTGCCAAACTCATGGGCGATCGGACATACTTGTTATTTCGATTCAGTTTTCTAATGATGATCAAGAATTAATATATTTTGTACGGTCTCTGTCGCCTCCTTCTGGGTGTTACAAATGGAAGAACAAAATTACTGGAGGATAATATATTTTGTTAAAAATGAGCCACTTTAAACCACTTTATTAAGTCTTGGTTTAGTGTTGAAGTTAAAAGTTATGTTAAGTTCATTACACCATATATAAAATAAGGACAGTTTGAGTAGTAACACAAAAGTGTTGCAACGATTTAATTAAGATCCAAAACAATAGAGAAAAGTGTGGACATTATCTACTATCTAGCTTAAGCCTTTTTTCAAGTCTTGAAATATTTTAGATTTCAAATTTTTTTTCTCTAATTTTGTAGAATATAATTTATATTTTATAAGGGTAGTTTTGTTTTAATTTATCATACATATACATGCATAGATACATAAAGATGTTATAGACACATATTCATACATCGGTGCTGTGAGTTAAATTGATAATGAATTCATTAGAGCGTTTGAAACAATAAAACTTCTTTTGAATGGAAAATTTCCATGCACAAAAACAAAACATATTGTATTCAATAACTCTTCTGTTTACTTATTGAAGCAATTTAAACTTTTTCAAAGAATTGGAAAAAAATGTGTGCGTGTTTCAGTTGCACATGTATGAATGGCGTGTCCGTTTGCATAAGAAAGTGGTTGTTGTAATAAGAGGAACTCTATATATATATAAAAATCAAAATTCATAAAATTAATATGATATCGAAAACTTTCCACTCACTGGCATTAAGTGCTTAAATGCTTCTTTTTTTGTAGTAGTACCTTAGTGCATACTGAATTTATTATTACGTTTGCAACATATGCAAAAATATAAATTATATGATATGCAAGTAAAAAAACGTACCTTACCCCAGGTCTACCTTAACAAAGGGCTTGGCAAGTATATAATACTTTACAGAATGTGGCTATATTGTGATTTTGTAAGGGGGCGTGACATGTATACAATTAACCCTCTTTTTTAACAACTATTTTAGGGTATATATTGCAAAAATAGAATACTTTAAAAAATACAATTTTATTCAAAACTATGGGTGTGGCATGTATACATGCTTTGGATTTTTTTAAACCACTGAGTTGCAGTATTTTGTTATATGTTGTCGCAAAGGTCTAATATTTTGTAAAACTCGCATATATTATATATATGGGGGTGTGGCATGTATGAAATTATAGATCTTTCGGTGTTGTTCCTTAAATAATAATGATAATAAAATCTCTTCGTAGCTTTACATATACCTTGTTGTTTGTGAAAGTTGAAAGTGGGCGTGGCATGTAAGTAAATAGGCTTTTTTCAACGATTATTAAAGTGTACTGTAAGATTTTGCCACAAATATGTAATATTTTACAACATTCGGTTTTATTGATGTTGTTTTTTTAACGAATATGGGCGTGGCACCCTTTTTTATATAATTATTAAAGTATATTAATACAAAAATCAATTACTTTTTAAAATTCGGTTTCATTGTCAATTGTAGGCGTGGCATGTATACAATTTCGCTCTCTTTTTAAAAACTATTGAAGCATTTTGTTATGTTTTACTAGAAAAGTGGATATCTTTCGAAAATTCGACTTTATTAGAAATTGGGGGCGTGTCTGTTATTTAAATTATTGAAGAAAATGTTAATAATTGCACCACATATCCTTGCAGTTGTACTTTTTCACTCTCGAAAGGTTTTTTTTTGGCGAATAAGGTCGTGGCTGTAATCTATTTTCGTTCGAGATGAATATGAGATGGACATCGATAAATCGGTGTAAGTTTCAATGCTAGTTAAAAACAATGATAAGAACAAATTTAGAAAATTTCGACTACATCAAAGGAGAGTTTACCTCAGATCATATCCATGAAGGGTGTTCATGATACTACTCAAGTTTGACTATACCTTTTTTATGCGTTTAATCAACTTGATTATTTTCGGTTATAAAATTTTACTTGAAATTGTTGTTCATTGTCATTGTGACCAAATTTTAATTTAAAGAAATTTTTTTGTACCAAGTCTACGATCATCAGGTATGCGGTTGTGTTGGTATTGTGAATGAGACATTAGCAAATCTCCGCAACAGCATTCCAATGTATACAAATTATACGCAATGGAAAATTTCTATCCAGCAATTCAATCAACAAATAACACGCATGGTATGTCCATGTGTGGTATTGAACTTACGCATACACTTTGTTACAACAACTTGGATTTTATTATTATTATTATTACATAAATAATACATTGATTAATACATGCTTGTATAGATTTTGTAAAAAAATAATAAAAAGGCATTCACGTGCTGGTTTGAGATAAGAAGCGTTCTGTATTTCAGCGAATTGTGATGGTCTGGTACTTAAAGTGTGTCAAGTGATTAAAATAAAAAGTCTTTTTATAACATTTCAGTTTATAGTACATAAGGGTGTGATTATTCATTCGATTTGTTGTATTTCCAGAAAAATGATTATCTTTATTAAATATTAGTCAATAGATAATCCCCTGATTAAACAATTACGTAGATCTACAATCAGTTTAATTAAAATCCTGATGAACACCTGATGAATTCATCATCTGTTCATTTCCATTAGAAAAGGTTTTTTTTTAACAAACAGTGACTTTCTTTATTGCCTGCACTTAACACATAAAACTTAACTTAAAAATATATAAAAAAATTTATGCATTTAGACAAAGAGTTGAACTTGAAAATTCATACAAAACATAATCATTATCATTATCATAAGCAGCGCATGACAAGCTTTTTATGTACAAGCCCTTAAACAAAACCATAATGTGGGTGTTTGTGCTTCAGCTACTAACCTGACAAAAAAAAAATAAAAACCAGAATTTCACCACACGTGAGTGACTGATTTACTCGTGTTAAAACGTTACATACTTAATTTAACCTAATGACGTATTAATTGCATGATAAAAATGTTACAAAAGCAGCAGTAGCAGTAGCAGCTGCTTTTGTTGTGTAAATATACCATATAATAGCGGAAGTTTAGATAAAAAAAAATTCTATTATTTCAAATACTATTTATTTATAGCAAAAGAATATTTTTGGTACGTGGCATGTAAGGTGATTCAAAACATTTCATTATTTAAAAAGCGCAATTAGGCATATACCACGCCCACAATTTAAAAATTTACTTTAATAATCGAAGAATAAGGCTTGTAGTATAATAAATATATAGACCAAATACTATTCAAGGGTGTAATTATTTACTTGCCACGCCCACAATTTACAAATTAACATAATTAAGCGGGCAATATGGCTTGAAAAACGTGGCCAGACAAAAGATATGTAGTAGTATATACTACTGGAAGGCGTAACTAAATATCTACCATGCCCACAATTTATACATAGATAGTAAAAATTTTGGTCCATTTGAATGCACTTTAGAAATAGTTGAACTGGTACGTAATACTTTATTTTGACAGTTATGCTAACATATAACATATGTCAGTTGAGTTCAAAAGTAAACCAATGCAGTTCTAACCGGTAGCCTGATACAATTAAATCAGACTTTATACTGATATTAATAATATTACAATATTTATTGACAATGTCTAATCGTGTTAGCCTATGCATTACTAAGTATAACAAAAACAAAATATAAAAAAATAAAAAAAAAGATAAATTTATTTATTGTACACACACTGTATTAGTCATTAGAATCCAACAATTGTTGGCGTCGCGTTGGTGATCTTTTAGATAAGAACGCAGAGGAGTCATAGGGGCTAGGAAGAGAGGTTCATCTGGTATATAAAGAGAGACGGAGAGAAAGAGATAGATAGATAGAGAGAGAGAGGGAGAAATAGAGAGTGAGAATGAGAGCGATTGTCATACAACATTACCACTAACTACAATACCTACAATTATATACTCTTCAATAGATATATAATATGTATTTACAAATAAATGCAAAGTATCTTATGTATACAAGAATTGCCGGTAACTATATGCCTGACAAGAGTGTGCAAAGCACTGTTCCTAGAGTATAACAACATAGTCAGACTTACAACCGTGCACTCGAATGGCAATGTTGGCATTCTTGCTTTGACATTCAAACAGTGCGGTTGTGTCTGAAAAGTAGTAGTAGTGAAACGCAAACGGTTTTTCAATCTATAAAATCAAGTTTGAAAAGCAGCCACAGCAGTTAATAAATCAACTATACAGTATATATAATATATATATGTAAAATATACCGGCATTTATTTTGCACTCTTCGTTAAATTTATCACCATTTGAAATTTAGCGCTCGACTCTTTTTAACAACGTTTTGTTAAAGTGTTGCATGAAAAAAGCGGAATTTAGAAAATTTGAAACGGTTCAGAAGTTTACAGTTTGAAAACGTCAACTATTTCATAACAGAATCTCAGTCAATAGTCGGAAACATTGATTTGCGAATTATGAGTTTTCATAAAAGTGACTCTCGCACGCCTTTGGCGCCCACCTCCTACACGGTAAGTAGCACTTCAAAGATTACCAATATTTATATATACGACATACGTTTTGCTTTACAAAGACCTAATTATTCTATTGATTAAATCATGTTATGGAGTTATTTTAATGCACTAAACTTAATCAATCAACTGTTTAAAAAGCAATAACATTTTTATAACTAACCCTTAGCTAACCTATTTTATAAAAACGTTTTTCCATTAAAACTTAATTTCTCTTATAATACAACCATATATACGTATATCTGTGTATCCACTTTAATAAGCACAGTGGTTTACTGTGTATGATTAGGGGATGAAAATTTCACTATTAGTTGAAATTCAAGTGAAATGTGTAGATAGACAGGGAGGGAGAGAAAGAGAGAGACTGACTAAAACAATAGGACCAGCAAGCGTTGGCTAGTGGAAAATTACCAAGATAGACAGACGTACACAAAAATTTCCTAAAGACATAAAATAAAACTCCAGCCTTTAGTCATCATCAGTTTTAAGAGGTTGGTGGTTATAAACTTTGTTTTTATAGTTTCTTATATATGTTGAAGCTTTTACTGTAAGCTGGATTTCGTTTGATGACAAATAATTGTTATTTTTGGTAAAAAAATTCATAATAAATGAAATGTTTTTTTTTTGGTCGTATATTCATTATATGTATGTAAAAACAAAATGCGACGATATTCTCAGTTCTTTAATAAAGTGAATTTTCTATTAACGATCAAAATTTCTCGACACTAGGTTATTATTAGGTTATTAGTGGGCAGTAGTGTTGATTATCAAGTTAATTCTTTAAAGAAGACAAAAAACGAAAAAAATAAATAAAGCTTCTTATAGCGACTTTACCTGTCTAACCAACTTTGACTTTTAACTGTCGGTGGGTTACCAGACCAAAAACGTACATACAAACAAATCCTCTTTGATACAAGCTACGAGTAACTCTTCATAACCACTACTTTCTGTTCGTATATACTCGTATATATTCTTGAGCAACTGTCTTTCCGTCCATCCATAGTGAATATTCTTCCGGTCGCAAAAATTGAAATATTTACATCCTCGTTAGTAGAAATATTATTTAAGTGATTGTTTAAAACCCTGCCTATTATTAGAAAGAACTTTTTTTGGTCATTTTCTAAAGTATGGAAGAAATATACAAAATTTAGGCTTAGTTAAATATGATGTCCGTACGTCCGTAAAAGGAAAAATCGCTTAAAGAACTACCGGATCATATAATTAATATCAAATAATATTGAACGATCTAGTTAATTTAATTAATTTATTTTTAATAATTAGTTACAAATAAATTACAAATAATTTGGAAATAAAATAAAAATATATAATAATATAAAAAAATAAATAAGTAAAAACAAAAACAACAACAACAAAAAACAAAAAAAAAATTGTAAAAAAAAAAAATAAATAAATAAAATACTAAAAACAGTTAGAAAACTAAATTTGCCTTGGGAGAAATCATAAACACTCTCCATATATGCATATAAGCAGGTGGCGTGAAGGGCACATTACTACACCGTCTAATAATGTATGTATTAAGTATCAGTTCGTAAGTCGCGTTGTACGCTTTATAAGTTTTTTTTTTATAAATCCGACCACGCCTATTTTTGGCACATCGTTTGATGGGATATTTATACAAATGTATCAAATTTTTAACTTCATAGCTCACTTTCTGTGGTAGATTAAAAGAATTTTGGCAATTGTGGGCGTGGCTCTTGACTTTTTTACATTTTGCTCAATTTAAATAGGTTTCTGCGTGGAGAAACTACAAAGAAATGTATAACATTCCAGACTAATATCTCTTACGACTAAGACTAGTGCCAACAACAGATAGACATACGGACGAACAGGCCGTAATCGACTCAGACTTTCTCTGACACTTCCATCTGGGTGTTGCAAACAAAATCATATACTAAGTATACCCCCATCTTATGTGTAGGGTATAATAAAGTAAAATTTAAAAATAATCTTCTTACCAGCATGCGCCCTGTTGTCGGCCTCTAACCAAATTTGTGTTATATGACTCGTTTGCAATTGTTGTTGGTTATGCCAAATGACGACTTATTCCTTCTAGAAAAAACGTAATAAATATTTAAAACAAAATATATATACATTCGCAGTGGAGTAAGAAAATAATAAAATATATCATAAACGGATAGTTTGAAGTTTCAATAATATGTCAACACGCATAATTACATAATATTGTTTACTCCTTATAAACATATTTCACAAGAATTTTGCCACCACACAACAAATGCTCATGTTTCATTTCATATATCAGAAACTCCAATTGTTGTGGAATGGATTTTTTTCTTTCATAGAGTTTAGTGTTGAATTTACGAGTGGAAAATTCCACTGTGCTGCGACTTACTTACGTACAAACAACATAATAAGTAAGTAAGCAAGTAAGTAAGTGCATATAACAGAGAGGGAGGGAGACATGTAGAAAGAGAGATAGAGAGAGTGTTTGGGTGTTTGTTTACATATTTGTTGTGTGTGTGTTAAGTTAGACAGAGAGGGATAAAAGAGAGTTGAATATTACCATTATATGATTGAAGCGCGTGTGTTCTAAAATATCACACACTTCTTACACTAACTAGCAAAAGTCCAACTACTTACTTATATATATATTCCTAAACAAGTCCTTTACTTGATACTTCCATTATGCACCTTTTTAGGAACAAGTTTCCGACTTTCACCAGTTACTGTTTTAGTAAAATGTACACTTAAGCGTTATATGTGCATATCACTTGTGTACCATTATACTCATTATGTCAGCATATTGTTAACATGATGAATAAAAAAAAGGAAAAAATTTTTTATGTATGTCGTAAGTAAGAAAGTGGAATATTAACAACAACGACTTTTATATACTCTATAAAGTCTGAAGAAGACCATACAAAATTATACAACGAAAATATTGCCCACTAGGTTATTTTGTTTTTATTTTTCGTAAGGGAGGACACATGAACAAACATAATTTATACACTTCAGAAAATGAATATTAAACGAAATGTTCGGAGGAGCACGCGCACACTTCATATACTTTGTAGCATAAGTGTTGTACAGTACCAATCAAAAAAAATGCTGCAGCGCCCTTGCTTTTGTCTGTGTTTGTGTAAGACAACATCAATACACCCACTATATAACAAAACATGATAATAATTATTGAAAGTCAGCAAATTGCCTTCTTGATCGTTAATAGTTGAAACTACCTACAATCATTTTCGCAGATAACTGTTTGTTTAAAACCCACACAAAAAGGTTGGTACAAGAGTATATTGTATTGTGTATGCCACACCCATAATTTACATTGCAATTAATTGCAAATTTGGTTAAAAACTCGATTCGATGGAACAGTTTTTAGAACCCCTTTCCATACACAATTCTTATTTGTGAAGTGACTGTTATATGACAAGGACAAGGACTAAATGAATTAGAGTATAAATTAAGGAACTAAGTGGTGTATGGCATGAAATCGTCGGGTAGAACCAACCACAATATTTATACTTGTTCATATTTACCACAAAAAATATGTGAAAGTTAAAATAAAACAAGTAAAAAAAGAATAAATTTAGCTTAGGCCAAATCTTAAATACCCTCCACATCTACCTAGCAACGGTGGGCGATTTATTTTATAATCAAATGTAGACAAAAATAATGTTTTGTCTTAAAAAACTCTTCCGCTGATGATTACACCACTTCTATTTAATTCATCTTTAAAAAATTTAACTCAACCAGTAGTTAATTGTACTTCATCATCATCATCATCATCATCATCATCAAAAAAGTACACATTTAGCTGAAGCGTAATTGTCTATTGAGAAAGTACAATTGTCTTTGGCTGAAGTATAAATGAATGAAGTACTGATGAAGTACAATTGTCTAAAATGATGAAGTACAAATGACTGCTGTGGAAGTACAAATAACAAACTGTGAAATCCAATTGGGTTATACGAAGTGCAAATGACGATTTCCGAAGGGTTCGTGCAATTGATTCAAATGTCATTTAATTTTTTAAATTTATTTTTGGAAAATTTTCAAATATCGATGAAATGTTGTTAATAGTAAGGCTTATAACCTTAAAAACAATCTTAATATCCTTTAAAAAAAGGGTTACTTTCCAACATAACTCCAATTTAAAGTGTCCACATATAGTAAATCTATAGTGGGTTGCATCAAATAATTTCATATAAAAATCTGCTTCGCTGAAAAGGTTTCGTTGTCGTTTCGAAGGTGAAGGGTGACACTTATTAAAATGCTTTGCATTGCATGCCACGCCCTTTAAATGTCACGTTCCTTTCGCACTTGATAAAATTGTGCTGATATTGTACGTGTTTTACATATGTAATGACACACTAGCAAATGTTTTACATTCATCAATTTAA
Source organism: Ornithomya chloropus (assembly GCA_963971445.1). Lineage (NCBI taxonomy): Eukaryota > Metazoa > Arthropoda > Insecta > Diptera > Hippoboscidae > Ornithomya > Ornithomya chloropus. Next base: position 2,020,443 of record OZ020532.1, read on the forward strand.
ACAAATTTGCTGAAGTTTGTAAATTGTTTTATTTAATTTTTTTTTGTTTTGTTTTTGTTTTTGTTTATTTTGTTTTAAGTTAGTACACATATCGCACATAACTTATAAAAACTTGTCAGCGTAATTGTCTCCAACTTTATTAACTTTTATTGCGTTTTATTTTTAAAATGACAATTATGTAAAAGATTGCAACAAAATTTTGCTATTAAACTAAATATAAAAGTTTACAATTGCTTGAATAAAAGTGAATGAAAAACTCGTAATTGTATCATTTGAAAAATAAAAAAATAAAAAAATAAAAAACAATAAATACAAAATGCAAATTCAATGAGATAGAAACACTTTTACAAACGGTTCACACTGTTTATTTATTGCTGCTATTATAAATAGAATAGAAAGAGTTATTTTGATTCGTTCTATTCACATTTTAATTAACTCGCGTTTAAATGCTTTTTTCTATTCCTAATTATACATTGTTTGCTTAATAATAATAAAAAATTCCTCTCATTTACTAATAACCACAAAATATACAAAATAATGTTTTGTTAAAATTACATTAAATGCTGTATCAAGTGTGCATTTGTTATGGATTGAAAAGTCATAAAAAATCAAGACTAAATTTGACTTAGGCCAAATCGTAAACACACTCCACATCTCCATACAAAAGGTGGGCGTGGCAGGTACTTGTTTACGTCTTTTAATAATGGTTTGTATTGCGTATCATCTTAAAAGTCGAGTTTAACGTTGAGTAAGACTTTTTGTAAATTGTAGGCGTTTTTATTAACCGGACACGCCCATTTTTAACACATCAATGAATTAATTATATTACTTGTTAATATGCATACCAATTTTCAACTTAATAGCTCCATTTTTGTGGAAGATAAATATTATATATTTAGATCGATTGTGGACGTGATTCTTAACCGATTTTGCCCATTTTTTTCGGTTTTCAGTTTTAGCTTCTAAACCGAATGACAAACCTAGTAAACCCCCATCTTACGAAGAGTATAACAAATCATCTAAATTATAAATAAATGAATGAAAATGATGGACGGCATTGCTTTTAACAATAATTCCATAAAAGCTTAGGTTTACAAAACCTTAATGAATATAAATCAATTTATCTGTACTTTGCTCCATAAATTGTTTTTATATTTATAAAATGAAACGAATTAATTAATAGTCGACGTTATGTTAAAAATGATTAAACAGTCAAACAACAATAATCGCGTGACTTCAGATTTGATTTAAACATTTTTTATGCAAAAATAAAATATAACACGAAAGAAATAAACAAAATATGTATTTATGTAGAAAAAGACTTTATTGTCGATTTGTAAATATTAAAGGGGGAAAGTAATGAACTCTGAAAGTTACATTTTTACGAGAATTACTAAACAGTTACAACTCTCGCAGAGTACATTACATTAGGACCGCACTGTACAGTCTTAAAACCAAGATCACGCAGCAATATATTGACTTAGTTGTTAAAAGTTAAACGAAACAATACTTGATAAAAAAAAACAGTTTCGGTTTATTTCAATTTCTATTACAAAGAATTATCTTTGTATTAATATTTGTTTTTTTTATTTGAAAATGTTTCAATACGGAAATGGAATATAATTTATAATTGAGTATTGTGTAATATGTAATATTTATACAGTAAAATAACGGGTGTAACAATGCCACCGTTTAAAATTAAATTAATGTTGTATGCAAAATGATTATTAAACAAGCAAGAAAACTAAACAAGTAAGAAAACTAGATTTGGCTTAGGTCTTATCTTAAAAACACCCTCCTGATCACCCTGATCAGTTTTTGATACTTTATAGGGTTTCTGACGCTTCCGTCTGGGTGTTGCAAATGGAAGAGCAAACTAAATAATCGTAAAAAATTCTTCTAAAATTAAAAAAATTAAAAAAATTTAAAAAAAATCTAATTTTTTACGATTATATAATATTGTACAATATAAAATCTCGAAAAAGATAGCAGCTGTATATAATTATTATAATCCATTGAATTCATCCACACATGTCCGTACATCCGTTCTCTAAGTGATAGTTTTCTCATGTCTGTATACAAAGTAAAAGTTCCCATAAATTAATATCAAGTGATTTTTTTTGTTTCTTCTTCTTCTTCTAAATAGCTGGCCAAAAGTTTTAATGACGTCTCCGTTAAAAACTATTTCTATTTTCATTGTTTTGTTTTGATCGCATTTAAAGGAATTTTCTTATTGAACTTTTATGTTACGTCGATTCAAGTTCAATAATTATTTGGCAAGACAACGCCTTCTTTTTTATACAGTATTCTTCCGTTGTTCTTATTGTTGTTGCTTATTTTCTATTGATATATGATGATGTGATGTTCAATTGAAGCGTTAAAAATGATATTTTTAAACGGGCAAAAAAGTATTCGCATGGTTTGCTTAATAAGTTGTTATTGTTGTTGTAGTTAAAGCATTTTCATGTAATTTTTCCATCCAATCGTATAATAAAAAAAAACATCGCAAAAATTATTTTTCCGATAATAAATGCACCAACATACACCCACACTCCCTAAAGAGTAAATATAAATTAAAAAAAAAATCAAAATATGAAAAATAATTTTCGTTTTGGTGTATGCATGTAATGATTTAATGACAGTTCATTTCAAATATTTGTCGCGACATGTGTTTTTTCAAAACAATTTTTAGTAAAACAAACAAAATGAACCAAAATGTTTTCCTAAGACAGGAGCTTTCTACATACATTAGATGTTTTCAAAATTTGTTTTTATTTTGTTTGACATTATATTTTAAGTATTGTTCTATTTATTCTTGATTCTTGAGGGGAAAATTTCTCATTTTTATGTTTTTTGTGTTCTTGTGTTCGCGTGCACCCTCATTAAATCAGTTGAGGTCAGTTTAGGCGGAAGATAAGTTCTCGTTTTTGTAAACTTAGCGCATCTGCAGTTGACATGATTTTAGTGAGAACCGACTTCTGTCCAAACAAAGAAGTCACCTAACACAAAAATTCAGTGTAACGGTGTGAAGCGTGCGACTATCGATAATTATCTTTGTAAATTTTTTGTACCGTTATAATTGATAAATTCTTGTGTGCTTTTATGTCGTTTGGTTTGTGGTTGATGAAATCGTTGTCGTCGTCTCTAAATAGTAAATTAAGTCGTCAAGCTGTTTTCCTCAAAACCATCAAAGAACTTACCGGACGTTTGCGAAATGCAAACTTTTACGAATACGGAACCAAAACATAGCATTTTACCGAATAGTTCGCTGGAAGCGCGAACATCATCGGCTACCGAAAGGCGCCATCAATTGAAAATGTCTCTACGCAGAGCTGGTGGGGGTCCACCACGAGTAGCTTCGGCTGGCGCTTTAATGCGTTTAACAACTGCTCCAACAACAATAACAAATGTTAGTATTGTTTTGGGGGTTTATTTTTAGGAAGTGTTATGAAGCATTTGTTTTAGAGGGGCATGGTTAACGTTAGTTACGTATAGATTGAGGAAAAAAGCTGTCCAGGCGTATAGCCAGTTTTTGTGTGCATTTGAAAAGTTCTAGGGTACCAATGCAGTGTTGTATTGTGTATACATGTACATGAACTTATATAATTTTAATTTTAATTAAAATAAATAAATTTGATCGTAACTAAATGGTTTATAAAAATAGAAAATGTGATACAAATGAAAAGCGTGTAAATAAAGTATTTAAAGCATACAGCACAAGCAGAAACGATTCTTAGGAAGTAAAAATATATATAAAAAAAAAAAATAATAAAATTAAAAAAAAAAATTGAAAAAATAAAATTTTAAAAAAAATTTAATCAAAAAATTTAACATATGAAATATATAATATATATAATATACTTTATATGTGGTCATATCTCTGGTATGCTGATGGGTAACTTGCCAAAAAATTAAAAATAAAAATACAAACAATTTGTAGTCGTCCACGCAAGCAGACGTAGGAAAATGTGAATATGTTTATATCTAAATATAAAAGAAAACAATTGAACAACATTAATTAACAAATACCGCCAAAAATTGTACACACACACACAGTTGTTTGAAAAATATCTTTCCCTCTGTATTTATATTTCTTCTACATTAATTTTTCGGTATTTCGTTTTTATCGTTGATACAATTCCCATACATATTTTATTTTTCACAAAATATTTTTGTCTATATTGCAGAAAATACCCGCAGTTGCGATCAGTAATGGCAACAATCAGAAGCATTACGGCAGTTCAAAGAGTAGCACCGCGACTACATCGAATCAATCAAAGTATGTTTTAAAAAGTTTATTATATTTACAAAAACTATTTATATATTCTTACGAGAAAACGTTGCGATTATTTAAAAAAAAAAAAGAGAAAAATTTAAAATATTAGAAATATTTCTAAATAAAGTTTATGTGCTGTAGTAAATAAAAATAAAAATATAAAAAAAACTATAAAAATGTATAAAAATATTGAAAATAATTCATCAACAAACATGTTTGAAATGTACTCTCCTTCGGATAGATTTTTACGGCCTGATATGATCGATGTGCCGGCTCAACAAGCATCCGGTTCTACACTACCACTGGTATTATCCCGTAAAAAAGGTGGCGGTGATGATTCAGAAGATGTCAATTATAATCCATTCGAGCATCGCAAAATTGTACATCCAACGTCGTAAGTAAACTATTTATTTTTTTAACTGTTTATTAATTCGTTACAATCACTGAAGTAAGACGGATTAGTTTTTTGTTAAGCGCCTGTAGTTATTTATGCATTATGTGTAGATAAATATGATATGGACAAGAATTTACTGATGCATGCATATATTACGGCATTAATTTTTACAAATAAGCGGAAATTTTCCACTTGGCACAAGTGTGGCGACAAAAACCAAATAAAAGTAATCATTAACAAAAAAATAAAAAAAAACCTTGCTCTTGAATTGATTGCCAAAAGAGAGGAAAATAAACAAAAATAAAAATAAAAATAAACGATAAATACATTTGAATGTCCGGCGCTGAATTTTGTCGCTCGTTAGAATGCACTGACATGTGTAAATAGTTTTCTATGAAAAAAAAAATATTATATTAGACTTTGCTGTTATACTTTGCCCATTAGTAGCTAACTATTGCATTTAAAGAGGGCAAAATTAATGAGGATTAATGGTGGGCGCCAAATGCACATCTCAAAATAAATTTTTTATTTTACATACATTCGTTACAAGTTTTCAATTGTGAGCGTGCCTCTTATCCGACCACGTTCTAAATTTTAACTTTATAGGTAAATTTTTGTAGCAGATAAAAGCATTTCTGTCGACTGTGCGTGCGACGCTCAATCGATATTGTCCAATTGAAATAACAATCTGCGTACAATATCAATATCTCAATACATGGATAGACGGACATACATGTCTATGTGGACTCTGTGGGGACTCTGAGGTTTCATTTTCCTCGTTGTTGCAAACGGAATAGCAAAACTTAGTATGCCAAGTTCTTCACTAAGGTGGAGAGTGTAAAACCTGGTTTGAAATTCGTACTGGAACGGACTTTAGAAATGAGAATTAACTTAAAAAACTTTTATTACTGATACGGTATTAGTGGGAAAAGTTATCTCACTTGGGTTCGTACAAACCATGTGGGTTTTTAAATAAAAAAATCTTTATACAAATGATTCATTTGCTATATTGACTAAGTTCACATTAGCCATTTAGATTTGTTAATAAAAGTGAGCGATTTTTTACTTACTGATTATTTCAAAATCACTTTTTGAATCCAAGCATCCATCTGTCGGTCCATACAATTATGTGTACAAACTGCAGATTGAATTTTTTGACATTTGTCGATTAAATTAGGTACATAGATATGCCTTTATCCTCCCTTGAAGCCCGCTATGTCTTATTATCAAGAAAGTCTATATAAGGTAAAAATTCGACATTCTTAATAATCTTTAACAAAAGTTTGAACCATTGAACCATTTTTAGAAGTTCTATGTAACTTTATGCGGAAGACTTGTTCACAAGTTAATCCATTATAGCAAAAACTATTAAATGTTAGTCTAACAGTTAAATGTTCTAATTTCGGATCACATCGGACCATTTTTGGAACCTCTTCTTTTTAAAAAATATTTCACAAAATTACTAATTGGCAACGAATCGTGTTTACTGATACACTTTTACAAATTATAGTCTAAATTTTAGAAGTAATTTGTACAAGTTGTTAGGTCAGGATTAATGATTAGATTGTAATAAAAAATTAGGAAATATTAACGAAAAAGCTGCTCTAGGTAATCCTTATAATTAACAAATTTTTGTTTACCTATTCTTTTTACAGAGATCTGGAAACTCTTGTGCATTTGCTGAAAGGTTCACTGGGTTCCGGCATTCTGGCTATGCCTATGGCATTTCTAAATTCCGGTTTATGGTTCGGTCTGGTAGCCACCTTTCTGGTCGGTCTCGTATGCACCTATTGCGTACACATTCTTGTAAAATGTGCTCACATTTTATGCCGAAGACGTAAAATCCCGATGATGGGTTTTGCTGATGTCGCTGAACAAGCATTCCTGGATGGTCCACCTAAATTGCAGCGCTGGTCACGCTTTATACGTTTCATCGTGAACTGTTTTTTAGCAATTGATTTGATCGGCTGTTGTTGCATCTATCTAGTATTTGTGGCATCCAGTGTTAAGCAAGTGGCGGATTTTTATGTGCCCGTGGAACATGTGTTTAATGTACGTGTTTGGATTGTAATCGTGACGACTCCCTTGCTACTAATGTGTTTGGTGAGAAATTTGAAATTTTTGACGCCATTCTCTATGATTGCAAATCTGCTGATGTTGGTGGGCATTATTATCACTTTTACCTATGTGTTTAGTGATATGCCCAGCACAACGGAACGTGTAGCTGTTGCCAGTGTCACACAATGGCCCTTGTTCTTTGGTACGGTTATATTCGCTTTGGAAGGCATTGGCGTAGTGATGTCGCTGGAGAATGATATGAAGAACCCCAGTCATTTTATTGGTTGTCCCTCGGTTTTAAATATTGGCATGACTGTAGTGATTATATTATATACCTGCGTAGGCTTTTTCGGCTATTTGAAATACGGCAGCGATACCAAGGGCAGTGTTACACTAAATTTACCCATAGAAGATGCGTAAGTGATGAATGTAGATTGGTGACAAGAGAGGAAATTTGATGTTCTTTTTTATTAATTATAGATTGGCTCAATCCGTCAAGGTAATGATAGCGGGTGCCATATTTTTTACATTTACGTTACAATTTTATGTGCCTATGAATATTATTTGGAAGGGTATCCAACATAAAATCCCCCCTGAAAAACAAAATATGGCTGAATATGTTCTCAGAGTTGTATTAGTGGTAAATAATTCTATTTCTGAAATTGTAAAAGCAATATATTCTAATTAAAAAAAACAAAAACAACATTCTTTACATACAGATCTTATGTGGCGCTATAGCAGTCGCTTTACCAAAACTGGGGCCATTTATATCATTGATCGGTGCCGTGTGTTTGAGTACGCTTGGTTTGATAGTACCGCCTATTATAGAATTGGCGGTTTATCATGAAGATCCCGGTTATGGACGCGGTAAATGGCGTCTTTGGAAAAACTCTCTACTTATATGTTTCGGTTTTATAGGCTTCTTCACCGGTACTTATATCAGCATATTAGAATTCCATGCGGAATTTAATGGGCATTGATTGTATTGTGATTTTTTTTATTAATCCTTTCTGTTACTTAATATATTTGCAGAGTTAATATTAAGTAGTCAAGTTAAAAATATTATATGAAAAATTTGTAAGGAGTTTTTAGTAAACATATCTAACAAAGTAGCTTTTAAAAGATTGACAAAAGCACATACAATACATAAACATATATTTACTAGAAGAACAAGTATTTTATATGAATGAAACATAAAAAAAAACATTACATTATAAATTATTTTAGAATTATTGAAAAATTTTAACGATTTTTTTATAGTAATTTTGGATTTATTTTTAAATAATTTTAGAAATATATTCTAGCGTTCTAGTGGAATCGAGTACCTTTTTTGCTAACTCCTTTAAATGTAATAGTGTTAAGAAAATAACCTTTTTTTTTTAACAAAACCAAAACAAACAAAAAAAAAACTGGCTGGTACTTAAATTATTGTTTCGTTAATTTTTCATAATTATTATTTTTGAATTGTATTTTTTATAAAACAAAAACAACAGGGAAAACATAAAAAGTATTGACATATTTTTTTTTCTTTTAAGTTAACTTAACTTAAAACCTAAAACGCAAATGGCTGTAATTTATTTAACTTTATGTACTGTTTTTAAAAATTTTTTGATTTTTTGATTTAAAATGAGAATGTAAAGCTTAAGTAGTAATTTAGTTCCTATATGATTATATACATGAAAATATATATTTAAGGAAACTGTTACTGGAGCTTTATATTGAATGAAAACAAAAAGTAAATTTACCAAAAAAAAAAAAGAAGAAAAAGGAAAATCTACACCAAGTAATCGGAAAGAAAAGACTTCTCTCTCTCTCTCTCTCTCTCTCTCTCTCTCTCTCTCTACAATAATTAATTGGTTGTCCCCTAATTTTTGTTTGTTTGTTTATTTACAAAGTGATAAATTATGGCTCTTTGTTGACTGACTTTGTCAATCATTGTTTTACTTAATTTTAAAATTTAATAAAAAATATATAAAATTATTTTTTTTCATGACTTTTATTAAATTAAAGTTTTTATTAATTTAAGTTTTAATGTTTTCTCTCTTTCTCACTCTCTCTTTAATAAAAATCCGTAAAAATTTAAGATATTAATAAAAGGTTGTAATTTTTAATTTTATAGATTTGGTAGATAATTCTAATTTCTAAACAAGTGAAAACGTTAAGTAAATCGAGCTCGATAATAGGCGTTGTGTTATAAGTCACTTCCTGAAATAGAATTTTGAGAAATTTCGAATTTTTACCATATAAGAACTTCCTTTATAATAGGACCTAAAAATGGTCCAGTTCGATTAATTTTCAACAAACTTTCTCTATAATCATTTTTATTATTCTTTTATCAAATTTCATTGAAATATCTCAAAAAATGGCAGCTGCTTTAGCACAAGTTTACATGAACAATTGACGGACAGACGGACTTGGTTAAATCGATTAAGATTTTGATTCTGCAAGTAAAGCTATTATAAATTTAACTTATGTTGAGGTCACATCTATAAACCTCAACTTCTTACTATCTGAGTAAGAAGTTTCACTTTATAATTCAATCACAGCCTCACAAAAGACTTGAGCTTTTTTATATAATTTTATTCGTTTTATATTAATGATCATTAAGCCTTTTAATAACTAGCCTGAAAGTATGTTATAATATAAATGAAGCATTAAGTCGAATCAAAAGTATTTCCAGTAAGTGTGGTGGCTGAATAATGAAAAGAATGAAAGGAATGAAATACCAAACAGTGGGCGTGGCAGATATATGATTACGCCATTTAGTCGCATCATGTATCAAGTCGTGTTCTTCGCCTGATAAGGTTTTCTGATTGATTTTTGCTAATTTAAATAGCAATCTTCATATAGAATAAAGAAATGTGTCGACAAAATTTCAGTTCAAAATTTGAAACTGTGCGAGTGCCAGTTGTTGGACACACGGACGGATTTGTCTAGATCAACTCAGATTTCGTTGCTGATCCATAATATAAATAATATATACTTAGTAGTTTTGCGAAAGCCACCTCTAAGTGTTGGTTTACATAACAATAATCTGAGTGTACCGCCCGCTTATGTGGAAGGTATAAGAAGCGACAAGATCTCGGCTACATATAAAATATTATTTAATTAGTTAAATAATATGTTTATATTTTAAGATTTGAGATAAATAAAACAATTTGGTTAAAAAAAAGGGAGAAGAAGGATAATAATTCTTTGTCTACTTAAATATTTTATTAATCGGGTAGGAAGAAGCTTTTTAAACAACAAGCCATATATAGATATCTCTAACTTATGCAAACAGCAATCAAAACGAATTGGCAAATTGTTTGTGTTTACACCAACAACAAAAACTTTAACGTAACATTGTCAGTTATAAACAATCCATACGTACGAGTATATGGGAATAAATTATGTAAGAAGCAAAGACAATGTCAAGTGAGTGAACAGCACATGAATAGAAAATATCGAAAAAAGTCCAAAAAAACAGAAAATTAAATAGAATTAAACAGCGAAGGAAATCCACCTAAAAAGAGAAAAACAAGAAAGAAAGCCATTGATTGTTAGCATGTGTCTGGTGCTGCATAAGAGTAAAGATAGAGTTAGAGTTAGATCAAAGCGTACGGATGGTGGGATAAAGAAACCAAGACTTACTACATAGACACACTGCCAGAGTACATTTATCACTTGCTGCTTATATTGATTTAGCAAAGGAATAGACCTTCAACCATGTTTAGATATTTACTTGTACACATAATTTTTTTCTACAATTTGTTGTAAGCAATTGTTTATTTAACTAAATTCGTACTCCATGCACCACAACTAACAAATGACTGAATAAATTGAAAACGAATGAATGAGTTGTAAAGTATGTACGTACAGACGTGATTGTTTTATAAGAAAAATACGAGTAGTGAAGAATATTGCTGCTAGCGCCTAAAAATCGAAAGGTTAATCATACAGGTCAATAATACGTGCTGTGCTTAAATTTCTTATATTTTTTTTTATATATATAGGTGTTAAAGGTGTACAGTATTATTCCATTATATTCGATTATTAATCGATTTGTAGTGTCCATATAAGAATGAGAAGTATACAAATTTTTTTGTTTTTGTGGCAGATAAATAGATTTTGGTCGATTGAATGATTTTACCCACTTTAAATAGCGATGTTCGTACAAAACTTTAGCCTAATGTTAAAAACAGACAGACGTACGGACATACATGAGAAATGCATGAGTCTGTGCATGCCCTGTATTAAATGAAATATTATTAGTGAAAAATTTCAGCGTTTATTCCAGACTACAGAGAAAGCAAGTGCATACATGCCACGCCCAAATTTTACGCATAAATATTGAATACTTGTGTCCAGTGTTAATAGTGGCGCTTTACCAAATAGACTAAATTATTTAAACGACACGCCCACCATATCTTGTAAACTGAAAAAAGCGAAATTTGTTCGATTTTTAATTTTCACTTTAACCCTGAACAAATATAATAAGTATGTATTAACTATGTCCCGCCTTAAGCCTTGCTTATAGTATTTTTATACACTCCAAATAATTTATTAACTAATTATTTTATTTTCTACACTCTCCTTTAGGATTTCGATTTTTTTGTTTGTTTTCATATCAATTGCTTACACTGTACTTAATAAGAGATATAGTTTTATCGTGGTCATGCAATAATATCATTCATCTTTAACACAACTTGTGCATCATATGAAGATCATAATCGTATAATCATAATTTCTACAGTCTTCAGTCAAGTGTATGAATACACTGAGGAGACTGCTCTTCATGCACTTGCTCTTCTTCGTATATATGAAAAACTCTGAAGTTTTATGTATGTATCATATGTGTATAATATGTGTTTAGTTGTATGTTAACACATGTTACTTTCTGCTGTTGTTATTGTCTGTCTGTCTGTCTGTCTGTCTGTTAGCCTGGCAATCTGCTTGCTGCTGTTACGATGTGAATTGTGTTAACAACAGTTTCATATCTTATCTGTTACTTAAAACAACAATAATAACAACCATATGATATATAGTAAATATAGTAATAGATGATGATGAAGAAGAAGAACGATATATATGAGAATTGACCCCTTACTATGTTTTTTAAATTTGGGTAAAAAAGCAAACTAAGAAAACATATATTTTTGGAGGGTAAACCTTTGCTCACTTTCACAATTTTCATCCTTAACAATACCTAAGTTGTAGACTTGAATGTTTTAAAAATTTAAAAAGTTTTAAGTAAAATCTTTGGCAGTATATAAATAAGTCGGCCTTAATCGTTTATAATATTTTCACTTGTTCGATCATATTTTATAACGTCTGATTATACATATGATGTAGCATGCAGTGCTCGCACATATAATATTACATTCGGTTGTATGTGTTTATGTGTAGATATGTGTATTTTTATAGTATATAAACTTGTGTGTGTGTGTGTGTTATCAACACATTTTCAATTCATTCGTAAAACACTTTAGTGAAGGAGTTCTGTTTACCATTAACTCCACTTCAGTATGTCTATTTGTCTCTCTGTCTGTCCGTCTGTCTGTCTGCCTGTCCATCTATATGTGTCTGGATATTTTCTTTTTGTTTGTGTTTGTGGGTGTATGTTTTTCCCACGCTTTATTCGATATCTTTTTATTTCTATGCAGTTCTTTTTTTTTCATTTTATTAAAATTATTCACATGTATGACTGGTAGATTATATAAATTTTTTTTCTGGTTGCATGTTATTATTGTGTGGATGATCATGTTGCTTTCTTATTTTACATTTTTACACAGTATTTCGCAGTTTCATACTTTATAACAGTTTAGTATTATTCCTTTTTTTTCTGTGTTTTGTTTTAGTGGGTGATTACCGTTGCATTGGAGGGGAACATGAAGCTTACCAAACACCTGAACAAATAGCATTCATACGAATTCAATTTAATACTTTTCTTCCTTATTGTCGTTGCTATCAATACACATAAGATAGGTAGTGAGGTATATATATAGATATTTGCAGGAATGAATATCTGTCGTGTGAATGTTTATTTTTTATCAGTAAGAGAACTGGTGAGAACTGTAAACAATGCAACAAATCATAAATTGTCAAATTTCAAAATGATAAAGTTGTTATAAGGTGTTGTTGTTGTCGGGCATAAAATTAATTGATTATGATTTTTGCACTCATATGAATAACATTGAAAAAAGTACCCCACATATATCACCTTCGCCAAAAAGTAACACAAAACCCAACATTTTCATATAATCTAAAACAACAAAAACTACCAAGTGAATTTAGTCATTTTAAATAATTCTTAAAATCTAATCTTCTTCGAATTTTCTTTAAATTCCAGGCCTATACAATATTTTTGATGGACGTACGTACAAAAAAATATTATATCATGACGAAAGTTGTCATAAGAATAAGTTTTTTGGTAAGAACTATGAAAAGTTTTGTATTATTTTAAAATCTTGACTAAATAGGTCAACTTTTGGTATAACTTGGTGAACTTTTGCAGTACATTCTGTATTCCAGAAGAGGTGTCAACATCAAATGAAAAATTTTACGAAAACTTTACTCAATCAAACTGTCTTTTATTTTACTAAACAAAAAACATTTATAGTTTAATTTTTGTCTGCGTTTAATAGGCAACTTATTTAGGAATACTTTAAAGAAAAAAAAAATGTAAAATTTGCAATGTTTGTAGTCACAGTAACTAATAATGTATATGGTCTAAGGTGTTGATTTTTAATATTTTCAAAAACATACCTACAATTACTGGTGAAATGGAGTTTTTTTATTAATTTTGGTTTAAACTAGTATAACTAGGCCTTTCAACTATTGCACGTTTAACTTTGAGTTTTGCGACACCCTGTATGGACACATAACACAATAACAGTAACGATAAAGTTGCACTATTTGGACCTTGTAATGAGTAGTCTCCACGAAGACATATCCTCCTTCTTGCCTCTATATTTATTCCATCTTTACTTACACTTTGTTGTTTGGTCAACGGAGAGCAGGAAATTGTTTGTATAAGTTACTTCTTTAAAAACAAGATTTATGTGGTTGCACACATCATACCGTTCAATACAATGCATGCTTTGGTCGTTCGTTTGTTTGCTAGTTACATACAACGCCATACCATACCATTTAACCCACCCACATAATAATTGTCGCATATTATACTTATAGTTGCTGTTTCATGCAACAGATTTGCCAGATTTACAATCATAAATCAAATATCAAATGAGTTTTACTTACTTTATTACCTGCACATACTTCACATATGTACTTGGATTATGTAATGTATACGTTCAGGTAGGCTGGTGTTGTTGGTTAGTGGTGGTGGTGGTGGTTGACTGTTTGGTAGCATAAAAGCCACAGACACACCATCCAAAAACCCCCAGTCTAAAGTTGTTCCATAAATTATTCAACCGACAAGAAGTAAAGTGTAAAATTCTCAATTTACTGCAAGGAAAAGATAATTCACTACACTCAGTTCATTTATAATGAAAATGATAAATTTTATTACAATAAAAAATAAAAAAAAACCAAAAAAAAGTTAACGAGATAACACGACACGTAGAGATAACACTAGCACAACATTTTAAGTAGGAAGAAGGGGCTGCTTAAATAGCATGATTTAGTTCATGTGGGGGAAACGCCTCGCTTGATCGTTGTTGCTGTGTTTATTAGCTTAAAACATATGTGCGGCCTGTACACGACTATATAAACGTATGTAATGTAAACATTTTTATTTCTTTATGATTTTCTAAATTCCAAACTGCTTCTTACAGTCTGTCCATCTTTATAGAGATATTTCTTCTCTATTGAACTGAGCCACTACTCCAAACGCCCTCTTTACCTACGTTACAATGTACATATCTCTACCTTTTTTTTCTCTGTTTGGCTTCTGTTATAACCAGCAACCACTGTAGCTGAACCTGTGGCTGGTTACTAAGTAATAAATCTTTAAAAAAATTGTTTCGTTTATTATGCAATTCATGTTGTTACCTGCCGTATATGTGTATACAAACAGATTTTTTATCGTACCCTACCTTGATAAAGTGTATAAACTCAGCAACAGCAACTTTCTTCTAATAAAACTTCATCCAGTTATAGCTAAAAATCAATATCGGAGTTTGAATGAATAAAAAAAAACTATTGTAGGGCATCTAATAGTCGCTTACGATTGAATGTAATACGTTTGAATAGCATTCCTATGTTACACACATGTACAATTTCAGTAGGAGTTTTGTATGACCGCAGGATGCAATTGTCCGCCTAAAAAGTTTCCATTCTGACAACAATAAAACATAATCTCTGTTTTACTTCGTCTTCGTCTTCATTCTTATTTAAACATTCATACAAACATTCGTGCGCTGATATCCTATATCGTTAATATGATTTATTATGAATAGACACTGAGAGAAAAAATGATATCCATAGCCGCCTTTTTGAGGAGTTCAAACCTTATATGTTGAATTTACTTCATTTTCAACATTTCTTTAGTTCCTGTAGAAAGTGCGTACACTTCTATTAACCCACTTAATAATAATATACAGATATTAAGAAAGTTTACAGATAAAGATATATATGCGGCGCCATGTCTTAACCAAAAATGGTATGACAAGTATTAATATTACGTTGGCACGCCAAATATTAAAAAAAAATAGTACATGTGACTGACATTAGAAACAGAAACATCAAGAGATGGAGTTTAGCAAGAAAAAACCATAATTTAGTGTCGCTATGAAAACATTTCCATGAAAGTTGTATCAATGTAAACTGATAGAAAATTCAAATCATTGATCGATCTTCTCTTTGTGATGATTTATGATATTTGAGAAGCGCTTCATGATTCCATTGTTTATTGTACCAGACACGAACATTTGTGTTGACATCTTGTTATGCTATTGCATGCGTTCAGAATTTTTAATTCTGAGGCAATAATTTTCGCTATAGAAGGAAACCAGACATCAGGTGTAATATATCTCATTACTGCCACATACAAGAGAATAATTATTATTAGACAAAGTATAAACAATTTTTCCTAATGAGCAACAGAATAACTTTCCTTTGTATTTTTCAATGATATTTAACAATCAACTGCTGTCCGCAGCTGTGCTTGAAATAGTTTTAGAGTGTACTTACGTTAAAGCAATTTACACCTTAAGGATTGTGTACCATGTACATTTTTGCCGCTATTTTATACTTTTATTACAACTTAATTTATGTTTAAATCTCATGTGGCGTCTCCAGTGTTAGCTCAAGTTGCGTGTTGGCAAATTACACTTAGTACAGTTGGCATAAGTAAATTGTAATGGAGATGGTGTATAACCCTAGATGAGTAATAGTATAAATTTAAGGCTTACTGGACAACACCACGATTGAAATTGTTAAGAAAACAATTTAGAGTGGACTTGTTAACACATTGGATTCGAAAATATACAAAATAAATTAAAAAATTGCTTGATTTGAAATGATTTGTTAAAATTTATACGAGGTCGGTTCAAGAATTAAGTGGTGCAAGAAAACAAAAAATCATATATTTTCTAAATCATTTTTTAGACTCCACTAGTTAGAGCATATTTCTCAGTCTTAATATCTGAAACTCTCTAAGCTTGTCCCCTCGTGTGTTTCTCCCTCTGTTGTTGCCTCGTAAACATTGTTGAATCCTAACTTTAGAGATATTAAACTGAAATTTCATATTTACGTACAATTAAGTTTCTGAACAAAAGTTGATATTCAAAATGGGCGTAATTAGTTAACATTAAAGAAACAGACACGCCCACCATTTACAAAAAAAAACCTAATTTAGCACCAAATTCGAATTATGGGTTGACACATATTATAAGCGTTATATCAGGTACCTGCCACGCCTACAATTTGTATATACATTAGCAAAGATATTCACGTTTTGGTCCAAGTCCAATTTATTGTAGTTTTTATTTCTTGTTAATTTTCATATATTTCCTCCATATTTTGTATTCCCATTATCATACTAGAAGAAGAAGAAGAAAATTTTATATATGTACAAAAAAACAAAAAATATTAATTGAATTATTTATTATTTTATTTAATATAAACTCTTAACTATCAATTGGTGGTGATTGTAACATCACCGTTAATGTGATGAATATGATTTGTGAGCAATTTGTCAAAGTGTCGGGAATTGTTTTCTGTTTTTCTCTTTTACTTTTCTTAACTTGCAAAATCTATTCAACCAAAAAAAAACAAAAAGAAAAAAGAAAAAGAAAAATCCAAAGATTTATTCATTCATTCACTTATTCAATCGGCAATGGCGTTTATTGTAAACATTTTCAATTCATTTCTACACTCTGGGTCGCTTTAGTGTGATTATGCAGCTACAACCCCATTTAATGTTGATGATGAAGACTTTCGTGTACACATTGTGTATACGAGTACAATATATTTAACAAATCATTACCAATCAACGGGTGTTTGGTGCCATTAGACATTATGCATACTTTCTAATATTCACTCGCTGGTCCCATGTGTGATGTGTTTTCTTCATTTTACGCGATACTTGCCGTGCAAATGTGTGATTGATTAATTGTTTAATTAAAATGCCAAACAGTTATATAGATTTGGTCAAAGTGTGTGCATGTGTGTGTCTACGCACGCTGCGTTTATAAGTCACATTAAATTATCAATAGTTAATAAATCGTTATTACTCAGGTGAACATCAGCAAAGATGAGGAGGAAGTGTTGAAGACAGAGAGAGAGAAGTATGAAAAGAAATTGTTTTTTTATGTTTAAACATACAAAAGAACAAGTAAAGAAAACTTAAAACATATGGCTTGGATTAAACTTAAACACTCTTCACATCTTTACAAGAAATATAAGCGTGGTAAGTACGGAATTATTTACTTTCAATACCATACACATTTATTTCCTTTATTATTAACCTACAAGTAGAAGTCCGAACCTAGTGAGGATTTTTGTAAATTATGGGCTTGGCAGTAATCAAATAGTTTTCTTTCTTTAAGAAGGTTTTTTGGATGTTGCAAATGAGATAACAAACTCAACTACTGTGTAGGGTATAAAAAACTCTTTCACCTTTGAGAACTATAATGAATCTTAAGTTCCGGCCTCTTTATGTGTTATGACAAAAAATTAACCGAACGAAAGTTTCTCTATTGAGGTTAAGTTGAATAAATGTTTTTTTTTACGTATTTATGTTTTTTCTTTAAAAACAATTAATAAATATTTGTCCTCAATACCTTATAAACAGATGATACAAAAGTTCTCTACCACTACACCACCATTCCTTATGCATACCTATATATTTATGTAATTATCTCACACCCGAGAGCAACATTAACCAAGTGTCAAGTGTACCATTCAAACTGTGGGATGAAAAATATGTTTAACAAACATATAACCAGCATTCCAAGGCGAACATTACATTTTTTTTACGCAACACTGCGCACTGGATCAAACCACCAGAAGTAAGCAAGGAGAGCAGGATTTCTGGTATAAGCAGTTATTTGTATTATTATTGTTGTTGTTAATGTTATTGTTATGTAAGGTTTGATGCAATTTGGTGTGGAGTGCAATTATAAAAACCGCCGCCGCCGCCGACAAATGCCAATAAAACGACACAATTCACTTACAGGGAACGAGATGCAATGACAAAAATTGCAGAAATGATGCGCGGGAACGTGCGCCCGCAGCACTTTGATATTAGCCGCATAGGTATAAAGGCAGCAATCGTAGGAAGGAGCAGTCAAACAAATGAAAATAAAATTTTATATTTTTTTCGTTACAAAATAACAATCGAATCTTAACTCAACTCTATACAGCAACAACAACAACAACCATAACAAAGCTCTTTTTTTTTACATGTCCAAAAAGTGAATCGAACTGAATTGTATTGAAGTGAACAGTAGCAGGAGCAGCAGCAACCGGAGTTACATGAATTTTTGTTGAAAGGCATGAATCCTCAATTTAAAGCATCAGCCACTACCAGTAAACTATTGATAGTGATGACAATCATCATGATGACGTTGATGATGATGAGAACAATACTAATCTTTTATAGCTCTTATGGATGCCTAGTTGTTGCTGACTGGTAGCTGACAGCGGCAGTTAAACCAATTCAATTGCACGCTCGAGCATTCATTTCATTCACTACACATAGTGTTGGGCTTGCTTGATCAAGTGCACCTTGGCAATCATCTATTGTGTCTATGTTTACCTAAAAGTATGATGCGAGTACTTACCTTTTTTCTACAAACCCATTCTGCCGGCAACAACAACAGGTAACAGTAAAATAATGCTACTGCCACCGTCACGGTGAACTTTACTTAAAAAAAAATTCAATAGTAACAAAAAATAAATAATTTTCGGGCCTAGGCGAATTCTTAAGTACATTATGTTTAAACAATGGGCGTGGCTGGTACTTTATTACGCCTTCTAGTATTACGTATCAAAGTAATGAGCAGGGTCCAGATTTTTTAACAGTTAATTATTATGTCAAAGATCCGTTATATTCATGAACTTTTTTTGAAAATTACTAAAAATTGTGAATTTCGGTTTTTGCCATAATAGAACAATATGGGAAAAGGGGTTCAAGAACATCTTCAACAGTTAATTCATATATATAATGGATGGACAGACAGACATAAAAAAGGAGACAAGTGCAATGTTATTTCGCCTTGATGAACCAAATTTAACTTTCCTGGTAATTTTCTTAATTAGCGTTGCATTGGTAACAGTTCGGAAAGTTTCGGATGGCCCGCATCTTACAACAATAAATTTCCCTAAAGCAAAACCTTAGCCAACTTGAATACCTAAGGGCCCCACATTTCAATAGAAGTACTCATTTAAAACAATATTTATTTTCGAATTGATTTTTATAATATAGGAAGACGTGTAACAATCGGCAAAACTTTACCTTGTAGTAGGGTATAAAAATAGTCACAAAATGTTGACATACATGAAAAGCATAAGCAGCGGCAACAATGGCAAAATATCAAAGAAAGTCGTTGGCGTGTTCGATTCAACTCAACTCAACTTAGTTCACTTTGGGGTATCTTACTCGCATGTACATATATTTGTATGTCATAATGTCAGCTCATTAGCGAAAAAGGCATCATTGCCTTGACAAGCGAACGCTTGACATGTTTACGCAAGCGGTAGGTGGCACAATTTAACCTTTGGGTCTATTAAAAAAGGAAAATGAAATTTGATTCTATGATTGATGATTTATAGGCATTAGACGAGATTTTTGGGGGTCTTATATATAGTGAAGGTGGAGGAACTGTTTTTGTCTTGAGGAATATTTTGTTTTTAGGACATTTTTTTAAAAATTATTGAGAGCAGCTAAAAAAATTCTTCGTAAACTCAGACTTTCTGAAACTCAAATTATTGCGAAACTTAAAAGACGTGTTTTTCATGGCGTTCGCTCTTTACTAGGAACGTATGTAGGTTCCTACGAGGTAGACCTTCAATATTCAATCTTTGGCGGGCCGCATATTGGCAGCCCTAAACTATGTGGAGATACATTTAAAATAATATTTTTCCTTTTATTTTGTTATATATTTCGTGCTGTTGTCCGTATTATCTATAATTGAAATTGATGTCACCTCCTCCAATGTCTTTTCTATGCAAACTTTAAACTATATTTCAAATGCCAGAAAAAAGAAACCCACAAAATACATAAATGGACATATCTGATTGTGAGCTGATTTATTTATATGTACTATATATACTTAGAAATGATAAGAAAACGGAAAAAATAAAATAAATGACAAATAATCGGCTTGGAACAAAGATGAAACACCCTCCACCAAGGTGAACTTTATAAACAAAGGTTATGAAATTTTGATCCTATATAAATCCTTATTTCTATATAATAATCGGTTCTTAACACTATTTGCTTCAGGTCTTTAAAGCCTACAAATAGTTTATGTAGGATATTCGTACGGTTTGTTGAAGTTGCTCGCGGCTGGTAAAATATATTGATGTAAAAAAGGTAGAAAAGATAGATAGAAAGAAGAAGGCGGGGTTTTACTGGCATTTTCTAAAGAGAAAACCCACTTAAAAATCAGCCAAAACGTATCGCTTTTCATTTCCTTTTATTCTATCATACATGATAGCGTAGTCAACTAGACGGTATTAATTGTAAAAACATTAGCATGTCAAGTGCATAGAGTTACAATAGATATAGAAAAAATGAAAAGGATAGAAGGAGAAAGAGAGAGAAAGAGAGAGGGAGAATGACCGACATATAATACTAAACGGCAAATGGTTAAACTCAGCGTGATATCAAATCATTTTATTCGCATTAGTTTTACTACAAATTTATGTTTAAAAGTAAAAAAAAAAAAGCTTTGTATCAACAACAGCAACAATAAAACAAAAAACAACTACAATAACAACAACAAAATACTTGTAGATATAGGATGTTTAGTGGACAGTTGATCAATACAAGTATTTGTTTAAATGCACAAATTGCATACAGAGTTAAATTGACAATGATGTCCGGAGAGATGTGCTCGCTGGAGTGAGTGAGTGTACGAAGCTCCATCAAAAGACCAAAAACGTTGTCGTAAGAGTATGTAAGACACACAATTTACACACACACACACACACTTTTTTTACATATCACATTATTTGACTGACTCCGCTGGCTGGATGGCTGGTGTTTCGTTGTTGACTAATGTGAGGATGGTGGCATTTTATGCTGAAAGGCAATGCGCTTAATGCGTATATGTGTGTGTATATATATATATATGTGACAATATGCTAACAGCAACAGAGATCGATTAGGCGCGCTGCAACAAGCGTTTAACCTATTGAACTTGAACACACAAACACAAACGGAATATCGCCAATTGCCTGGACAAACATAATGTGACAACGAAAGCAAGCCTAGCAGGCCTAGCAAACGAGCAAACGAGCGAGCAAATAGTTGTCTATTTATCTATTTTGGTTGGCTGGTGCGATAAACAATCATGTGCAGCACGTGTTGTGTGTCGGTCTTGGCGGTAGTTTATGATTTTGTATGCTTATTAATGGTTAGATGATACCTTTCTAATCTATGAAAAAGTAGTTGAATGCTGCGTCTCGAATATTAATCGAAGACACTTTTATATATTGCACATTATCACATAAATTATTAACGTTTTTCTACACTTTCATCCGTATACATATATGTCGATTGTATGACTTTTAATATATGGCTAAATAATTGTCACAATTGTCAGGTGTAGTAATGACCTTACCAGCGCAACTTCTCTATGCTAAGGATGGTATTGTAATTTGTTTGTAGCGTGCCATTCCATGTACGTGGCACAGTTACCACTAATGACATATTTTCTTGTCTCTCCTGTGCTCCCTTGACGATTTTACAGATTTAGATGGAATAACTAATTAAACGATTATTTACCATTTGAAGATTATTATTATTATTCTTGCATGGCAACAGGTGCGAGTTGCTTAATTCCCAAAAGAAAGACAGACAGACAGACACACAGATATAAACAGTTGGAGAAGCTCGTGTTACTTGTTTGCTTGATTTGGTTAAAGATCCGCTTTGGTAAGTGTTAAATGAAGCCTTAGCACGTGCTAGGTATTAAAGTATTTAATTAGTATATCATGTCACACTCATAAATCATAACATAATTCATAAAACAAAACATACTTGAAGTCATTTTGCGGGTAGCATGACAAGAAACACTGGTGTAGAGTATCATATAGACAATTGTGATCGAGGGTACTGCATTCCCAATAATGACAACACTTTCTCTTGTAATATTTGTTTAAAAAAAATTTCATAAAAATTATGCGTGTTCAGCAACAAAAAAAAAACAAAAATATCATAAATTTCATTGAAATTCATAACCATGTTTGGGTGCAACAAGGTGCTTATTAACTACTCGTTACCAAAGTATTATTCAACAGAACATGAAGACAACACTTGTACGCATACATACATATAGTGGAACATGTATGAAAATGTACGTAAAAATCATAACGATGTGTCTGGACATGGTTGTTTTCAAAACAGATTGAAGAGTCAACACTGGAGTTTCTTGTGATCGTATCTCAAGTGAGAATTTATTCATACACATGTTGTTATGTTGTGCTATGTTATGTTATGTTAAGGAGTGACCATATGGTTGCCTAAACAATATAACAATACAAACTGGAATCAAGGCAATGCTAGATAAGAATAAGACGGAGAAGAACACCGTTTGATGCAACGTTGATAATAAAAATTGTAATGAATTGGTTGGCAGTTGGTTTATAACGCCTCTAAATGTCACCCCTAGGCTTCTAGGCTTAGGAAATAGATTTAATTTGTTTCCATCATAAAGAACGATTATAGTATAATTATACAAAACCGTTTGATTCATCAATTGTTTTAAATCGTTGTTTGCGATGCCTGTTAACAACGAAATTTGAAAGTTTTTAACTAACTAACAATAGTTATACGTCGATGTATTCAAATTGCCTTACGTTACCTTAACTTTGGCATTCTTAAGTTACATTACCATACACATACACATACTTTCACATATAACCGCTATATGAAACCCCAAAGGATGTTGATAATGTCGCACGCAGTGCAACACATTGCAGCGACAAGCAATTGCTGCTGATATTACATTAGGTGTGATGTCACAGAGTCGAGTCATATTTTACGGAGATTATTCTTTGTTTTGCATCATAGACACCCTCCTTGGGGTCTTTTATGTGTGCACAAGGTTTATATGCCACGTTGCATACAATGTATGTATGTGTGTGTTAAGTATAGAAAGAGAGAGGGAGAGTTTTGTTAACGATTATACGTAATTTATCGTTAACGTTCATTTGATGAAGCGACGTCAGTCTCATATATTGACATTTTACCTTGAGTGTTGTCAATATACACACTTACACACATGCACACAAACCCAATTGCCAACGTAAACTTTGGTTGTTTGGCAGGCCAATATCCCTAAGGATTGCCATTAATGCCACCTTCTTGGAAAACATTGCCAGTTAAATGTTCAGTCTTATATACGAATATATAATGTATGTGTAATGAGACGATGCAGGTATACGTGTCATATAAATATGTATATATAAACGCTTGACCACAATCTCCATATTAAGGATAACAATATGTATGTATACGGACATCATTAAGTTGTAATATAAATCAATGCTATTGTCATTCACTTATTAACAGCCGTTTGCAATGGTACCAACAACCATAACAATACCAGCAGCAACGGTAACGGTAAAGGTAACGTTGACCATAAGGTTTGATATTTGCAACTATTAAATTGTGTTTCATGTGATGCTTGATTTTAACGATTAAACTTAAATAACGTTGATATCATAGTACATAGTACAATAGTTAAACTAATGAGGCAATATATTCGTATCAGCATCGTCATTTAAGAAAAGCTTAACTTTTCGGTTCAATAGCTAGTTAAAGTCTAAAATCAATTTTGAGTGTAAATCTTGGTTGACTGTGGCAAAATTTTTGTTATTTAGTTAAGGATAGCCTATGATGGCACAGTTTTAAAATGAATATTTTTTAAACATTGAGTGGCCACAGTAAAATATTATTATTATATATTTTTAATTTTTTTATAAAAAAGTGTGCCATCATGTGCTACTATCTCCTATAGAGTGCCCGATTTTTTCAAAATATATACTGTTGGTTGTTTTCTAGAAAGATTTCTTATGTTTCCAACTAAATTTTGAAATGTTTGTGACAAAATGAATGTAACTTATCTATAATAATTGTGAGAATATAACATTTGTCATTTTAGTTTTTATGAAAACATTTCTTCCTTCTTTTTGAAATGGATTTAACAAATTTCGATCCGTATGAACATCGCGAAGATGGTCAAAACTTAAGGTAAGTAAATGATCGTTATATCGGTTATATATCGATGCAAATATAAATAGTTTTTGTTCCTTATTTAGCTATGGCAAAGCCTTTTTGAATTATATTAATGGCATTTTCGGAATTGCTTGGTTAATGTTGCCATATGCTTTTCATGGCGTAGGTTGGCCAATTGGTTTAGCTTTGTCATGCCTAATCGCTATAATTAGCATTTGTGGATTTCATCTCTTGGTAAGTTACTAAAACAATAATTGAAGAATATTTATGCGGAGATTTACAGTTATTCAGTTCCATAATATGTACGAGTTGTGCTGGAGACGTCGCATACCCTATTTAACAATATCTGAAGCTATGAGTGAGGCACTTAAAGAGGGACCTTTATGTTTCCAAGATTGTAATTGTCCGGTTGAGTATGTTGGATTTTTTTATGTCCAAAATGTTGTTATTTATAAATAATTTTTGCTTTTGAAACTATTTAGATTACTTGTGGATATAATGTTAATAATATATCATGTGGGAATGGGGTCTGTGAGTGTGGCTTTTATAGCAGAAATTCTGAAACACATAGTGGATAAATCCTACGATATAAAATTACAAATCTGGATATATATGTATCTGGAGTTGATACCATTTCTAATCATTAGTAAAATTAGACATTTTGAACATTTTATGGGCTTTATCATTATATTCGAGGCCTTGAAATATGTGGGTAGGTTGTGTTTTAATCTAAATGAGAAATGCATGGGTATAAACTTCTATAATCTATAATCATGAATGATAGGTCTTTTGGCAGTATTTTTCTACCTCATTCTTGATCATTTATCTGTACCGGAGAGTACTATTCTAGATGAAGATTTTGTACTGGCACGTTATGTGGGAATCTTCATATACATTTGCTGTCCTATTGGAATGGTAAGTTGTCATATTTTGAATAGCAGATTTTTGTATAAAAACGTTTACAATTCTAGATTTTGAATATTGAAGCAGACATGAGATATCGTAAACAGTTTGTTGCGTGGAATGGGGTCTTAAACCTAAGTATATTGTTTACCATTGCAGCTTCCATGTTTATAGGTCTTATTGGAAGTGCAGCATATGGCATTAAAACGGACACAATTTTAATCAAAAATATACCAATGGATAACTTGTAATTATCAGATATTTTTTACACATTTGGCATGTTGTTGCATTAGTTGTAATAACCGTTTACCTTGCAGTATAAACATTACTTGGTTAGTGCTCTGTGCCTTGGCCGTATTTTTTACTCATCCAATATGCTGTTATGTTGTCGTTGATTTAACATTTCATAAATATTTTGCTCGTCATATTCAATCGAAAAATCTGCTTTTATTTGAATATTTAGCACGTCTGGTCGTTTTAACATTATCAGGTAAACTATTACATTAAACATATGATGAAATAATGAATAAAATGTTTGATTACACTTTCAGTTAATATGGCCGTGTTACTACGTTATTTGGATATCATTGTATGTTTTGTTGCCTATTCGTCCATATTATTCTTGGTGTTAATATTACCAGCTTTAATGGATATATGTGTTTATTGGGACATGGTTTGGGATTTTAATATTGTACGTAATATCATCTACCTGGGTATTGGATTTATTGTGTCTATTTTAGGTTTGAAGGCTGTTATAAACGAAAGAATAAAAAGATGAGTAATAAATTATGGCCACTTGGTGTTTTTATTAAATTTTTGCGAACAGTATGTATCAGTAAAAAAAAACAATGGACTACTTTTCAACATGCTATTCTAGTTTTTATTCACAATTTTTGTAGTTGCAGTAGTTCCAAAATGAGAATTTCAGCTAATAAACTTTTCAGCCGTTTGTTCAGACCATGTTGCTATTTAAAATGAGCTAAATCGATCGACATCTACATCCAAAATTCACCAACTTTCTCATAGTCTCACAAATCGTCAAAATTTTACGAAATATTCATACATTTTTCGCCAAAAAACCAAAAACAAGTCGAAATGCAAAAAACATTCAGGTCCGTGTTCACCTTTTGTTATTTTTGCAAGAATTCCTTGTTCTTTCAAAATTAAACTCGTTATCGAAATATATCGCAACCATTTCCGAGGTTCTCGCTCCTTTGAATATCACATTTTAACACAAAATTACCGCAAAGTTGTTTCATCTTAAAGGGTTTTGTTCCACAACTTCTTAGACATCTTAGACATGATGATTCACTTTAGTATTGTACCGTTTTTTCTAAATTTTAATGGATTTACCCCATAATAAAAAAAAGGACATGACTCATGTACCACACATAGTAGAAATTAAAAATTATTATAATTTCGCGTTTTTTCTTAATGCTCTCTTATACAATATATTAGGATTAAAAAAAAATATGCAAATATGCATTTCGTTTATGCAGAGTGCCTGGTGATGGACAGATTTATATGAAAAAACCCTTCGCGTCTTAAAATTTGTATTGTATATAAATAAAAAAAGAAACTAATATTGCCACCAGCATTCTTAGAATATCTCCATTGCCAGCCAGCGCTTGTGCTTAAGGTAAGCTAAGCTTTCTTTGAAATCCTAAACTAAATTAGAGTTAAGCGAGTTAAAATATCCCTTGGCTATACAAAAATGTTTAATGTTTTCATTTTTTTTATACGCATCTCTAGACACACACATACAAAGGCGATGCATATAAAATATGCTGATTGTGTGGGCGTTAAAGCATTAAACCTTTTCTGCTTTTTTTTGTCAGTCGGCCTTAAGGAACAAATTTGAAAACAAGTCAAACAACAGAAGGTAAGAAACAAAGAAACCTTAGTCAGTGAGTATTAAAGATCGTCTTTGTGAACCTATATAAAGTTTACTTTTTTTTCTCTACGAGAAAAAGACACTTGTTTTCTTAATATCGGACAAGATTTTGTCTACTCTTGACTTTGAAGCTGGGTTGGTTAAAATGATTAGATGATCATTTTTATTATACAAAAAGAATTAAAGTAGCTGGCTTGAGAAGAGCAAGAAGCCCTAACACTACCACCTTCAACTTACTTGTGTAACTTTTTTTTTGTTGCCTTTTTACAGACTGTAAAGAATTCATTAAAACGACGTCTCTGTCATTTTGTTGTAAATCAGTTTGGTCGTTTACTTCTTCTTCTTCTTCTTCTTCTGCTTCGTTTTTCTAGGAGTACATTGTACTTGTGTTGCTTGGCATTTGTTTTTGTTTTGCTATAGCTGTGGGGCTAATTGAAGTTGGAGGAGTGCAGTTAACCAATATATGATTATTGAACTGCTGTTGTTCACGGTATGAAGCTACTGCTGCAACTTTGCATTTAACGTAAATTACACACAATGTTTACTCTACGACATTGGCTCTATAAACCCTCTGTCTTCCCCCGTTCAAGCATAACCATTACAAACCGCCATTCGTTTGGTTGTTTTAATGCAAGTTACGCCCCCCTTTATGATTCTCGTTCTTACCACTCACATAGAGATTTCAATGTTTGGTTTGGTTATGCTTGGCTTTACTCTCTGGCCCATAGTTGCGCTTGTACGTGGTTCGTTCATTAATCATCATTGAGTTTTAATTTTGGTTTTATTGTTGTTGTTGTTGGATTTTTAGTTATGCTATTAATGTTAACATATATTTGCAATTTATTTTCCTACTTTGGCTACTGTTTGTACAAAAATGTTAATAAATTTTTACGCTCAATAACTTTTTTAACTTCATTTCCACGGTACGAATATATCCAAAGTAAACGAAGACATTGAAGATGTGGTAATAATATATATATACGGGGATATTTCTTCTGTATATAAATTGAGATGGAAAAGACAACCCGCCTAATCCAGTTTTAGACGTATAAGAAAACATAATTTGATATAATGTTTGGAAGGAGCCTGTTAGTTAAGACTTGTATTCGATCACGCCCGACCATGTAATATCCTACATCACTTAGCTTTTTAGTTTAGAGTCCTTCGTAAAATATACTTATATGGTAGGGGGTTCTTAAAATAATCCGATCGGGCTCAAATTTAGTTACGAAAGTACTTTATGTACAATATTTAAAGCATACGCGATATATATTTTAATAATTTGTGGTAAAGAAAATCTTTACAATGGAGTTATATTGAGTTACCATAAGGTTCTATAATATAATAAACTTTGGTTATGTTCACCACCAAAATCACTTTCAAGATCTAAAGTGGTTGCCCAGGTGCCAGCAAAACAGCCCAATATCCCAAATATCATTAGAAATATACCACGAAACAATACTTCATTGTTGGGGCCATAACCAGTCGGATATTGGACACATAAATGTATGAGACCAGGTAAAACAAATGATAGAATTGATAAACAAAAAGCACCTAAAAATGGCAAAAATATGGAGATATCGGGTGATATAGCAGCTACTATAACTGAAAATATTGGCAGATATTTTAAGAAAAGATTATTGTTGATATTATCTATATATAGTACCGGTACATAATACTATGAAACATCTGGTATTTAGTTCCATAATTACATGATCTTCAACATTAAATTCATTGGATAAGTAATGATTCCATAGAATATCAACGATCACATAACCTTGCAATGCATAGGAGATATAAATTGCTGAAGCTAAAAATAATTTTGATAACTTGGAAAGCCTATAAAATAAAATAAATAAAATAAAATCATAAACAACAAGTAAGAAAATTAAATTTGGCTTAGGCCAAATCTTTAATATCCTCCACATCTACAAAGGTGAGCGTGACGGGTATATATATATATATGACACCCTCTAATAGTGTGTTATTATATATCACCTAGTATTACGTTGAATATGGTTTTTTGCAAATTATGGGCCTGTCTGTTATCCGATCAGCCCCAATTTTGACACATTGATGGGTGGGATAACTATAAAAATGTTCACCAAATGTCAAGTTCATAAATCAATTTTTGTAATAGATAAATATATATATTTGGGCGTGGCTCTTGACCGATTTTTCTTTTTAATAGCGATCTACGTGCAGAAAATAAAATTGTCTGTATAAAATTTCATCTTTATAACCGTGACAATGCCAACAACAGACGGACACATGAACATACATGTCTAGATCGACTCAGTTTTATTTGCTGGTAAAGAATATATATACTTTGTAGGGTCTCTGACGCCTCCTTCTAGATGTTGCAAATGTAAAGACAAACTTATCTTATGTAGAGGGTATAAAAATACCTACAAGAGGTCTGTGGGTATATTTAGCGTAATGCTGCCTAAAGTTTGGCAACCGAAACGCCAATAACCAAAAAATCCAAAGGTCGAATATATGGTGAGAGTTACTAAGGAACCCAAAGTTAAAATACCGGTGGGGCCCAAGTAATCTTCAGGTTTTTCCATTTCATTTTCTATAGCCAAAATCTATAAATAAAGAAAGCGCTCTGTTTTACTTCGTAAACATTTCCCGACAAAGCTTACCAGTCTTTGACTCAAAACAATTCTTCATACAATACTTACCACTCCCACCGATTCCATAGAAAATAACACAGTGCCAAAAAATAATGGAAACTTGCGCCAAGTATTAAACATTTTACGATCACTTAATGGCGGCAGACCTTCTAAAGTGTAAAACAATATGAAAAGAAAGCCTGAAGGAAGAATAGCAAAATGGTTAAAAAGCTTCCTTCCTTGATCATTTCTCAATTACTTGTAATTAATAAAATATTGGCCAGCATTGATAGAGGCACCAGACTTTTAAGACTTCGTATTAGAAAGACTAAAACCAATGGACTGGTTAAACCAATTACATACAAATTAAAACTCACGCTTTGAAAGAGTGCATCACCCAATTGTTTCAAATTATCGGCTATAAATAGTATATAAACACAGCAAACGCCGAAATGATAAAGACACATGAAACAATTCACCACAAGTCTGGTATCCATCCAAATATATGGAAAGGGTCCCCGATAAAAATAATGTTTAAAAAAATTCTAGAATATGATAAAATCTTACTCAGCAACTGGTGAAAATTTACGCAAACATAAAGGTCCTTCAGCTAAGGCTAGACGTAGACAGGTGGAGTAGGATATAATGGCTTGCGGATATCTTTTAGCCACTATACGCATGCTGGAGATCTGATTGTTCCAATTAAATGAAATTTGAATTCATTTCTTAAGATGTTCTTTGCATTTAACCTACCAGTAAACTTATGCTGTAAACCATAGTTAAACCTATGGCATAAGTACCAATATAACCAGTCACCCAGCCTGCATTGCAAAATGCTCGAGGCATTTCCAAACATCCTGTACCCACTGAAGCTTTTATGATACTTATAAAAGCGTCTAAATTTCTGGAATGTTTTCACATCTACGATTTGTTTGTTACATTTTTTTTTCTAAACTTTATTAATATCTTACGTTATTCGCTGTTTAATAAGATGTGTTACAGAAAAATTATATTTGCTTTTCTTAGACCTCCTTCTCGTCTTCATTGTCTACGGAAAGTTATTCTTTCAAATTAAACTTATGATTATTAAAACTAAAGAAAAACAATTTCATAATGATGAAAGTATTTCGATATTCAAATCAAGAAAGAGAAGAAATACAGAAACCAGAAAAGAACGAAAAAAGAACAGAAGAACCATAATATTTAGGGAGAGAGACGAAAGGATAGACAGAGAGAAAACACAAAGAGGGAAGGGCCGAAGAATGTAGGGTTAGAAAAATAGAATGACACAAATAGTAATGCTAGCCTCAGAAGGATCACTTCGCATCAGTTCTCTC
Source organism: Ornithomya chloropus (assembly GCA_963971445.1). Lineage (NCBI taxonomy): Eukaryota > Metazoa > Arthropoda > Insecta > Diptera > Hippoboscidae > Ornithomya > Ornithomya chloropus. Next base: position 2,051,777 of record OZ020532.1, read on the forward strand.
TTTTGGTCTCTCCCTGAGTCTTTCAAAAAAAGGATTATACATTTATATAAAGAAAGCCAGCTATAGATACTCGGCTCCGCTTACTTAAAGCAAATAATTACAACGCTCAGCGACTTGAGCTTCCTTGACTTGAGCTTAACTTCCGAATGACTTTTCCCATTTTGAATAGCAATCTGCGTATAAAAAATATAAATGTACAAATCCACATATTATCAGCTCAATATCTCATTATTTATAACCGGAATGTTTGTTGTCTGACGATTAGATCGATTCGATTCGATATACTCCTTGGTACACCTTTCTCTGTATGTTGCATAAGGAACAAAAAACTAGGAATATCTCCAATGTTAGGTGGAGGGCAAAATGATCTCAATAAAAAAATTCCAAAGCAACAATTATTGATTTATGTAATTAACGTAATATGATATTGGTGATTGACTGGTCACTGGTTAATTGGTGATTGCTTCGAACATATACAATTAATTACAGATAATGTCTTACAAGCGACAACGCATTACTTAACTTAATTCAAATTGCTGTATTAGCGACATTTCACAAATGCTTCTAATGATACAATACACACTTAACTACTTGTGCATATATATGTGTGTGTTTATATGTATTTGAGCGACAAGTTAAATGTTAGTTTCATAAATAAATAAATGCATTTCAATGCATTTCATTGGTAAAAAAGTTGTTCACTAACATGCATCATGTTCGGACCAATGGAATGATAAGTATTGCTTTTGTATTGTGCAGACGTGCTTTGTATTTTAATATACTCGTACATAGTCCAGTAGCCATTTTATATTAACTTTGAGTGGAAATAGATGTTGTTCAACGGTACATAACTTGATGCAAACACGTTTACATAACAATGTCCGTATGTCCATATCAGTTTTCAATGATTAGGTTCAATTTTCGTTATAAAATAATCCAAAAATATCAATTTTTTCATACTTACTCACAAAACTCATCATCATTACCAAGTTCAAGTTATTTTTACAAGCTTTCTTAAGTTTCTAATATGTTTTTAGAGAAAAAGAAAAAAACAAACAAAAACAAAACTAAAGAAGTAAAGAACAAACTTTTGCAACAAAATGACATGTGCCGCATACATGCCAAACATAGTCGCAACTGTCGCGTGTATTAATAAATAATTGACTTTTTGTGTTGCCTACGTTAAGTAACATATAAAAACCGTTAAGCGCATAAGTGCGTAATATTGCGTGCATATTAAGAGCTTTGTACATATGCATGCATGTTGTGTTGTGTTGTGCTGTTGTTTATATATTTTTTCTCTTTTTTGCTGCAACATCACTTTTTTTGTTTGATTGTTTTTGTTTTATACTCTTCGGCGTGCGATGACATTTGTTTGATTTGTTGTTATTGTTGTTGTTTGTAATTACTTCTATATGTATGTATAACATCTCTTGTGTGTATGATATGCGTATGTGTGTGTGTATTATTATGTGCATAACTTAACTTTAACAAACACATTCACACACGCACGCACTTTGTCGCATACAAACATATAATCTGCGGTACCAGCAAGAAATGATTATCAAGTGTTTTGACCTAATTGTTTTCCTAGCCATCGATTCATTCACAGTTTCTGTTTCATCGTACAATTTATATAAAAAAATGGAAAAATATTTTATGTACATAAATTTTCTATACATATAGAGAGTATGGTCATAGAATAACGCCTTTGGCGGCTATATGGGGTTTAATCTATAGGAAATTTCTCCTTCACCTCTATTCGTTTGTACGAGGACAGTGTATAAAGAAATGGAGACCAAAACGTTTATGTAGTGTAATTGTATGCGATGGTATTTTATACGCATTATTTTATACGCATTACTTTCACTACAAAAAAAGCAACAACAACAACTTTTATACGCACTCCATTGCCGATATTTGTAAATAAATGGAGCAATTGGGTCATGTTGTTAAAAAAAAGTTGAGGCTTTAGGGTGTAATTTTTTTTGTATTGTTATTACTTGTTGTACATACATATGTACATTTGTATATATGTATATATATATGGTTTTTTTACTGTTTTCAAGTGTTGTATGCCCTTTGGTAGAAACTTTTACCGGAAGTTTTTTTGTTTTTGTTCCTTTTTTGCGTTCATATGCAAATGTTCTGTCAAAGTGTTTACAAAGTGTCATTTCTATGCAAATTTTCATTTCGTTTGTATGAACATGTATATTTGTGGGGGTACGTTGTGATTATTTATATATTTCTTTATATTGTTCTTGTTGTTGTTATTGCTTGTATATTAAAATATTCTTTTCCTTCATGATTGTTTAGTTCTTTAGTTCAGACCAGCCATCTAGAGCCATTTCATCACATTTGTGTTTTAATAGTTTGTAGCACTTAACGCAGTAAACGTAATAAGTTTGAGCGGATTTTTGTTGTTGTTGAATCAATATTTAATATAAGTTTATCACATAATATGTATTTCTATTCTTTTGTTCTTCTGTACATATATTCTTGGGTTATTCTGTCCTTCCGTCCATCTTTGTTTAATTTAAAGGAATTGTTAGTTTAGACACACTTTTTTAATTGTTGATCTTGATTAACAGGAAATCGTGTTAAAGTGACATAATATTGAAAATCGTTTTAAGAAAATGATTAAAAATCAAATCGAAGCCATTAAATGGATAACTCTTCTCTGCATTGTTTCCGTATACAAAATAAGGCGTTGTGTTGGCGAAATGTAAAAAAAACTGAGTAACTCAAGAATACAGTAAATTATTAAATGTCATTCATTCAATCATTGTTTGCGTTGGTTAGCGATACTAAATAGCTATGTGATCCATCTACTGTGCAGACATCGTATGTGGTTAACATGTTTGTTGTTTTTCTGGCATTAACGTGAAAAACTATTAAATGATGTTAAACATGACCAAACAAATCACACCAACAATAACAACAACAACAACAACGACACTATAATAAACAACAGTTAAGCTGTTAAATAATTCAACTAATAATAAACGTACACACACATACATTAACAAAAAAAAAGTCTTTTAATTAATCCTTATTAGAGTTTAACAACATGAGATGAAGGAGTGGTTTAATCCGAACAAAAAATCACTTATCCATATATAAATAATATGTGATAAATAATAATATAAACATTTATATAGAAAGATAAAAGTATATATGTATTGTATATGTATATATGAAGGTATGTATAATATGTATTTGTGGTCGTTAGAGAAATATTGAAAACATTTACAAGCTGCCTTATTGGAGTGAAATTGGCCTTTCAAGAGGCCATGGTATGTAAGAAGAAACTTGGAAGATAACAACAACAACAACAACAAGACATAGTATGTAATAATAAATTTACAAAAACAACAACACTGACAATAACAATAACAACAACAATGACAACAAAAACAGTGGCGACAACAACCATAACATATAACAACAATAATAATAATAACAACAACAACAAAAAATAGTGACAAGTACAAAGTAAAAAACACAGCAACAACAATAACAATATTAACAATAACAACAGTGATAACAACAAACCATTGTTAGCAAAACGATCACTTACTATCGTTTGACAGGAGGCACGTGCGATTTTTTTTCAAAAGTTTATACAACAATAAAGAAAACAACAATACGGTAAATCATACAAGAATGAAAAAAAAGAAGAAACAAATAAACAGAAAAACTATCAAGCTAAAGAATTTTTAGCATTAATTTAACAAATGATGATCAGCTCGGGTAATAATTTGCCTACAAAGTATTAACAGAATAGAGAGAATGTTGCAAAATGTCGCACTATGTCGCCAACTATAGCGTGTATAGTAGCATAATTATATAAAAACAAAAACAAAAACAACAACATGAATAATAACATGAACATAAGGTAACCAAACAAAAGTTTATCTATGTATATACATACACATGCACACGCCTGCGCTGAACTAAACTTTACCAATGAATTTTTATCAAGAAAAACAAAAAAAAAAAAGAAATCTGAAAGACTGTAATGTCAACAAGACAACAGAACAACAGAACAACAGCGGGAGCATGGCATCAAATGTGAACACATAGAGAATCAGTTGAAAGGAAAAAAATGCAACGTGTGTGGTCTCATTACTTATCGCCTGGGAATAGAAGGATGTAAGCCGCTTAAGTGTAGCTATATGTACACACACACACATACATTTATATAAAGGTTAACACTGACCGTACAAATAACAACAAAAATTAACAGAATCTGCACAAATATCACAAATGTTATATAAAAGGACAGACAAGAAAAAAACACATAATATACACAAACACATGCATGCATGCACATAAATAAAGTGAATTTGTTGAAGCAAAGTGTGGAAAGCAACAATACAAACGGTGGACACATGTGTCCGCAAAACGCCATCATTTGACGGCTTGGATGACTGCTGGCTCAATGTCTTTGGGGAAACCTTTATTCCCATACCATATGACACACACACAATATGTGTACATAGCTATTTCATAAAGTAGAAAAAGTTATGTCATCTTGTAGGCGATCTGCTAATCTAGAGGGTTGCCATGCTATCAAATGCTTGCGCAAAAACTGAAAAGCAAATATTTGAGCATTTCATGGCTGACTTTAGATAAAATTTTCATTTATTTGTAATCAAAAGTGAGCAACAAGTTGTAGAAGTATAAGTGTATGTGCGACAATTTCACAAGTTGAGGCCCTTCTTAAGAAACCTTTTTTCTTGTCCCAGTAAGTAAGCGGGGCTGTATTAAGAATTCATTTATGATTAAGAATTTCATGTTTTGTAAATATTTATTTTGTATTGTAATGCATTTCATGCTTTGTGTGGTGTGTACATGCAAAAAATTAATCCAAAGAGGGAGTCATCCTTTAATTATAGCTTTAAATATATTCAGTTTGTTTTTCTTACCTTAACCCATTAACACCATAAGAATTTTTACAGAAATTACTATCAAAATAGTATCATTGTTCAAGCATAACTGTTGCAACCCCACTCACTTCTACACTGTACAGAGTTTCCTTGTATGTACACTTGATTTAAGGCCATAAATCGTGTAAAATATCACATTTCATGTACACCACCCAATCTTAACACATTCCTAGGTAAATATTCATACATGCAACATATATTCTTTGTGTACAACACAACAGTAGGCATGTCTGCATGCCACCTTTTTAAAAGAAAGCGTGGATGCACTAGAACAACACAAGTGGAAAAAACTTAAATTTGGTTTAGACCAAATTTTAAATGCCCTACATATGTACATACAAGTAGAGGGCGTGGCAGTTATATGATTACGTTCTCTAAGACTCTATTTTTTAGATATCAACTTGAAAGTTTTACATTTTATTTTATACCTACATCGACGCAGTTTTTAATGTTGATCTAGAATATGTATACTTTGAATGGTTTCTGATACTTTATGTTGCAAACAAAATTAGAAACTTAGTATACCCCTCATCTTATGTGGAGGGTATCAAAAACGTGATAAATTCTACATATTTTCTTTGCAGACAGCATTGATGTACAAAATTATAGATATTGCACGCTTTTAAAAATCTATTGCAGACTGTTTTGCCCAACCTTGTTGTCAACACTAAGCTGCAATCTTCTCAACTTAATTTTTTGTTATTTTATTTTATTTTATTTTATTAACTTTTTTATGCTTCTTTATCTGCCAATGCAAATGTAATATGTGTTTATGTTTATGTTTATGGTTGGTGTTTATGTTTTAGTGTATGAATGCAAAAGATTTGCATTCGGTTGACATTGACGTCTGCCAGCTGTTGGCCTGTCATTAATATCGTTACGGGATAGTGTTGGCAATAACAAGGTGTTGACGACAACAACAATAACAACAAGTGTTGATTTGAAGTTTTCACGTTATACGATCCAGTTGAAACATTAAACTTGTAAAAGAAGCGTTATGAAGTAGTCCGTACGTAAGTAGGTGCACTAGGAGCAAAGTGTTCTTTTAGATATTTTCTAACATAATGGACTGGCTATGTAGTAATAGCTACTGTAGAACTGATGAAATTTTTAAATAATTTTATAAAATCGATAGATAGAGAGGAGCTACTGATTGTATACTTATTCAATAGAAATGGTGTCCAAAACTATTTTAATCGAATGGAAAACCATAAAATGGCGAATTTGTAATTTTTCCACAATATATGTCAGATGGATGTAATTGTTTTAAATTGTAAACATTTGAACGCAACCTTTAAGGTGGAGGTACCTTCAAATAATCTGATCGTGAACAGCATTTATTCTCTCCACTTAATTTTTTTTTTTAGAATTTTTCTTTTTAAACTTTCTGTTAAGTTTTAAAAGAAAAACAATTTACCTTCAGATTAAAGTAAAGAAGATAAACCATCAGAAGCTATTATCAGTGAAATTGCCTGAATAATAAACCATAATTTGTTGTTGTTGGTGTTGTTGTTGTCTGTTCTTATAGATATGTAAAGATGCCAATAACAACTGCTAAAGATATATCCAACCCATTCATAAAATCAAAACAGAACAGAACAGAACAGAATCTACCAACAGGTACATGCACGCACATGCAACTGTAGGCAACTATTTGGCAAAACAACCTTAATTTGAAAATAAGAAGAGATGCACACACACAAATAACAGCCGGAAGAGGAGGTGGAAGGCCTCATTTTTTATTTTTGTTTTTTTTGTATAAAGTCAACGTAAATGCGGAGCACAGAACCCAACCTGGCAACCTGATGGTTAAATCAAATCATACCTACAACCTACATCTCCCGCATATAATAATAATAAAAAATAAAAGAAAAAACATTGCATACATAACAACAACAATTACCGAAGAAAACGAAAGATAAAAAAGCAACAACAACAACAAACAAAGCAATGGTTTAGCAGAATACTGAATGAGTAGAAAAACCGAATGTTGATGAAGTTGGTTAAGGACAAAACGCACACACACACATGTAGACAACTATTATGTGTTGTGGTATGATTGCAGCAGTAAAAGTGGGAGGATGCAGTGAATTTCAAGAACACATGCTCTTGTATGCACACACATACACATACACACCTTGATTGTATATAGTGGCGGTAATGTAGAGGTTTTTTTGTTTTTGTAGCCATCAGGCAATTTTCAGAATTGTGCTTAACTTGGACTTGTGCATACATTTCCATCCGCGTTCCTCTCCATTCATATGGTACGTTAAGTCGGTTAGTTTTTGTTGGCTTATTTGTTTGTTAGTTGACTTGGGTCAAGCAAAAGCAAATCAAGTTAAAATCGTTTAGCCTGCGGATATAATTCAATTCCCTCACTTAAGTGCCACAGTGTGTGTGTGTGTGTGTGTGTGCGTGTGTGTGTGAGTGTATGTGTAGTACAAAATAAGTAAAGCTCTCTACTCAATGAATATGTTGCTGTTAATGTACGGTACGGGTGAAATGTGCGTAAGAACAGTGAAAGAAAGACAAAAAATAAAAAATAAAATGCTTATCTGTTGCACCGAACTGCACGCACTGAATATGTTGAATAAATCAATTCTTTTGTTAAAGGCGGGCGCCCTCAGAAGCTCCTACAAGTGTTTTGGGGTTGATTTGAGTTTTTGATAAAGAAAATTTAGTGAAGAAGTAGACACATCTTCACATCGTAACAACACAAAAGTCGATTAAGCAACCTTCCACCTTAGACATCGACTGTGGAAACTGTCAGGAATCCAAGAGACTCTATATAAATGAGAAATGTAAAATAACTCATGTGGAAATGAAAGTGAACAATTCAAATTCTAATCGAGTTATTTCTTCTTATTTGTGAGCAAATCCAAATCTCGTTTAAGTTTTTGTCATTTCGGTTTGAGATATTATTAATTTATGTTGAGTTTTTTTTTTTCAAACCATTTGAGTTATATAAAGTTCGATTTAAGTTTTCACCAATTTCCTTTGAGTTATCTTTAATATTATTTGAGTTTTTCCCGTTTGAGATATTTTAAATTGAGTTATTTCATGATATATAAAATTTGATTTAACTTGTTTTCAATTAATTTGAGTTATTTTTTATTATATTTGAGTAATTCTGAATTGGGTTTGAGTTTTTATAATCATTTTTGAGCTTTTTTTCAATTTGAGTTGTATTTGTTTCAGTTTTTACCATTTTGATTTATGTTATTTCCAATTTTATTTGAATTTTTTCCCATTTCCGGTTATTTTATGTTCAATTTGAGTTATTTTGAATTCCATTTGAGTTGTTTTGTATATTATTTAAGTTTTTCTTCTTTGAGTTATTTTCAATTCTATTTAAGAAATTTAAAAGTGGTGCAATTAAACCAATTTTGTTAGTTTTATTGTAAATTCCATGTGTTTAGGAATTATATGAACTAATGTAAAATTATAATTTTCTTGTAAATAATCAACTACCTGGTTAACAAGACGTTGAACAAACTTAATACATCTACGTTTTTTTAAATAAAATAATTTTATAAAGAGAAAAAAAAAAACTCATAATGTGTGCACCGCGACTACACAGCCATAATTTACTTTATTGTGCTTACTCCTTCAACACGGGCCCACTACATACTACCAATACTACTACTACTACTACTACTAGCCCCGCAAAACAATTCATTGATTATATGAGTACATATATATACACACAGGCGTATATATTAGGGAAACATTGGAGGCGAACGCGCATCAATGCTTGAAAGAGAATTGAAACAGCTTCTGCAGATACAGCAGCTAATTGCATTTGGAGCCTGCCAAGGTATAACAGATATAACAGAAGAACATCAAGGATCAATAGCGATAGCAGTCAACTTTTTTACACACGCACACACAAACACACACATTACACTCATGTCATCCATTAAGTCAGACGGGCAGTTAGGCTGTCGGTGGCCGCCAGGCCTTTACAAAACAAAACAAAAACAAAGAAACTGTATAAATGCAATAACAACAACATATGACTCATATATATATATATATATATATGTATGTATGTTATGTATGCATCTTCTCCTCCTTCTTATTCTGTAAACGTTAAAGACAGCATTACTGTATGTCCATAAACAGCAACCTTGCGTTAGTAGATAGAAGAGGAGAGAGAGAGAGAGAGAGAGAGAGAGAGAAAATGAGAGAGATTTTTATGATAATGGTTTATACGTAATAATAACTTTCAGTCCCACTGTCCAGAATCTGCAATGATTTCTGCACTATTTTTTATTGCTGCTGTTGCTGTTGCTGTTTCTGTTGCTGCTGTACTACTGCCTCTTGGCAGAGTCGAGTCAGTTCATAACTGATGTGCTTGCCGAGATTGTAGTGTTTATTGAAATTTACTCACACATATCCCGTATGGTATATTCTGTATTTCCACTCCTTTCCCAATATCATTTTACTGCTGTTGCGCAACGTATCGTTTTCATTGTTATTGCCGTTGTTCTTGTTGTTCTTGTTGTACATTTTTAAAGTTACTAATCATTGATTTAAATACATTTTCTCATAATCTCCCATTTCCGTTTTATGCACACTAAGCGCTAGTAGCGTTTGAAAAAAATGCACTCGGCATAAAAGGGTGTGTCGGTGTGTTGGTGTATGATCTGCTTAGTAACGATCGTATATATTATATATTGACAAATTGCTACAACATAATTAAGGCACTTGTACGCTTTATATTCATTGGTATTATGAAGACATTTTGAACTCACTTTTGCGTTAATATGCAGAAATCATTTATAAAAATGAATAAATAAGTAAATGAGTGAATTATTAGAACATTTCTATAAAACATTTTTGTAAAATTTGTTCTTAAGTGTATACCTACCCTTCATCTCAGTGATGGGGGTAACACACCAGAAGGAAGCCACGGAGACCCTATATTAAAAAATTAAGTCGATGTAGACATATCCGCCCGTGTGTCCATCTCTCGGGTTGTATATTGTTGGATATTTTGTACAAACTGTACTGTATGCAAATCATTATGTAAGTCTGAAGCCAAGAAAAAAGAAAAGAGCCCAAGTACTGATAAGACAAAAAACTGTAAATAATATTTTAGCCACTCGATTGGTAACTACGATTAACGCCTTGAAGCTAAAAATAATAATATTTTATCAACAAGATACCACAACAATAATATTTCGTGTGTGGAAAAACTTGGTGACCAAGACACCAAGCACACTAATGCATATTTTGTAGCTCTACAACCACCAACAACAGCAGCTTTACTTGGCAGCCTGTTGCAACATGTTCAAGGCACATGTTAAATGTCAAGTAAATATTGTGTTCTCCGATTTACAAAAATCAATTGTAATCATACACACACAAACACACACACACACATGCGCATGCACTATAATAATCAATATACACCAACAGCAAAAAGACCCAGCAACTCCGACAATGCGTTGGTGGTATAAGGCTATCTATCCGCTGATTGTCTTTCTGTCTGTCGGTCTGTCCATCCGTTTGTCTTTATGGTTGTTTGTGATCATTGCTTTAATGTTTATGTTGTACGTCTGTCTGTTGGTATTGTCGTCTTCTATAACGTTTTTCCTGTTCCAAGTCCTTGAAAATGTTTTTTGTTCGTTTGTTTGGTCGTTTTGTAAAAGAATAAATCGATAAACTAAAATTAGCTTTAAGCATAAAAATGCCAAATTAAAACATATTGTTGTTGTTGTTGTTGTTGTTGTTTTTGTTGTTAGTTTGTCTTTATATTTTTCTACACACATTTTCTTCACTATCCATCCATAATGGTGTACTTATAGGTTAACAACATGTTTCTTCATACAAGATATTTGTGAGTGTGCATGTGTGCGCTAGTGCATAAGAATGTGTGTTTGTTAAAGCGTGCATGTGCTGTTTGACATGCTACATGATTTTGTAGGCGCATAACATGATCACCGGTAAACAAACTTTTCGAATAAAATGCACACGAAACCCTAAGAGAAGGTTTCTTCTTGGTTGGTTGGTTGGTTGGTTAGCTGGTGGTTTAAATGTACTGCATATCACTCCAGTCAATAGTTTTGTGGGTGTATATGATGACTTTGGCTTTCTGTATATGTACGCAAGTATAGTGAAGTGCAGACATATGCTTGTGAGCAGAAATAAAATTCAATAAAATGCGAAATCACTTCGATTGTTGATTTGAATATAGACCTCTCGGCGATTTTCTGCAATTTATTGCTTTTTAATCAAATAACTCGCTAATAAATTCACTTGCATATAAAAGGTAATCAATTGGTGCATAGCTCGCTGGTAATGGCAACCATTAGATGGGAATAGAAAAGTGTCATTGCAAATGTCTGGAGCTCCTAAGGCTGAAATGAAAAACTCTCCACGATTATATGAAGGGTATAAAATTGCTTGTTGCATAAGAACACACAATAGGTTTTGTGCCGCTCTAGTCATGTATTCAAACGTTTACCGAAAAGTATTCAGTTTCCCGCAAGTTCTTTTATATAAAGTTGGTTAACAATGGTTAGCAATCCATCATATTTTACTTCAATTCTCTAATTTAGAATACTTTTCAAAATGGGTGGTAAAAGTGTTATTGCCTGACAAGCGCAACTAACAATACAAACAAGTTTATTTTATTAAAGAAATGAGCACAACTTTAAAAAGGATGGCGATGCGGTATATGAGGATTATTTACAAAAGTTCCAGTTTTCCTATTATCGGCCTAGCCATGAAAAAGACAAACTTCCCGATTTGTGACAAAAGACAAATGCGCAGTTATCTTAAAAACAACGCAACAACTATACAACCCTTATAAGATCACTACCACCCAGTTTCTAGAAACAAAACACAATAAAAACATGCAGTGCTTGAAAAAGGACGATCATCGTAAAGGGCAGAAAACAATATCATAAGTGGTGTAGAAAGAAAAAAACACATTAAATTTTTATGTCTTAGGTTTTTCTTGTATTCGATGAAAACAGCTGTATGAGATTTAAAAGGTAGCCTCATATATATACATATACACGAAACGCAAGTTTATCTTTTAATTTCAATTGAAATTTTTCTTTCATGTCATGTTTGTACTCTTCCTTTAAAGCTGAAGCTGATACTAAATGGTTTGCACCACATAGGAAAAGGTGTTAAAGATCCTAAAAAGTATATATTCTTGATTAATATCAAAACCTGCATCAATCTAGCATTGATGATCTATGTGTTGATGGAACTTTTATCTCCGTAAGTTTTCAGATATAAAAGTTTTGCTTTTCTGCACAAAAATTTCTAAAAAAAAAGAAAAAAATTTGGTAAAATTGATTGAAAACCGTGCCCACAATCAATAAAAATCCAATTATTTGCCACGAAAATGAAAATGTAAGGAAAATTTACCACTTTTGTTATTAATGGGCGGGGACATGTCTAAAATTTATCCAAAAAAAACTCTTATTAGGCTTACACTCCAACTTACCCAATAAATAAATAGGCGCAATCAGTACCTTTTATTAATTTGGTCCCAATGTACAAACATTGGGCGTGGACACGCCTACATTTTACATACTCAAACGCTGACTCTTCAAAGCAATACTTACATTACAAATAAGCGTAATCAAGAACTTACCACTCCCACTTAAACATGAAAGTTGTCTATGATTAGAGGTCTGAAGCAAATTTAGTTTTTTACGTCTCCAAATTCACTTCCCATTGACATCCAAATATATATTTGCCGTGTTGATATTTTTCTTTTCTAAAACGTACCTAAACACACACATACACACATATATTTATTTATTTTTTTGCAATTATTCCAAACACTTTAAATGTGTCGCGCATTGCTGTCGTCTTTTGTGCAAAATCAATGAAAAAAGCACGTGCTACGTAACACTCTCCTTACCATTCAAATGTCCATCATTTGCTTCTTACACTCACTCACATACATATGTTCATTTGTTTATAAGTACATATTATGCATTTACATACATAGTCGGTTCACCTAACACCTTGGACATTTGGAGTATTTTATGTTAAAACGTAACCATAGAAATTTTCTGGTGATTGCTTGCGACATTTGCTTTAACAATATATAGATAGAGAGTGAGAGACGGAGAGAGGGATGGAAAGCAGAGATATTCTAATGTTTGTGCAACACATTGTGGACATGTTGTCATGTAAATTTCTATAAAGTTTGTACACATGTTAAGCTTCCTTTAACAATATATGAGCCTTTCCGTACAATTCCATTCAATACAATTAATTGGAAATGCATTGAGATGTCAATTGGTTGCTGGATAGGCTGTAGCTGTAGCTGTAGCTGTAGATGTTGGTGTGCTGTTGAATTGACATCAAACACTAACAAGAAGAACAAACCAATCGATTGTGATAACAATTAATTTTGATAACCAATTACATGTGTTTGTGTGTGCGTGTGCGTCTGCTACATGAAATGCTTAATATCGACGAACAAACGATTACAAAAGACTTGAACAACAAACTTGTTTGTAATTTAAGGGCTTGTTTATGTTAAGCGATATGTTAATGTAATGTATTAGAGATAGAACGTTTGTTTTGTTTCAAACAGTGTTAACATGCGTACAAATTTTCTTGTTAATGATACGAGTGCCACGTGCATTCACAATTTCCTATATAATGCCCCACTGTCAAGGAAACCTTTATATGGCAAAAAATCACAATTTTTAATATCTTCTAAGAAAATTATAATTTCTTTTAAATCTGAGATATAACCACGACGATACATGGCAAGAGAAATTTTTCGGACAAAAAGAACAAAAATTTTACAATTATTTTAAAATGTTATGTACAAAGAGGATTTTCTGGATTTTCTTTCCTTGGTGCCAGATACATTTTTGAATCTGAAATGCACAAGAAATCCTTTATTCAGGAGTCTTAACCAAATTAATAATTGGTTACATCATATGTGGACCCAATTGCACTACTTTAGAACTCGTTTCTATAAAATCATACTTCATTTATATATGATTTATACGACATTACCAAACGTTCAGTGATACAATTCAAGTAAATGTGGAACTAGGTGTAGGGTGTACAACCGTCGCGTATAATGTAATGTAAGCATTTGTTTACTTGTTAATATATTTCATTTTTTATTAAATACAACAATTTTGAACATAATACCAATTTCAAACATTCAATTTTTTTTAAAACACAACGAAATAACGTTTAACGGCGTCTTCTGGATTGGCGTTTACCTTTACGACTGCGACTGCGTCTGCGTTTGCTTTTGCTTTTGCTTTTGGATCGACGGCGCCCTCTGGCACGATCATGCTCATCACTTTCCCGAAGTCTAATCCTGAGCGGCGACAGCCCTCTACCTTTTCTACACTAAATCAAATTATACTTGAATACTACGGCCAGAGCAAAATTAATAAAAATACTTACACGTCTGCAATTACAAAAATACACGCAGGAATTATCATCAACATCAACACCAGGACCAATTCTAACCAAGCCTTGGCACCCCTCCTGACAAAGGTTTCGAAGTGTTTCATCTAATGTGGTGTATAAATGAATGAGAAGGCAGTTTTGTTTCAGCTAATTGTTCATTTATAAGCTTTGCGCGAATAATCGACGAGAGGTGAATTGTGAGCTATTTTCTACTTACACATATTCGGGTTTTGGCTCAGCATGTACAATATGTACCGCAGCAACGCAGCCTTTTTATCATCCATTCTAAAAATTTATAAATTCCCCAAAAATATCAAAAAATACTTCCACACAAATGCGTTTCTTGAAAAATTCTGATTTTTCATTTCACAAATAATTCAAGGCTTGCTAAAAGGAAATAGTTGATACGCTCAGTAGAGTAGTTATTGCATCAACATCAAAATTGGAGTCGATCTAGAAATGTCCGTCCGTATGTTAGTTGTTGGCATTCTTATAGTCGTAAATCAGATTAAGTTGATATGTACACACACTCCCCTGCAGTTTTTACTTGAAAATCTCTATTTACATCAACTAAGAGCCACGACCACAGTCTATAAAAATCTATTTATCTGCCATAAAAATTTAGCTACAAATTGGTTTATGTTTATAATTACATCTTCCATCGATGTACCAAAATGGGCGTGGTCGGATAAGAGACATGCCCACAAATTAAAAAAAAAACCTTGTAGAGAATGAAAGTCCACTTGAATCATTTTCTGAATCGAATTAACCACATTATCTGCCCGGAGTCCGTTCATCTCAATTTAGGTACAAGAAGCATTTTTTGAGATATATTTTGATGAAATTTATTACAAGGAGACATTTTGGAAGAAAGCCTTTTAAATATGGACCGAATTAGACCATTTTTAGCAGCCTTCCCCATATAATGTCCCACTGTAAAGGAAACCTTTATTTGGAAAAAATCACAGTTTTTAATATTTTCTAAGAAAATCATAGTTTCTTTTAATTCTCAGATACAATTACGACGATACATGACAAGCGAATTTTTTCGGACAAAAAGAACAAACATTTTTAAGTACAACAATTTTGTGCCCTCCTCAACATAACAATTTCAAACATTCAATTTTTTTATAAACACAACGAAATTTAGTTCAACAAAATATAACATTTAACGGCGTCTCCTGGATTGGCGTCTACCTTTACGACTGCGACTGCGTCTGCGTTTGGATGCACGGCGCTTTCGGGCACGATCTTGTACACCACTTTCTCGACGTCTCGTCTTGGGCGGCGAAATGTCTTTACTTTCCTTACACTAAATCAAATTGTACTTGAATAATACGGCCAGAGCAAAATGAATAAAAATACTTACATGTCCACAACTACAATAGGACACCTCAGAATCATTATCACCATCATCCTCATCATCCTCATAAGCATTTACTTTCCTTGACTCAGGAGCAGGTTTTTTACCCTTGGCTTGGAATTGAAACGGAAGACGTACGACTTCTTTAGTTTGATAAATGATACCTAAATCTTGGCCCACTTCCAAAGCTCCTTTCACCGATCTTGTCAAATCGTTGTATTCCCTATTGCGGTTTTCTTTAACCAATTCTTCGCGCACCTCCTTGCAAACGTTTTCAAGTGTATCACCTATATGTAATGCGGTTTTTAAATGAATTAGAAAGCAGTTAGTTTGGTCTCAGCTAATTGTTCATTTATAAGTTTTGCGCGAATAATCGATGAGAGGTGAATTGTGGGCTATTTTCTACTTACACATATTTGGTTTACGGCTCAGCACGTACAATATGTACGGTATCAACGCAGAATTTTTATCCTCCATTCTAAAAATTTATAGATTCCCGAAAAATATCAAAAAATACTTCCACACAAATGCGTTTCTTGAAAAATTCTGATTTTTTATTTCACAAATAATTCAAGGCTTGCTAAGAGGAAGTAGTTGATACGCTCAGTAGAGTAGTTATTCAATCACTTAATGTCACATGATACCTTCTGAAAAAAAATAAAATAAAAAAAACTCTCTCCAATTACAATAACAATAACTGTAAGCAATTAATATTGATTAATAATTTTTTGTTAATCTCTTTAGCAACAAGAAACCCTTTAAGAACTTCCGTGTGCTACCGGATATTATTCACAGAAGATTGCAAAAAACAATTTCCATAAGAAAAAGGCAACTTTCTTATAATCATGGTACCATGGAAAGGTGTTGAATGTCAGTTAAATTTCATATTATAACAACACGTGCTTGAAGAAAAAGAATGCAACAACAACTGAAGCATAAGATCCGTTTTTAAAGGATAATAAGTAAAAAAGAAAGAATCCTGTCTTAAGCCAAATCCTAAATACCCTTCATTTGCATATATATATATATATAAACCTTATGGGCGTGGCAAGTACGTGATTAGGTGTTTTAATAGTGATTGTATTACTTATTAACTAAAAAGTCAGTTTCCAAGCCAAATAAGATTTTTGGAAATTGTAGGCGTTTCTATCCATTTTTATATATATATATATTTGTTCAAAATGTGGGCGTGGCATGTATAATATTGCACTCCTTTTTAATAATCCCTATAGTAGGTTACACTTCAAGTGAAATGAGGAATTTTGCAGCAAAAAAATAATTTTGGAATTTGTGGGCGTATTGAATTTAGCATCTTTACTACGCTTTGTACAAATCTGAAATATGCAAACATAATCACAAACTAAGTCTATCTCTTATTTTATAAGGAGAGTAAAGAAAAAACCTTTAAACCAACAATGACACAAAATTATTGAGCGCCAAAATTATTATTGCTTAACATCACACGTGTCGTTGCCTGCAGCAGCAGCAGTAGCAGTAGCAGCTCTACAGATTTGCTGTAAAAACAAAGCATTAACGGTTATTGTTACTCCTGCCAGTATATGTAGTCGCACATACACTTGGCTGTGTTCTCTTGTTACAATCTTGCGCAAACTCGAGCACGAGTATACAAACACACAAGATTTTATACAAGAATGAACACCCTCACCTTTTATTATGTTTGCTTTTTTGTTTTGTTTTGTTTTGTTATTGTTGTTGTTGTTGCTGTTGTTTCTTATTATTCATTATTTAGCACACTTACGCCTGAATATACAAATTGCAATGTGTGGTGGATACAATACATTTTGTCAATAAATACATTTGTACGCAACGTATGAAGACAGCTTTGTTGTTGTTGTTGTTGTTGTTGTTGGGACTTCTATAATGATGTGTTCTTGTTGCACAATATTATTGATATCTATTTAATTGTACAAATCTTACGTTCATTCTGTTCAGCTGTTCCATTAATGAGATGTTGTTGCTGTTGTTGTTATGTTTTGTTGTCTTTACATAATATTTTGCGCGGGCTACTCAGTTGCAACCCTCATAATATTATTAATATATATCATTTCATCATCATGAGAGTGCTGTTATGTGGTAGGTAGGTAGGTAGGTAGGTAGGTAGGTACAAATGATTGGATACAAATGTTTCAGTTGCTACAAGGAAGAGAGACAATTACTTCCGTATGTTTGCAATAATTGTTCTTTACAAATACATTTGTGTACAAATGTATGGGGAGGGGGAGAAGAGCATTTTTGCATATTTTCTTATTGTCTCTAAATATCTACGCCGAGCTATGTATGCATTAAACAAATATTTATTTCAATTTATTTTTAATGATTTTCTAATAAAAGCGTAAAATGGCATTAAAATCTCAGCCGACCTGTGCATGTCCGTCCGTGCATCTCTCTGTTCTTGTACAGGCAGATCGCTATTTAAGTTGGATAGAATCGAAAAAAGGAAAGCCATAACAGGCACGCCTACGATTTCTCCAAAAACATTAGGAATTTTTGAATGCGACCATTGAGTTAAAATATAACACAAAGTTAAATAAAAATGAATAAATTTTAAACTTTTATATATGACCAGTGGGCGTGACATTTATACACTTACACTTATGTCTTTTTTAACTTTTAACCATGAAGGCATGGGTTACATATTAGCTTAGAGGTCGCATTTTATGCAAATGAAATTTTTTTATTAATTGTGGGCGTGTCTGTTAAAATATTAGGGAAAAAAATGGAGCCATGTAAACCAATATTTATTTACTGATTTACTAATTCTTGCAGAACTCTAAAAACATGTTTGGGTAACTCTGCTTAAGGACAAACAAACAAACAAACAAACAAACAAACAATTCAACATGATAATTATATTATTAGCATTTCAGTAAACAACACTTTAGCTACCGTTAGCGGATTTCTACGGAAACAAAAAACAACGAAACCGTTATAATTGAACTAATTCACTAAATAAACCGTAAGAAAACGGTAAAGTGCGGTAGCCGCTTATTAAAAAAAAGGAAATAATAAAATTCTAAAACCAAAAAACAAAAAATAATTCAAATAATATAAAACGTTTTGCCCAAACACAACAAAAAATGAATCGTTCTCAGTGAAAATATCATTGAAACTAATTGATTTTGTGTTGAAGTGAAGCATTTTTCTGTTGTACGGTTTTATGATCCTTCCTTTACTAGGAGACGGTATAGAGGAAGAAAAAAAACTGCAATGGCGTGCGTTTTTATGAAATTTAAAACTCTTTTAGAGAATAATTACGACCATACATATATGCCCCCGGGCACGCCCACTTAAATTGCGTGCCGCTTATACACTTACATAAAGGTACTCATTAACGTCTCCATCATCATCATCAGCAGCAACAGCAACAGCAACAACGGCGGCGGCAATCATATTAACAACAGAGACACATATAAATATTGTACAACCACACCAACACCAACACCAACACCAACACCAACACCAACATGTCTACATTTATAGGTTATACAGGCATGTGCTCGGCTCTTGTAGAAATGTAGAAATTTCCTTTTTATTTAAATATGTTGGACATACAAATATATTCTTATAAATGTTTTTGTTGGCGTGCAGCAATTAAATTTGCATTTGTTGCCAACACACACGCTCAAACACATCAAAAAGTTATGCTAGTGGATGAATGGATGGATGGATGGATGGAATAGTTTTGCTGTTGGTGTTTATTATATTAAATGTGTTGTATTGATGCGTAGGAAACATTTATCACTGTGAGGGGAACGGAAAAGTGAAACTGAAGAATTCACAATCACACATCATATGGCATCCACAATATACCTAAACCTAAACACACACATTTATACTAAACTTGGCAAAAGCTTATAATGATAGGGTTTTATGTGGAGGGACTATAACAAAACACAAAGGGTGGTTGTTGCGGATAGAATGTCTATAAGCAGCAGAGATGCTTCATGCTATAGTTGATGAAGAGCAACAACAACAACAACAACAGCTACAAAAAACATCTATATGATAGACATTTAAGAAAACAGTTAAAATGACCATCAATGGCTTAAACGAAAATACTTAAATTTAATGACATAACTACACACCAGCATGGACTGTGTTTTTTTCTTTTTATATCGTCCACAAAGGTACATTAGGTTTCTTATGATGTTTGTAACACGCAAACCAAAAGTATTACGTCCGTCCATGTGTCCGTTTTTGGTTGGAAGGATGGTTTTTGTTATTTTTTGTCTCTATATGCAGGTTTTTGAATAAATTGGACATAAATCAGTCACGCCCACAATGCACGGACATTAATTTATTATTTTTTTATTTATTTGATTTATGAAAATGATATGAAAATGAAACGGTTGTGATTGCTTTTGTAAAATAATGAAAATTTGAAAAGAGACGCTCATGATTAGAAAGAATTCCTCTTTGGTGTAGAATTCGTTCTACAAGCTTAACGAAACGTAACGTAAACGCCTATAATTATAATATATTTGTTACAGAATTCGAAAATTGATTAAAATTTTAAAAAAATTAGTTATTACAGACTTGTTACATGATGGCAGAAACGTCAGGTACCTGCCACGCCTACCATTTCTTTATAGATGTGCAAGGTACTTAAATTATGCCTTAAGCCAAATTTAGTGATTGTTGGCTATTTTTTTCTTTTCATTTGTTTCACTTTTCATATATTGCTGCAAATGTTTTTTTGCCACGCTAATGTAATAATATGTTGTTTGTGTTAATGGACGCCATTTTTAAATGCATTTATAATTATTAAATAAATACGCGGTTCTTTACATTAAAAGTGTAGAGGGAGAGAAGCTATTACTTATTTATTATTATTAAACAGCATCAGTTGTACGTCGGTCCACGCTCAAGCATTTACGATCGTATGCGTATGTAGGCTTTCAGAAGGCTTCTGTTCCAACGTTCTTAACTAATAAATAAAATATTGTTTTTGCCAACTAAGCACTTAACCCGCTGGGTGGTAACTACACTAAAATGCTTACATAACTGCTCTCATAAACAATATCATAATTCTTTATGAGCTTATAATGATTAGGTTTTAATATTAATCTACAATACTTCCCCGTCTCGAAATGAGTTTTTAATATTGAAGGAAAAGATATAAAAAAAAGTAGAAAAAATAGAAAAACCTGCATTTCCTTCAACTGAAAAGATAAAAAGATTTAGCGGGAATCGTTAAGCTAATAAGCGGATGTATTTGCAGGTTGTATGAAAAGAAAGTTATGACTTCATTTCTCACGCTACTCATGTGTATGAATGGCAGATAAGATCAAAGAGATTTTAGCATACTTATACACACACACACATATCACACAACCTGCGCTTATATTCTTAATATTTCTTTGGCTGCGGTTGCACTTGTTGCAATAACTCACTTCGTGTGTAGTTTAGATAACAAATGTTCTGAAATTTTTAACTTTGATAACAATTGTTTTAATTATTCCTTGCTTGTGATGTCAACATATGCTCTCATTCTCTTTTTCTGTGTTTATGTGATGACCATGATACCCTATCATTACTTTGTAACCCACACACAATATTTTTATGTTTTTGTTTCTAAAGAAACCGCAATATTTTGATGAAATTTGTTTCACATTACAAACAACAACAGTAACATTTTGTCATAAACATTGGTAGAGTAATAAATACAGAAGAAATGGGAAACAACAGTTGTTATAACTACTGGTTTATTCGTGTTTAAGTATGTGTTTATTATTTTACTGTAGTTACCTACGGACTATACTCTCCCGCTGACATATCTCTTGTGCTTGTTTACTCAAAGCGGTTTAAAGGTTAGTTATCTTTTTGTTGCTTTTTTGGCATTTTTCTACTTTTTATTTAAGATACATAGTATATTAAATTTGTTATTTCATTTGCAACAGTATGAAGGAATCCCCAGAAGGACAAAGTATTGTATATAAAATTCATTCTTAAAGCGATTTAAATCATTTAGAATTTTAAAGGCGAGTTTTTCATCCTAGCGATGAGGGCTTACTAAGTGTGTCATCCAATAAAGTGGTACTTGACGTATGGACACAAGGACGCAGATTTTGACGCTGTTTAAGAATACATACCACATGGTCTCAGGGGAAGGGTTTTTCTTTCTTCAAAATATTTAATTGAACCATCAACATACTTGTAATAAATTCCTTACAGCTGAACCGTTGAAAAATGACAATTTATTTGTGTCACCCATCAATTAAAAGCTTTTTGGATACAATTATTTATAATCAAATTAGTTTTCGAAAACTATCGAGTCTGAAACATGAGTTCGCCTCCTGGAGACTGCAGAGTATTTTGTCAAATTTAAGCTTGTTTCCACAGAAAATAGCTTTCTCTACTTAATCATTTGTGTTGGGTGTTAGTTGAGTTTTTTTATTGTTTTTATGCTCTACACCACATGTGGTAAGAGGATACCCTCTTTTAATGAAGTCTGTATTGTGGTGTACAAATTAATTGGTTTTCTAAGGTTTTGAAATGTGATTGCACAGAAATTTTAGCGATTAATGGCAACTCTATACACTTCGGGTATTATGCATATGTAGGTGTAGGTGTTATATGATCATTAAATGGTGGTGGCTACTTATGGATGTTGTTTTTGATATAAAAAACAAATCAATACAAATGAAATGTAAACACCTTGAAAAAATTACTTGTTTTTATGGTGAAAAGGTTGCTTTTATTAACAGATCATAAAAACCATAACAAACATACAACAAAACACGATTGTTTTTAACTGTTAATGATAATTAGAAAAAAGTGTGGGAAAGAAAGAATGAAAAAAATTCAAATTAGCTTTAAACACAAAAAAAAAGGAGAAAGAAAGAGAGAGAAAATTACATCAGTGAATAATAAGGTTATTAAAGAAATGGTTGCTTTAGCTGACTGCTTCCCGGTTCTCTCTGTGATAACTGTGCTTCATGATGTAACATAATGATAAGCTTGGATTTATATTCATTGTACTCTACCATAAACCAGAATTGAAAGTTAATTTTTTTAATATATAAAAACACAATCAAGTACGAGTGAGTGTGACTGTTGTGGCTGGATGATGGTATTGGATAGTATTGGTGAGTGACCAATTGTCAGGCACGCACACTGTTATTAAACACATTGTGGATTTTGTATAATTTCCTTTATCATGATTTCAATTAGCTGTTGATTATCTCTCTTTCTGTCTCTCTCTTTTGCTCCCTTTCATTGATGTGCTTTCTTACATTGTCATAGATTAAGTGATTTTCATTTATTGCAATTTTTTATTAGTTCTTCGTTCAGTTCATGAATGAATGCAAGTTTTTTATTTTCTAGAAACCTACACAAAGCTTGTTGTTGTTGTTTTTATTCTGTTATGTTTTTATACAAGTACAAAAATATATGATTTGTGTTCTAATATACCTTACACAGTATATTAAGTGTGTATATAAAGAATATTATTAGAAACTGCAATTAGCTGCCATTCGGTTGTGGACGGAGAGACAGACAGTTGAAGTGAACTGGTTTTAATACAATGTGCTCTTTGATTACGCCTCTGAAATGTACACAATTATTAATAAGAAAAAAACTAAATCAAATAAATTGTATAAAGAAGAAGAAGAAAAAGAATATAAAGAAAAAAAAAATACAAACATCCAACGCCGACACATTTTACATAAAACATAGACGTATGTTAGCAGCCATTAAAATTATGTTGATCACACATACACACTCAGGTACATTCATGTACTTATGTACTCTTGAGTAGAGCACTACATCAAATACAATACAATTTAAAGTGTTGTTGGCATGTTTGAAATTTACCGGAAGCTAATTTTTTTTTATTTAATTCTCTGGAAAAATAAACAAAGAAACAAAATGTTGAACTTGTTTTCTTCTTTTTTTTCTTTTTTGTTTTTATTACAAATTATTTTTATAGTTGTTTGTTACTTATTTTTCTGTGAAATTGTGTGTGCTTAAGAAAAATAGTGTCAGTTATAAAGCAATTACAAGAGAGTAATTCAGTTTCACTGACTTGTTGTTGTTGTTGTTGTTGTTGTTGTTTTTTGTTTTTTCTTTATACGTGATTAGTAGTGTTTATATAACTGAATGTTTATATAAGAAACGGATTGCAAAATAATAATTGGTTTGTAATTAAAACAAAAGACTTAAGACACACACTTGCTAAAGCATGTGTACTTATACAACGGTTGATTATATTATGTTATTGCTACATAGATTGTTGTTGTACAAAATGGCGATATACTAAATTTGTGGAGAGCCACGCCCACAATTATCAATGATTTTTCAAAAACATACCTGTAATGCAGTTATTTGGTATAAATATTTTTGGAGATTACTAATAAGTGTTATAAGCCCGCCTATCATTTATAAAAAATATTTTCTTTGTAACCTTTTCAATGATTCAATCATTCACAATATAACTTGAGTTTTATATTTCAATAATAGAGAGCAAAATTACATAGCCGCTGCGCCTACAATTTAAGTAAAGTATGATCAAACTGGTCAAGGTTAGAATTCTTTAACATATATGACGAAGTGTAGACTATTTTTTATATAACGATCTCTACGATCTTAACGATCTCTTTGGAATAGTTGCTGACTTTAAAAATTCTTTTAAATTAAAAGTTTTTTTAAAATATTCATTTGTATATTTTTGTATAAAACGATCTTTCCGATCTTAACGATCTTTCCGATCTTAACGATCTTTATGAAATTGTTGCTGATATTTTGAAAATTTGTTTCCAATGAGAATTTTTAAACAAATTTGAATTGAAAATATTTTCCATATTACGATCTTTTCAATCTTAATGATTTCTCATCTCTCTTGCTACCATTATGAAAATACATTTCAATTGAGATTTTTTTTAGTAACATTAAATTGTACATTTTTTCTTTCTAAAACAATCCTTTCGAACTTGACGATTTTGAAGAAATTGTTGTTGTCGCTTGTCAGCTTTACTGAAAATTCGAAAATGTATTTAAATTAAGAAAATGTTTTTTTTAGCTTAAAGTTTAAGTTTATATCTACCTGAACAGCATGACATGAACATGCCTTGTAAAATTTAAATAATGTAATAATATATTTAACACTTTTTGAAAATATATAAAATGTCGATTTTTTTTGAACTTAAAAACTTGAAATAAATAACTCTACAGCTGGCCCGTTTAATATTAAAACTTCAACAATATAAGCCCAACGCATCTGCGTACGAGGGGTACTAGAGCCGTAATTGCTGACAAATTCCTTTAGGCAAAGGTGTATAACAATGTCCAATACCAAGAGTTATAATGAAATAAAAATCTTCCCACGGTTCTACAACACAATTACAGTCAACTTTGCACACATACATATAAATCACAGCGAAGGTAACGGTCGCGCATTTATTATGTAGAGAAGAATACCAACACATCACCCTCTTCCCTCAAAATGTACTTTTATTGTACAACATATGATAGATTTGAAGAAAGGGAGTAAAAACAACAACCCCCGTACATTTTGGCGGGAACGGAATTTTTCAAAGGCGAGATTTTTCATGTGTAGGACAACAATAACGAAACTGAACTGAACTGGTAAAAATTCAAGCGTATTATTACGTTTGCCATTTTAAGGGGTGGTAGGAAGGTAGGTAGGAAGGGATGGTATATAGTATAGTGTGCTGCGTTTTGGTGTGGTGTGGTGCGGTATAAAGAAGGGTACACAGTACAACAAAGCACCATGAAACGGTAATGGTTAGGGTGTTGAACATAAAAATAAAGTTCTTATTAAAGATTACTTTTTAAGCAGCAGCTAACAATGCAGAGATTGTAAATAATAATCGCCAGGATTTCGAAAATTCCTCTACTTAGCAGAGACCCTATTTGGGAACTCCAGTAGTTATGATAAAGATGAGGTATAATGGTGTTGTTTGATGGGGTGGCTTGTGAAAAAGTTCTCAGGCTTTCAATGGTTTGCCTGCCTGCCTGCCTGCGCATTTATAACCTACGTCCTGCTTGATTTTAAATTAACAAAAACAAAACAAAACAAAGAAAACTTGACATTTCTTATAGTTGCGACTGCATTTCTTTTATTTCTGCCATTGTTTGCACTTTCTATTCTTTTGAAAGAAGTTTCTAGCCAACGTAGCTTCGAGGTACGCACAGGAAGTGCAAACTGCACGTTATTAGATTTTCTCTATAAAAATATCCCACCGTGAAGGCCTTTGTTATACTATTGCGTTGTTTTTTCTTATTTATTTTATTATTAAAGTTAATTAAATTTTTTGAAATAATTTTTAATCACAAAGCAAGCAAAAATGCTGCAAGATGGTGTAAGAAAAAATATTCCGTCTGTACGTCTGTCTGTTGTTGGAAGTGTGGCTGTAAATTTTGAGACATTTAGCTGACATTTTGTATGGGTATATAGATCGCTATTTAAATGTTAGCAAATCGGAAATATATAGACAGCACTTTGTCAAAACGTTTAAAACGCCGAGAAGTACAAGTCGTATACTCAACCAAGTATGTGTTTTTAGTTGTTTAGGTAATATCATCAGCCACGTCTGTCTGTCTGTTTGCACGCAAAAGAAAATCATTCCCTGTAATGCAAAAATCGACACATTAGTATACGGCCTTGTTAAAAATATATATTTTTTGTATAGTTCATAAGAAAAAATCGAAACTTTATAATTATATATATTCTAGTATATATAAAGAATACATTATATGAATGTACAACCAGGGTATATAAAGAATATCTGAGTAGTAATTATTTTCCAAGTATTGAAACGAGCCCCGCTTAGACTAGTAGTATAAATTAATTATGGAGGCGTTATACTGTGCAGCTATTGCTCTAATGCCTACATTAACATTGTTGACCTTTTACAGTAAAAGCGTGTTTGCGTGAATGCATTAGAATACAATATTATGTGTAGTCTCTCCGCCATTGGCGAGTTTATAAAATTAGTTTTTTTTTTAATTACATTTAAAAGTGAACGCCAGTGTAACTTGATTTTTAAGTGTTAAAGGAAAACAATTAAAAAAGTGGGCAATATGGGTCAATGCCAAATCTAGGGTACCCAACATTAACTGTGACGCCATTATATTACTGTTCCAAAGAATAAGAAAAAAATATTTCACATTTACCGTTAGAATCTTAATAAAAAACTTGCAAGCGTTTGACCAAAACCAATATACCCCCTTTGTCATTATGACAGTGGATACAAAATCAAAATTTATAAATAATAAATAATATATAAAATATATTAAAAAAATATAATAAAAATAAAACTAAATTAAATAAATTTAAATCATAATAAAATATAATAAAAAATAAATTATATGAAATAAAATAAAATAAAATCAATTGTGCGGCGCACTATATTACCCACTTTTCATTTTCATTAACATTGATTTCTCCCCCTAATTGATTCACTAACAAAAAAAGCAGAAAAAACTTACACAAACAAAAAATTCCAATGTCCAATATTGCGTTTGTATAACATTAACTTATCGAGTGTGGGTATATAAATAAATTGGAAATATCGGTCATTGCTTTGACTCGCACTCGCAAATGAAAAAAGTGTCTATAAACAACAAATAAATGAATAAAAAACACCTTCTGCATATAATTTAAATTAATATATAATTTTTAAGTTTTTTTAAATTCATTTTTTGCTGTCTCCGATAACCAACTCAATGTCATTTATATTTCATTTTGCATACACAGGCCGAGATAAAATGTATGAAAAAGGAATGCAACAGCAAATCACACACAAATCGAATGTTTACCCAACAAGTAGGTACAAAAAAAGTGGTGTCTACTATAAAAGTCTATATTTGTATTTTTATTTATTTAATGTTATTACAAACACTGTACACGCAGACACACAGAATCAACAAGTAGACCATAAAACCTTAATGTGTCAACAAAACTGAAACACACAGCAAACCGAAAACCACATCGGAAAATATGGTATAACAGAATATTAAACGTCAACAAAAAGCAAAATGTAACAAAAAAGCAAGAAAAAAAAATAATAAATAAATAAATAAAATCCAACCTAAAAAGAGTACAAAGGTGGACAAGCTGTAGTTGTTTTATATTTATTGCTTATGCAAAAAATGTGGTAGTCAATGTGTGTGTGAATGCCATATACACAGAATGCAGTACACTTCTATCAAATGAGTGCGCAAGTATGCAACAGTTGGTTATTGGTTTAAGTGTGACAGCCTTTGCCTCTCAATTCGTTCGTGGAATATGCACCCGTACATATATAAGTGTGTACAATTATTATTTGCTTGATATAATTTATATTTCTACCCCTTACATAATAACGGGGGATACATTAAGTTTGTCTTCTCGCTTACAACAAATAAAAGGAGGCATCAGGGAATATACTCTTGATCCACTTCATCTCCATCTAAGTGGATAGGTTCGTTCGAGTGTGTGTGTGTGTGTGTATTGGCGTGTTGTTGGCACTTCCATAAAGTCCTAAATTTGGAGAAATTAAAGTGAAATTTTGTACGAACATTTCCTCTACGAAGATTGCAATTTAAATAGAGCGAAATGTTAAATGCCACGCCCACCATCAACAAAAATTAATCAGTCATAAAAATCGAACTTTAAAATTAAACATTTTTTCATTTTTACACGTAGTTTCCTATTTAAATTGAGCGAGATCGTTAAAGTGCCACGCCCACAATCTACAAAAATCTATATTTTAACCATAAGAGTTAAGCTACGAAATTATAGTTGATATATATTATATATCCAAATAGTGGATTTATCGGCACCAAAAATGGGCGGGTTCACATATCAGACACGCCCACTTAAAAAAAAACGTTTTTGGAATGCAGAATTCAAGGTAATACAAAAACAAAAGAAGGCGTAATGCCACATGTATGGCATATAGATACATTACAAAACATGCCACGCCCACTATTTTTTATAAGCTAGTGGATAGGGTATTAAGATTCCAGGTGTAAACCAAATGTCGTTTTTTATATGTTCATTATTATTTTCATTGTTGGCGTTGCTTGGCGTTGTTATTGTTGTTGTTGTTGTTGTTATTGTTATATTTCTATAAATGTATAATAAATTTGGTTACCACCTTCACTCTATTCAAAATAGATAAACTTACTGTGGGATGTATGCAAAGAGTTGCAGTTCAGTTGGAACTGTTAGTGCGTATGTGTTGGTATATATTTCAACAAATGAATGAAAAGGTGGATGATGTGTGAGTGGTTAAGAATGAATGAACAGCAAAAACATCTAAACTAAAACTAAAACAGCGAAGCACGTAATAAGAGTTTATAGTACAATATATACCCACACACACACACACATACACATACGCAGCATTTTTATTTATTTATTTTTATTTCTTTGTATTGTGCTGCACTAAAATATCACTACAATCATAAAAATATATACACAGTTATGTATATGCGTGTGTATGCGTGCGTATGCATGTGTGTTATATCTGCATGGATGAGTTAGTTTGTTAATGTTTGTTAGTTAGTTAATATTTTCCGTTGGTTTGGATAATAAAGCAAAACTTAGGCAGAGCAACCGAAACAGCAGCCATACACACAGAAAAAACGGCAACAGCAACACACAGCGCAACAATAATGATAATAAAAAAAAATAACAACAGTACACACAGAATGTGTGTATATGGATAAATTTTTGTACGAATCGCGTATTCGCGTTTTAACATTTCGTTTATTTTTACCCTGCCCACAATACACCCATACAATAACAACAATCAGCCCGTGAATATATATTGCACACACGCCATACACGCACACACGTATTGTATGCGAATATGAACAAATGAATGAATGAATATGGTGCAAAAGACCACTCACCACTCACCACCACCAACACCTTCTCTGCTCATTCACAACAGCACGCTCAATCTTATAAATCATGAGAGCTAAAGAGAGCTGAAGAGTAAAATAAACAAAGTTATGAATTGTGCTCCCTTGCATGCATTCATGCAACAAATTAATGACTGACTACTGCTGCAGTAAACAAAAGAGTGCATTCCGTAATAAATACATTGCGTTTAAGGTTCGCTAGCGAGTATGGAGTTCGGTGCCTTGGTTTGTTTCATTATTTTATTACTTTTTGCATGCACACGCGTTTTGTCAACATTCCGATACAGCAGCAGCAGCAGTACGGAGCAGTATGTGGCTAAAACAGAACTTTAAGTTGCGCTCTCTTTCTCAGATATTTTGAAGCTTTACTTAGTATCTGCAACTATATGTGTAGAACAGGAACCCTAACGTAATTGTCTCTTTTTAAAGAGCGTTACACTTCTAAGAGGTTATATAACACGAGTTAAGAGTTTGTTGTTGTTGTATAACAAACGGATAACTTATCCATTTTAATTAGCGGATAATAAATTTTTTAAGATGGAAAAATGTTGGAATTATCTTAAAATGTGAAAAACGCTTCGAAAAGTAATAGAACAAAAATTTAAAAAAAATAAACAGAAAGGAGAAAAATAGAATATAATACAACAACAACAACAACAACAACAACAACAACAACACTTGTAGAAAACTTAAATTTAAATTTTTGTGGCGGATATAAAGATTTTTGTTGATTGTGGGCGCGTCTGTTATTCGATCACGCCCATTTTTGCCACATCCATGAATAAATTACTTATGGATATACATACCAAATATCCAGTTCATACCAAAACTTTGTAGCAGATAAATATATTTTTTGTTGATTGTGGGCGTGGCTCTTAGCCGAATTGGCCCATTTTAAATAAAAGTGATCTGCGTGCAGAAACTAAAAATGTCTGTACAAAATTTAAGTTCATTATCAAGAAATTTACGCCCATTAAAAACAAAAAACAAAACAAAAGAACCGTCATTAAATTGTGGAAGTGGCTGCTGACTAATTTCGCTATTTTTTTTATTATTAATAAATGCATGAATACAAAAAAGTTTTTTCCATATAAGCGAATGTAAGCGTTTCAAGAAACAGGCACTTGGACTTTTGATAAAACGACTCAGATTTTGATGCCGATCAAGTATATATATACTTTGACCAGTTTGCTACAAACGGACCGACAAACTTAGCGTGCCTCATAATTTATGAGGGGGATATAAAACAACTCCATTATTGAGCAATAATTACAACAACAATAACAAAACAACAATATATAGTATACTGTTTAAAATACACACACATACCCGTACGTATTATATATATATTCATACCCATATATATATATAGTTATGAGTAGGAGGTGCCTACAACCAACAACCAACAACTCAACCAGCAACAAAATGCAAAATGTTTATAAGTGTAGTAAGAAAACATGATGAAAACGAAAAAAAAAAATGAACTGTGATCTCATTGGCATACATTGGCGCGCAATTAGACACGAAAACCCACGCAATAGTCACAGCAGCAGCAGCAGCAGTGGCAACAACAACAAATACAACAATCAGGCATATATAAAACATATATGATATATATAAAAATTACAACAACAACAACAACAACAACTACAACATAAAACACTAATGGAGGGTGTGATGTGTAAGGAATGTGTCAGCCAGAGAGCATGAATTTGTGTATGAAAGATATATGAAAACCACGTGCAATCTGTTTGTAAAACTTTCACACAAACACAAATAAATTTCATAAAGCAACAACAATACACTGCAGCAATAAAGTAAAAAAAGAGAGTTTTTTGCTTAAGTCTTGCTTTTTAAGAGAAATAAATTATTTATTTATTTGCTCTTAAAAATCTACAAGTTGTGAGAGATAGAGAGAGAGAGAGAGAGACAGTATCTATGTGAGGTATATTTTGTTTGCCTTTGTATAGGTGTTATTATCGTTTATATATATATATGTGTGTGTGTAGTTATAAAATAAATTTTTAATATTGTTGTTGTTGTTGTTGTATTAACGTGTAAGACTTGTGGGCTTATTCTATTTAGAAAGGCTGCTTATAGCGCCAGTGTTTGTTAGGGCAGTGTCGGTTCATAACCTACCTCAGAACCGTACGCGTCTCTTGTTTTTCTCTATAAAAATTTTTTGCGTTTTTCTTACGTTTTGTATTAACAACAATTACAAGTAAATACGTCGCATAATCATAACATAGCACAAAGCATAACATCATTATAAGGTTCAATTAAAATTCATATATTTTTTTTATTAACAATGTTGTTGTATATTGTTTTTGTTGTTGTAATTTAAGTGACTAACTAAAAAAACTCCATTTTTAACTGATTTTATTTTGTATTTTTTTGTAAAAAAGGAGGAGGATAAATAGGAGGAGTAAGAGTATTTTAGTTTAACTAAAATAATAATAATAATCACGTGTTAAAAGAAAATTTGAGTAAAACCTCGAATAACAACTAAGTACAGAAACCAAAGAAAAAATATTTAAAAAAAAAAAATAAAAAATTAATGACAGGACTTAATTTCCTTCTCCTACTACGTTAACACCGATAATAAACGAAATTATGGCTTGTTTTTGTAATTTTTAACCCAAACTAGAACTAATGTCTGTACGTCCCATGTTCAAGAAACGGCCGTCGTCCCTCAACCAAAGCAGTTAAATATTAACAAGAATTATAATAAATTAAGTAATAATAATAACAACAATAACAACAACAACTAATAACAATTACAGTGATTTCTGATTATTCTGCACGCCTGTCTGCACATACAGGCGAAGGAAAGACGACAGAAAAAAGAAAAAAAAAAAACAAAATCTCAAAATCTCCGCGTATATGTATGTGTGATAAGTGTGCAAGGAAGGAACAAATAAAAAAAATTCGGTTTTTGGTTTTACTCTCATCCGAAACATAGCGCGATTCAGATTCCGATACGATTGCCGATTGATGTATATAATGCGGTAACTACACTACACTACGGTGGTGGTGATGTGTAATAGTGCGCCAGGGCTACACCAAACTAAACTAAACGGCCTGAGCACATATGCACATTTGGTCTTGTGAGTGTGTACGTAATTTTGTATGTATGTGAAAAACAGTTTTTGGTGTAACGTTATTTGTTGATCGCACGTTGACGAGTAATGTGCGTGCAACGCGTTAATTTACACGTTATTTCTAGAACTAGAAACAAAACAAATACAACTACAACAACAACAACAAATATTATTGCAATAAATAGTTGAAACTGTAAACTATTAATGAAATAAAAATTATTTCTTTTTAATTGTTAACCTTGATAAATAAAATTTTGTTTTAAAAATATTTTTTTTTTTAGAAAAAAGGAGAAATAAAAGAAAGATTAAATTCAGATGTAGTGACTTTTTCCGAATGACAAACATTTTTAATGAATGAAAAATAAAGATTTTTTTACGTTTAAAAAACGAAAACACTGATTCCTAATAAATAACACTAAACCAGTAATCTTTTAAATTAAAAAAAAGTTAAAATTATTTTCACAAATAATAATATTTAACTTAACATTTTTAATATTTATATTTTAAATTATAAAGAATACAAAGAAGAAGAAGAAGAAGAAGTGCTAAAGAAATTTAATAAATAAATATTTTTTTATATAAAGTAAAAATTTGTAAAAATAAAAATATTTAAAATTAAAGAAAAAATTAAGTGAATTGTACAAAAATTACGCTCAATTAAAATATCAAGTTATATAAACAGAATTTTTTTTATCAATTATAATAAATATTTAAAGAAGTAAAAACAATAAAAAATTAAAATACGAATCAGTAATAAAATTACATAAAATAAATAAAATCAACAAAATTTAAATAATCTTAATAAATTTATATAAAACAAAATTAAAAAGCACAAATTGAATTCGAAAAAATACTGAAATATATAAAAGATAATAAATAAAGTTAAATAAAAAATTAAATTTTACAAAAGATTGGACTTTTCTTAACTAATACCTTTAATTATTTATGTTTGTAATAAAAATTTCAATTAAAAATTGTACCTTTTAACGCTAATAACAGAAATTTTTCGTATCCTAATAAGAAGCTGTCCAATTATTATTAAAAAAAGAGGAAAAAAATAAAACAAAAATAATTTTAAAAGCAAATAAAGTGTCTTAAGCCTTAAACATAAATTTATATATAAAATAAAAATTAAAGAGAAAATATTTCAATTCAATTTTTCTAAACTTTACTACAAAAATATGCTGCTTGCCAACTTTTTCTAAAAGCCTCTCTAACAATTTATTCAAATAGTATATAAACGAAAAACAACAACAACGATTTAAATTAATAATAAATTGTGATATTTAATAAAAATATTTAATAAAAATATAAATTATTTAAAAAAATTAAGACGTTTAAAAAAACCATCCATTAAAACAAAAATTTCTTCAAAAAAAAATCTCTGTGGATTATTAGCAACATTTTAAAATCAATTTCATCCGATTCGATCTTCGACGAAAATAAAGGTAAGATTGTTGTGATATTGAATACTTTCCAAACTTAAAATATAATTATTTCATTATCATCGCTGTCATCTACTCAGCATATGCTTTGTTGTTGCTGTTGTTGTTGTTATTATTATTGTTATTGTTATTGTATTGTTTTATCGTATTAAGCCGACGCTTAACTGGCAAGAGTTTCTTTTTCAAGTGAAAATAAACTTTTAAGCTGTACGCACCTGGATTATTGCCTACAACAAATTAATAACTTAGGATTAGAGAGGGAGAGAAGAAAATATTTATACATATTAACTTATAACGTTAAAGTGGTTAAAAGAAGAAGCATTCCATTAATATCACTGACATCTGTGGGATATTATTCGTTAAGGTGTTTATTACTCTACGTTTGCTTGTATATAGGACATGTCAAAATCATCAAAATCTTCAGCGGAAGTACGCTGATGTCCATCTTTCTTATATTTTTGTTTTAATTTTTTTTTTATAACACTTATGAAGTTGCTACAAATGTACTCAAGTTGAGTATGTCTTAAAAAATTCTATTAATAGCAATCACAACAAAAAATAAAAATGCTAATTTTTAAGTGACAGGAGATAAGACCGTTTAATAAACATACCGAGCACATGTTTCGTTTACAAGTCAATTTGTGTCAACATTGACAAGATTCGATAGTGGTTTTAATGAAGCAAAAAAATATTTATGTGTAAATTATTAGAAATAATGTTAAATAACATAATGGTAAAGGAAACAGGTTAACAAAGTACTATTAGCTTAAGCCAAATCTTAAATGTGGGCGTGGCAGGTACTGATTACGTTTTTTTAACACTGCTTTTAATCTGTAATAACTTGTGCGTCGGATTCTGTAGAATTTTCTGTAGAAGAAAGGTTTTTGTCTAAATTGTGGGCGTGTCTGTTACCCGGTACTTCAAGGTTAGTACTTATTATAAATATTTCAACGTCATAGTTCAATTTTTCTGTGTAAGAGAGATATTTTGGTAATTTGTAGGCGTGGCTATCAACTGAATCTGTCCAATGCATGTTTTGTACAAAACTCAATATCTTTAAATTTACGAGTATGTGAAGAGTCGGCTCAATAGAATTTGATACAGGCATAATTCAAATTGTTAATGGTGAGTGAAGGACATTATATTTTAAAGGTGGTTTTTAGAATACCCCGTTTAGGATTAACAAATATTCTTACAAATTCTATAGACCAATATAAGCAATTTCGCTCCGCGTAATATGGGATTCGTGTTATAAGAACAGCGCGTTTTAGGATACTTGACTGTAATGCATGTGACTTCCTTTCTTCCTCCGTCTCTTCTCCTTCTTCTACTTCTACGTCTTCTCTTCTTTTCCTACCATTCATTTCATTCATTTGAGTTTTTTGTAATAAATTTTTATTTGATTTTTATTTTTTGTTATTTTTGTAATTTTTATAAACTTTTATGTTAAAATATTTTATTTTCTAATATTTAATAAATATTTTTTTCTCATTTTAATTCAATATAATTAAATAATTTGTTATTAATTAAGTGAAATAAAGTTAAAAAATGCGACCAGGATATATATGTATATATGTGATATGTACATACTCGTGCTTGTTAAAGAAAAATTTGTTTTTAATTGTCAGGAAAGTATCAATTTATTAAATTTATTATTGTTGTGATTAATTTATTGTTTATTTCTATTGTTGGTGTTATTATTGTTGTAATTGATGATGCTGCTGTTGCTGCTTCTACTTCTGTTGCTATTATTGTTTGGTCCACATAATATTTTCCATAAAACGTTCAGATACTACGTCAATAATGTTTGGTTTCGATAAAGTTTACAACGAACTATTCAACAGCTAATCGAATCTATTATTACATAAAAATTATTAAACACAACAATGAAAAGTTGTAGATTGATGGCAAATAAAAAGACATCAAAATGAATTATAATTTACAAGTAATTTGGTTTTGAAAGGGGCATCATTGCTCGCACAATTATAAAAAGAAAACAACATTTCTTACCCCGATGTTGTGCTCAACTTAACATACCGACTTATCATTATTTTCAATATTCAATTTTTTTTATTATTTCTGTTGATTTTTATTTGTTATTATTGATGATGGTGATGGTGATGGCGGTGGTGGTGGAGGCTTGTAATGGTCACTGATACTGTCTGCCGGAGGGTAGTGCGATACTCATGTCGTAGCCTATGATGGTGATGATTGAGCCGCCTCAGCGCAGCGGCAGCATTTATATATGTTGGTATGGCTGGGTGTCAAAGCGGTGATTGACGTCAAACTTGACAATCAGTTCACTCATACAAAATGAAAACATACGATCAATGTGTATGCTGCGTTATATTGATGAGCTTTGAGTTACATTCTCTCTCTTTGCTTTTGCTTTGGAATTTCGACAATTCGATTGTTCGATTGTTCGATTGTTCGATTATTGTTGTCGTTTTTGTTGTTATTGTAGTGGTGGCGTTTAACATATCAATGAAAGTGTAGGTAATTTTTTTCTGAGAATTATTCGTTATTGTATCGGGTACTTTTCTGTACGTTTGTGATAAAACGAATATTTAGTTTTGGGCGATTGTTTGAAACATGCCGAGAAGACGCATTTACCTTTATATTACACCGATTGATTCAGAATAGCTTTCTCGTTGATATATAATCACTTTAACAACCGGTTAACAATGTCTATATGTCTGCCTGTTTGTAATTTTAAGTGATAGATAAAGGTATTCTTCAGAGACCGCATACTACTGAAACGACCTTAATGTAGGGTACTAAACAGTCGGCCGACTATAAAATTGTTTCTTTGTTTTTCTATTTTTATTGTCTTTATATGTTTTTGGATTCATTCAAATATTTCCATCATTCTCGGTCAGTTTTGTAGGAGTTTTGTGGTGTATACACCTATATAGGTACATATACACACATACATATATGCCATAGTATTCTGTGCCAATATGTTTACATTGATAAAAGTTTAATTGATTTCAATTTGAGTTAAATTTCTTTTAATAATTACTTGACGGCTTCAGATTTTCTGCTGGTTAGGCAAAGAATTTTTGTTTTAATTTTCCATTTATTTATTTTTTTGGTAACTTGACTTTTCATTTATTTAAATTAAAGTTGCAACACCCGCTTGAATATTCAATTTTCATAAATAAGCAAATTTTTGTTAAATTTTTTTCTTTAAAACGCGTCATGTTCCTTTTTTAAGCATTTTATGGGTAATTGAAGACTTTTGTAATATATTTTTTTTTCAATGAAATTTAATTTGTATCTTTTAATATTAAATGCCCGGTTTTTTGCTGATTTTATACAAAACAAAACATACCAGGGTGGAGGGTAGGAATATCTGAAGTATTTCTTTTTTGCTTTAAAGTGATTGTAAATTTAATCCAAACTAATAATTTCGTACACTTTAAACCGCCATTTGTGTTTCATTTAATTTCTACACAATTTCGGTTTTTATGGTAACTACTGCTCGGGCATTATTTAAAATGTCAAAATTTGACAATATAATCGTGGTCGCCATGACTGTTGTGTCGTTGTCATTGTTATTGCGTTAATTTAGTTCAAACTATATTTGGTTAGAGTGTTGGTCAAGTGTGTGTGTGTGTGTGTGCGTTTGTGCGTGTAGTTGTAAACAAATTTATTTAGCAAAACAATTTATCTGGGTATTAAAGTTAAACGCTACAACTGGCATTTAAAGGAACCGTAAGTTAAGATTTATTATTTAATTATACAAATTTTTTATGTTTTTTAAACATTTCAGTAAAAAATTAATCAATTATTTAAATATGTTTAATGAATTTATAATATTCACATGCGTTCACATGCGTTCACATGCGTTCATAACGACATATTTGAAAAGTTTTCTTTTCCTACCTACACCTGGGCCATCTATTGTAAATCATTATTGCTGATGGCTCAAATTGTATCTAATGATGAACTTGAAAGTGTGGCTGTGACTTTGTCTGTGGTGAAGTCTAACTTCGATCGGTTGCCACACTTTGCCTTTAAGCTTTATTGTTGTTGTTATCGTTGAGGCTGTGGCTCTTGGTTGTTGTTGTTTTTGATTCATATTTATGGTTATAAATTACTAATGAATGACATACAATTTAATTGGCTGCACTTGCTCGGGCCCCCGCTCCCCGCCAGACATATTTTTAGTCCAACAATACTCAAAAATATTGTGTTAGTAGACATGTATTGAACAACAACAAAAACCAAACAGATTATTTTCATATTATATGCAAAAATATGCTTGAAATATGCATTTATAAACATTTAAATGAAAAAAATTTATGTAAAAATGCGAAAGTATGCTAACTAGGCAGATAAAATGAAAAATTTAACATTTTTTCTTTGGAATAACTTGGCTCCGATGCAAATATGCAACATTTAATGAAAATAAGCAAATATATATTACACAGTAAGCACATAACTATATGTAAAATTAAAGCAAGTACAATAAACATAAGTTTTGTATAAATAAAAATATGCAAATAAGCAACAAAATTTAGTAAATTTTTTTTAAATATGCTTTTATGCATCATATATGCCTTTTGTATATCTAAATATGTAGATGGAGAGCAATACACTAAGTATACGTTTATTAAGAAAACAATATACAAATAAGCAAATAAGCAAATAAGGCGAATCCGAATTGATTCAGTTTTTGATCCTTATCAAAAAGATTTATACTTTGTAATGCTGTCGAGGCTTCCTTCTAGCAAAGAGTATACTAAGTATACCCTCTCGTTCAAGATGGACGCTCTTGGAGTTTTCCCACTTAAAACAAACGATAATCCTTCTGGCTCGATGTTTTTTTCTATATAATTAACGATTACCTAGTTTGCTTTTGTTTTTAATGAATAAATCTCTTTGGGTGTTTCAGTACATCTATATTCTACAAAGTATTCAGCGTAGCACTCGATGTATAGATTTAATAAGCTTTTAAGAACCTGTTCTTAAACCGTGCTGAATACAAATTTGTCATTTTTTCAATATATATGCGTACGCATCCCATTCTACATCATCCCATCACTAGCCACCACCAACACACATACACGCACCTTCAAATACCTTCTTTTAATAGTAATCAATCTTCTTCTACGAAAGTTTCCTTATTCTTGTTATCTAGCCTGCATATATGTTGTTGTTGTTGTTGTTGTTGTTATTTTCCAACCATATAATCGCTTCTTTTCGCTATGTTTATGCACATTCAACGGCTATCATAACTTTAAATGGTGATGCGTCTGGCATACCATTGATCTAGTTTTAGAGTGAAAAAGAAATAAATAATAAAAAAAGAGAAAAAAAGGAAAATAGAAAACACAAAACAAAAAGCCAACAACATCGTAAAACCAACAAACAAACCATTTATATCAAGTGGTTGGCAATTAAAGGGTGTTTCCATACCATGCTCTAGGTTTGGTTTTTCATACGTACGGTATAAATATACATGTATACCACACATGACCAAATGGTGCGAACTTGCATACTTTGTCGTACAAGTTCACATATATGCGCTTTTTTTGCTGTTATTTATGGTATTATTTGTATTTAATTGTAATTTGTTTACCCTTAAAGCGTACCATTGGCATCTTAATTAATTTCTAGAATGTCTAATTTTATACTGTACAGTATGCAGGAGCGCGGTATACACAGGCGGCAGGAACATTCAACCAATACCTAATGCATGGCAAAATTGTATCGTGCGGCATTGTTCATGGAGATTTATTTCATTATGAAAATTATTCGTACGGAAGACCTTCTTTGCTTATTTCTGGTATTTACCAGAAAACCATATTTAATTTGTGCACGCTGCACAGAGGACATACATACATATATACTTGCTTTACATTAAGCTATGAATCGATCTAATCAAAATGTTAAACATTTTGAAAAATTTTACAGGGGCAAATTTGATTGAGAGCCACACCCACAACTGATCACAATCAGTTTCAAAAAATGAAAAAAATGAACCTTTATATAAAATTAAAAGTAGGCGGCCAGTGACTTAACTTGTAGTTACTTCCGAATTCATTCTTTTATTAGATCGAATCTTGTAGGAAATTAGTTTAGGCTCGCCTTATTAAGCCCATAATCACCATCATTAGTGGACGATTACAACCTATTCAAGTCTTTAGCCTGTTGTAAGAGAGAGCCCCGCTACGTATTCTCCAGTCTTCATCTTTCTGGTAAACAAAATTTAATACAAATTTTTCTCCATGAACAATGCCACAGTTCAGGTACGCTACCGCGAGCAAAAATTTAATCCGAATATACTCCAAATCATTCTCAATAAAACCTTAACTTACTACGTACAAGTGTTGATAAGAAAATATTTTTATGTTATCAGTTATAGTGTGTCACAGACCCACAGACATATGCTTTATTTTTATAAACTTTCATTGAAAAAAATCTAATCTAAAGTTGAATTAATAAAAAAAAAAAAAAAACTCTGTGGGTGGGTTAATCACATTGCTTATAGATTACAACAACAAAGTGTAAAGTTCTACTTTCCAATAAGTTTTATTGTTTTTTTTTAATTATTCCAAGTAAGTAAAACGT
The DNA here is from genome assembly GCA_963971445.1 of Ornithomya chloropus. Lineage (NCBI taxonomy): Eukaryota > Metazoa > Arthropoda > Insecta > Diptera > Hippoboscidae > Ornithomya > Ornithomya chloropus. The sequence continues at coordinate 2,092,533 of OZ020532.1, forward strand.
AAGTTGTGACGTCAACTGAAGGTTTAGGTACTTGTTCACTTGATCTCACTTTTAAAACAAAACGCAAATAATTCGCTTTCATTTCACAACAATTTATATAGATTATATGAATATAAAAAGTATAAAAAAATTGAGAAGAGGGCGCGGCAGATACGGGATTTCATGTAATATTTTATACATTACGCAGAAACTTTCAAAATGGTGGAAAATAACTTTTTTTTAGTAAATTGTAGGCGGGTAGGGCGGTTAACTCCGCCTATTTTTTATACATCCCTGAATATAACAAATTTCTAAGCTTAATTTTTGTCCCTCATAAATGGGTTTACGTTAATTGTGGGCGTGGTTATTTTAACATTTTCCCACTTAAATCAGATTTTAGCCACTCCTACATTATATATATTACATATTGACTTTTATATTCAGAAATTTGGAGCCATTTTTATAATAAAAATTTCAATATTTATGGAAAATATTGCAGAAACTCTAGAAATAGCTAAATTTATGCATTCTGAAAATAAACTTTGATTACTTTTTAAATTATATTATAAAATAAAGGATTTTGCAAAAAAAAAAATTGGCAAAAACTCACTTGTACTGCATGCCGCTAAATTAATTACAGCCAACTATTTAAGAGTAATCGACTAAAACATTTGCTGGTTTCAAACTTTTCAAGAAAATTGTTATAAAATGTGTTGAATTGTATATAAAAGGAAAAAAAAAACACTTTATACATATAAATGTATTTTTAATTTGATAAGTGGCTGATAAGTTCGCCAACCACTTGTACCATGAATGTGTGTATGGGCACCTTTTCTATACAGAGTGAGGGTGTTGGTTACTTTATTTTGTTGTTATTGTTGCTGTTGGTTTTGTAACCACAAAAATCCATTTACACTAACAACAACAACAACAATAATAACAACAACAATTTTAATTATCGCTGTTATCAAAGAATTCTGAAAAACCTGTTTAAATAACGGGCTGTGTATGTGTGTGTAGATATATATGTATGTGCTAGTATTTGTGTAATATCTGTTAAATCTAACACTTCTGACAAATCAGTTTACTATTCGTGTTATAGGCGTACGTTTGTGTATGTTGTCTTATGTGGAAAAGCATGCGAACCAGACACGCACTCAAGCTTACGCAAGCTAATCACTCCTTAGTTGGGTAGCGTGTGTTATAGTGTGTATGCGGTACTTATCACACATACTCCCGCTGCTTTATTTATATATATAAGTAATGATTGGAATTCTTTGTTGTTGTTTTATTTTATGTTTTTACATTTATGGTCGAAACACTTAATATTTTATGAAACATATATTTTTTCAACTTGTTTACATCCAATTGACAGTTAAAGTAGTCGTAAATTTTTTCTTTTTTTTTACGTAAAATTATTGGTTTTATTTAATGCAAACACTCGTGTTTACATATATATGGATATACAATAAAAAATAAAAAATAAAAAATACTCTTGATCGGAGCGATAATTTTTGTGAGTTTTTTGAGCTTTGATTAGCATTTGATTTAGGTAAATATTTAAACAAGCGTGCTAGCCCAGCTCACTGGCTAAACGGCTACGTAACCAAGTCACTTAGTCGTTTGGTTCTTTGGTTGTTTGGTCAATGAATTGTTTGCTTGATGTTGACGTTGTCGACTGGATTTGGTGTCTAGTGTCTAATGCTACTAAAAGCTATTTGGCTGCGGCTACTGCTGCTGTTGCCGGTGCTGTTGCTGACGTGTTAGTGGTGCTGGTGTTGTTATTGAAAACCTTGTCACTGACCATATGTTTTCAGCCAAATTTTATTACATATGTGTGTGTATGTACAACATTTAGTTTTAGATAATTTAACGCATTATTATTATTATTACATACTACCACACCATACACATTATTGGTTGTTGTTAAAAACTTACACACACATACACACACATTCATCCATTATGAAAATTGCCCATAACGATCAATGCTAAGTGATTTATTTTCATTTCGGTTTAGTTTCAAGCAAATAATTTAAGCATTCGGTAGAATTCGTTGAAATAAATAGCGAATAATTATGATTTATGTTGTTGTTAATTATAATGGATTTGCAATATTTGCCAAACATATAGTTTTGCGAGTACGAGTACGTAATAATTTATAATAATAAACAAACAGAAGCAACAGCAACAACATTATTATTAGTATAGGAAAATACATGTCATGTCTCATCAGATAAAAATTCGGTGTTTTTTTGTTGTTTTGTTGTTTTTTTATATTAAAAGTAATTTAGATATTTGTAAATGATTAACAAAGTAAATAAATATTGAATTTAATTGTAATTTATACAAAGTGACTACAGCGGCATGAGTTTTATATAAAAATCATATATTTTTCTAAGGAAAAATGGAATTATTATGTCCGTGTGTCCGTGTGTCCGCATATCTGTCTGCTGCTAATATTCTCATGATTGTAACTTTTGAGATATTAAGCTGAAATGTCGTACAAACATTTTTATGATTTTTGTGCTGGTTATTATTTAAAAGGAAAATCTATTTATTTGGCATATAATTTATTACTCCATCCATTTTCAAATACAGTAAAATTTTTTCATTTTCAATTTGCTTTTTCATTATGAAATGGATTTCTTCCCATTACGAATTGAGATTACTTTACTTTCAAATGAAATTTTAAAATTTTACTAAAGAATTTATATTTTTTTAAATGGAATTCAATTTCAATTGAACATTTTTCATTTTAAAGTCAAATAGTTTCATTTTCAATTATTTTTTTCATTATGAATTACGATTTTTTATAGTTTGAAAGGTATATATTCCTTTTCTTTAGAAATTATTTAAAATAAGCAGCATTGTCTGATATATGATTTCTGATGGAAGTACTTAACTATGCATTCATATCAACAATAGTCAGACATGTTTTATTTAAGTTATTAAATATTTTTACCTAGTACATATAATTATTATTATTTACACGAATCTTAACGAGTAAACATATTCGCTCATAATACGCCTGCAACAAATATAAATACAAAGCACTGCATAATAAGTGTAAAGTGAATAAAGCATCATCATGTACCAAAACAAAAACAACAACAACAACAAAAACAAAATCCAATACTTTACGATATAAACTGTACCCCCACTAAAACTGCCACAAGATAAATGTGTTATAAAAGTAAAATAAAAATTTTAATATCGTACATATATGAACAAAAAAAAAAACGAAAATAATAATAATCTCAGAAAACCTGATGCACACTTACCCATTCGAATATGTGCTGCATACACGATGAATGGAGTCAGGTTGTAAGCAAAGTGCTTTAACACGATCGCGATTTCGATCCATTCATATAATGACGTGTATGTACACAAGCGCATATATGTTGAAATGTAATGCCCAGCAACGTCAAAATATGTTGGAAACCTTAAAAGAGTACACAAGTATTTTTTCCATATGGACAGACAGACGGACAGACAGACAACATGATGTTGGTGTTGTCATCATGATCATCATTATCATCATCATTGGCAACACTACCACCCCGACCATTACCACAAAACAACACATCCTTAACATGACTGGTGGGTTTTGTGGCCAGTTCGGTTCAGACTATCCTACATACCGAACGTATGCACGTACTTATAATAAAAATCTAAAACGTTTCTTTTTCTCTTGTTTTGTTTTGTACAGTTTTGAATAAAGACAAAATAAATTTTTACCAACCAGAGACAACAACAAGTGCATTTCCTTGATGTGTGTTTTTATGTGTTTTCTCTTTTCCCCCCCATGCAAACATATCTATGTGCAGATTTATTGTATTATTGTTATTTTCCGAGACCAGCACAAGTGCACAAACATGATTTGCTTTCGTGCTGACAGACATTCGCATATGCACTCATAAAAGATAATCACGTTATGTTGCATTTATACGCTTCAACTTGTACTTTTATAATAAAAATAAATATCAAACTTAATTTCACCGGGAAGGGCGGAAGTAAATTCACTTTGCTGAAAGGTTCGTTACATCCCAAAAAAATTGAAGTCGATTCAAAGTCCGCACGTCCGTCTTGTGGTTTTAAAGAAATGTGACGCTAAACTATAATTTGATGCAAAACTAAAAGCTATTATGCCAGATGCCCAGCAAGTTGTAATTAAATTGGATGCCACGCCCTTAATTATTATATACCAGTCATAGCAAAGTAGAGCATTTTCCAAGATTTAATCTTTTCCCAATGAATTCTGCTTATCTGTTACATTTTCTTCTTTTCGAATTTAATTGTAATTATATGTGAAAAAGAGTCGTTTCCGATTGAATGAATGTATATATATATATAGATTTACATATATATGGGATATATTTTACCCACACATTTGTAGTAGTAAGTGTAAATATACAAATGTGTTTATATGACAGTTTCCGTATTACATGTCCCGTTTAATTTATTGTATGTCAAGTCATACACACACACAAACACACACACACACACACACACAATCTGTAGCACAACCAATATGCGACACATTCCGGTTAAGGGATCGATAATTTTAAAAAGTAAACCAGAGATATTATCGCGCCGTTGACTTTGTCGTTGTTGTCCTTTCAACTATTAAATAGCTGCAAGGATATTTTAATATATTTAATGAGATACTCATACATAAACACATACATTCACTATTTGCATGTTCAAAGTATGTTTGAGGTAATGGTTACACTTGAAAGACGACATAAAACCATTAACATAATTTTAATACAAATGCAACAACAATAACTACAACAACAACAACAATGTGAAAATTTATTGGTAAAAAAAATTTATAGTGTATTAATGCCAGTAGAGCTTCTTGCCATTACAAGGAAATTTATTTTTTTTTATTACACATACATATAAAGCCAGCTTAAGTCAAATCGTGAAAACTTTTCGCGTAAATTAAGGGAGTGGCATATACAGCATATAAATGTGTTAGCTTTTAACAGCCATTAAAGAAATGTCTTGCATTTGGTAGAAAAGTTTTCATAGAAATAACGTTTTGTGTTAATGGTGGGCGTGTCTATTATACACACCTGCCCGATTTATTTTGTTTGTTTGTTTCCTTTTGCTCACAAACATAATTTTGTGATGCAAGGGAATCCAAATTTATATGAAAAATATGAGCGTGGCAAATAGCTGAAATGTGGGAGTGCTTGTTAGATGAGCCAACAATATAAAAATGTAAGAGGCGACTCATGAGTTCCATTCCAAGTGAGAAACTGTCACTTTTTCCTTCAGCTGGATTTGAATCCGCATCCTACAGCAGGCAAAGTTTACTAAGACGAAACCTTAGCCCTCGCAGCTACTGTAAGCACCACTTATATACGTAAAGGAAAGAATTTCGAGTTTCTAGCTTAATTTTTGTAACTAATAAGTTATTAGACGGTCAGGGCGGGCGTGTCTTTAAACGATCTAAACTTAAATTAAATAGGAACGGCTGTGCAGAAACTAGAAGCATATATATACATATATATGAAACTTTTAGTAAAGATACAAACCCGAATTGAAAATATAAGCAAACTTTGTTTTTTTCATCTTCTTCGAATAACAAGTGTTAACCAATTTAACATATTTATTATAAACAATATAATATATATTTTATTTGTTATGAACTTCTTTTTATTCGCCGATCTTTATCTTCATTATCGTAAATCTCAATGGTTTCCTTTTAATAAAAACGTCATTTCTTATGCAAATCATTCAATTGTATAAAAAATGTATTTCTTTTGTTCATAATAAGAAAAAAATCGAAACGCTTAAATAACTAATATAAATATATTTAAAATATGTTGATAGCTCTCTTTGTTTTGTATAATAAAAGAAATAAAAAACGCAAAATATTTACATATTGAGACACGTCAATGGCACAGAGCAGCATACAATATAAAAAGCTCAGAAAGCAGACACCTGTTGTTAAGTAAACACTTGCTTTCAAAACGAAATTATTATTGCTTTGTATTACATTACATTACTTAGTTGGTTAATTAGTTATCGTGTGGGTTTAATTGCAACAATTTCATAAAATTAATCAAATTAATTGTGTTTTGTTATCTAAGCGAGAGGAACGTGCATTTTATAATAAAATAATTACTAATTATTTAAGCAAACAGAATGCAAATGATAACAATTTTTCATAGTATTGGTTTTAACACACGAATGAATTGGTAGCAGTTGGCAGTGCGATTGTGGAGGGACCGACAGACTTCCACGAACATTATTGTTTATATGAACAAGTTTTGTTTCAACATATAAAACATTTATGCTTATACTTTCATTCTCTAGTATATTGATTAATAGTTTAAACTTTAATTAATCACTGACTTGGTATTGAACCCCCACGCAGTGCTTAGCAAAGTAATGAAAAATATGCGCATAAATAAATATTATAATTAGCAACTAAACAGTTTTTATAAATCTTTAAGCGCAAATAAAACTATTAAGAGCCACGCCCACAATCGATGGAAACCTACCTATGATTTACAAAACTTTTGAAATGGAAATTAAATCTACCAAACTTATATACTTAGGAAAATTGTTTTAATCTTTGTGAAAAAGTGGGCGTGTCCGTATATTTACAAAAACACATTAATCCAACTTTCAAGTTACATAATAAGATTCATGTACTAGAAAGCGTAATTAGGTATGGGCCACGCTCACGGTTTAAAGTTGTGGAGGATATTTAATGTTTGCCCTAATCTATGCATTAATGTACCAAAAATGTTGGAATAGACACGCCTACCATACAGCAAAAGTCGAGCTTTATGTAATATTCCATTTTGTGAGGCCAAATAGTAATATGAATCATTTATGATAATTAAAACTGCCACGCCCACAAATTGTACATGTAGAACAATGTAATATTTGCCCTAAGTAAGGTTCCTTTTTTGTTTTTCTAATCCATTAGCTACTAGACAGTTGCTAGGTCAGCTACTTCTTGAACAGCCCTCGTATCCTTTACATAAAAAAAATTAATAATTTAAGTTTATAATATACATAGTATAGCTTTTAGCCGAATGTAGAAGTTAAACGATTTCGAGAAATTATTATACAATAATTTTATAAAGAAAGAAAACAACAACAGCAACAACAACAGCAAAAGCAACAACATTTTAACAGCTGCCATGTATCGATAACAAAAAAAAAAAAGCCACAAATTTGTACATTTACATATTTATTAAGTTAAGCTGATATTTATGATTATTATTTTAATATTTATTGATGATTTCCAAAGAAAAAGCGTCGTGCTTAAAATGTCAAATAAACAAAAACCCATACACACACACACACATATATATATATATATATATACAAACACCTTATATATCATCTGGGTACAAATTAAATATGTTAAACAACCATAATAATAATACGTATAAACATAAGTGGGCTTTATAAGTGAACTCTCAACTCAAGTTGAGAGAAAAAAAAAAGAAAAGAACTACAACAACAACTTAACCGCTCAAGTACGATTTTGTACGAGTGGAGGGGTCTGAGTGTAAGAAAGAAGGAAACATGAATGCATTAAGTAGAGATGAAGAGCTTTCAAAATTTTGTTGTCAGAAAGTTGTCAACGTCAGCTCACATTCACACTCACACTCACACACGCACACATACTAATTGCCAGGCGTTAGTTAGTTCACTTGAAAATTATACTTGACGATGATTTTTGTTTGTTTTGCTTTATTTTATTATTTGTTAAATTTATGGAACAGAAAACAACAACAACAATAACAACAACATAAAACTTAAATACAGACCTACACACACATATACATACAATACATAACAAAAAGATTGCTTTTTAAAACGGTTCTTTTTTAGTTGTTTTTGTTTTTGTTATGCCGGCCTCGGCCACTCTCTTGACCAGTGACCAAACACTTTCGAGTGTAATAGATTTACAAAAAGCGTTCTTTTTTTTCACTTGCGTCAATTTTCAATGCTTGAGATTGGTTATTTGTTATTGTTGTTGTTGTTGTTGTTGTTGTTGTTGTTATTTTTCGTTTTGTTTTTTGTTTATTGTTTATTGTTTTGTTTCTTGGCAAGTAAGTGATGCACTGAATGATGGTTTTCACAGTTTGGTGATCGTTGTTGTTGTTGTAGTTGTTGTTTTATCTTCTTTCTTAATTTTATGTGGTTTTTCAATAAACATCAATATGTCGCCCTGTCTCTCTCTTCTGCACACATTCATTTACTATTGTAACGTACTTTAACAATCTTCAGCATCATTTGCAAACACATTATCGATAATCATGAAGATCATGCTGATCATCACTGTGTGCTGGGACTGTGCTGAACAAACAGTTATGAAAGTTTGCGTTGATATTAAGTGTATGTGTGGCTGTGTGTGTGTGTGTGTGTGTGTGTGTGTGTGTAGTTTAACCCCAAAGAAACAATAACAACAACAACAACAAGTCAGGAATATATTGTATATGAATTGTTTGTTGTTGTCGTTGTTGTTGTTGTTGTTTACTTATTGATATTATGTTTTAACGTATGGCGTGTAAATATGTACAAAAAACAAATGAGAAATAATTTCTTTGATTTGGAAATTAACCGTTTTTCTCGTTAACCCGAAGTGTGGAATATAGTGTTATAACTTCCCAACACTCACACACACACAGACACACGAGCCCCATCACTTGAGCTGATATGTTTAATATTTCATTTTTATCTTCATTAATAAATATGTCAACATATAATAAATGATTGTAAACTACAAAAATTATATATGCACGGAATAAAAAAGAAAGAAAAGAAACGATTTAATAGAGAAAAATTATACATTCAGCTTTTCGTAATGATTAAATATGAAATAAATTGAACATTTTGTAAAACAATATTTTATAACTTATAAATATATGCATACGTTCAGCTCAGCTTAATTATGATACATTGTAGTTAGCGGTTGTAATAAAGCGGAAACGATCTATGTAGCTTAGCTGAATATTTTACAATTATCACCAACACTAATAATATTAGATCTCATATATATATACAGACATGTAAATATTGTAAATTCAGCCACCAAATTATAATCTATTTCAGTTTTTAGCTGATACTCCGCTCAGCTGAATGTAAAAAACGTAAATGTCTCCATTTATTTATTAATATATTTAGTGTTTGATACACTTTGGCTGAATAACATATATTCAGAGAAGTAAGTTTATATTCAGCCGAGCTGATTTGTAAATACAATAAAAAAATCTTATAATTTCCTTAGTTTGTGTATATAACCTTAAAAATCATTTGTGTTTCTTGCACTTTAATCCAATTCCATAAAAACTTGAATGCCATTCACATAAAACAATCCACCCATACATATATGTAAACAAGTTAGTATAATTCCTTCTTTCCTTTCCATTTCTATCAGTAAATGTGGTTTCATTTCGTTAACTCCTTGTTGTCGTATTTTTTTTTAATCCAATAGGTAGAAAAAAGAAAATAAATGCAAACAAAACACAAATTGAAACGTGGGAACCCTTAAATGTGACCAATACACACACACAGAGATACATATGTATAAAATACGGGTAAAAACCTTCAAAGTATCAATTTACTTTTGATAAGTCAAACATACATTCAACTCCTGAGTGAGCAGCCGACCAACAAACGACCTACCAACAGACCGGATTTTCATTTTTATGTTGATATCATTTTATTGTTTGTAATGTTTGTATTGTGTTTTTAGTTTCCTTTTGCGAAGGCGTTTGTGTTCATATTCACACACACACATACACTAACACGTAAATACAAGCATGCATGCAAGCATGTATGTATGTATAGACAGACATGTCAATAAAACTATGAAAAAAATGACCTCAGGAATTCCTACAAACCACCAACAACAACAACAACAATAGCAACAATAGCAACAATAACAAAAACCGAAAAAAGGTAAAGGAATAAGAGGAAGAGCTGGAATCAACACCATAACCAGCACCATCACCACCACCACCAACACCAACAACAACAACAACCACTTAAGTTTAAACAACAACAAAACAAAACAAAAAACATAATAGAGAATAAAACTACTTAACAAATATGCCGCAGTGGCACAATCAACGGCAGCTCACTATACATACATGCTCTGTCATTTATAAAACACTAAAGACACACTCATACACACATGCCAACATACCATATATTCAATGAATATAAAAAGGATGGTCTTCTACTCTCGTACTATGCTACTAAACTTTTGTTTTTAAATGGTTATTTAAGTTTTGTTTGTTTGTTTGCTTTGTTGTTGTTATTATTATTGGTGTTCCTGCAGTTGATGACAGTTTTCTTTTTTTCTTCTGTTATATTTGACTTAATTTGTTGTTGTTGTTATTGTTGTTTTTTTGGTTGGTTTTGTATTCCCGCCTGTCAACGGAAATAAGTTAAACATTCAACAGGCTTCTCCATTCAGTCTACCAGTTAAGGGACTTGTTGTTTATAAATATATATATATATGAGTTAGTTTCTTTCGAACTTTGATTTTAAATGGAGGCAAGATAAAGAATTAATCCATTGAAATTGTAACAAAAAAAAAATCGAAATCGAAATCGTTTGATATGAAATTTGTTTTATACTGTGTTAACATTTTATGACTTAATGTGAAGTTATCTACGGCAGACATATATATAAAATTTGGATTAAAATTTTGAAATTCTGTATGTACCTGTAATCGATAGATGTATAAACAAATTTTTGATGGTTGGTTTCTACGTTTATTTAAAAACAACATCTTAGTAAATTTTTCAGAAACAAAAAAGCAAGTTTTTACTCTTAAATTGGAATCCTTTCCATTTAAAATTGAAAAATTTTCAATTGAAATTGAAAAATGTCAAATTAGTATTGAAAGGATTTCATTAGAAATCAAATGGAATTTGCTTGGAGTTAATTTAAAGATATAAACTAAATTAAAACTGAACTTAGACATTTAGCGTGTGGACAGAAGAACATTCGTTTCAAATAGTGACTCGAAGTTATAACAAAACTTAAGTCTTTCTTCAGACCTTTATAGTTTTTAAATATTCCCAAAACCTTTTTATAACCTTACTTATCGAAATCTGCTCTGAAAAGTTGTTTAAAACGTAATATAAACGTATCCACAACAACAACAAATCACCTGTTACCCAATATAAAAAGAAAACATAATGTTTAAAATTTATTATTATCATCTTCCATGCATAAACATAGTTATTATAATCTTCATATATGTATATGCAGCATCTCATCACATCTCATTATAATCTAGAAACACTCGATAGCTTCTTAAAAATAAAATAAAAAAATAAAAAATTAAGAAACAAATGAAAACAAAAGACAAGAAACGCCGACACATTAACTTGTTGGCGGTTCATATTTTTTTAAATGCCTTTATAAGTCATTCAGTTTTAATCGGTTTCTTTTCTCTGTCCTTTGCAATAAAATCGAAGGTATGCTACGTTTGTTATTACTTTTGTAACATTTAATAAACTTCATAATCAGGACACGCCTTCAATATATAAAAACAAAATCTGTCCTGTTAGTAGATAAGTAGTATGTACTCTTATTAGAGACAAGTAATCAAGAAAGAAAGTAATGAGGTATATGACACGCCCACCTTTTCTATAGAGATCAGAAGGATATGTAAGACTTGGGACATATTTAATGTTCTTCACACACATCTCATCAATATCAACCATCAGCAGTTGTATTGCACACAGGTAGCGTTTATTAAGGATAACAGATTTATAAATATGTATAAATAAATGTGTGTATGTGTAATCGTAGGTATGTAAATGTAAGTTAAGAAAAACCTGAAAATGTGAAACCTGTGCCTTTGATGAGAAAACAAAAAACCAAAACGAAAAATTGTTGGTTCGTATACTAAATGACTTGAAGTACCTGGCAACATTATACAATACCAACAACAACAACAACAACACAGCAACTAATGAAAAATGTTTACAAGCACATACAATATATTCCGTACACCTACTAAACCAAAGTCACGCTTGTTAACTATGATTGTGATATGGCAAGTGTGTGCATGTTATTGTTGTTGTTATTGTTGTTATTGTGCATCAAAAAACAAACAGTGTTCTTAATAACTCTCTATAACATGGATGATGTAACCTGTTCATGTTTTTTGTTTCTTTGCCGTGCCGTCGCTACCCTTCAATGGTCAAGGGCTGGCTGTTGCATATGAATTGTCGGGGATTAAACCAATAATTATTGAATTGCTTAGCATTACAAAACACTTTTCATATGAAAGAAAATTGAATTATTTCAACAGCTCTTCACTCCCATCTCCATTCAATTCATTCCGCTTTTCTATTCCTTCAATGCAGAAGTGGAATATTAAGTAAGCAAGTTGGGTTGTGTATGTTTTAAGCAACAATTATTACATTGTGTGTTTTTATTCTGTTCTGTTTGGTGGCTTGTGTGAAAAAGTACAATTTGACACGCAGTTTAGCGCAACACGATATGGGTGTTAATATGAGCTGAGCGCGCCACTCAACATTTATCACAATCTTTTTAAAAACATATTTTTCATGTACAAAAATTATTTCTGCATAATCTCACCGATGCTATCTCTACACTCAGCTATACCGCTAACCCAACAATTTAACCTTAAAACGAAACAAATGAAACAAAAAAACAACAACACCAACTAATAAATATTTAGTGGAGGTAATACGTTACACGAAAATATGCAGAGAACTTGAGCTATTTATTTACTTAATGGATTGTATAGCCCGCGCTATATAAGGTCATGCAAGGCAATAAATTTTTAATATTATTTAGCTTACAAATAAATCTGCATTAGGATTATAAATAAACTTGTAAATAATTCCAAGATTTCTCATTCATGGTAGAAGGGGTCGTCAGGTGCTCGTGTTGGACGTATATATGCAACGTGTTCATACCCTATGATACTTGTAAAATTGTAACTCTTGAATGACTAAAGAAACTCACTTTCGGGTGTATGAAGGGATACGCTATTGATTCAAACATGTATTCTTATGTTTATACCTATAAGCTCCTCTGCCTTGATTTCTGTGTACCCGCCAGTCTATTCGTACCTCCATCTAAGTGTCAGTTCAGTTAACAATTGTGAGCCTACCAACCAGAAAAAAAGCCCCTAGACTTACGGACGGACATTAATGAATTTCATTTCAATTAAGATACTAAATGATTACTTGAGGGGTGGCCTATATTTTTTTTAAAAACTTCATCTTAAACTTTTAATTATTTGTCTTAACACCTGTGCAACCAAAAAAAAAAAGAAAATGTTTTTATTCTTTTATAAGAGAAATATGATTGCATTACGTACAAATCACTCAACTTGAAAATTATTGGCAATCGGATAAATAACTGCAATCTAATAGAGCTGAAAATTCAACATATTTAGCGAAAGAAAACACGTGCGGGTGCCAAATGAACGATTGCATGAATCAATGCAATTGTAATGGATTTGAAAAAAGTTACAAAAGGAAAGAAAAACTTACAAGGAAAGAAAGAGTCAGATAGATAGATGGAGAGTACAAGATAGGAGAGGAAAGAAACCTGTTCAGAAATTCACACCCAACAGGAAAACCACAAAAGACATGCACACACACACACACACACCAAACATGACTATAAAACCTCTGGAGTATTTCTTTTTTCTATATATTTGTGTGTGTGCCTGTGTGTGTGTGTGTGTGTGTGATGGCTGACGACTTAGAGTCACTTGGCATACATCTCTGCGCAAAAAAGGTGGATTTTAACATGTACAAATGTTATTTGTTGTTGAGCAAAAGTTTTGCATTGCGAAATAGTTTCGTTTGGCTTAAGAAGGCAACAAACAACAACAACAACAACAAACAACAACAAAAACAAATAAATAAATAAAAATGTAAAGAAAACCGAACGAAAACGGAAAAAACTTCAAGTTTTTCTATTTTACACAAGTTTTATTGCTGTTGCTGTTATTGTTGTTACTATTATTGTCAAGAAAGTTTACCGGTGACTGCAACAGCATTGATGGCACACTATAGCCAAAGTAAAGTCATTTGATTTGATCCCTCTTTCTGCGCTCTAACAATTTCGACTTATAACTGCAATGCGTGCTTTGCCATCAAACTCACACTTTAAACTACAACAACAACAACAACAACAACAACAGCAATAACACCATCGCAAGTGTATTAAAGAAAGAAATGTAACAGGAGTACACACTGCTGACGATATCCATACAAATGTCGTGATGATAGCTGAAGGCTGAAGGTTGTTTGTTATTGTTGTTGTTATTGCCCAGTGGTGATGGTGATGGGATGGTGGTAATAGGAGAACTGGCAATATGTTTACTTTGCGTGTGTGTGTGTGGGTTATGCTTGTGATATAATGTAATAACTTTAACCTGAACAAGTGCCATATTTAGCAATTATATTATGTGTACGTTTGTGTGTCGGTGCATGTGTGTGTAAGTATTTATAGCCGTAAAATTTTCAACCCATTAAACAAACACACCAAACATAGTGATCCACTAAGCATATAGTATGCATTCCTACATATAATTACAAACACACATACAAACGCTCCTCGTACTTGTAAGCTTCGCTCTATTATTATACTTGTCATTAGACATTTACCTGATAGCAATGCAATGATATGAAAATGGTGTGAGTGGGTGCGTGTCTCTTTTTAAACGGATATTTACAAGTCGTTTCAAATGTTATCCAACAACATGAGTAGCAAGCAGTTGGCTTGTTAGCCAGGCGGTAGAGTTAAGAGTTAAGAAGTTTGGTTTGTTGTTCGTTGTCGTTTATTTTGAAAAAGTGTGACAGGAAGTGCGGTAACACAATATGCTAATACTGCTGTTATACAACTGCATTGTGAGGGTGCTGTATACGTACACGTTCGTATAAATTCAAACATTTGTGCTTACATTTACACGTACTTTTACCTACACGTCTAACAAGTTGATGTGTTTTTTTTCTTTTTTATACTTTATACGTCAACCGTGATTGTTTGCCAAAAGGATGTTTAAGTAATACTATGCAAATACACACATGCATACGTATTTACTCTACATAAAATGGGAGGGTTTGCTATTTTTATTATACTGTTTGCAACACCAACAAGGAGAGACCTTTGCTTACCTTTGCTTTGACATGTTGAGGCAGGTTCCTTATTAAATTGGGCGAAATCTATGATTAGCCACGCCCATAAACGAGAAAAATATACCCCTCAACCACAAAAATTCATCTATAAATTTAAATTTTTTTACATTTATTCAAAATTATCCCAGGTGTTGAAAATGGGCGGGATCAGATGATGAACCCGCCCTTAATTTAGGAAAAAATTTACTTCATGCCGTACTTGACTTAAAAAGTGATATATAATGGATGGTGTAAATAGGTACCTGCCACGCCCGCATGTATGTATATACATATGAAGCGTATTTTATATGTACCCTTAGCCGTTTTTAATTGTTATTTATTTAAAAATGTTACCAAGTGCGTGATGTCGATTTGAAAAGAAAATATTACCGTGTTGTGTTATGTTTACTACTAGTGTGCACCATATAGTTAGTACCAGCATTTAAAATATTCCCTATGCTTGGTTTTTTTTTTGCTTTTCTAGGTTATTAGTTAAATGTAACCGTTATTATATATTTTTTGTTTAATATTATACTCTACACCCACCATAACATAAAATACAAAAATTAATAAAAATTATGCAAAAAGATTTGAAAATTTTCTTTTTCTTTTCAAAGGGGGATACTATAGACGAAGATTTTTTTTTAAAGTTTAAAAAAATTAACAATTTCTTATAAAGTTAAAAAAAAATTTGAAATTTTTTATGAATTTCAAAATTTGACTTCAAAGGACGATAGTTTATAGCTGACCTAGAAGAATTTTTCCATTTTCTCAACTCGTATGAATTCTTTTAAATATAATTTTAGCATAACAAAACCCTTACTAGGGACTCACTAAACATCTCATGTAAGGAAATTTGAGATATGTTGAAAAAATCAATTAAATATATGAACATATATTTACCACCGCTTACGAAGCTCATCCTCCATTAACTTTAATATCTCATTTCTTTCCTTTTTATGTCATTTTACAAACTTGTCTTCCACTTGCCGTAAAGAATCAATTTGTTGTGTAATTTAATGACATTCTCTTTGTTGTAATAAAAATATACCTTCTGAAACATTTAAAGTAGCATAAACCACCACAGTAATGCCGCCATAAACCGATTCATGTGATTGTGTAAAAGTGTTTGAGTGTGAATCTATAAAAATAAAAAGTTACATGGAATCGTAAAAACAACTTTTGTTCGGCTTTTTGTTAAGTGTTAATTTTCTCTCTCATTCTATGTCCACCATGCTCTTTCTTTAATTTGTGTTTTTCTTAATTAAAGAAAAATACTAAAGAATCATAACAAAAACTAAAGCAAAGGGGCGGGAGCACAGCACAACTAATTTTGTTTTAATTTTAACTCTTAACTGAAGTTACTGTGTAGAGCAAATCAAGCATAAAATTCACACTTTACGTTATTTTGTTATTTGTTGGTAGTATTTGGAATATGGTGAAAGAAGCAAACTTTACAAAAACAAACTGTATAGGCGTTCAAGGACGATCATTTAGTTCTGTGTAAGTATTTGGTGTTGATGTTGAATTAATGGACATATGGACACTTTTTATACTTATTGCTGGTTTTGAACCTGTTTTTGCATCTATCGAAATGAGGTTTATATCAAGTTTGTCATTATGTATTCAATCGCCAGAAGATCCACACTCCTCAAAATATATCTATTCTTGCTTAACCACGAATTTAGGCCTTGTGTCTGTCTGTCTGTCTTTGCAATTCATTCACCAACAGAATTATAATTAATTTACCTTAATAAATATCAAATATTTCATTATCAAATAAATATATAAAATTTATTTATAATTATATAAAAATAAAGAATTAATCAACAAATCTACTCAACTCTGTTTAGAGTGTCTTTTACTCGTTCTTTCTCAGCTGCAGCTTTAGTTACTTATACTAGAATATCCATTACAGTACAGACTGTAGTAGAAGTTTTATGACTAATCAATGAGGACAGACATGGTATCTAATTAAAATTTATGGCAGCGTTTAAATGAATTTTTTTTTTAAGTTTTGGGTGAGTTTTTTTTGCCTTATTATCGCTTGAAACAAAAAAAAAAATGTTTGACAAACCTCAAGCTATCGTGTACTGCAGCTTGTAAAAGGTGTTGAGTTATGAAATGCTATAAAATTTGATAAACAATCTATAAATTAATTAAAATATGTTCGATATACTCGTTTCATGTTGCATTTTGTAAGTAAGTGTGTGTAAAATATTAAATTTTACTGTATTTATTTACTACTACGGTTGGTTGAAATGTGAGTTTGTGGCTTAAATCTATTGTTTGGGTATAACAAAATATCGTATGGAGGACAATAAAATTTAAGTTTAAACGAGACTTAGATAGTAAGGCAAGGTGCGACATACTTAGTTAATGAATTATTGCAGTTGTTGTTGTCTGATTAAATCATTTCGGATTGAAAGTCTTAATAATTGGGAGAAGAATAAGGCTTATAAAGCTGGACTTGTGAATGCCTAATTGTAGTAGAAAGAATATATTGATAAATGTTGATTAAATTGAAGTTGGATTAGGAAAACACACACACACACACACATACACATACACATTCTTATGTACACACACAATGTTTATGCACCTTAACTAATTGCATTAATTAGCTGATGTTTGCACCTGCAAAGCAGTGTTCACCACTAGAATGTGTTTTCTTTTTTTTTGTTTTTTGCGTTTTGTTTCTAATTTTATTACAGTTTCTTTCTTTGTTTTCTCATAATATTTAATGAACATCATGTAAATTAATAGCAATTATTTATGCAAGGTTATTAAATAACAACAACAACAACAACAGCAAAATATAATAATATAAAAATAAGTAAAATCAACTAAATTTAGTTTAAGCCAAATCTTAAAAACTCTACACATCTACATCGTGTATTAATAACAAGCGTGACAAGCACCTCCTCCATATTTTCAATAAATTTTAACTTGAAACTTAAATTTTGTGAAATATGTTACAACCGTATATAATATATAACTTATGGGCGTGGCAAGTAAACAATTGAGCGCTGGCGCCTCTATATAATGCAAACGGAATGTCGTACTTAGTATACTTTCCATTATACATGATGTGTATAACTACACCTCACATTTATACCGTTTAGCTAAACTAACATTGCTGCTCATCATTATCATCATCTTCTCAGCAATAACAACTAAAGCAATTAAACTGTACACGGTACAATGTTGCTAAACAACTGCAATATGTGCATATGGATTATATAGAAAATCATAATGATGCAAAAGTAATTCAATGAAATGAAATTTCCTTAAAAGAGATGATTGTACGAAAAATATCTGCAACAAAAAGCCGCTACCGTAAATTTCTTCGCTCTATTATTCTATTAAAATAATTCTTTTTTATATTGTTTATATATTTCCCTCTCTGTATCTCCCTTGCACTCGCTCTCATTGCCATGAATCAAAGGAGCAAAGTTGTTTTTCTTTATATATATATAAAAAAAACTGTTGTATAATTGCTTGCAGTGAAGGCTAATTTGTGTACTTTTTCTTCCTCTTCTTCTTCTTCTTCTTGTTTGATATTATATTTCCCCACACACATACAGGCGAAGTGATTTACAAGTTTATATTTAAGTACCTACCTACACATGAGCAGAGTGAGTGCCTCTTGTTGTTTTTGTTATTATTATTATATGTTTGTTGTTGTCTTTAGATTGAAGTTGGCACATTGCTTGCACATTTAATTTGTTGTCTATAATTTACAAAATGTGCTGCCTCATGCATGCAGAAAACCATTATGGTGGGTGGTTTTTCAAAGTAACGCCTTTACCAGCAATTCAAGTCAGGCAGGCAGGCAGGCAGGCAGGCAGGCTGGCGAACATGTGTATGTGTGTACAATCATCGGCAATTGCAGTGAAAATGCAGCAGCAGCAGCAGTAGTAAAAGCAGGCGGTGTTCATAGTCAGTCATCCAAACAACCAAGTCCGTCCGTCCGTCACTCTATCAAAATGGTTGTCTTAACCGAAACAATATTGTTACAGTCGCTGTTGTTGTTGTTGTTGTTGTTGTTAGTGTATTGCTGATGGGCAACATTATAAATGTTAATGACTCATACTGTGTATAACATTGATTTTGTAGCTGCTGTTGCAACTTGTTGTTAACTTTAACTGATTGTTGTTGTTGTTGTTGCATTGTTACTTATAATGATAATGATGTGCATACAAAATCTTACGTATATAATATAATAAAAATAATTTTTATTTTTTTCACAATTTCTGTGTACGTTTTATACACTTGAATACTTTATAATACTGCCATAGCTGTTGTTGTTGTTGTTGTTGTTGTTATTGTTGTGTTAATTTATTGCATTACATCTAATACTGTTTTAAGCATTTGTACAAGAGCAAAAATATTGTTGTTGAGGCGATTGATTTCATACAATATTTTATCATGATCATTAAAATTTCGTTGAATAACATTTTCTTATGCCTACAGTGCCGTCCACCTAATTAGATTCAAATATTTCCGAGTTTATACTAAAAGTATGTTTTGGCTTAAGTTAAGTATTGGACTTGAATGAAGGAAAGAACATTTAGAGGTGTGGCAAGTACACAAATGCGCCCTAATTTCAATGATGACTAAAATTTGTATATTTTATCTCACTTTATTACAACAACTGTTGATTTTTCATCAAAGAGTAGTTGTTTTGATGAATTGTGGGAGTGTCATGTTCATTTTGGTAGATATCTCATTAAGGATTTTTTATAAAAATTTCAACTTTGTAGCTTTTTTGTGGCAATGAATGATTTTTTTCGATTATGGGCGTGGCGTAATTAACCAATTTGACCCATATTCGTGGGGAAACTAATAGCATAAATTAAGAACAATTTTTGAGTCCATTAACCCTTTAGAAGCAGACACACGATTACAACGATATTGCTAAATGAACTGAAGTTTTGAAATTGATCATATATGTATATATATTATACAGTCTCTGAAATGTTCTTAAACTATGGTTGTTAACATGGCACGTAATAAATATTTCCGCCTTTACAAATTTCGCGAAACATTTGCTTCAAGTTCGCGGACCACCAGTTAAGAACCAGTGGTCTAGTATAATACATATACTAACAGCAAATGTATTTATAACAGTCCTGCGTCTATATATATCTGTACGGAGATATTACTTCTTTTCTAATTATATTTGTGGAGAAATGGTTCAGTGCTGTGTATGAGTGTTAAATTATTTTGATACATATCATCTTTACAACATTGGTTGTTGGTGCTGTTGTTGATATTTTCCGGTTTTTATTGTTATTCTTTATAATATTTTATATTTTTTTTTTCAGTAGTTGGGAGTGGGCAACGCAACATGATGCACATTAAATTTATTTCCACTATGTCTTTACTACTTGTTGTTGTTGTTGATGTTTTTTTTTTTTTATTAAAACCCCATTACCACCATCACACACATGCCTTACAATTCATCTACACTTCATTAGTCGTTCTTACTACACTTAACATCACATCACATCACATCACAACATAACACTTTACATTGCGTTACTTTACGTTCATACGTTTATATTGAAATTCAATAATTGCTATTACAGTGTTTGTGCGTATGTGTGTGTGTGTGTGTGTGTGTGTGCGTTTGCGTGCATGTATGATACTGGCGATAATGTGCGAGAATTCAGACAACAGTTAATTATAAATGAAAAATTACTTATTTTATTGCTATTCTTGCTGTTGTTGTTGTTATTGTTATTTTTATTATTATTATAATTAAAACACGACCAATCAAAATATTCATTAATCAAAAAAAAATCATTTTAAATATTAATTACATTGAAAATTTTTGATAATTTATAGCGATTTTGTACGAAAAGTTGAAAATTTGCTTTTTTTCCAGATTTTTTTTCTTTTTTTTCAAAAATATGTCTGCATAAATCATCTTTTTAATGAAGATTTATTCAGTTTTCATGTACCCTGGGGAAGTTATTCCGGTTTTCAACACCCTTAAAAAAGACTTCAGAGACCTTATAAAATATATCAACATTAATATCTTAAGCGTTCTAGTTAGAGTCGTCTGTTCATCTAACTTTGAAACGCTTACAAATGCTAAATTTAAAAATATTGCGTTGGACAGACATTTTAAGCTTTATGTAGGTTTTTCATGAAATTGATGAAAATCCCTACAAAGTCACGCCCCCAATTGACAAAAAATGTAACTGCTATCGACCAAAAATTGAAATTTATTAAATCATCTTCAATGTGCCAAAAAAAGAGCGGCTCAATAACAGTCACGCCCACAATTCCCAAAGCCGTCTTACTTTTAAGTAGAATTTAGCAGATTCTAGGGGGATAGGATAAGGAATAACCTGCCACACCCCTTTGTATACATATATACAGATACAAAGTTCATTTACCTTTTGGTTTAAGCGAGACTTACTTTTTTTCATTTTTTATTGAAA
Source organism: Ornithomya chloropus (assembly GCA_963971445.1). Lineage (NCBI taxonomy): Eukaryota > Metazoa > Arthropoda > Insecta > Diptera > Hippoboscidae > Ornithomya > Ornithomya chloropus. The sequence goes on from OZ020532.1 coordinate 2,114,137, forward strand.
ACATAAAAAACGTGTAACACGATTTATATTAATTAGCTGCACGTTCAAGTGCGACTTTTCTTCTCATTATGTGGGAAGTAATTAACAGATCGATTTGTTATTTTCAATTAACATTAATTTAGTTTTGTGCACGTTTCGTTGCCACCACTCGTACAGGAATCATTTACTCGGTGCTAATTATAAGCAACATGTTGTTGTTCAACATGTATTGAAACTTTCAATTCACACATCAACCTGTTCAAGCGTAAGTCTGGCAAACAAGAATTTCAGAAAACATTTTACACCTACCTTGTGTGTATGTGTTTGTTTGGTAATGGTGGTAATAATAAAAAGCGTGCTTCTAATAAGTTTTGGAAAATTACATTCGAAATAAATCACAGTTGCGTTAACTTTAACTGGGGCTCTGTTTTTGATTAGTTTTCTTTTTCAATTGGTTTCACTTGCCCAAGCTGCTGCTTAACGGTACGTTGCAGTGCTAGCAAGGAAAGCTGGATTTTTTATCATTAATCTTTAACCTTCTTTTAACCTTAACGTATACGCACTCGGCAGTCAAAGAAACAGGATTTTTTTTTAAATTTTATTTATAATAATGATGATGGAACACCCTCAAAGAAATTCTTTCGGAGTGTCTACACGTATGGGTGCGTATATAATTTGCCTATAAACAAAATTAATTTCACGAACAAGAAAAAGAAAATAAAAACAAAACCAAGAGACGAGTACCACATAAACAGGCTTACAATGAAGAAGAGAAAACAAAAAACATGGGATGGGGAAAGAGGGAAGAGGGAAGAGAGGAGAAGGTGTTTGTGTAAAGCTTGTGTACACCAGTTAATGTTAAGGTTGCATGTGGAAAATGACATACGTCATGTAGAGTAGACAAAAAGCTTCTTCTTCTTCATCTTTGTCTACTTCTAAAGCGTCATCATAATCACAGTCATCTTCATCATCATCATCATCATCATTTTAATAATTATTATTATTGTCGCGGTCGTCGTCATCGTCATCTTCATCGTCGCCGTCGTCCTCATGATCAACCTGATTGTCGTTGTTGGTCGCATCGTTGTCATTCTTGGTTCTCTGCTGGCACACAATAACAATCTTTTGCATGCCAGGTATACACCATCGAAACACATTGCTGACTGATCATATGGTTAATGAGTGTGTACGGCCTAAATGCCACATACTACAGCACATGTATGCTAGCATGCATAGAGCATGTCTCTGCAGACACCGCAAGACAAAGTTTATAATGTGTTTGCAGCCTCCTGATGACATGCGCTTTAAGCCTTTTGATGCTTTGACAGTTGCTGCAACGGCAGCATATATTAAAAAACAGAAAAATTAAAACAATACAAGTAAAGCAACTACAATACATTTTGGCTGAGGTGAACTTTTCAATACCCTTTACATAAATACATACATAATAGTGGGCGTGACAGTTTCAGGATTAAGTCTTTTTTTGATATTCATATTATGAATCAACTTACAAGAATGATTTTAAGATGTTTTGAAATTTTTAAAGACCACGCCTACTTTTGGCACATCACTAGAAATACCATTTATAATTGTGTACTAAATTTGAACTTTATAAACAAAACTTTTGTATTTTATAGGTACATTTTTGTTCATTGTGGGCGTGGCATTTGAACGATTTTACCCATTTTTAAAATGTTGGTAAAAACTTTATAATACAAGTTATTATGGTTGCTGGAATGGTTTTTTATAAATTGTGGGCGTGGTATTTGTTTGTGTTCACCTACTTTCAACAGAAACTTGTAATCAGGCCATAAAATGCCGACCTAACATTTCAGCTCAATATCTCAAAACTTTCGACATTGAGAGTTTCAAGAACACCCAGGCACGCAGACAAACAAGTCTGAAACGTTTAAGATCGAGAATATACATACTGCGTAAGGTTTTTGATACCGCCTTCTGGCTATTACGCACACAGCATGACAAACTGAGTTTATTTCAATCATATACAACCGACTAAATAAAAAAGGAAAAGGAAAACATATACTTGGGTGTGTATGTGTGCCTTTGTAACTAATAAAAGTGTAGTATATGGTGTCATATATTGTATAGACATACTTAACTTGCCAGCTCTTGACTTGATGCGATTATTATATGCACGCACTCATTCACTTGGTCCACACTAAGCGCTCTCCTTCCATACCATGCAACTATACCGATTACCCAACTTCTCTATCACCTGTCGTTTTTTTATTTCTTTTTTTTTTGTTGCGGTGGTGGTGGCCCACGTTGTGAACAAAAAATTCAAAGGAGAGGAAATTATATAAAAAGGAAGAAACAAAAATCCAACTGAATCTGTTTATCTACGGTGATCCATCATTGGCTAGTGAAAGATGTCTTGTATGTTAAATTTTTACATATATTTTACATAATACTGCATTTAGATAGTTGTTGTTGTTACATTCAGTACCTTATGCAAATAAATGTTCACAGCTGTAAACTCATGCATGAGCTGAAAGAATTCTTATGAGAAGTCATGTATGTAAATTCTGTTCTGCGCTCTTTAACCCTTCTAATTACAACAAGGTTCGAGATAAACCTTTTTAATGCTTTCTCTTAATTCTATATATTATTTTTTAACATAAAAGGCTTTGAAATTCTATTTAAAAAAAATTTCAAAAATTTTATCAATTTTTTCCTTCCATTCAAAAGTTATTAAAGACAAAAATACAATTTAAACGGTTTTACTTGAACTTGGCACAATTAAGCTTTAAACCACATGGAATTAATGTGCCAGTTTTCTTTTGAAAATATGTTTTAGCACTGTCATAACGTTTCCAAGGAAAAATTTTGCAAGGCAAGCTTTGTTTTTCAAAAGGCGCTAACGTAAGCGGGTAGCAATTACTTTTAAAACATTTATTTAATAATTAAATGTAAATGTTTTTTTTCGAAAATGAAGAAAGGTATGAAAATATATCAAAAGATAATCTCTAAAGTGTACTTTGGTGGCTGTAAGGTATTGTTTTGTGTGTGCGTTGTGTAATAAAATAGTTCAAGTAAAACGCGACAGACCATATAATGAGTGTAATTACATGTGCGGGCCAACTACTCGGGCTAACAGCTTTCGAGTCCACATAAGAAACAGTAGCAAACGCTGCCGTGACTATGATTATAGGAAAGTTATTTAAAGGACGGGGGTGAAGTGTATTTAACTAAATTTTTTTTCATTTCCTTTTTGCACATTTTTGTTGTGACTGAACTGAAAAAAGAGAGAAAAAGAAAAGTCAAAACAATTTCACAAAATACATAACATTTTGCTACCATTTTAATGGTACTTAGTTGTGCTGGCAAATAAGCATTAGATTTATGGCTGAAGGCTGCAAACAACAGAAACAAGAAAGAAAGAAAGAAGGCACGAAAGTAACAGAGTACTGTGAAAAGACACAATAGAACAAAAGCAACTATAAACAAATTGTGTAAATTGTGCTGGTGCAGCTTGGTGAGTGATGAAAAGTGAGTACAGCAGGCACGCTTGCGCGCACATGCCAATTTTAAAGACACATTAAGTACCTTCCACCACCACCACCACTCCAACAGAACAGCATTGCACCACACCAACCCAGCCACTCTAGTTAATTTAACCGTTCAGTAAGTACATACAACATTTCTAAAGTAATAGCTCAAGCTGAAAAATGTTCTGTGTTATGTATTAATAACAGCACCGAAGAAATGCAGTCCAACGACATGGGGGAGGTGATGATTTTTCATCATCCACCTTGATGAAAGTAGCGTAAAAAAGAAAAGAAAACCAACTGAACAGAAACAGAAAATTTCACGCATTTAATTCATTCCTTATACCAACTTAGCACGCGCAACTAAATTCTTGTTGTTTAACAAAACACCATTTATAAATGCAGTCAGCAGGCCATCCATCCAACCAACTAACTGTTTAGTTTAACCATTCATTGGATCAGTTTACCTTCTGCTTAAGGCATTGGTAGATGTTGGTTGGTTACGTAGTTCAAAAAATAATTGTAGAAACCATCTGAATGCACTTGTCCATGAAAGTTCATCCAAAAATAACCATTATTGTGCACCGCTGCTAATAAATGCTTTCATTTTCTAGCTAGCTAGCTAAACTGGTTATCTGGCCAACAGTTCAGTTATGAAAGAAGGGTGAAAGTGCCATTAGTACCATCCGTGCATTGTGTTTAAAAAAGCATTTTATATAAATATGCTGCAAATTGACTTGGATTCGGTTGTTTATGATTTACATTGAACTAAGACCAAATCCGAAAAGTTTTATTATGTCCATGGTAACTGTACTACGCTTTCAATCGCCATATTAACATTATTCCAAGTCATGATTGTAGTTGCTATCTGAAGGAATCCAATATTTTATGTTTTAAGTAAACTTTTCTTTGATTGGTTCTCTAAAGGATACTCGAGGAGTGCAATATCCAGAAAGTTGAATAGAATCCAGAGAATGATTTGTCAAAATTGTTAAAAGTAATCATATGATGAACAGGGTGTGTCTAATATTCACATCTGTATGAAGCATTCATAGGGCGTTGTGGAAATGTTTTTTCATGTATATGTTTAAATGCATATGAAAGAAGAGTGCGATACTATTTAATTATTTTTTATCAAATTAACTTTGTTTTAAAATTAATTCGGTTTATTTGATATTTTTCTATTGATAACATTTTTATTTGAGTGTAAATGAATTTTTCCATATATGTGTGTGTGGTTATATAGTGTACTTGTGTATGTGTTGTGATGGCGTTGGTGGTTTAAATTATAACTAAAACAATAATAGTAACAACACAACATAAACAACAACAACATAAACAACAACAAACAAGTTAGTACATATATAGTTTGTTCTTTGAGAATCGGCGTGTACGTGTTGTACATGTGCAACAAAACTTAATCATTGTTTATGGTAATAATGGCTAATAATATGCAGTTTGTGGCCAAGCGAAGATTACTTTTAAAAGCCTACTTGGTAGCGGAACATGACTGCCTGCCTGCTCAACGCTTTGAGTTCTTTGGGTCTCTGCACACACACACACACACAGTCGGTGTGCCGTAGTGGTGTTCACCTGGCACAGTAAATGTTTAACAACTCTCAGCAGGCAGAGAGACAGACAGACAGACAGACACGCAGTTTGAGCTGTATGGCTGCCTACCTGACTCTGCCATAAATACTACAATTGTAAAGCTATACAATTTCCTTTTGTGTGCTACAAGTACAATTATTGCTTTTACATGGCAGGTAGAACAAGAACAAGAAGAAGAAGAAGACGAAGAAGAAAAGAAGAAAAGAAGTACCGAAAAAAGATCCAAACCGTAGCAAACGGAGTAAATAACGTTTTTTGTGTAGTTTAATAAAAACTCCAATAACATAAAAGTACAACAAAAAGGAAAGAAAAATCAAGTTGTAGGGACGTACGTAATTGCAAATATATATAATAAGAAAGTATCCACCTTCTGTTTTTGCCCAGTTTTACATGATTATTAAAAAAAAATAATGTTTTTTTTACAATTACAATAATACAACAACAAAAAGTAATATTTTGTTATAAACGAAGACGAACAAGAAACATCTTATTCACGTCTCCGGTTTTTCTTTTCTTAATTTAATAAACGCGTAAGGTTTTTTTTTTTTAATTTTTAATTTTTTTTAATAACATTTGACATTTATTGACACACACACACACCGTGCTGTTACCTTTTTTGGTCATACAACATGTAAAATGTTGAATTTGAATGCTATTGAAGGTGATGATGGCGACGCTGATGCTGATGCTAATGATTGTATTATTGATAAGAATTAACAACAACAACAACAACAACAACAACAACAACAACAACATACACGTATTCATGTTAATTTAATGCAAATCATTTTTAACTAACGATTGTCAACGCTCAACTAACTGACTATTTAACTCATAATAAGTGACAGTTGACAGATCAATAAATTATTTATTCAAGTGTATATGAACAATATGAGTAAGTGTTTGTTTATAGGGATGTGAACAGAGCATATAAGTGAGTTTCAGAAGCTTGAAAATAAAAAAAAAATAAAAATAAAATAAAATAAAATACAATAAATAAAAATTAAAATATTACTTTCAAAGTTATATAGAATAAACAATTTTTAGATACATATAAAAAAACAAATGATTCATAACAAGTAAGAAAACTAAATTCGGCTTGGGCCGATTAATTAACAACTTGTGGACGTGGCATGTACCTAATTATTCTTATATGTACTTCGTAATAACATATAAGTTGCATTATTCGCGAAATGAAGTTTTTTGTAAATTGTGGGCGTGTCTGTTATGCAACCATGTCCATTTTTAACAAGTCTACAAAATTTTAACCTTATAGATGAATTTTTTTGGCACATAAAAAAATTTTCGCCCACTGTGGGTGTGGCTCTCAATAAATTTTGTCCAAAAGCGATCTGAAATTAGTATAATTCCCACCTTAGGTGGAGGTTATAAAAATACATACGAAATATAAAAAAAAATTTAAAAAAACTAAAAATGAATATTTATTTAATATAAATAAAAATATTTAAATCTTTAAAAGTTGAAGTCAAATCGAATCTTGAAAGTTCCCTTTTCATTTGAACGTTCGCTAATATGAATTGTGCCTGCCACACCTATTCATTTTTTAATCAATTTCTTTAGCTGGGTATGATTAAAAAGGCAACTAAGTCTCAGCTCTAACTCCAGCTAATATATTATATAAAAATTTTCTTCATTTTCTGCATTTGCACATATGTCTGTAACAAGAGATGTAATATATTTTCGACATATGTGGAATTTGTGTCAAATTGCTGAAAATTGTTGGCACTTTTATATCTCACAATATACACACGCTTATAATGTATGTAGACGAGTATATCAATTGAATGTTGTTATTTATCATTTAATGGCCACCTGAACATAATAAAAGCACACTCTCGGTGAACACGCTACAAGTGTGTGTGTCGTAAACTTTCAAAAATCTAATAAATGCTTCAAAAGCATTTAAGCATTCAAAAATTTGTGTTTATATAAAAAAAATCAAATCGATAATAAGCTAAAGCTTAAACATAGGTTCTCGTGGGTAGTGATACTTTTGTTCACAACTATGTGTATTTTGTTGATATAAAAAAAGAATAGAAAACATTATCACAGAATTAAAGAATTTTAGTGTTTTGATTTAAATTGTTAATGGGTCACACAACTGTTTGCTAATAACATGTTGTACAAACAAACAAACAAACAACAATGACCTTAACAAGTTGGTCAAGTATTCAGCCCGATAACTGGTTTGTTTATTTATTTTTATTATTATTAAACTGTGCTGTGTAGCGGGTGTTCTGTTCTGTTTTGTTTTGTTTTGTTTTGTATTGGGAGATTAATATAAAACAAGTGAGAACAATTATTGTTCTTTTAAAGCAAAATTTTCTTAAGCTACCCTGAAAGGATTTCAAAATGAAAAACAAAGAACGTTTAGATCAATTTATTTATATAATAATTTTTTTTTTAAATTTTGTCCTTTATTTAAGCCCCAAGCAAACCTTTCGTATAAACAAGGACGGACCCGAAAATCCTCTTATTTAAATTATAATAAAAATTCAACAAAAACACCCGCGTCCACGGGATATGTTTCCACTACAAATGTGATTTGTACTGCATAGCAACCAAATATGTATTTAATTATAGACCTTATATCCGTTTGCCAATTAATTATGTTTGCATACATTTAAAACCTCTACGATATGTCTCAACTGTAAGTTTGCAGAGTTGAGTCAACGATAAAAAGGTCTGCTGGTGGTTGCTTAGTGTTGGAAGGATAGTCGTACGAACAAGCTTTAATCTAACTGCACGCACCTACTTATCTCGGTTATGTAGTTCTGGTTACAAGTACAATATTATGAGAATTGCGGGGTAAGTCTGACAAGAACCACTTTCAAAACTTTAAGCGATTGGTTGGAATACAAAAAAGCCTATAAAAAAACATTGGGAAAAAATGAACAGAAATTCCAAACAAATATTTATAACAAATAACAACAACAGCAATTGTTAGAGTACTGTTTTGTTGTGCATTGTGATAAATTAAATCAAGTGTCGGTGGTGGTGGTGATGGTGGTGGCGGAAAGAGAAAAATTTATTGAAAATCTAACCAAACGACCTTAAGAAATATGCGCACATGTGCAACACCATTCATTCTGGCAACCAGCAACTAGCAACTAGCAACAAATGTATTTACGATATACCATAAACTGATTGCCAACAACACAAAATATATACTTCGGCGTTGAACTCTCAACAGCACTCGATGCAATGCAGGAATCGTAAGCATATTATTTGACCACAGAATAAACGACTTGACGCTAACGTGTTATTGTAGTTAAATAATTTTTCCACAATTTTGCGCTTTTGTGTTTATTGCTACAGTCACAGCCACATATTCTATACGATACAATACCAGGCGTTAGCGTAAACGACGAAAAGGTTTTCCCGCAAATGTTGCATAAAACCGCACAATTTCGTATAAGTTGTAGCTCAAAATTTTATATCCGTATAACGTTGATTTGTTGTGTGTGTGTGTATGTGTGTGCTTCAACTTAACAAGAAATGGTTACGACGGCTGCAGTGTATGGTGAACACATAACATTTGGAACATATTTCTTGAAAATTTATGCTTGAAAATAACTGCAATGTGACGATAAGCATAAGAGAGAGATAGAGGGAAGAGGAGAACAAATCTAATCTTTAAAGTTTAAATATATTCAACTGATAACCTTTGCCTTCACTGGTCACTCATTCACATATTCATTCGTTGTCTAGGCGTTCATTTAATGATGTGCATTAAATGGAATTCATTTGCGCACCCACGCTAAGCTTTGCGTTGGGTAATGTGCTTATTAACATGAAACAACAGATAAATGCTCGCCTTGTCTATGTTTCGTTATCAGGCGCTTATCTCTTCGTGTCAACAGAGGAGCAGTAACATATTCTGATATTATTTAAAATTTTATACTCTGCACCACTTGATATTTTTTTTGTCAAAAATTAGTTGTTTACCATGACAATCAGCGACAGCAACAAATTTGGACCGTTTTCCTTTCTTTCGCACAACCATTTCTCGCATACTCATATATAATACAAGATAGATTAAATGATTGACCGCTCTCTTGAAAAATTGGGGCGTAATGTGCTATTTTTTATATAAGACAGTACGTTTGTACTTTTTTGTTTCTATAAGTGGAATATAATATGTAGTTTTTATAGAACTTAAACTGCATTATACATTGGTTTTAGCTAGAGTAATTTTGTCCGTACGTCTGTCTGTTACGATTTTAGTTATGAAATTATACTTTTTATTGTTCAACTTCAAGACAAGACCAAAGACAAGAGAAAGCGAAAAACTCATTTCTAGAGAAGAAGTTAAAGGGATAGTAAATTCATATTATCGATAACTTAACATTTTCTCCCTTAATATGAATTCACCATTTACAAAAAAATAAAAATAAAAATTACTTCAAACCTAGCAATCTCACAAACTTTTCATGTTTATCTTTACTCAGATTTTTTGTTAAAATATCAGCTATCATATCGTTAGTACTTAAATATTCCAGTTGTATTTCCTTTTTATTTATGATTTCCCTAACGAAATGATACCTAATATCAATGTGTTTGCTGCGACTATGATACGTAGCATTTCGAGCAAGCTGTTGTGCACTTAAGTTGTCGCTATATAACACAATATTGTTTTTCTGCACTCCAATTTCTGCGAGCAAATTCTTCAAATATATGGCTTCCTTCACAGCAGAAGCAATCGCCATGTATTCGGCCTCGGTTGTACTGAGCGCAACACTATTTTGACGTTTAGATTCCCAAGAAAATACACTATTAGCCAACATAAACGCATAACCGGTGTAGGACTTTCTGTCAATAGAATTGCTGCCCCAGTCGGCATCTACATAACCCACAATAGGCTCGCCTGTCGCTCGATACACTAATTTGTACTTAATTGTATCAGCCAAATATCGTAATACATGTTTAATAGCAGATTGATGTTCTTGATGAGGGTTCTGATTTCGCTGTGCAAGTTTAGCAACAGAATTTAAAATATCCGGCCTAGTGCATAATGCCAAATACATTAGTGCACCTATAGATGATTGATAACTCGTTACGTCTGCTCGTACACAATCTGCTTTTGTACAACCAATTTGGAAACCAGCGTCCAGTGGAGTTGAAACTTTACGACACTGTTCCATTTTATGTGATTTCAGAAGTTCTTTTATATATTTTTCTTGACCAATCGAAATTGCACCTGTTTCCCCTTCACGCTCTATGTCCATGCCCAAAAAATCTGTTATGGGACCTTTATCCACACAGTCAAACTCAAACATGATTTGTTTTTTAATATGGATCAAGTCATCTTTAACTTCACTGCTAATAATAAGGTCATCTACATATACAGCAATTAGATTTAAATGACCTTTAGAATACATTTTGTACAGACATGGTTCGTTGATACAAGGCGTAAAACCAATTCTTCGAAGAGCATCATCAAGACTTTGATTCCACTCCCTTCCAGACTGCTTCAACCCATAAATAGCTTTATTAAGTTTAAGCACTTGATTTGGGCTTGCAGTACATTCAAAATATTCGGGTTGATGCATATAGACGACATCATTGAGTTTACTATTCAAATATGCTGTACATACGTCCATTTGGTGAGTATACATTTTTCGTTCTACCGCTAATGCCAGTATCATACGAATAGTTGAGTAACGTACTACTGGTGAAAATGTATCTGTGTAATTCACGCCAAACTCCTGGTTACAACCCTTAGCTACCAAACGGGCTTTAAAACGTTTTACATTTCCATTTTTATCATATTTAACAGTATACACCCATTTTGAACCAATTACTTTTGCGTCTTTCGGCAAATCTACTACAGTCCATGTGTTGTTGGAAATAAGCGCATCATATTCTTCTTTCATGGCTTTTTGCCACTCATTGGCATATATACTTTCCTTTACCTCAGCCAAATTTCGAGGAATTCGTATTTCTTGTTTGCTTTGCATTATATTGACAGTATTGTATTGTTTTCTTGGCCTTCCAGGCTTACCTGTCCTAATGATTTTTGGCCTACCTGCTTTAATTGTTTTTTCAGTATTATTATTATCACAAATATCCGGAGCCTTATTTTCAACATCGTTGACAATTTCATCATCGGCAGATTCATATGTTTCTTCAGTGTCAGTATCGTTAACACTATCATTATCAATATCGTTATCGTTAAATTGTAATTTAGCTTTTTGATCTATCAATATTGGAGACACATTTTCTTTTTCATCATTATTGTGTAGGATTGCATCGGAAAAATCAACTACATTTGGCTCTATTGTACGTTCCATAAACATCACATCACGTTTTATTACAACTGAACGTGATACAGGATCATACAACCTATAAGCTTTGGATTTAGTTGAATACCCGACCATTATATAAGATTTTCCTTTGGGTTCAAATTTCTTGGTACGTTTAGTTTCTAATGCAACCGCTGGTGATCCAAAAATTCTAAAATGTTTAACATTTGGTTTGTGGCCACACCATGCTTCATAAGGAGTCATGCCATTTAAGGACGCTGAAGGTGATCTATTTCGAATGTACACAGCAGTCGCTACGGCTTCAGCCCAAAAACTTTCATTTAAGCTTGATTGATACAACATACTGCGTGCCATTTCAACAATTGTACGATTGGCTCTTTCAGCGACGCCATTTTGTTGAGGGCTATATGGTACTGTTGTTTGATGTTTGATACCTTGTTCACAAAGATATTGACTAAATTGCATATTAATATATTCACGCCCATTATCACTACGAATGGACTTTATTTTCTTGCCTGTTTGTCGTTCAACGTATTGTTTAAAAGTCTTAAAATTTTCAAAAACCTCACTTTTAGATTTTATAAAGTATACAAATATTTTCCGTGAGTAATCATCGATGAACGTTAAAAAATATTCAGATCCAGCAAGAGATTTTGTTTGAAATGGGCCGCATAAGTCTGTGTGTATAGTTTCTAATATATCTTTTGCATATTTTTCACTTGAACGCGGAAAAGGACTACGTGTTATTTTACACTTGAGACATGTATCACACTTATTTTCTTTTACAAACTCAGCTTTCTCAAGACCATACACCATTTCCTTACATTTCAATTCTTGTAGACTAGTAACGTTTAAGTGACCATAGCGCTGATGCCACTTGGTACCATTTTCAATTCTAGCAGAAAAGCACTTATTATTATTATTATATATATCAAGTAGAAATAGCTTATTTTGTTTTACTGCTTTCATCTTTGTTTGACCTTGTTTGTTAATAATACGAGCATTATCATTATCAAAAATGACTTTTGAATCTTTTTCCACTATTTTTGCGACCGAAATAAAATTTCCATTCATATTTGGTACGTACAGCACGTTTCTTAGAACTATAGGGCCTTCTTTTGTTAAAAATCTCACATCACCAACGCCATCTGCTGTTATATATTTGTTACCAGCTAAACTAATTTTTTCACTGTGGTGTTCTAGTGATGAGAACATATTAATATCGCAACACATATGCGAAGTTGCACCGCTGTCGAGTACCCAAGTGCGTGAACTTATTTGTTGAGCATCTGCTGCAGCTAGTACAGAATATTCGCTTTCTTTTTCTCTCACACTTGATAATTTTTTACCTTTGTTTCGACAATTTGCTGCGTAGTGACCACTTTGTTTGCATTTGAAACATTTTACGTTTACCTTTTTTTCTTTTGACGCCATTTTATTTCTAGCCACATATGCCTGCGTTTCGACATTCTCCGAATTAATCGTACTTTTTCGTTGATATTCTTCTAGAAGTTTCGATTTGGTTACACTTAACGATGGCAGATCGTCTCTTGTCTCTATAGCTACAACAAAATATTCGTATTCCTTAGGCAAACTAGATAATAATATTATAACCTTTAACTGCTCCTGTAGCTCAACACCCGCTTCGTTTAATTTTTCAATTACATCGCAGAAATCATTTAAATATTGAGACATTTCTGCTGTACTACTCATACGCATATATATTAATTTTTTGTACAGTGATACTTTATGTACCGGTCCTCTTGAGCAATGTATATTCTCTAAAGCCTTCCATGCTTCGGCAGAGGTTTTACATTGTTTAAAGTGATTTAGCTGCGTTGATTTTACACTTAGCACGATGGTTGCTAGAGCTTTTTCATCCAAACTATCCCAATCTGAAGGATTTTCTGCTTGTTCTCTTTTATATTTTTCGCAGACCACTTTCCATTGATCTGCATGCACAAGCACACTCTTCATCTGCGTTCGCCATGCGTCATAATTAGTATCGTTGAGTTTTTCTATATTATACAACGAATTCATTCTCTTTTACGGCAATGCGAATTTATAAACGTGATGACTGGGCTCATAACCTATGTTACGATTTTAGTTATGAAATTATACTTTTTATTGTTCAACTTCAAGACAAGACCAAAGACAAGAGAAAGCGAAAAACTCATTTCTAGAGAAGAAGTTAAAGGGATAGTAAATTCATATTATCGATAACTTAACACTGTCAATTGGAAAATAGGGCTAGAAAGCAATTTATGGATGCAAGAAGTCTAACATTTGGTATAAACGTAAGATTAAAAGGCAAAAGACACGCCCATAATTGTAAAATGTCAAATTTATGTTGTGTTGTCTCACATATCTAACATAAAAACGTTTAAAGTTTATATTGTTTGTAGATAATCTGTAAGAATTTGTATAAATTAAAAACATTTTCATCTCACTAACATTGCATATCTACTTCTCTTCTTCTTTTTCAGGTCTATATACGCTTAGTATGAAATTTTAAGGTAAGAGAAACATTAAAAAAAACAACAACAACTACAATAATAATCAAATAATTTATAAAAGATTTTGACAAAATTTGTTTGAGTGTATATACATACACATATATGTGTATGCAGACCATATATAGAGTATTTTGTAAGCTCCTCATAAATCATTGAATGTCAACAGTGTGCAACATTAGAAACTTTTCTTTGCAAACTCGTCAATTTTGATCAGGTATCAGATTTTTACTAGCAGCAGCGGTAGCACCAGCAATAGGTAATGGTAGTAACAACATCAACATGACCATAAAATCACTCACACGCTTAACCAAAAACAAAACAATTCAGTTCAACCAACGCACAAATGATGAACCAACCAAATAAGTCCATTTGTTATTGTTGCTGTTGTTGTTGTTGTTATAGTTATGGATGATGATTTTTAACAACAACAGCAACAAGAATATAATACTATATATTTCTCTAAGAGTAAAAACAACAGAAAGGAAACACACTCACATACACATAAAGTGACAAACTAAACAAACCTAAAGTTATAAACATACATACTAGACCAATAACTTTTTTGCAACATTTTATTGTAAACGAAGAAAAAATATTTAATGAGATTTATTACATTTGTTTGATTGTTTCTTTGTGTGTGCGTGTGTTTGTGTTTTTTTTCTATTTCAATTGGTTGCGGTCGCAGTCATATTATTTATTGCATCATGTAACAAAAAATCGCTTAATATGTACATAAAAAGTGTACACCTTCGCTTTGGGTTCATAATTGAAAAGATGATTGACAAGGTCTTAAGTAGTCTCCCTACATATATGTTATATGATATAAATGGTGAAAAAAGTTGATTGAGATTCGCTTCATCATTCGTTTTGTTTGAAGAAAATATTACAAGTAAAAAAAAAATTAAACGTCAAGTTATTCTTCAAATGCGCTACATATTTATATACAAAATATGGGCGTGGCAAGCTACTGATTACCTCCCTTATTAGTATATGCGATAAGGATCAGCTTCCACAGCAAAATTTCTACAAAAAATGTGTTTTTTTGTAAATTGTGGGCGTGAATATTTTCCGACCATGCCCATTATTAGTATATAGATAAATGATTTATTTATAAATACGTTGGTCAAACTGTGTAGCTCAATTTTTGTGGCTGTAAATTACGGGTGTAGCTTAGGGCAACTACCAGAAATATATGTAAATATGTGTATGTAGACGTACTTGCCTCTAACTTTGCTGCTTTTCGAGAAAATGTTGCGAAAGGTATAACAAACTTAGTTAAGCCCCCATTCTATGTGAAGGGTATAAAAGACTATTTAAACTATAACAAAGTTACCATGACTTCTCCTGTCATGAAGTTCCCTTCACTTAGAATTAAACGTTCATTCCATCATTTTCATTAATTCAGAAAAAAGAAAAAAAAAATCATTTGCATACAATTTCACAGACTGTTTATTATGTGACAGTTTTATATTTCTTTCTTATATGGCCAAGGTATGTGACTTTTCTATATTTCGTGTTAGAGTCCGAAGAAAATGAGAAAGATAGAGGGGATGCAGTGAGTGCACTATTTATTTAGTGAACAATTGAATGCAATGTACGCACGTTCACAGTAATCAAATTGTAAATAAATCTTAAACAATTTTGGCAGTATTTTTACAAACACATGCACACACACTCACGTGCTTATACATACATGTATAAAGACATACACCATATAACATTACTGGTGACAAAACTGGCAATCTGTCTAAAATGTTCAAATAATTCAATGGCAGTTTTTACAATAACTGCCAGTCAGTCAGTCTGTCCATCGGTCTGTCGGTCTGTCTGTCTGTCTATTGCATTTAGGTGATTTCATTTTGGTTTGTTTCGTTTATTTTGTGCTGTTTATACAGTCAATATAGAGAAAAACATCACCTGACTTGATGCTGAATATGTCTAGAAATGTCAATGGAATATAAATAAAAATAATAATAAAACAAAGTGGGGGAAAAAAAAACAAACTTAATTCCTTAGCGGCCACATATTTATTGTATGTTGGTGTTGTACGTTTGATACGGTAGAAGGTCGTAACTCATTGCTACTGTCTGATGCTTACTGCTAAACCTATTGTTACTGTTATTGTTTATTTTTATATGTATCTACTTTTTTGTGTATGTGTCGTTTGTTCTCAAGTTAGTCAGTCAGTATCTCTCACTAAACTAAACTTTTTACCATTTATAGTCGTTGTAGCAAAACTCCTGCGCCTCCCATGCATTCTGAAATAGTTTCATAAGTATCTAAATAACGTACACGCACGCTAGCACTTGCCTACTCACATACTTTAACATTCAATGCATGTTTACATACACACATATTCTAGATGCCAGTACACAACTTTGACTCGGCTGCTTGCTCCGTGTGTTTTATTGACTCTACACAAAAGATTTAAGCAACAAACTGGATTGCACTTGACTTATTTACACATGCCTATGAACTTGCATTGTTGCATAGGCTATGGTCAAGTATGTGTGTGTGTGTGTGTGTGTGTGTTAGTGTGTATAAGTGCGTACATATAACACTTGCACACACACTCGCACAATCAGCATTTACTTTTTTTAAATATAAATACAAAGTATGACGAGTACAAAAAGGCATCACAACCTTGCACAAAACATTCTATAAAACGAATCAAGTGAACAGCTTCAAAAGTATTGGGCAATTATGCCAAAACAAGCACTCTATGTGATATTGTCTGTATAAGATTTTTACAAACGAAATTGTTTTTGTTTGTGTTTTTATGAAATTATCCACAACTTATCGATTAAAAACTGAAGAGACATGAAAAAATGTATTTTCATTTGTATTGAAGGACATTTAATGATAACTGTTGTCTACAAAATAAAAATTAATCCTTTCTACTCGTAAAGCAATCATATTTTTTTATACAGTGTATAGCACAAGTGTTGTAGGAAATGATACAAAAAACGAAATCATCGATTTGACTTGGTAAGACAAGCATATATGATCGATCTTGACGTTACGTACTGTTTTCTTTATTGTTACGTGTTGCTTATATAAAATACAATATAAACGCATGTTCGTTGTGAGTATGTGGCGACTTGATGTATGAAAAAAACAAAGAAAAATGTAAAATTTGTCTTGAGTGAAATCTTAAACAATCTTTACATTTATATAAAAATGGAGGGCGTGGCAAGTACCTGATATTACATTTTTTTTTGAGTTATTTCCATGAAATATGGTGCAAGAACATATATTGGTGCAAAGAAAAACCCTTTGGAAAATAGACCGGATTGGACCATTTTTAGAACCCCTCCCTATATAATAAAGACGGCCTTTTCATGGAAAAAAAACGTACTTTATATTTTTTTAAACAAAAATTTAGTGAAAAAACTTTATTAGCCAAACTTGGATTCGATCGGATCATTTTTAGAACCTCTCTACATATAATGATATTTCATGAGGAGTCTTGTATGGCAATGCGTTACATTTACTGATTGTAGCATAATTTGTGAACCAAAGTGGTCGCACTGGACCGACTTGTAACATTTTCACTTGTATTTATTTATTGAAAATATTTACATCAGGAATGGTTTTCCAAGACTTTGCTTAACATTTAGTCATTCAAATTCCCACAAGTAAGTACTTACGTTTTATAAACACCTGTGGAGCACATTTGTTGTTGTTGTTGTTTTTTGTATATCCAATTACAATATTTTTCGTTATGGTAAAAATATTGATTAAGTTATTTCTAATTTGTAACAAATATTCATATAACGGCATAAACACACCTTACGCGCACATGTAATATATTGGTAATAATGCGTGTGTGTCTGTGAACACGTTTAATAACATTGTTATTAAACATTTTTCTCTCCTAGGCGGTCTCTCTTATTAAAATTCATTATATGGGTATACAACCACACACATAGGTAGCCGTTTGTAATTGTTATTAATTGAATTAAATTTAATTATTATATTTAGAGCAGTTTATATGTATTTAAGAAATTAAAATAAATCAAATTTATTGCTAATAAATGTTAAACGTGTGATTGTTTTTATCGCAAAACCGAGTACGGAACGTTTTTAATACAATTTAACAAAATTAATTCTTTGTGAGATGTCATCAGCAATATATTGTAATGTGGAGTACTGTACTGGGGATGTATGCGGTTAACCACATCCTTTCTTTCTTTCTTCTTCTTCTTCTTTATTTTGTTTTGCTTTGTTTTGTTTTGATTGTTTGTCATTGTTGTGAAGTGTGGGAATTTTGTTGGTTGCAAGAAGCAACGCTTGCTAGTAAGGAAACCGCAAAAATATTTAAAAATTTTTATTTCATGTTACAACAATAACAACAATATTGACAATATTGACACTTTTTCCTCCAGACATGATTTCATAATTGTTTTTCCAAATAAAATGGGGAAAAAATAATAAAAATAAATAACACCAACAACAACTTAAATATGAAGTGGGCAAAAAGTACGGTTACATAAAGTAATGGCTGCATCACCACGATATTAGAAAAGATATAAATAGGATGCTATGTGGTTTATACAAATATTAGATTCTTTAATATATATGTGGGTGTAGCAGGTATGTGATTACACCCTACTTTACTATTTTGGTATCAAACTGAAAGACAGAAGGACAGACGGACATGGTTAAATATGTAATAATTGCATGATGATGCAAATATTATGTAATTTCTAAAGTATCCTTCTCATCCTTACAAAGTCTTTTATATCACTTTGTCTGGATGTTGCATATATTATAACAAACTTTGCATACCCACCCCTAGTTTAGTTTGGGAAAGGTATAGAAAACCGCAATAGTTGCTTACGATAGAACATAAAGACAGCAGCTGTGTAGAATATTTTCTATTAAATTGTTTTTAGCGTTAGTGACAATGGCAGAGCAAGATGGTGAAAAAGTGAAAAGGAGGTGGAAAAACACCTCATAAACAAACGTTGCCAGCAAAACGCCTTGAATGTCATCATCATCGTTTTGCTTACATTTTGTTAAACCGCTAGATATTAATCATTAGTTGGAAGAAAAAATAAATATTGTAAAAAAATTTCATATAAAATAAATTTTGAAATCAAGAAGAAGAAAAATGAAATTACAAAAAAACAACTGTTGGCAAAAAATTTGAAAAACAAAAAACAAAAAAATAAATAAATAAAAACAGGCTCCTACAACAATTTTTCGACACATGCACACCACCAATCATATATTCGGGCAAAGAGTAGGTACATACAAATTGGCCTCATTTGCCTGCAAATATAAACAATAACAACAATGTTTAACAACATACTTGTACGCTGCTGCATATATGCGGTGGTGTCAGTTTGTGTTGTACAAAAATATTCAGAAATAACATTTATATCAAGATAACGATCACCAACAACAACCAGTGGCCACCGACGCCGCCACCGTCACAATTTTGTAAATATTCTTTTTTTGTTGTTGTTGTTTTGGTTTGTTTTGTTTTGTTTTGCTGTTGAAGGTATGCACCTCTTCGTACGAGTATAATCAAGCGTAGCCAGCCAGCCACCTCTAGCAGGCATACATGCAATTTTGCAGTCAGTCAGGCAGCGTGCTTAATATTCTTACACAATATTTCGTTATTTCTTGTACACGTATACACACACACTTATATATATTTTCGTTAATTTCTCCTTTTAGCAATAATATCATCAAGAAATCTTTCACTTGATTGCCAAAAAGAAAATCTGCCAAACATTTATCTAAAACATTTCATCTAAATTGCTTACAACTATATGCACGCACATGCACGATGATGTTAATTTTTATTTTTTTATTATATAAAGTGTAGGCAGCCAGACTGGGGCACCTTTCTGAATGGTTTTGCATTGTAAGCATTGGTAAAATGAAGGGCTTTGTCCCGTTACCATTTCACCTGCTCTCCGTTTATAAATTGAAGCAGTTTTTTTCTTTCTTTCTTGTTGTTGTAAATATATACATTTTTGTATGCACTGTGTGAGGTTTGACGGTATAAATACTATGTTGAACAGTTTGTTACGTAAAGGAAACAATTTCTCTAGTTATGTATGTACGTCTGTCCATAAGTCCGCTTAAGTTAGTTAGGAATTCTTTTAGAAAAATTGTATAATTTTTGTGGTAGTCCTTAGCCTATACTGTAATTGATGAAATATATATATTTAGTTTTTTTTTTTTTTTAAGTTTTACTGCTGTAGAGTACAGTGAATTGTTGGCCTAACTAAAGTCTTTTCGATGTTTTTAATTTTTATTTTTTTATTTTTATAAAAGTGCAGTCTTTCTCTCCCTTTTCGTGCTATCTTACTTTGTTTAATCTAAAAAAGAAATTATTATTATTTATATAATTTGTTTTTTCTTATTTTTTTGAAGGAGGTGGTGGTGGTAAGTGCTCACCTTTATTGTTATAATATGTTATTGTTGCAAATAACTTTTATAAAGTTGTTTAAAGCTGAAATTGTATATGGTGGTGATAGGGGATAAGAAAGTTAAAGATTCCTTTAAAGATAATTAAAAAAAAGACTGGTTTGGAATTGTGGGTTGAAAAAAAAAAACGATCAAAATATGAGTAAAAACAATAAAAATAAATTTAAAATAGAATTTCTTTTAAAAATTAATTGAATTGAAATAAATCTCTAATAAGTAGGCTTCGATTGTAATAATCAGAAAAAGTAGAAATCATAAAAAATTCATTTTCAAATATTTTTATACCCTCCACATAAGATGGGGAGGTTTTATATCCGTTTGCAACACCCAAAAGGATACGTCACACACCCTATAAAGTACATATAAACGTGATCAGTATCAAAAACTGAGTCAATCTAGACAGGCGTAAATTTTTACAGGTTCTTTTAGTTTTTTCACGCAGAGTGGTGTTTAAAATGGGAAAAATGGGCCAAGAGTCACGTCCACAATCGACAAAAATCTATATACAAAAATTGAGCTATCAAGTTGAAATGTATGCCAAAAATGGGCGTGGGCAGATAACAAACACATTTATTTTTCTATTAATCAACATTGTTGCAGTTCATTCTTTTAATAGATTTTCATGTCTTCTCACATTTCATATTTTTTCAAATTTAACGCAAGACACCTGTTTCGATTTGTTTCCTGAAATATGTTGCAACACCACTCCTATCAATTTAAGAATGAAATTAAACAACTAAGTAAATAAATTCCTTAGCGCTTCTTTACAAATTGTTTCCATCTATAAACTGGTACAATTTCTTGTGTATCTCCGACTGTTTGTATGTGTACGTGTACACATGGAACGTGAAAAAATTTATTTATTTTCTTAAAACTGCAGCAGCAACAGCAGCAGTGGTTAAAGTTGCAGCTAGAAGTGAAATCAAAGTTAAAATGGAATGCAAATGCGAAGCGACTGCCGGTCAGAAGTGTTAATAATAATAATATATAACAACAACAACAACAACAACAACATTGTAAAGCTAATCAAAGAATGACACCAATAGCAAGATTATGAAAAGGTGTTGGACGCTGAGGCGCCCTTTAAAGTGTTGCCACTGATCCTGTTTAGTTTTTATTTAATTTGTTATCGGGTGATCGCAGAACTGTGATTGGTCATCACAATCGTCATTATGTGCATCATTCCTGCCGTTGCATTTTATGATTTGTTTGAGTAATAAACAGTGTGCTTAAAAGTGCGCATGCGTACAAATGAATGCAAATAAAATTGCGTTAATCGTAACGTGGCAGTATTTCATTTTATGTAAAGGTATCAAGTGCACTTGTTGTTGTTGTTATTATAACAATTACGTGTAAAATTTATATGAAAATATATAAAATAACACTGTTGTTGTTGTTATTGTTGTTGTATTATATAGTTTGAAATCCCCTTCGCTAAGAATTAATTGTTTTTGTTTCTGTTGTTTTCTTTATTTTTACAATTGTTAACCATTACTATCAGGTGGTAGCAGATGACGACAGGATCATTTTTAAATGGTAACAGTCACAACACAAACAAACAAAAATTAATTTTTCTCTTCTTTTTTTATACCCTTGAAGGTATATTAAGTTTGCCATCCCATATGTAACTAACAGAAGAAGGTCTCAGAGCAATAAAATGTTTGATTAATATGATGTCAATATGTCCTTGTGCAGGTGTGTGTGTGTGTTTGTAAAATTACATATTCAGTTGAAATTTGCTAAAACCATTCTTAGTCTTTGCAAATAATTTCTTATACAAATTAAGTAAAACTCATTGACAACCACGTCAAGTAACAGACACGCCTAGAATTTACAAAAATCTCACTTGGAAGTTGAATTTGAACTGTAGGAGTAAACTAGGTTAAATACTTTGGTAGAGGCTTTTTTTAACTTCCACGCCCACTTTTTTGTTATATATAAATGTGAAGTGTATCCAAGATATGAACTGAACCAAATGTAGCTCTTTTTTGTTACTTGTTGTTATTGTTGTTGCTGTTATTTGATAATATTAATTTATAAGTGAATGAGACCGATTCAGCTTCAGCTGTTGCTGTTACTGCTGTATACTGTATTTTGTTGTTGTTATTGGTGTTTGTAGAAAATGTGCTGCATTCAAGAAAATTGTTATATTTTCTGGTTTAAATTGACTTTGAACACGCAATGCCCCGCATAACAACAACAATTGCTACTGAATTCTATACTGCTCCTTCTTCTTCTTCTTCTTCTTGTACTTCTATTTCTATAATAGCAACAACAATATTTTCTGCATCAAGGTTTATTTCTACCAAAGTTACATTTACAATCAGCAGTAGTGTGTAACACAACAGCTACAGGGTAGGGTGAGTTTGTTGAAGTGTATTAAGTAGCAGATTAAACGAAACATTTAATATAATTAAATAAGCAGTTGCTGTGTGTTTAGGTGATGTAAGAATTTTGTCAATTTTCATACGCGGTACTATTCCTAGACAAACATTCTGAACAATTTTTTTTATCCATTTAATTGTTATTATACGTCCGTATGTTCGGGTGAATTTGAGGGGCGAACATCAGGCTGAATTTTCTTAGTATTTAAGCAAAATCATATAAACCTTTTTTTTTTATTAAACATTTAAAGCTTTTTTATGAAAAATGTGGGCGTGGCATATGTATAAAATAGGTTACTCTTTTAATATATTTATAAAATATGGAAGGAGAGACATTTAGCTTACTTAAAACGTGAAATTTGCAGAAATTGTGGGCGTGCCTATTATCCGTTTACGCCCTTATTTTTTGTACATCCTTTTTTTAATAAGAATTTCGATTTTTAAGTTTATTTTGAAGTTAAGTTGGTTAAGTTTTAAGTTGTGAGAGATTTTTTTAAATGTAGGCGTGGCAATGTACCGATTTTGCATATTTCAAATAAAAACTAAATATGTTTGCACTAAACTTCACCTTAATATCCGAAGTATGAGAATTTCAGTAATAAAAATTTGGACGGACATTTGTAGCTGATCAAAAATATATATAGATTAAGGAATTTGAAAAGTTTCCTTCTGTTACTTACTTACGAAATGAAAAAACTTAATATACCTTAATTAGCTAAATTGAAGGAGCCGCCACACCTATAAAGGATAAAAAATGGAAATTATTGTTAAAATTAAATATTGTTATCAATAATTGTTGCTTCCAAGCAATTGATCAGCCATTAATAGCCATAAGAAACGCTCCTGTTGTCGCTTTTAAATTACCCGCATTTGCAAACGGAAGTTTAACGTTACTCTACATATACCCCCCAAAAAAAACAAAGAAAAAAAGAAATATATACAACACCAACAACAACAAGAGCAAGTAAACCAACCTCCACTCCTGTTGCTGTTGTGTAATAATCACTAAATACAGATATAAGCTTACGTACAACACCATCCATAACAGCCACCTCTACTAACCAGACATCACTGCGCGCACACATATATTTATTACTGACATTACCACACTTAACATGACTTGACCAAGTTATGATCATTGAGTAATTTTTCTGTTTTTTTTTATGCCTTGTTGATAGTATTGTTGTTGTTAGTTTGATTCCTAGAGCGCAGCATTTATGTCTTGTTAAACAGAAATAATTACTTTCGCATTTCTTTTCTGTCTTTTTTTGTTTTTTGGTGGGATATTCAGACTACTGTGTAGGTAGAGAGATAAACAACGGCAGGTAGCCTCTTAGACAGCATAGATTATTTTTTGCCATAACAATACTAAAATTCATAGAGAACAACATAACTGTTTTAGACCCCATACGAACCATACATATGGAATTTTGTATTCCTCCAAATTTTAAGAATTTAAGCTTTGAAATGATGTATTTTTTTTGCAACGATACAACAGTTCAAACAAAATAAGTAAAAAACGAAAACTTGTTAATTTTGTGATCAGAAATTCGTTATTAATACGAAGCTAAAATATTCCAACTTGAAAATGTAGTTGATTTTTATATCCTCCACATAAGATTTGAACGAAGCTAAATTTAGTTTTTTTACTTTCTAAACATTCAACTTGTGTCCGTACGTCCGCTGTTTTTTTTGTTTCCTAAATTCTTATGAGTAATAAACACTAGTCATGCATTCGTACATATTATGTACTTAAATATATACAATTAAATGCATAATTATTAATAATAAAAGTCCAAATAACTAATACCGGAACTGAGCAAATACAATGGGTGCCATTTTGTAGACTACGGTACAGTAAGTTTGTCAGCATTTAAGTTAAATGATATCAAAAATGTGTCCGTACACATAAATTATAAAATAAAATAATGAAAAAAAATCATAATTGGACTTGTCGGATATTTCTCATACATTAACCCAATCACGCGATGATAATTTTACTACAAAATATTTCTTCTCAGACTCTCCCTCTCTCTCCCTCACTTTCTTTTCATTTCTCTTCATAAAGAAAAAAAGAAAACTCTTGACTTTTCCACTACAATACTTGCTGTACTGCCAAGCGCTTTTAACATAATTGCCAGCAATTTACAGCTCATGATAGTCAGTCTAATAAATGAAGCAACAAAAACTTACCAAACACTGAATTATATATTTAACACTCTAACTGTAACATAATTATCATAAATAATATTCGTTTCGTTTTTGTTTTTGTTTTTTCGTTTTTCAAGCGGAGTTTGAGAGAGTGTAAAAAAGCGAGACAAGTTTTATCCTTTTAACACTTGTTTTATAGGTTGTTGACTGTCGGTATGGTGTCCATTTGGAAAGTTGAGGGTTGCAAAAAGTGTGAGAAAGAAATGAAAACATTTTGAAACAATATTTTATTCCTGTTGCTCACATTCAATTCTACATTCTGGTACAGAAAGGAAAAAAGAGTTTTATGATTTTTATTGTCGAGTGAAAATAAATTTATTTTGTTAATAAAGTTTTAAAAGTTAATTAAAACTTAAAAGTAAAGTTTAATAATATATGGTAAATATTAAAAACATTAGTTTTTATGACTTTTTTGTGAACAAAGAAAAAAAACACTTTATATGACCAATCATACAAGTTTACCAAACACTTCAATCTCTCATTCGACAAATGTAGAGATTGCTACCTATTCAGTTTTAAAAGAATTGTGGGCTTAGATATTTACACGCAGCCGCCCAAGTGTATCAAAATTTTTATACCCAGACATGTTAATGTGTCTGCTGTTGGGACTGTTACAGTCGGAAAATTTGAGATATCGAAACACTTCTAGTTTCTGGACGCTGATTACTATTTAAATTGGGCAAATTGTTCAAAAACCACGCCTACAATTCATGAAAAATCCATTTATTTTTCACAAAACTTTAGCTATAAACTTTAAAATTAGTATAAATATTTATAATTACCTCATACATTGCTGGGCATGGTCGTTCTTTCTATGTATTTTACAAAACAAACCGTATTCAGCGTAAAACTCGACTTGCAAGCTGTTACATAATACATTTACAATCATGAACCTGTCACGCCCACTTTTTATATGTGCACGTGGAGGGTATTTAAGATTCGGTCCCAAGTCAGAGTTTAGTTTCCTTACTTGTTTTTTTTTTTGTTATCTCTTAATTGTTAAATTTTACGAGCTAAGCTTACTTGTTTCAATTATTCATTCATAAAACTATGACATTAAGTATATGGTTACACATTAATACACAAACCAAACACAAACAGATGTTAAACCGGCAATTTTAATGCAGTAGTTTTACCCCTTGTACAAATGACTGCGTGCTAAAGTTATTACAAGGATCCTTTACTTACATTTTATGCTTTTATTGCACTGACACATAAAACTTGCTCATAAATATACTAAAACATATGATTACAACAACAATTGTTTTAATAGAATTAGCGTACAGTTCTTACAATCTATAAAAATTACGTCGAATCACGGCCTCACTCGTGCATAACTATTAACTTTTATTTCTGTACATTTTTAGTTGACTCAGCCATTAATTTTAATTGGTGGATTTTGTTGCCGAATTCATTTTAGAAAAAATTGATATTAAAATACACACTTGTGTACAAACAAAGCTGTTCAGCTATACAACTCAATTATTAGTACCTTTAGTGCGGTGCAAGTATGTAATAAAGTCATCTCATGTTGCTTGAAACATTTAATTAAAGTCAATCGCTTGCTGTCGTTGCTATTACGTGGAAGGTCGCTTAAGTTAAAATATAGGTTTTGGACATAACAGCATGCGTGTACGTTGAAATTTATATTTATTTATTCCCCATAAAAGGGAAAGTATATCAAGTTTGCTATTTCATTTGCAAAGTATTCATATTTTAGAACTGCACTTAAACTCAAGTTAGTTTAAACAAGTCCGTCTGTATGTCCGTCCTTTTTGAAAGTGTATATAAAAAGCAAACACTATCAAAAGTCTTAATGAAATATGTTCACGGCCACGGTTTATATAAAAAGGGTGAGGGAAAATCAGGCAAACTCTTTAGTAAAGTAATGGATTGACTATAAAAGTTGTTAAAAGTTGAAGACCTTGATCTTTCTTCCTCTAACCTGATAACTTTTCTGTAAAATTTCTTTCAATTCAATAAAAATCATTTAATAAAGGTGAACAAGAGCAGCAAGTGTATTATGTGTCCTCCTCTCACCTAAGTTTGTAACTTTTCATATGATTCTAATGTAACAGTTCTCAAACTCTTTCCCAAACAATAAAAATCACTTTTCAACATCACGTCAACACTTTCTTCTTCTCCTTCTTCTTCTTGTTCTTCTCTTTCCCCTACTCATCACTTGACCTTTGTAATTTGGCAAGTGAATGTTGAAGATAAAGCATAAAATCCATACTTTATTATAAACAACACTTAGTAAGTGATTCTGTCTAACATTACTTTAGTGATTCGGGGAGGCAGTGAGGCAAGTGAGTGTATAATGAGTAGGTACTTAAAATAGCGTATGTTCTTAACTAAAAGAGAAATGAAATCAAGAACAACTAATATTGCAATTATTGTTGTTGTTGTTGTTGTTGTACTGTTGCTGGTATCGTGTGAGCTAGTATCATATTCATATATCATGTGATATAAGCGCAATGCAGCAAAAGTTCACTCCTACTCTTTATCTATATATACACACATAATACCACTAATACATATGTTTAGGTACAGTATTATATGTATATGCATGTAGTACTTTAGTCGTAATCCTTGATAAAATATTCCTTGCCATTAATGACACTGCCTTTTATGCTAGTCAAGAATAAAGTATACAAAGATAAGTTATGGATAGAGAGATAAAAGTATGAACAAATAGTTTATGTAAAGATTATATTCTGGGAGGGTAATTGACTGTTGATTGTATAGGAAGAAATTTATAAAAAAAAAAAGATTTTTGTTACAAAATTTGTCTTAGATAATATTTCAACATTATAACAATATCGTCAAATATTTGTTAACCAGAGAATGTGTTCTCACTTGGTTATATAGCTAGTGTATGCATAGGTATTAAGAAGAGGAGAATGAACCAAATAAGGCAACAACACACAAATATTTATTTAAGTAATGTCTGACTTTTAAGATCACATCTCTGTCCCTCCGCCAGCCTGCTCATGTTACACTATGCTTGATCACTATGCTTAATCAGCTTTAGCTGGCTTATGTAATATACTCGCGTGTAAATGCTTTTTAAACAAACAACACAAACATTACGTGTGATGAGATGTGTAACAAAAAGCAAAGAAAACGCAATAAGGCAGTAGGCCAGAAATGAAAAGTGATCCATTTTTGTTCTATCAATACGAATAAATGAGATTTGATTTAAATACATCTGAAAAAAAATTTCAAATTAATTTTATAAAGTAGATAAAAAGCAAAATTTTTCTTTTGACATTTTTGCCAGAAATTTTTGGAATTTTTTTTATAATAATTTGTTAAAATTTGATGCCATTTGGTAGAAAATAACCAAACCATGAATGGTGCAAGTAAATACTTGATCAGGCCACTGTGACAGCTTCAGTAATATTTATGTACAATGGTGAGAGATTCAACTTTATGCAGATCTTTTACAATTTCATCATGATTCATAAAGCATGCTTAGGTACCCACCCACGCCCCACCCATTTCTATAGATTTTAGTTTTTTAATAACCTTAGATTGCTGACTACCATCAAAAACCAACCAATGAAAGTTTATGGCACTTATTCAATGCACTGCTAAGCATGAAATGGGAAAAAAGTTAAAAAATGTACAAAAACAAATTCCACCAATAAACGTTAAGAGAGAGGGAGGGCTAGATAGTGTAAGAGCAAGGCCAGACCACACACATACCATAAACATTAAAATCTACACAGTAGCTGTGGCAGTAAAAAAGCTTCTTTCTGCATAAAATGAAATGACAATAAAACAGCAACAACAACGAAAACACACACCTTACCCGATTTTGAGTAAAGACAAAACATACTTCAAGGCGGTTTATATATTTCTTAATGGGTCAGCTTCATAAATAATAAAAAAAATCGTAACTTATAATGGCGACAGTAAGAGAATGAAAGAGCGAGTACGATATACTGCCTATCAAGTAAATTGTTTGCCTTAGGACTTGAACTTTGTTCCACTTTTATTACTTTAGTAATTATTTTCAATTGATTAGTTTTAGTCAAGTTAAGTTAAGCAACATGTTTGGCGCCTCTCCTCATTTGTTTTCTTGTATCATACGAATAATATTCAATCTGTTTGCAAAGTATGCGTAAGCATGTAATTATTTAAAAAAATAAAAATAACGTTTGTAACCTTTTTGAACTGTTTTAACTAATTTAAGCAGATTTTCTCTGCCACCTCGCCTGTTTTCTTCATCATTTTTCTGCTAAACTGGCTGTTGTTGTTGTTGCTGTTTCGTTTAAATTGAATTTGCAATTTTTAATTGTTTAACTAGAAAACTACAGAGAGTGAAAAAAACCTGATTATATAGAAATTTTGTAACCACTGCAACTGAATGGTGCTGCTGTGTAACTGTGATTTCAATTGTGGTAATTATAGTGCGTTTTTTATTACATATTATCTATTATCTCCCTTTCTCGCGCTCTCTGCATCTGTAAACGTCTTGTCTGGTTATTGAATTATAATTTATTTGAACAGTCATTATATTGAAAACGCGCCATATTATGGTGATTTCTGTTTTTTAACGGGTGTTAAAATCATTAAATTTTTAATTAACAATTTTGTATTTTGCTCTTTTTTGTTGCAGAATTGTTTTATGTAATTTCATGTCGCCTCTAAAATGGAGATATTGAGTCAGACAAGATATTAAGTTAAGTTAAAAAAAAAAGTGTTACAACAAAAATTTCCATTTGAAATTATACAAAATTATACGTTGCCACTGCATCACAAATACGATAAATATTTCAATATACGTATACACCAAAAAAAAGTGGTTTCTTTAAAAGTTTTCTATGAAAAAAAGAAAATCACTTACATCAGCATCGTAAAACTTTTACTACAAGAAAAATCTTATTAACGAAAGCGTTGCCATTTATTTTACAGAGAATTGAATCTATCTATAAAATTCACTGCAGCATAACTAATCAGCACAAACATGTTTTCTTTTAGATAATTTAACGCAATTTCAAAATGAAATTGGTTCACATGTAAAGCAAATAGATTGGAATGGAAATTTGAAAAAAAAAGGATTCGAGCTTTAATACAAACCATCACTGCAGTATAGATAGTAACATAAGAACATTTACTTAAGCAAATGCTATTCTTCTAAGAAACGACCCCATTGACAACACTACTGAAGCTAATGTTGTAGAACACGAAATGATAGGGTTTTGTAAAGATGTGATAGATAGATGTGATAATCTTTTGCAAAAAATCCAATCCATTCAGATTTATAATTGAAAAATGTCCGTCCGATGTTAAGCAGGGTGTTCAAGGTGTAGCTGAAACAAAATCCATTCATTACAATTTCATGTGCCCAGTATATTAATATTTTTATAAACGTTTCGCAAGCCTTGACAGAAGCTTTGGTAGATGTTTCATGAGTGAGTGTTTGAGTGTTTCTCGCTAAAAAACTCAAAAATTATCGAGATTCTGATTTTAAATTATTTAACATAAAATAATTCTTTTCTATAATGTTCAGTTTCTTTTCTTTCTTTTTTTTACACCCTTTAGACATTTGTTTTCAATTTATACAAATATTGATTCGATTATTATAATTTTTAAAATCATGTATTCTTCGTGCATGTGTAAGGAACTTATAATAATAACTTCATTATTAATAGATTTTTGATGTTTGTTTTGCTTATTTACAGCTTTTTCGTAAAATTCTGCTGGCAGCTATAATGATTCCACAACTGTAAGTTGCAACTGAACGAGAGAATTATTAATTACGTCGAGAAGACAAGAAATTTTCCATAAATTTTGACCTAATGACTATGGCAGAAGGTACCGACCCCATGGGGCATCATGCAACAACCCATCACCACCACCACCACCATCACAATCAACATCAGCAACATCACTATCACCAACAGCATGCACATCAATTGCCGCCGCCGCCCATAGCAGCACATCATTATGCCGCCGCTTATGGCCACATGCCTTATGGGTTGCCCCATAACTTACCCTTGGCTTTGAGTTTACAACAGCAAGCAGTTGCAGCAGCAGCTGTTGCAGCTGCTCAAAATCATGAGCATAGTAATCATAGTAGTAGCAGCAGTAGCACAAATAGTAATGAACGCATAAATGAGCTAAACAGTAATTATAGTAATAACAACAATAGCATCAACAACAATAATTCTCCTACACCATGGAAGCAACGTAAACGTAAACGGTTATCTGCTGTTTTAGATAAATTGCACAATAATAACAACAACAGCACCAACAGTTTAAATTCCAGTCATCTGAATATGGAAGTGGATGACGAGTCCACAGCCGCCATGGTTGTAGCAGGTGGTGACAGTGACAGTGCTGTGGAGATGAGTAGACTAATTAAAAAAGAAGCCAACAACAACAACAATAACAATGGCACTCACTGCAATGACAATGACCGTGAAAACAGTTTATCACCAACCAAAGTTCACGTCAACTTCAGTGCTGATGAGGCCGATTCGGCTGGCGATGACATGTCGATTGGTGGCGAAAGAGATGACCATAGTCCCCGCTTAACTGAGTTAAGTCCCGTGAACATACATGATCCAAAACTGGTTAAGAGTGAGGAGACCAATCCATTGTCGGTTGATATTAAGACTGAGCCCCATTTGAGTAGCAGCAGCAGTAGTCCGTATGATCGTTACTTTCCTATACCGTCACCTTTATTTGGCTACTATTTGCATACAAAGTATTTGAATGAAGTGTTTCGTCGCCGCCAAGATCTCTATCCGTCCCCTATGTCTCACACGCCTTCCTCAATAGCATCCTCTACACACACAGAAGAAATTTCTCCTTCATCTCAAGGAAGCAGTAATGAACAGCATAACCAGCAACAACAGCTACAACAGGAGCAGCAACAAATAGAATCTAGAAATGAAGTTAACAGCGATCGCAAGAAGTTGAGTGAAAATGTGGAAGAAGTAGTAGCCGAAAAATCGGCAACGCCTCCAGTAGAGCGAAGAGAAAGGTCACCTCCTTCTTCACACAGTGACAATTCCAATGCAACAGGTGCTCTCCCTACAACCGACAAGAACAATACTTCAGCAGATGCCAACAGTATGCCGCCACCACAAGATCGTCCACTAGATTTGTCAGTGCGCAATGATGGCACTACACCCACCGGTGAAATGTTAGCGAAAAAGTACAAACCTCCTTCACCTTTTCCAGCCACCACCGTAATGCTGCCACCTAACAACCAACACAGAAATGCAGCTGCATCGCCAAGTACGGCAGTATTCAACAGCAACATATCCAGTGTAGCGACTGCTGCAACATCATCAGCTCCGCAATCACCTTATGGTGGTAGTATGACGCATTCGGCAGCAGCGGCGGCGGCAGCTGCTCATGCTCATGCTCATGCCCAGGCCCATGCGGCTGCCGCGGCCGCAGCGGCGGCGGCTATGATTAAGCTGGAAATGCCAATGCACTCGTTGCATTCACATGCCACCGCTACAACGGTGGGTGTACCCGTGATTAAGGGTGATGTGGCCTCACCCACAACCAAAGAGTCTGTAGCCTGGCGTTACAATCTCGATGTGTCGCCGGTGGTTGAGGAAATGCCGCCGGGTTCCGATGTAGCTTACGTATGCCCGGTCTGCGGACAAATGTTCTCTCTGCACGATCGCTTGGCCAAACATATGGCCTCGCGGCACAAGTCACGTAACCCGTCCAATGATATCGCCAAAGCCTATTCATGCGAAGTGTGCAATCGTTCGTTCGCACGTTCCGACATGTTGACACGCCACATGCGACTGCATACTGGCGTCAAACCGTACACGTGCAAAGTATGCGGTCAAGTTTTCTCGCGATCCGATCACTTGTCAACGCATCAACGCACTCATACGGGCGAGAAACCCTACAAATGTCCCCAGTGTCCATATGCTGCCTGTAGACGTGATATGATTACACGGCACATGCGAACACATACCCGTTACGAAGCCCAACAACAAAAAGCTCAAGCCGCTAATAATAGTTCAGGAAGTGTAATGGGCGATGTGCGCTCTTCATTACCTTTGCTAGCCGATATGAAAATGAATATACCGTTACTGCTGAAGGGGGACGACTATACGCGTACATCGCCTTTAAATAGCAGTATGTCTGGTCCCTTGCCCATAGTGGTAAAGACGGAGAGTGCCTAGTTTTCGGTGCCACTCACTTGGTGGCCCTATACGCTTAATACACGTTTCAAAGACAGTCTCCACTCTTGGTATACGAACAGATATTGAGATAAGAGAAATTGAATCGAACAAAAAAAAAACAACAACATAAAAGATCAAAGTTGAGATTTCTTTAATATATTTTTTTTTTTATAAAACAAGACCAAACCCCGCCCTATCATATTATTATTATATCTTGCCACTTACTCACTCACCACTGCAACTGGAGTGAAAACCAGTTTCAGGAATAGTTTTCATTTTATTAATAAACTTATAGTTTAGTTTAGTGAACAATTGCGTTAAGTTGCGAAGTAATTATTAAACTTATAAATGGCACAAATAGTAAAGACAGCAACCACATTATTTCACAAAAATCTCTCTAGCAAGACTGAGACCTTAGATGTAATTTGAATTAAACGCTGGAATAGTCGTTTCTCTCAACTCGTTTCTTTCAATTATAAAATATGATAATTTTTTTTTTAGACTTAATTAATATTTAATGCTTATGTTTATAATTCCTCTTTTAAGTTCCACTATTTTTATTTTATTTTTTATTATACAATACGTAATAATAATAATAATAAATAAATGTTTAGACGTTTATGTAAAATTTTTGAAATACATTGAAGTAATATATTTTTTTTTATAATCCTTTATATGAAGTATTAAAGAAAACTATTTAATTGAGATAATTAAAGCATTTGTTTAGCGTTTTAAGTTTACATTTTAGTGAATTTTTATTGATTTTTAGTAATATTTCCAACAATAATTTATTCCTTGAATTATTTTTTGTTTTAAGAAACATGAATTTCCAAATATTTCTTTAGTTTATAATACAAATGTAGCGTAATCCTAATGAAATAACTTAATAATTTATAATATTATATAAAAAACTAAATTTATTTTTTTAGAAAAAAAAAAAAGAAATTCAAAAGACATTTTTTTAAACCTTTTGTTATTTATTGATTTGTTTAAATAATATTTTTTTTTATTTCACAATATTTTGTTGGCCATTAAAATGAATTAATATGTGTCATTAAACATTCATTACATTCCTGTTTCGATTAATTTTTTTACTTTTTCCCTTGTCACATGAATTAAAAAAAATCATTTGGTTGTACTCTTCTTCTGGAGCTCATTTCGATTTAATTTTGTTAAGTTTATTTTTTCTTGCCTAATTAATTATTTATTATAACATTAATTTAGTTTATTTAATAATAATTATTTATAATAAATGCGTTCTTATGTTTGTCACATTTATTTGAAATATTTTTTTTTTCATTAAATAATTATTTTCAGAAAATAAAAATTTTGCAAATTTCTTGCCAAGAAAATCAAATAATTATTTTTTTGTTTTACTGCTGTCTTTTTATTAGAATTTTTAAAATATTTTTTTATATTTTTATATAAAGCAACAGAAATTTCCAAATCTATAAAAATTTGACCAAATCGCAGCAGTAGTTTTCTAGTTTTAAGCCAAGAAAGTTCACCTTCATTTTTGTGGTCATAATTTTGAAAATCATGCAAGTATGAACATGTTAGCAAAATACCAGGCGCCCAGCATACCCAGCAAGCAAATTTTGATTTTAGGAATTTTTTTAAAGTCGTATAACTTTTTAACGGCTATACGGATTTTGTTCAAACTTGTTGTAAAAGCTTGCAAATTAATTCAGCTTTCAAACGAAGTACATTATGTGGGCGTGGCACCACCCATTTAGTAAATAAACGAGAAATGTGATTTAAAAAGCCATTTTCTAAGAAAATTGGCAGTGCCACGCCCATTAAAATTATTTCCCCACAAAGCTACAGAAATTTCCAAACGTCTATAAAAATTTGACCAAAATCGCAGCAGTAGTTTTCTAGTTTTAAGCCAAGAAAGTTCACCTTCATTTTTGTGGTCATAATTTTGAAAATCATGCAAGTATGAACATGTTAGCAAAATACCAGGCGCCCAGCATACCCAGCAAGCAAATTTTGATTTTAGGAATTTTTTTAAAGTCGTATAACTTTTTAACGGCTGCACGGATTTTGTTCAAACTTTTTGTGAAAGCTTGCAAATTAATTCAGCTTTCAAACGAAGTACATTATGTGGGCGTGACACCGCCCATTTAGTAAATAAACGAGAAATGTGATTTAAAAAGCCATTTTCTAAGAAAATTGGCAGTTCCACGCCCATTAAAATTATTTCCCCACAAAGCTACAGAAATTTCCAAACGTCTATAAAAATTTGACCAAAATCGCAGCAGTAGTTTTCTAGTTTTAAGCCAAGAAAGTTCACCTTCATTTTTGTGGTCATAATTTTGAAAATCATGCAAGTATGAACATGTTAGCAAAATACCAGGCGCCCAGCATACCCAGCAAGCAAATTTTGATTTTAGGAATTTTTTTAAAGTCGTGTAACTTTTTAACGGCTGCACGGATTTTGTTCAAACTTTTTGTGAAAGCTTGTAAATTAATTCAGCTTTCAAACGAAGTACATTATGTGGGCGTGGCACCGCCCATTTAGTTAATAAACGAGAAATGTGATTTAAAAAGCCATTTTCTAAGAAAATTGGCAGTGCACGCCCATTAAAATTATTTCCCCACAAAGCTACAGAAATTTCCAAACATCTATAAAAATTTGACCAAAATCGCAGCAGTATTTTTCTAGTTATAAGCCAAGAAAGTTCACCTTCATTTTTGTGGTCATAATTTTGAAAATCATGCAAGTATGAACATGTTAGCAAAATACCAGGCGCCCAGCATGCCTCAGCAAGCAAACCTTGATTTTAGGAATTTTTTAAAGTCGTATAACTTTTTAACGGCTGTACAGATTTTGTTCAAACTTTTTGTGAAAGCTTGTAAATTAATTCAGCTTTCAAACGAAGTTAATTATGTGGGCGTGGCACCACCCATTTAGTTAATAAACGAGAAATATGATTTAAAAAGTCATTTTCTAAGAAAATTGGCAGTGCCACACCCATTAAAATTATTTCCCCACAAAGCTACAGAAATTTCCAAACATCTATAAAAATTTGACCAAAATCGCAGCAGTAGTTTTCTAGTTTTAAGCCAAGAAAGTTCACCTTCATTTTTGTGGTCATAATTTTGAAAATCATGCAAGTATGAACATGTTAGCAAAATACTAGGCGCCCAGCATACCCAGCAAGCAAATTTTGATTTTAGGAATTTTTTAAAGTCGTATAACTTTTTAACGGCTGTACGGATTTTGTTCAAACTTTTTGTGAAAGCTTGCAAATTAATTCAGCTTTCAAACGAAGTACATTATGTGGGCGTGGCACCGCCCATTTAGTAAATAAATAAGAAATGTGATTTAAAAGGTCATTTTCTAAGAAAATTGGTAGTGCCACGCCCATTAAAATTATTTCTCCGCAAAGCTACAGAAATTTCCAAACGTCTATAAAAGTTTGACCAAAATCGCAGCAGTAGTTTTCTAGTTATAAGCCAAGAAAGTTCACCTTCATTTTTGTGGTCATAATTTTGAAAATCATGCAAGTATGAACATGTTAGCAAAATACCAGGCGCCCAGCATACCCAGCAAGCAAATTTTGATTTTAGGAATTTTTTTAAAGTCGTATAACTTTTTAACGGCTATACGGATTTTGTTCAAACTTGTTGTAAAAGCTTGCAAATTAATTCAGCTTTCAAACGAAGTACATTATGTGGGCGTGGCACCACCCATTTAGTAAATAAACGAGAAATGTGATTTAAAAAGCCATTTTCTAAGAAAATTGGCAGTGCCACGCCCATTAAAATTATTTCCCCACAAAGCTACAGAAATTTCCAAACGTCTATAAAAATTTGACCAAAATCGCAGCAGTAGTTTTCTAGTTTTAAGCCAAGAAAGTTCACCTTCATTTTTGTGGTCATAATTTTGAAAATCATGCAAGTATGAACATGTTAGCAAAATACCAGGCGCCCAGCATACCCAGCAAGCAAATTTTGATTTTAGGAATTTTTTTAAAGTCGTATAACTTTTTAACGGCTGCACGGATTTTGTTCAAACTTTTTGTGAAAGCTTGCAAATTAATTCAGCTTTCAAACGAAGTACATTATGTGGGCGTGACACCGCCCATTTAGTAAATAAACGAGAAATGTGATTTAAAAAGCCATTTTCTAAGAAAATTGGCAGTTCCACGCCCATTAAAATTATTTCCCCACAAAGCTACAGAAATTTCCAAACATCTATAAAAATTTGACCAAAATCGCAGCAGTATTTTTCTAGTTATAAGCCAAGAAAGTTCACCTTCATTTTTGTGGTCATAATTTTGAAAATCATGCAAGTATGAACATGTTAGCAAAATACCAGGCGCCCAGCATGCCTCAGCAAGCAAACCTTGATTTTAGGAATTTTTTAAAGTCGTATAACTTTTTAACGGCTGTACGGATTTTGTTCAAACTTTTTGTGAAAGCTTGTAAATTAATTCAGCTTTCAAACGAAGTTAATTATGTGGGCGTGGCACCACCCATTTAGTTAATAAACGAGAAATATGATTTAAAAAGTCATTTTCTAAGAAAATTGGCAGTGCCACACCCATTAAAATTATTTCCCCACAAAGCTACAGAAATTTCCAAACATCTATAAAAATTTGACCAAAATCGCAGCAGTAGTTTTCTAGTTTTAAGCCAAGAAAGTTCACCTTCATTTTTGTGGTCATAATTTTGAAAATCATGCAAGTATGAACATGTTAGCAAAATACCAGGCGCCCAGCATACCCAGCAAGCAAATTTTGATTTTAGGAATTTTTTTAAAGTCGTATAACTTTTTAACGGCTGTACGGATTTTGTTCAAACTTTTTTTGAAAGCTTGCAAATTAATTCAGCTTTCAAACGAAGTACATTATGTGGGCGTGGCACCGCCCATTTAGTAAATAAATAAGAAATGTGATTTAAAAGGTCATTTTCTAAGAAAATTGGTAGTGCCACGCCCATTAAAATTATTTCTCCGCAAAGCTACAGAAATTTCCAAACGTCTATAAAAGTTTGACCAAAATCGCAGCAGTAGTTTTCTAGTTATAAGCCAAGAAAGTTCACCTTCATTTTTGTGGTCATAATTTTGAAAATCATGCAAGTATGAACATGTTAGCAAAATACCAGGCGCCCAGCATACCCAGCAAGCAAATTTTGATTTTAGGAATTTTTTTAAAGTCGTATAACTTTTTAACGGCTGTACGGATTTTGTTCAAACTTTTTGTGAAAGCTTGCAAATTAATTCAGCTTTCAAACGAAGTACATTATGTGGGCGTGGCACCGCCCATTTAGTAAATAAATAAGAAATGTGATTTAAAAGGTCATTTTCTAAGAAAATTGGTAGTGCCACGCCCATTAAAATTATTTCTCCGCAAAGCTACAGAAATTTCCAAACGTCTATAAAAGTTTGACCAAAATCGCAGCAGTAGTTTTCTAGTTATAAGCCAAGAAAGTTCACCTTCATTTTTGTGGTCATAATTTTGAAAATCATGCAAGTATGAACATGTTAGCAAAATACCAGGCGCCCAGCATGCCTCAGCAAGCAAACCTTGATTTTAGGAATTTTTTAAAGTCGTATAACTTTTTAACGGCTGTACGGATTTTGTTCAAACTTTTTGTGAAAGCTTGTAAATTAATTCAGCTTTCAAACGAAGTTAATTATGTGGGCGTGGCACCACCCATTTAGTTAATAAACGAGAAATATGATTTAAAAAGTCATTTTCTAAGAAAATTGGCAGTGCCACACCCATTAAAATTATTTCCCCACAAAGCTACAGAAATTTCCAAACATCTATAAAAGTTTGACCAAAATCGCAGCAGTAGTTTTCTAGTTATAAGCCAAGAAAGTTCACCTTCATTTTTGTGGTCATAATTTTGAAAATCATGCAAGTATGAACATGTTAGCAAAATACCAGGCGCCCAGCATACCCAGCAAGCAAATTTTGATTTTAGGAATTTTTTTAAAGTCGTATAACTTTTTAACGGCTGTACGGATTTTGTTCAAACTTTTTGTGAAAGCTTGCAAATTAATTCAGCTTTCAAACGAAGTACATTATGTGGGCGTGGCACCGCCCATTTAGTAAATAAATAAGAAATGTGATTTAAAAGGTCATTTTCTAAGAAAATTGGTAGTGCCACGCCCATTAAAATTATTTCTCCGCAAAGCTACAGAAATTTCCAAACGTCTATAAAAGTTTGACCAAAATCGCAGCAGTATTTTTCTAGTTATAAGCCAAGAAAGTTCACCTTCATTTTTGTGGTCATAATTTTGAAAATCATGCAAGTATGAACATGTTAGCAAAATACCAGGCGCCCAGCATGCCTCAGCAAGCAAACCTTGATTTTAGGAATTTTTTAAAGTCGTATAACTTTTTAACGGCTGTACGGATTTTGTTCAAACTTTTTGTGAAAGCTTGTAAATTAATTCAGCTTTCAAACGAAGTTAATTATGTGGGCGTGGCACCACCCATTTAGTTAATAAACGAGAAATATGATTTAAAAAGTCATTTTCTAAGAAAATTGGCAGTGCCACACCCATTAAAATTATTTCCCCACAAAGCTACAGAAATTTCCAAACATCTATAAAAATTTGACCAAAATCGCAGCAGTAGTTTTCTAGTTTTAAGCCAAGAAAGTTCACCTTCATTTTTGTGGTCATAATTTTGAAAATCATGCAAGTATGAACATGTTAGCAAATACCAGGCGCCCAGCATGCCTCAGCAAGCAAATTTTGATTTTAGGAATTTTTTTAAAGTCGTATAACTTTTTAACGGCTGCACGGATTTTGTTCAAACTTTTTGTGAAAGCTTGCAAATTAATTCAGCTTTCAAACGAAGTACATTATGTGGGCGTGGCACCGCCCATTTAGTTAATAAACGAGAAATGTGATTTAAAAAGCCATTTTCTAAGAAAATTGGTAGTGCCACGCCCATTAAAATTATTTCCCCGCAAAGCTACAAAAATTTCCAAACGTCTATAAAAATTTGACCAAAATCGCAGCAGTAGTTTTCTAGTTTTAAGCCAAGAAAGTTCACCTTCATTTTTGTGGTCATAATTTTGAAAATCATGCAAGTATGAACATGTTAGCAAAATACCAGGCGCCCAGCATACCCAGCAAGCAAATTTTGATTTTAGGAATTTTTTAAAGTCGTATAACTTTTTAACGGCTGTACGGATTTTGTTCAAACTTGTTGTAAAAGCTTGCAAATTAATTCAGCTTTCAAACGAAGTACATTATGTGGGCGTGGCGCCACCCATTTAGTAAATAAACGAGAAATATGATTTTAAAAGTCATTTTCTAGGGTAATGGACAGTGCCACGCCCATAATTTTTTGATCCCCGTAAAGCTAGAGAAATTTCCAAACGTTTGCAAAAAATTTGACCAAAATCGAAGCAGTATTTTTCTAGTTATAAGCCAAGAAAGTTCACCTTCATTTTTGTGGTCGTTATTGTGAATGAAATGAAATTCATGCCAATATAAAAATGTGAGCAAAATACTAGGCGCTCAGACGTGCTCAGCAAGCAAATCTAGATTTAACAACAAGAACCATTCCAATAAGAATAATTCCAATAAGAATAATTCCAATAAGAAAAATTCCAATAAGAAAAATTCCAATAAGAATAATTCCAATAAGAATAATTCCAATAAGAATAATTCCAATAAGAACAATTCCAATAAGAATAATTCCAATAAGAATAATTCCAATAAGAATAATTCCAATAAGAAAAATTCCAATAAGAATAATTCCAATAAGAATAATTCCAATAAGAAAAATTCCAATAAGAATAATTCTAATAAGAATAATTCCAATAAGAATAATCCCAATAAGAACCAACAACAACAACAACAACAAGTCCGTATGAACACACACATCGTGTGGGTTAGCAAATACCAGGCGCCCAGCATGCCTCAGCAAGCAAATTTTGATTTTAGGAATTTTTTTAAAGTCGTATAACTTTTTAACGGCTGCACGGATTTTGTTCAAACTTTTTGTGAAAGCTTGCAAATTAATTCAGCTTTCAAACGAAGTACATTATGTGGGCGTGGCACCGCCCATTTAGTTAATAAACGAGAAATGTGATTTAAAAAGCCATTTTCTAAGAAAATTGGCAGTGCCACGCCCATTAAAATTATTTCCCCGCAAAGCTACAAAAATTTCCAAACGTCTATAAAAATTTGACCAAAATCGCAGCAGTAGTTTTCTAGTTTTAAGCCAAGAAAGTTCACCTTCATTTTTGTGGTCATAATTTTGAAAATCATGCAAGTATGAACATGTTAGCAAAATACCAGGCGCCCAGCATACCCAGCAAGCAAATTTTGATTATAGGAATTTTTTTAAAGTCGTATAACTTTTTAACGGCTGTACGGATTTTGTTCAAACTTGTTGTAAAAGCTTGCAAATTAATTCAGCTTTCAAACGAAGTACATTATGTGGGCGTGGCGCCACCCATTTAGTAAATAAATGAGAAATATGATTTGAAAGGTCATTTTCTAAGAAAATTGGCAGTGCCACGCCCATTAAAATTATTTCCCCACAAAGCTACAGAAATTTCCAAACGTCTATAAAAATTTGACCAAAATCGCAGCAGTAGTTTTTTAGTTTTAAGCCAAGAAAGTTCACCTTCATTTTTGTGGTCATAATTTTGAAAATCATGCAAGTATGAACATGTTAGCAAAATACCAGGCGCCCAGCATACCCAGTAAGCAAATTTTGATTTTAGGAATTTTTTTAAAGTCGTATAACTTTTTAACGGCTGCACGGATTTTGTTCAAACTTTTTGTGAAAGCTTGCAAATTAATTCAGCTTTCAAACGAAGTATATTATGTGGGCGTGGCACCACCCATTTAGTAAATAAACGAGAAATGTGATTTAAAAAGCCATTTTCTAAGAAAATTGGCAGTGCCACGCCCATTAAAATTATTTCCCCACAAAGCTACAGAAATTTCCAAATGTCTATAAAAATTTGACCAAAATCACAGCAGTAGTTTTCTAGTTTTAAGCCAAGAAAGTTCACCTTCATTTTTGTGGTCATAATTTTGAAAATCATGCAAGTATGAACATGTTAGCAAAATACCAGGCGCCCAGCATACCCAGCAAGCAAATTTTGATTTTAGGAATTTTTTTAAAGTCGTATAACTTTTTAACGGCTGCACGGATTTTGTTCAAACTTTTTGTGAAAGCTTGCAAATTAATTCAGCTTTCAAACGAAGTACATTATGTGGGCGTGGCACCGCCCATTTAGTAAATAAACGAGAAATGTGATTTAAAAAGCCATTTTCTAAGAAAATTGGCAGTGCCACGCCCATTAAAATTATTTCCCCACAAAGCTACAGAAATTTCCAAACGTCTATAAAAATTTGACCAAAATCGCAGCAGTAGTTTTCTAGTTTTAAGCCAAGAAAGTTCACCTTCATTTTTGTGGTCATAATTTTGAAAATCATGCAAGTATGAACATGTTAGCAAAATACCAGGCGCCCAGCATACCCAGCAAGCAAATTTTGATTTTAGGAATTTTTTTAAAGTCGTGTAACTTTTTAACGGCTGCACGGATTTTGTTCAAACTTTTTGTGAAAGCTTGTAAATTAATTCAGCTTTCAAACGAAGTTAATTATGTGGGCGTGGCACCACCCATTTAGTAAATAAACGAGAAATGTGATTTAAAAAGCCATTTTCTAAGAAAATTGGCAGTGCCACGCCCATTAAAA
The DNA here is from genome assembly GCA_963971445.1 of Ornithomya chloropus. Classification (NCBI taxonomy): domain Eukaryota; kingdom Metazoa; phylum Arthropoda; class Insecta; order Diptera; family Hippoboscidae; genus Ornithomya; species Ornithomya chloropus. Next base: position 2,156,946 of record OZ020532.1, read on the forward strand.
TTATTTCCCCACAAAGCTACAGAAATTTCCAAATGTCTATAAAAATTTGACCAAAATCACAGCAGTAGTTTTCTAGTTTTAAGCCAAGAAAGTTCACCTTCATTTTTGTGGTCATAATTTTGAAAATCATGCAAGTATGAACATGTTAGCAAAATACCAGGCGCCCAGCATACCCAGCAAGCAAATTTTGATTTTAGGAATTTTTTTAAAGTCGTATAACTTTTTAACGGCTGCACGGATTTTGTTCAAACTTTTTGTGAAAGCTTGCAAATTAATTCAGCTTTCAAACGAAGTACATTATGTGGGCGTGGCACCGCCCATTTAGTAAATAAACGAGAAATGTGATTTAAAAAGCCATTTTCTAAGAAAATTGGCAGTGCCACGCCCATTAAAATTATTTCCCCACAAAGCTACAGAAATTTCCAAACGTCTATAAAAATTTGACCAAAATCGCAGCAGTAGTTTTCTAGTTTTAAGCCAAGAAAGTTCACCTTCATTTTTGTGGTCATAATTTTGAAAATCATGCAAGTATGAACATGTTAGCAAAATACCAGGCGCCCAGCATACCCAGCAAGCAAATTTTGATTTTAGGAATTTTTTTAAAGTCGTATAACTTTTTAACGGCTGTACGGATTTTGTTCAAACTTTTTGTGAAAGCTTGCAAATTAATTCAGCTTTCAAACGAAGTACATTATGTGGGCGTGGCACCGCCCATTTAGTAAATAAATAAGAAATGTGATTTAAAAGGTCATTTTCTAAGAAAATTGGTAGTGCCACGCCCATTAAAATTATTTCTCCGCAAAGCTACAGAAATTTCCAAACGTCTATAAAAGTTTGACCAAAATCGCAGCAGTAGTTTTCTAGTTATAAGCCAAGAAAGTTCACCTTCATTTTTGTGGTCATAATTTTGAAAATCATGCAAGTATGAACATGTTAGCAAAATACCAGGCGCCCAGCATGCCTCAGCAAGCAAACCTTGATTTTAGGAATTTTTTAAAGTCGTATAACTTTTTAACGGCTGTACGGATTTTGTTCAAACTTTTTGTGAAAGCTTGTAAATTAATTCAGCTTTCAAACGAAGTTAATTATGTGGGCGTGGCACCACCCATTTAGTTAATAAACGAGAAATATGATTTAAAAAGTCATTTTCTAAGAAAATTGGCAGTGCCACACCCATTAAAATTATTTCCCCACAAAGCTACAGAAATTTCCAAACATCTATAAAAGTTTGACCAAAATCGCAGCAGTAGTTTTCTAGTTATAAGCCAAGAAAGTTCACCTTCATTTTTGTGGTCATAATTTTGAAAATCATGCAAGTATGAACATGTTAGCAAAATACCAGGCGCCCAGCATACCCAGCAAGCAAATTTTGATTTTAGGAATTTTTTTAAAGTCGTATAACTTTTTAACGGCTGTACGGATTTTGTTCAAACTTTTTGTGAAAGCTTGCAAATTAATTCAGCTTTCAAACGAAGTACATTATGTGGGCGTGGCACCGCCCATTTAGTAAATAAATAAGAAATGTGATTTAAAAGGTCATTTTCTAAGAAAATTGGTAGTGCCACGCCCATTAAAATTATTTCTCCGCAAAGCTACAGAAATTTCCAAACGTCTATAAAAGTTTGACCAAAATCGCAGCAGTATTTTTCTAGTTATAAGCCAAGAAAGTTCACCTTCATTTTTGTGGTCATAATTTTGAAAATCATGCAAGTATGAACATGTTAGCAAAATACCAGGCGCCCAGCATGCCTCAGCAAGCAAACCTTGATTTTAGGAATTTTTTAAAGTCGTATAACTTTTTAACGGCTGTACGGATTTTGTTCAAACTTTTTGTGAAAGCTTGTAAATTAATTCAGCTTTCAAACGAAGTTAATTATGTGGGCGTGGCACCACCCATTTAGTTAATAAACGAGAAATATGATTTAAAAAGTCATTTTCTAAGAAAATTGGCAGTGCCACACCCATTAAAATTATTTCCCCACAAAGCTACAGAAATTTCCAAACATCTATAAAAATTTGACCAAAATCGCAGCAGTAGTTTTCTAGTTTTAAGCCAAGAAAGTTCACCTTCATTTTTGTGGTCATAATTTTGAAAATCATGCAAGTATGAACATGTTAGCAAATACCAGGCGCCCAGCATGCCTCAGCAAGCAAATTTTGATTTTAGGAATTTTTTTAAAGTCGTATAACTTTTTAACGGCTGCACGGATTTTGTTCAAACTTTTTGTGAAAGCTTGCAAATTAATTCAGCTTTCAAACGAAGTACATTATGTGGGCGTGGCACCGCCCATTTAGTTAATAAACGAGAAATGTGATTTAAAAAGCCATTTTCTAAGAAAATTGGTAGTGCCACGCCCATTAAAATTATTTCCCCGCAAAGCTACAAAAATTTCCAAACGTCTATAAAAATTTGACCAAAATCGCAGCAGTAGTTTTCTAGTTTTAAGCCAAGAAAGTTCACCTTCATTTTTGTGGTCATAATTTTGAAAATCATGCAAGTATGAACATGTTAGCAAAATACCAGGCGCCCAGCATACCCAGCAAGCAAATTTTGATTTTAGGAATTTTTTAAAGTCGTATAACTTTTTAACGGCTGTACGGATTTTGTTCAAACTTGTTGTAAAAGCTTGCAAATTAATTCAGCTTTCAAACGAAGTACATTATGTGGGCGTGGCGCCACCCATTTAGTAAATAAACGAGAAATATGATTTTAAAAGTCATTTTCTAGGGTAATGGACAGTGCCACGCCCATAATTTTTTGATCCCCGTAAAGCTAGAGAAATTTCCAAACGTTTGCAAAAAATTTGACCAAAATCGAAGCAGTATTTTTCTAGTTATAAGCCAAGAAAGTTCACCTTCATTTTTGTGGTCGTTATTGTGAATGAAATGAAATTCATGCCAATATAAAAATGTGAGCAAAATACTAGGCGCTCAGACGTGCTCAGCAAGCAAATCTAGATTTAACAACAAGAACCATTCCAATAAGAATAATTCCAATAAGAATAATTCCAATAAGAAAAATTCCAATAAGAAAAATTCCAATAAGAATAATTCCAATAAGAATAATTCCAATAAGAATAATTCCAATAAGAACAATTCCAATAAGAATAATTCCAATAAGAATAATTCCAATAAGAATAATTCCAATAAGAAAAATTCCAATAAGAATAATTCCAATAAGAATAATTCCAATAAGAAAAATTCCAATAAGAATAATTCTAATAAGAATAATTCCAATAAGAATAATCCCAATAAGAACCAACAACAACAACAACAACAAGTCCGTATGAACACACACATCGTGTGGGTTAGCAAATACCAGGCGCCCAGCATGCCTCAGCAAGCAAATTTTGATTTTAGGAATTTTTTTAAAGTCGTATAACTTTTTAACGGCTGCACGGATTTTGTTCAAACTTTTTGTGAAAGCTTGCAAATTAATTCAGCTTTCAAACGAAGTACATTATGTGGGCGTGGCACCGCCCATTTAGTTAATAAACGAGAAATGTGATTTAAAAAGCCATTTTCTAAGAAAATTGGCAGTGCCACGCCCATTAAAATTATTTCCCCGCAAAGCTACAAAAATTTCCAAACGTCTATAAAAATTTGACCAAAATCGCAGCAGTAGTTTTCTAGTTTTAAGCCAAGAAAGTTCACCTTCATTTTTGTGGTCATAATTTTGAAAATCATGCAAGTATGAACATGTTAGCAAAATACCAGGCGCCCAGCATACCCAGCAAGCAAATTTTGATTATAGGAATTTTTTTAAAGTCGTATAACTTTTTAACGGCTGTACGGATTTTGTTCAAACTTGTTGTAAAAGCTTGCAAATTAATTCAGCTTTCAAACGAAGTACATTATGTGGGCGTGGCGCCACCCATTTAGTAAATAAATGAGAAATATGATTTGAAAGGTCATTTTCTAAGAAAATTGGCAGTGCCACGCCCATTAAAATTATTTCCCCACAAAGCTACAGAAATTTCCAAACGTCTATAAAAATTTGACCAAAATCGCAGCAGTAGTTTTTTAGTTTTAAGCCAAGAAAGTTCACCTTCATTTTTGTGGTCATAATTTTGAAAATCATGCAAGTATGAACATGTTAGCAAAATACCAGGCGCCCAGCATACCCAGTAAGCAAATTTTGATTTTAGGAATTTTTTTAAAGTCGTATAACTTTTTAACGGCTGCACGGATTTTGTTCAAACTTTTTGTGAAAGCTTGCAAATTAATTCAGCTTTCAAACGAAGTATATTATGTGGGCGTGGCACCACCCATTTAGTAAATAAACGAGAAATGTGATTTAAAAAGCCATTTTCTAAGAAAATTGGCAGTGCCACGCCCATTAAAATTATTTCCCCACAAAGCTACAGAAATTTCCAAATGTCTATAAAAATTTGACCAAAATCACAGCAGTAGTTTTCTAGTTTTAAGCCAAGAAAGTTCACCTTCATTTTTGTGGTCATAATTTTGAAAATCATGCAAGTATGAACATGTTAGCAAAATACCAGGCGCCCAGCATACCCAGCAAGCAAATTTTGATTTTAGGAATTTTTTTAAAGTCGTATAACTTTTTAACGGCTGCACGGATTTTGTTCAAACTTTTTGTGAAAGCTTGCAAATTAATTCAGCTTTCAAACGAAGTACATTATGTGGGCGTGGCACCGCCCATTTAGTAAATAAACGAGAAATGTGATTTAAAAAGCCATTTTCTAAGAAAATTGGCAGTGCCACGCCCATTAAAATTATTTCCCCACAAAGCTACAGAAATTTCCAAACGTCTATAAAAATTTGACCAAAATCGCAGCAGTAGTTTTCTAGTTTTAAGCCAAGAAAGTTCACCTTCATTTTTGTGGTCATAATTTTGAAAATCATGCAAGTATGAACATGTTAGCAAAATACCAGGCGCCCAGCATACCCAGCAAGCAAATTTTGATTTTAGGAATTTTTTTAAAGTCGTGTAACTTTTTAACGGCTGCACGGATTTTGTTCAAACTTTTTGTGAAAGCTTGTAAATTAATTCAGCTTTCAAACGAAGTTAATTATGTGGGCGTGGCACCACCCATTTAGTAAATAAACGAGAAATGTGATTTAAAAAGCCATTTTCTAAGAAAATTGGCAGTGCCACGCCCATTAAAATTATTTCCCCACAAAGCTACAGAAATTTCCAAACGTCTATAAAAATTTGACCAAAATCGCAGCAGTAGTTTTCTAGTTTTAAGCCAAGAAAGTTCACCTTCATTTTTGTGGTCATAATTTTGAAAATCATGCAAGTATGAACATGTTAGCAAAATACCAGGCGCCCAGCATACCCAGTAAGCAAATTTTGATTTTAGGAATTTTTTTAAAGTCGTATAACTTTTTAACGGCTGCACGGATTTTGTTCAAACTTTTTGTGAAAGCTTGCAAATTAATTCAGCTTTCAAACGAAGTATATTATGTGGGCGTGGCACCACCCATTTAGTAAATAAACGAGAAATGTGATTTAAAAAGCCATTTTCTAAGAAAATTGGCAGTGCCACGCCCATTAAAATTATTTCCCCACAAAGCTACAGAAATTTCCAAATGTCTATAAAAATTTGACCAAAATCACAGCAGTAGTTTTCTAGTTTTAAGCCAAGAAAGTTCACCTTCATTTTTGTGGTCATAATTTTGAAAATCATGCAAGTATGAACATGTTAGCAAAATACCAGGCGCCCAGCATACCCAGCAAGCAAATTTTGATTTTAGGAATTTTTTTAAAGTCGTATAACTTTTTAACGGCTGCACGGATTTTGTTCAAACTTTTTGTGAAAGCTTGCAAATTAATTCAGCTTTCAAACGAAGTACATTATGTGGGCGTGGCACCGCCCATTTAGTAAATAAACGAGAAATGTGATTTAAAAAGCCATTTTCTAAGAAAATTGGCAGTGCCACGCCCATTAAAATTATTTCCCCACAAAGCTACAGAAATTTCCAAACGTCTATAAAAATTTGACCAAAATCGCAGCAGTAGTTTTCTAGTTTTAAGCCAAGAAAGTTCACCTTCATTTTTGTGGTCATAATTTTGAAAATCATGCAAGTATGAACATGTTAGCAAAATACCAGGCGCCCAGCATACCCAGCAAGCAAATTTTGATTTTAGGAATTTTTTTAAAGTCGTGTAACTTTTTAACGGCTGCACGGATTTTGTTCAAACTTTTTGTGAAAGCTTGTAAATTAATTCAGCTTTCAAACGAAGTTAATTATGTGGGCGTGGCACCACCCATTTAGTAAATAAACGAGAAATGTGATTTAAAAAGCCATTTTCTAAGAAAATTGGCAGTGCCACGCCCATTAAAATTATTTCCCCACAAAGCTACAGAAATTTCCAAACGTCTATAAAAATTTGACCAAAATCGCAGCAGTAGTTTTCTAGTTTTAAGCCAAGAAAGTTCACCTTCATTTTTGTGGTCATAATTTTGAAAATCATGCAAGTATGAACATGTTAGCAAAATACCAGGCGCCCAGCATACCCAGTAAGCAAATTTTGATTTTAGGAATTTTTTTAAAGTCGTATAACTTTTTAACGGCTGCACGGATTTTGTTCAAACTTTTTGTGAAAGCTTGCAAATTAATTCAGCTTTCAAACGAAGTATATTATGTGGGCGTGGCACCACCCATTTAGTAAATAAACGAGAAAAGTGATTTAAAAAGCCATTTTCTAAGAAAATTGGCAGTGCCACGCCCATTAAAATTATTTCCCCACAAAGCTACAGAAATTTCCAAACGTCTATAAAAATTTGACCAAAATCGCAGCAGTAGTTTTCTAGTTTTAAGCCAAGAAAGTTCACCTTCATTTTTGTGGTCATAATTTTGAAAATCATGCAAGTATGAACATGTTAGCAAAATACCAGGCGCCCAGCATACCCAGCAAGCAAATTTTGATTTTAGGAATTTTTTTAAAGTCGTATAACTTTTTAACGGCTGCACGGATTTTGTTCAAACTTTTTGTGAAAGCTTGCAAATTAATTCAGCTTTCAAACGAAGTACATTATGTGGGCGTGGCACCGCCCATTTAGTTAATAAACGAGAAATGTGATTTAAAAAGCCATTTTCTAAGAAAATTGGCAGTGCCACGCCCATTAAAATTATTTCCCCGCAAAGCTACAAAAATTTCCAAACGTCTATAAAAATTTGACCAAAATCGCAGCAGTAGTTTTCTAGTTTTAAGCCAAGAAAGTTCACCTTCATTTTTGTGGTCATAATTTTGAAAATCATGCAAGTATGAACATGTTAGCAAAATACCAGGCGCCCAGCATACCCAGCAAGCAAATTTTGATTTTAGGAATTTTTTAAAGTCGTATAACTTTTTAACGGCTGTACGGATTTTGTTCAAACTTGTTGTAAAAGCTTGCAAATTAATTCAGCTTTCAAACGAAGTACATTATGTGGGCGTGGCGCCACCCATTTAGTAAATAAACGAGAAATATGATTTTAAAAGTCATTTTCTAGGGTAATGGACAGTGCCACGCCCATAATTTTTTGATCCCCGTAAAGCTAGAGAAATTTCCAAACGTTTGCAAAAAATTTGACCAAAATCGAAGCAGTATTTTTCTAGTTATAAGCCAAGAAAGTTCACCTTCATTTTTGTGGTCGTTATTGTGAATGAAATGAAATTCATGCCAATATAAAAATGTGAGCAAAATACTAGGCGCTCAGACTTGCTCAGCAAGCAAATCTAGATTTAACAACAAGAACCATTCCAATAAGAATAATTCCAATAAGAATAATTCCAATAAGAATAATTCCAATAAGAAAAATTCCAATAAGAAAAATTCCAATAAGAATAATTCCAATAAGAATAATTCCAATAAGAATAATTCCAATAAGAATAATTCCAATAAGAACAATTCCAATAAGAATAATTCCAATAAGAATAATTCCAATAAGAAAAATTCCAATAAGAATAATTCCAATAAGAATAATTCCAATAAGAATAATTCTAATAAGAATAATTCCAATAAGAATAATCCCAATAAGAACCAACAACAACAACAACAACAAGTCCGTATGAACACACACATCGTGTGGGTTAGCAAATACCAGGCGCCCAGCATGCCTCAGCAAGCAAATTTTGATTTTAGGAATTTTTTTAAAGTCGTATAACTTTTTAACGGCTGCACGGATTTTGTTCAAACTTTTTGTGAAAGCTTGCAAATTAATTCAGCTTTCAAACGAAGTACATTATGTGGGCGTGGCACCGCCCATTTAGTTAATAAACGAGAAATGTGATTTAAAAAGCCATTTTCTAAGAAAATTGGCAGTGCCACGCCCATTAAAATTATTTCCCCGCAAAGCTACAAAAATTTCCAAACGTCTATAAAAATTTGACCAAAATCGCAGCAGTAGTTTTCTAGTTTTAAGCCAAGAAAGTTCACCTTCATTTTTGTGGTCATAATTTTGAAAATCATGCAAGTATGAACATGTTAGCAAAATACCAGGCGCCCAGCATACCCAGCAAGCAAATTTTGATTATAGGAATTTTTTTAAAGTCGTATAACTTTTTAACGGCTGTACGGATTTTGTTCAAACTTGTTGTAAAAGCTTGCAAATTAATTCAGCTTTCAAACGAAGTACATTATGTGGGCGTGGCGCCACCCATTTAGTAAATAAATGAGAAATATGATTTGAAAGGTCATTTTCTAAGAAAATTGGCAGTGCCACGCCCATTAAAATTATTTCCCCACAAAGCTACAGAAATTTCCAAACGTCTATAAAAATTTGACCAAAATCGCAGCAGTAGTTTTTTAGTTTTAAGCCAAGAAAGTTCACCTTCATTTTTGTGGTCATAATTTTGAAAATCATGCAAGTATGAACATGTTAGCAAAATACCAGGCGCCCAGCATACCCAGTAAGCAAATTTTGATTTTAGGAATTTTTTTAAAGTCGTATAACTTTTTAACGGCTGTACGGATTTTGTTCAAACTTTTTGTGAAAGCTTGCAAATTAATTCAGCTTTCAAACGAAGTACATTATGTGGGCGTGGCACCGCCCATTTAGTAAATAAATAAGAAATGTGATTTAAAAGGTCATTTTCTAAGAAAATTGGTAGTGCCACGCCCATTAAAATTATTTCTCCGCAAAGCTACAGAAATTTCCAAACGTCTATAAAAGTTTGACCAAAATCGCAGCAGTAGTTTTCTAGTTATAAGCCAAGAAAGTTCACCTTCATTTTTGTGGTCATAATTTTGAAAATCATGCAAGTATGAACATGTTAGCAAAATACCAGGCGCCCAGCATGCCTCAGCAAGCAAACCTTGATTTTAGGAATTTTTTAAAGTCGTATAACTTTTTAACGGCTGTACGGATTTTGTTCAAACTTTTTGTGAAAGCTTGTAAATTAATTCAGCTTTCAAACGAAGTTAATTATGTGGGCGTGGCACCACCCATTTAGTTAATAAACGAGAAATATGATTTAAAAAGTCATTTTCTAAGAAAATTGGCAGTGCCACACCCATTAAAATTATTTCTCCGCAAAGCTACAGAAATTTCCAAACGTCTATAAAAGTTTGACCAAAATCGCAGCAGTAGTTTTCTAGTTATAAGCCAAGAAAGTTCACCTTCATTTTTGTGGTCATAATTTTGAAAATCATGCAAGTATGAACATGTTAGCAAAATACCAGGCGCCCAGCATGCCTCAGCAAGCAAACCTTGATTTTAGGAATTTTTTAAAGTCGTATAACTTTTTAACGGCTGCACGGATTTTGTTCAAACTTTTTGTGAAAGCTTGCAAATTAATTCAGCTTTCAAACGAAGTACATTATGTGGGCGTGGCACCGCCCATTTAGTTAATAAACGAGAAATGTGATTTAAAAAGCCATTTTCTAAGAAAATTGGCAGTGCCACGCCCATTAAAATTATTTCCCCACAAAGCTACAGAAATTTCCAAACGTCTATAAAAATTTGACCAAAATCGCAGCAGTAGTTTTTTAGTTTTAAGCCAAGAAAGTTCACCTTCATTTTTGTGGTCATAATTTTGAAAATCATGCAAGTATGAACATGTTAGCAAAATACCAGGCGCCCAGCATACCCAGTAAGCAAATTTTGATTTTAGGAATTTTTTTAAAGTCGTATAACTTTTTAACGGCTGTACGGATTTTGTTCAAACTTTTTGTGAAAGCTTGCAAATTAATTCAGCTTTCAAACGAAGTACATTATGTGGGCGTGGCACCGCCCATTTAGTAAATAAATAATAAATGTGATTTAAAAGGTCATTTTCTAAGAAAATTGGTAGTGCCACGCCCATTAAAATTATTTCTCCGCAAAGCTACAGAAATTTCCAAACGTCTATAAAAGTTTGACCAAAATCGCAGCAGTAGTTTTCTAGTTATAAGCCAAGAAAGTTCACCTTCATTTTTGTGGTCATAATTTTGAAAATCATGCAAGTATGAACATGTTAGCAAAATACCAGGCGCCCAGCATGCCTCAGCAAGCAAACCTTGATTTTAGGAATTTTTTAAAGTCGTATAACTTTTTAACGGCTGTACGGATTTTGTTCAAACTTTTTGTGAAAGCTTGTAAATTAATTCAGCTTTCAAACGAAGTTAATTATGTGGGCGTGGCACCACCCATTTAGTTAATAAACGAGAAATGTGATTTAAAAGGTCATTTTCTAAGAAAATTGGTAGTGCCACGCCCATTAAAATTATTTCTCCGCAAAGCTACAGAAATTTCCAAACGTCTATAAAAGTTTGACCAAAATCGCAGCAGTAGTTTTCTAGTTATAAGCCAAGAAAGTTCACCTTCATTTTTGTGGTCATAATTTTGAAAATCATGCAAGTATGAACATGTTAGCAAAATACCAGGCGCCCAGCATGCCTCAGCAAGCAAACCTTGATTTTAGGAATTTTTTAAAGTCGTATAACTTTTTAACGGCTGCACGGATTTTGTTCAAACTTTTTGTGAAAGCTTGCAAATTAATTCAGCTTTCAAACGAAGTACATTATGTGGGCGTGGCACCGCCCATTTAGTTAATAAACGAGAAATGTGATTTAAAAAGCCATTTTCTAAGAAAATTGGCAGTGCCACGCCCATTAAAATTATTTCCCCGCAAAGCTACAAAAATTTCCAAACGTCTATAAAAATTTGACCAAAATCGCAGCAGTAGTTTTCTAGTTTTAAGCCAAGAAAGTTCACCTTCATTTTTGTGGTCATAATTTTGAAAATCATGCAAGTATGAACATGTTAGCAAAATACCAGGCGCCCAGCATACCCAGCAAGCAAATTTTGATTATAGGAATTTTTTTAAAGTCGTATAACTTTTTAACGGCTGTACGGATTTTGTTCAAACTTGTTGTAAAAGCTTGCAAATTAATTCAGCTTTCAAACGAAGTACATTATGTGGGCGTGGCGCCACCCATTTAGTAAATAAATGAGAAATATGATTTGAAAGGTCATTTTCTAAGAAAATTGGCAGTGCCACGCCCATTAAAATTATTTCCCCACAAAGCTACAGAAATTTCCAAACGTCTATAAAAATTTGACCAAAATCGCAGCAGTAGTTTTTTAGTTTTAAGCCAAGAAAGTTCACCTTCATTTTTGTGGTCATAATTTTGAAAATCATGCAAGTATGAACATGTTAGCAAAATACCAGGCGCCCAGCATACCCAGTAAGCAAATTTTGATTTTAGGAATTTTTTTAAAGTCGTATAACTTTTTAACGGCTGCACGGATTTTGTTCAAACTTTTTGTGAAAGCTTGCAAATTAATTCAGCTTTCAAACGAAGTATATTATGTGGGCGTGGCACCACCCATTTAGTAAATAAACGAGAAATGTGATTTAAAAAGCCATTTTCTAAGAAAATTGGCAGTGCCACGCCCATTAAAATTATTTCCCCACAAAGCTACAGAAATTTCCAAATGTCTATAAAAATTTGACCAAAATCACAGCAGTAGTTTTCTAGTTTTAAGCCAAGAAAGTTCACCTTCATTTTTGTGGTCATAATTTTGAAAATCATGCAAGTATGAACATGTTAGCAAAATACCAGGCGCCCAGCATACCCAGCAAGCAAATTTTGATTTTAGGAATTTTTTTAAAGTCGTATAACTTTTTAACGGCTGCACGGATTTTGTTCAAACTTTTTGTGAAAGCTTGCAAATTAATTCAGCTTTCAAACGAAGTACATTATGTGGGCGTGGCACCGCCCATTTAGTAAATAAACGAGAAATGTGATTTAAAAAGCCATTTTCTAAGAAAATTGGCAGTGCCACGCCCATTAAAATTATTTCCCCACAAAGCTACAGAAATTTCCAAACGTCTATAAAAATTTGACCAAAATCGCAGCAGTAGTTTTCTAGTTTTAAGCCAAGAAAGTTCACCTTCATTTTTGTGGTCATAATTTTGAAAATCATGCAAGTATGAACATGTTAGCAAAATACCAGGCGCCCAGCATACCCAGCAAGCAAATTTTGATTTTAGGAATTTTTTTAAAGTCGTGTAACTTTTTAACGGCTGCACGGATTTTGTTCAAACTTTTTGTGAAAGCTTGTAAATTAATTCAGCTTTCAAACGAAGTTAATTATGTGGGCGTGGCACCACCCATTTAGTAAATAAACGAGAAATGTGATTTAAAAAGCCATTTTCTAAGAAAATTGGCAGTGCCACGCCCATTAAAATTATTTCCCCACAAAGCTACAGAAATTTCCAAACGTCTATAAAAATTTGACCAAAATCGCAGCAGTAGTTTTCTAGTTTTAAGCCAAGAAAGTTCACCTTCATTTTTGTGGTCATAATTTTGAAAATCATGCAAGTATGAACATGTTAGCAAAATACCAGGCGCCCAGCATACCCAGCAAGCAAATTTTGATTTTAGGAATTTTTTTAAAGTCGTATAACTTTTTAACGGCTGCACGGATTTTGTTCAAACTTTTTGTGAAAGCTTGCAAATTAATTCAGCTTTCAAACGAAGTACATTATGTGGGCGTGGCACCGCCCATTTAGTAAATAAACGAGAAATGTGATTTAAAAAGCCATTTTCTAAGAAAATTGGCAGTGCCACGCCCATTAAAATTATTTCCCCACAAAGCTACAGAAATTTCCAAACGTCTATAAAAATTTGACCAAAATCGCAGCAGTAGTTTTCTAGTTTTAAGCCAAGAAAGTTCACCTTCATTTTTGTGGTCATAATTTTGAAAATCATGCAAGTATGAACATGTTAGCAAAATACCAGGCGCCCAGCATACCCAGCAAGCAAATTTTGATTTTAGGAATTTTTTTAAAGTCGTGTAACTTTTTAACGGCTGCACGGATTTTGTTCAAACTTTTTGTGAAAGCTTGTAAATTAATTCAGCTTTCAAACGAAGTTAATTATGTGGGCGTGGCACCACCCATTTAGTAAATAAACGAGAAATGTGATTTAAAAAGCCATTTTCTAAGAAAATTGGCAGTGCCACGCCCATTAAAATTATTTCCCCACAAAGCTACAGAAATTTCCAAACGTCTATAAAAATTTGACCAAAATCGCAGCAGTAGTTTTCTAGTTTTAAGCCAAGAAAGTTCACCTTCATTTTTGTGGTCATAATTTTGAAAATCATGCAAGTATGAACATGTTAGCAAAATACCAGGCGCCCAGCATACCCAGCAAGCAAATTTTGATTTTAGGAATTTTTTTAAAGTCGTATAACTTTTTAACGGCTGCACGGATTTTGTTCAAACTTTTTGTGAAAGCTTGTAAATTAATTCAGCTTTCAAACGAAGTACATTATGTGGGCGTGGCACCGCCCATTTAGTAAATAAACGAGAAATGTGATTTAAAAAGCCATTTTCTAAGAAAATTGGCAGTGCCACGCCCATTAAAATTATTTCCCCACAAAGCTACAGAAATTTCCAAACGTCTATAAAAATTTGACCAAAATCGCAGCAGTAGTTTTCTAGTTTTAAGCCAAGAAAGTTCACCTTCATTTTTGTGGTCATAATTTTGAAAATCATGCAAGTATGAACATGTTAGCAAAATACCAGGCGCCCAGCATACCCAGCAAGCAAATTTTGATTTTAGGAATTTTTTTAAAGTCGTGTAACTTTTTAACGGCTGCACGGATTTTGTTCAAACTTTTTGTGAAAGCTTGTAAATTAATTCAGCTTTCAAACGAAGTTAATTATGTGGGCGTGGCACCACCCATTTAGTAAATAAACGAGAAATGTGATTTAAAAAGCCATTTTCTAAGAAAATTGGCAGTGCCACGCCCATTAAAATTATTTCCCCACAAAGCTACAGAAATTTCCAAACATCTATAAAAATTTGACCAAAATCGCAGCAGTATTTTTCTAGTTATAAGCCAAGAAAGTTCACCTTCATTTTTGTGGTCATAATTTTGAAAATCATGCAAGTATGAACATGTTAGCAAAATACCAGGCGCCCAGCATACCCAGCAAGCAAATTTTGATTTTAGGAATTTTTTTAAAGTCGTATAACTTTTTAACGGCTGTACGGATTTTGTTCAAACTTTTTGTGAAAGCTTGCAAATTAATTCAGCTTTCAAACGAAGTACATTATGTGGGCGTGGCACCGCCCATTTAGTTAATAAACGAGAAATGTGATTTAAAAAGCCATTTTCTAAGAAAATTGGCAGTGCCACGCCCATTAAAATTATTTCCCCACAAAGCTACAGAAATTTCCAAACGTCTATAAAAATTTGACCAAAATCGCAGCAGTAGTTTTCTAGTTTTAAGCCAAGAAAGTTCACCTTCATTTTTGTGGTCATAATTTTGAAAATCATGCAAGTATGAACATGTTAGCAAAATACCAGGCGCCCAGCATACCCAGCAAGCAAATTTTGATTTTAGGAATTTTTTTAAAGTCGTATAACTTTTTAACGGCTGCACGGATTTTGTTCAAACTTTTTGTGAAAGCTTGCAAATTAATTCAGCTTTCAAACGAAGTACATTATGTGGGCGTGGCACCGCCCATTTAGTTAATAAACGAGAAATGTGATTTAAAAAGCCATTTTCTAAGAAAATTGGCAGTGCCACGCCCATTAAAATTATTTCCCCACAAAGCTACAGAAATTTCCAAACGTCTATAAAAATTTGACCAAAATCGCAGCAGTAGTTTTCTAGTTTTAAGCCAAGAAAGTTCACCTTCATTTTTGTGGTCATAATTTTGAAAATCATGCAAGTATGAACATGTTAGCAAAATACCAGGCGCCCAGCATACCCAGCAAGCAAATTTTGATTTTAGGAATTTTTTTAAAGTCGTATAACTTTTTAACGGCTGTACGGATTTTGTTCAAACTTTTTGTGAAAGCTTGCAAATTAATTCAGCTTTCAAACGAAGTACATTATGTGGGCGTGGCACCGCCCATTTAGTTAATAAACGAGAAATGTGATTTAAAAAGCCATTTTCTAAGAAAATTGGCAGTGCCACGCCCATTAAAATTATTTCCCCACAAAGCTACAGAAATTTCCAAACGTCTATAAAAATTTGACCAAAATCGCAGCAGTAGTTTTCTAGTTTTAAGCCAAGAAAGTTCACCTTCATTTTTGTGGTCATAATTTTGAAAATCATGCAAGTATGAACATGTTAGCAAAATACCAGGCGCCCAGCATACCCAGCAAGCAAATTTTGATTTTAGGAATTTTTTTAAAGTCGTATAACTTTTTAACGGCTGCACGGATTTTGTTCAAACTTTTTGTGAAAGCTTGCAAATTAATTCAGCTTTCAAACGAAGTACATTATGTGGGCGTGGCACCGCCCATTTAGTAAATAAACGAGAAATGTGATTTAAAAAGCCATTTTCTAAGAAAATTGGCAGTGCCACGCCCATTAAAATTATTTCCCCACAAAGCTACAGAAATTTCCAAACGTCTATAAAAATTTGACCAAAATCGCAGCAGTAGTTTTCTAGTTTTAAGCCAAGAAAGTTCACCTTAATTTTTGTGGTCATAATTTTGAAAATCATGCAAGTATGAACATGTTAGCAAAATACCAGGCGCCCAGCATACCCAGCAAGCAAATTTTGATTTTAGGAATTTTTTTAAAGTCGTGTAACTTTTTAACGGCTGCACGGATTTTGTTCAAACTTTTTGTGAAAGCTTGCAAATTAATTCAGCTTTCAAACGAAGTACATTATGTGGGCGTGGCACCGCCCATTTAGTAAATAAATAAGAAATATGATTTAAAAGGTCATTTTCTAAGAAAATTGGCAGTGCCACGCCCATTAAAATTATTTCCCCACAAAGCTACAGAAATTTCCAAACGTCTATAAAAATTTGACCAAAATCGCAGTAGTAGTTTTCTAGTTTTAAGCCAAGAAAGTTCACCTTCATTTTTGTGGTCATAATTTTGAAAATCATGCAAGTATGAACATGTTAGCAAAATACCAGGCGCCCAGCATACCCAGCAAGCAAATTTTGATTTTAGGAATTTTTTTAAAGTCGTATAACTTTTTAACGGCTGCACGGATTTTGTTCAAACTTTTTGTGAAAGCTTGCAAATTAATTCAGCTTTCAAACGAAGTACATTATGTGGGCGTGGCACCGCATATTTAGTAAATAAACGAGAAATGTGATTTAAAAAGCCATTTTCTAAGAAAATTGGCAGTGCCACGCCCATTAAAATTATTTCCCCACAAAGCTACAGAAATTTCCAAACGTCTATAAAAATTTGACCAAAATCGCAGCAGTAGTTTTCTAGTTTTAAGCCAAGAAAGTTCACCTTCATTTTTGTGGTCATAATTTTGAAAATCATGCAAGTATGAACATGTTAGCAAAATACCAGGCGCCCAGCATACCCAGCAAGCAAATTTTGATTTTAGGAATTTTTTTAAAGTCGTATAACTTTTTAACGGCTGTACGGATTTTGTTCAAACTTTTTGTGAAAGCTTGCAAATTAATTCAGCTTTCAAACGAAGTACATTATGTGGGCGTGGCACCGCCCATTTAGTTAATAAACGAGAAATGTGATTTAAAAAGCCATTTTCTAAGAAAATTGGCAGTGCCACGCCCATTAAAATTATTTCCCCACAAAGCTACAGAAATTTCCAAACGTCTATAAAAATTTGACCAAAATCGCAGCAGTAGTTTTCTAGTTTTAAGCCAAGAAAGTTCACCTTCATTTTTGTGGTCATAATTTTGAAAATCATGCAAGTATGAACATGTTAGCAAAATACCAGGCGCCCAGCATACCCAGCAAGCAAATTTTGATTTTAGGAATTTTTTTAAAGTCGTATAACTTTTTAACGGCTGTACGGATTTTTTTCAAACTTTTTGTGAAAGCTTGCAAATTAATTCAGCTTTCAAACGAAGTACATTATGTGGGCGTGGCACCGCCCATTTAGTTAATAAACGAGAAATGTGATTTAAAAAGCCATTTTCTAAGAAAATTGGCAGTGCCACGCCCATTAAAATTATTTCCCCACAAAGCTACAGAAATTTCCAAACGTCTATAAAAATTTGACCAAAATCGCAGTAGTAGTTTTCTAGTTTTAAGCCAAGAAAGTTCACCTTCATTTTTGTGGTCATAATTTTGAAAATCATGCAAGTATGAACATGTTAGCAAAATACCAGGCGCCCAGCATACCCAGCAAGCAAATTTTGATTTTAGGAATTTTTTTAAAGTCGTATAACTTTTTAACGGCTGTACGGATTTTGTTCAAACTTTTTGTGAAAGCTTGCAAATTAATTCAGCTTTCAAACGAAGTACATTATGTGGGCGTGGCACCGCCCATTTAGTTAATAAACGAGAAATGTGATTTAAAAAGCCATTTTCTAAGAAAATTGGCAGTGCCACGCCCATTAAAATTATTTCCCCACAAAGCTACAGAAATTTCCAAACGTCTATAAAAATTTGACCAAAATCGCAGTAGTAGTTTTCTAGTTTTAAGCCAAGAAAATTCACCTTCATTTTTGTGGTCATAATTTTGAAAATCATGCAAGTATGAACATGTTAGCAAAATACCAGGCGCCCAGCATACCCAGCAAGCAAATTTTGATTTTAGGAATTTTTTTAAAGTCGTATAACTTTTTAACGGCTGCACGGATTTTGTTCAAACTTTTTGTGAAAGCTTGTAAATTAATTCATCTTTCAAACGAAGTAGATTATGTGGGCGTGGCACCGCCCATTTAGTAAATAAACGAAAAATATGATTTAAAAAGCCATTTTCTAAGAAAATTGGCAGTGCCACGCCCATTAAAATTATTTCCCCACAAAGCTACAGAAATTTCCAAACGTCTATAAAAATTTGACCAAAATCGCAGCAGTAGTTTTCTAGTTTTAAGCCAAGAAAGTTCACCTTCATTTTTGTGGTCATAATTTTGAAAATCATGCAAGTATGAACATGTTAGCAAAATACCAGGCGCCCAGCATACCCAGCAAGCAAATTTTGATTTTAGGAATTTTTTTAAAGTCGTATAACTTTTTAACGGCTGTACGGAATTTTGTTCAAACTTTTTGTGAAAGCTTGCAAATTAATTCAGCTTTCAAACGAAGTACATTATGTGGGCGTGGCACCGCCCATTTAGTTAATAAACGAGAAATGTGATTTAAAAAGCCATTTTCTAAGAAAATTGGCAGTGCCACGCCCATTAAAATTATTTCCCCACAAAGCTACAGAAATTTCCAAACGTCTATAAAAATTTGACCAAAATCGCAGCAGTAGTTTTCTAGTTTTAAGCCAAGAAAGTTCACCTTCATTTTTGTGGTCATAATTTTGAAAATCATGCAAGTATGAACATGTTAGCAAAATACCAGGCGCCCAGCATACCCAGCAAGCAAATTTTGATTTTAGGAATTTTTTTAAAGTCGTATAACTTTTTAACGGCTGTACGGATTTTGTTCAAACTTTTTGTGAAAGCTTGCAAATTAATTCAGCTTTCAAACGAAGTACATTATGTGGGCGTGGCACCGCCCATTTAGTTAATAAACGAGAAATGTGATTTAAAAAGCCATTTTCTAAGAAAATTGGCAGTGCCACGCCCATTAAAATTATTTCCCCACAAAGCTACAGAAATTTCCAAACGTCTATAAAAATTTGACCAAAATCGCAGTAGTAGTTTTCTAGTTTTAAGCCAAGAAAGTTCACCTTCATTTTTGTGGTCATAATTTTGAAAATCATGCAAGTATGAACATGTTAGCAAAATACCAGGCGCCCAGCATACCCAGCAAGCAAATTTTGATTTTAGGAATTTTTTTAAAGTCGTATAACTTTTTAACGGCTGCACGGATTTTGTTCAAACTTTTTGTGAAAGCTTGTAAATTAATTCATCTTTCAAACGAAGTAGATTATGTGGGCGTGGCACCGCCCATTTAGTAAATAAACGAGAAATATGATTTAAAAAGCCATTTTCTAAGAAAGTTGGCAGTGCCACGCCCATTAAAATTATTTCCCCGCAAAGCTGCAGAATTATATTTTTTTAAAGTTGTTGCTTTTAAATACGCCTCGAATTTACAAACAAATATTGGGCACGCGAATGCGCTCTCTGATAGGGTATGTATTATGCATCAACTTCCAATTTTGTTCGCCTTACAAAAAAATTTTTTTTTTGTAAATTGTAAGCGTGCTTATAACCTGACCACGCCCATTTTTGGTATATCGGTAGATAGGGTAAATACATACATATATATCTTACAATGGTTTTAGCTAAATTTTTGTTGCCGACAAATAAAACCATAAAAATCTGGTTTGTGTATTGTGGGTGTGGCCCTTAAGCGATTTAGTCCAATTTAAATAAAGTTCAAATTGGTAGTGATTTCAGCTCAATATCTCAAAATTTACTACCGTGAGAGTGTCAACAATAGACAGATATACGGACGTACGTACGGGCAAACTAAATTGACTTAGATTTTGTTGCTGATAAGTTTGTAGGGTCTCGGACGCTTCCTTTTGGGTGTTGCATCCGCAATTATTAGTTATTTACGTAAAATACTTGAATGAAAGAAGAAAGATGTGAAATTTCCCCAATTCCTATTCTTTGTATATTTTTCTTTTCCTCTTAAACTTTTTCCTTGTTTTTGGTGAACCTATTCGAAAGAAGTGAGATTTTAAGCTTGAACAACGTCAATACCCCTGTTGAAAAGCTTTATGTTTTTAAATCAACTTACCGCATTACCTAATAACCTTTATAATCAAAAAGTAACAATTAAATATGTAATAACACGCTAAAAAAAAGAGTGCTGCTCTCTTGTCGCAAAGGTAAACTTTTGTGAGCGGTAAAAAGAACCACAATAATGCGTATAAATGTAAGCATGTTTAGTTCTATGTACTGAGCTTCAAAACGGAAAGCATAACACCCACTTCTCCTTATACTGATGTGATTAGAAGCAAAGTCTGGATCGATTTAATTATATCCGTCCGTTCGTCCATATATTTGAAACATTATCACCTTAGTTTTTGATACGTTTTCTCTCTCTCCCTCTTTCGTTATTAAAAAGAAAAGATTTTATTATTTCACAATTAACAATCTTCCAAATTTAACGTTTTTTTTAAAGCCTAAAATTTAGTTTTTAAAAATTTTAATTCGTTTTTTATTATAAATTTATTTTTTTATTTTTCAACTCTAACAAAACTTAAGATAAGCCTGGCATATGCTTTTCTGTACCATAGCGTGCTTACCATATAATAAATAATATGCAGAACATGTAATGAAGGTGAAATTCCCACGCTTTCAAAATTGAAAAAAAAGCAGCCCACAAAACTGAAAGGATTTTTTTTCATACCGTTTCACGGCTAGCATGCAATATCGTTGTTGCTGGTCCCAAGGGACGCCTATAAATTCTTAAAAAAACGCAAATTAAGTCTAAAACGGAAGGACGAGAAAACTTGTGTTGATGTGTACAAGTAGGGGGTGTATACAAGTCACTTGGTGTACTGCTGCTGGTAGTGGTGCTGGTGCTGGTGCAATGCAGCAATCAACAGTGGTGTTGAACAATTTAACCCCATTGCGGTTAAAATGTTTGACCCTGTTTTCTATCTTGTTCGAAAAAAAAAACACAACTTTTCTACCTAAAATTAGTTGTAGTTGTAGTTGTAGTTGTTAGCAAAGGATTGTTGACTACACAGTTACATACCATTCCACACATAACTATACAACAATATTATCACTTTGGTCGTTTGTTTGTTGGTTTGTTTCATACTTTCTTTCTCTCTTTTGTGCTGTTGTTATTATTGTTGTTGCCTTGTTTGGTTAATTAATACAATGGTAATTATTGCTATCGTTGTGTTGTTCTCGTGGTGTAAGCTAAAGAAAAATCCAAACAAATTTATGTATGTCTGCAGTTTAACAAATGCTGCAGTTTACACAAACACACACATACATATACTATATGTATATACCTTGTCCATACATATGTATGGACAAGGTAAAGTTTCCATCAGTTTGTGACATATGAGTAGAGTTTCCTTCATGCTGTACTATTTTGTTGCGATAGTGTTTTTGTTTGTTTGTTTGTTGTTGTTTTTGTTATTATTGTTAAGAACACGCCAATGTAATTAACATGCCTTTAGTTTGAAATTTTTTCAATATATTCACTTATTCAAGACGATTTTCGTTTAAAGTGTTGGAGCTTTTTCTCTTTTTTTATGCATTAGAAGGCTTAATTTTCTTACCAAAGGTTATAACTTTGAAAAATTGACAGAAAAATAAAAATAGTCATATTAGGCACAATTAAACATCATAAAAAAATGGAATCAGGGTACCAAGTGACATGAAATGATCTTTTTGTAAAGCGTTAAATGAAGTTTTTCACTATAATACAAAATTGAAATGAGTCACTTTTCTCTAACATTGCTTTTAAAATAGTCTTTTTATGGTGGCTCGTGGTAGTTAAAATTAAGATGAAAAGAACAAAACCTGTTGCATCATTTTTAAGCTGACATTCTGAAAATTTATTCAAGTTAAAAGTTTATTTTTGTATGCCGTTTAGAAGAGGAAGAAAAACCCCATAACCAATATAAACTGTGGACGCTTTTTTTTTCTTTCTTATTTTATCCCATAACACAATCACTACAAATATAACCAACATTGGCTACCTAAAATTCAATAAATCTTTCCTTCCGTTACCACTTTTACATGAAAAGGAGGAAAAAAGACAAATATTCTTCATTGTGTACTGTGTACTGTGCAGATAGTATACATACGCGAGAGTTAAAATATGAAAATTGAATGAAGTGCTGGTAGGGTTGCTGAGGTTTAAAAAAAAGGCAAGAAAATAAATTTCAATTTAGCTTAAACCGCATCATGAATACCCTGCTTATCCCCCACAAAAAGTGGGTGTGGCAAATTCATGATACAGAATATATATACATTTCGTGGAGTCTCTGACGCAACTCTCTAAGTGTTGCAAACGGAATGACAAACTAAGTATGCTGTCCCCTGTATGTGTAGGGTATACAAAACGAACATTAGAAAGCATAAATGACATAAATTGAACAGAACAGAGCGCGAAGAGTGTATACGTATTTAAAAAAATGCAGTTGGATGCCAATTCACACTCGAAAAAGTGATAAACTTCAATACAACACAAACACACACATGCACACATTCAATCACGCTGATTTAATGCCAAACAGGAAAAAGCCAACAGAATAGTATACACATACAATCTGTAGAAGTGTATGTGTAAAGATTTATGCCAAAAAAGGAAACTTTAAAAGGGATAAAAATTATTGCATGTAAACAAAACATGATGCATGATGATGCAGTAGAATACAGGGTGGGAGCAGAAAAAAATTTCATACATAAAGAGGACAATGCAGTCTAAGGATGAAATACAGTACAGTAAAATACACACCCATACACAAACACACACACTCACAGTGCGCAGAATGCATTCTCGTCTCTATGCCAAAAAAAAAAAGATAACAAAAAAAACCACGTATAACATGTGTGTGTGTGTATATGAGGCAACTATTATATTGTGTTTGATGTTTACACACAAACATATGTTTATCTATAGATAAATGTATGTTATCTATGCATACTTGCATACAAAGTCATGTTTAGTTTACGGTTTTGAATTTCGAAATCCTCATGAAATTGACTAATTTCGCGGCTTAGAATATCCGACACACTCAGACATTTCAAACATATGGCTGATGCTAATATTGTTGTTGTTGTTGTTGTTATTGTTGTATTGTTTGTTATAACAAGTGATTAATGAGGCTTTTTATATGTAACGCCACCATATTCAGTTTGTCTAGTAGTGATAAACTGTGTGCCACATAATTGTATGGGCTTACACCACACAGCACCATTTTTTTCCTATACGGTATGAAACACTTTATTGTTAGTGTTTTACATTGTTTTCGCTGATAAGTTTATTTGCATCACACATATCAAAAACACACACACACACACACATAGATTATGTATGCATTGCACACATAACCAAACCAAATGAATGAATGAACAAAACGAACGAATAAACGATCACACTTGATTTATTAGTAGGAATACAAATTTAATAAAGTCATCATAGGTGTGATGTAGGATAAGTGGAGTAGAGATAATGAATGGAACTCATAAACATAATAACTCGCATAATAATTGTCACTCAATTTTAATAAAGTCTCCACAGGAGATCAATTTTTCATTATTCCGTTTGCAACACTCACCAGCATGCAGCAGAAACTTTACAAATATATAATTTTAGACGATTCAAATATATTGTACCTTCCACCTGAGTGATGGAAGGATATTATAACACCCAGAAGAAGGCATCAAAGACTTTACAATATATAAAAATTCTTGATCAGCATAAAAATCCGAGTTGATGTAGACATATCCGTCTGTACGTCCGTCTGTTGTTGGCTCTCTCACAAAACTTCATGCATTCCTATTGAAATTGGGCAAAACTGGTTGACGACTAAGCACACAATTAACATAAATTTATATAATAGCACCAAAATGAAGCTACAAAGTCAAATATTTCTCATAGATGTTAACATGTAGCTCTTTCATCAATGTACCAAAAAAGGACACGATCCTATAATGGGAAAAAAACCATAAAAAACACACCCACAATATGAAAAATAACTCTAAACGTCAACGGTTGAATTCTGTGCAAATTGTAAGTTATAGGAAGAAGGATATGCCATGCCCATATTACACATATAATTATGGAAGATAGCTTAGATTCGGCCCAAGTGAAATATATTCCATCTTATTAGTTTATGAAAATCATTGCAAGGTTGAGGTTATATTCTTGCCACCTGCCGCTCTAGATGCTGACAATTCTTCCAACATCCAAACAGGTTAAAAAACTACGAAATTTATTTGAATTTTTTTCTAACCCACTCAAAGAAAAAAAGGGTCAAGAATAATTTGTTAGAACGAAATGCAATTTGTTCTAAATCTTGTTAAGCGTGACGTAACAAATAAAGACCCCCGTCCATACTCGTCTTGTGTGCTTCATTTTCTTTTTCTTTTTTGGTTTATTTATGCATCTCTCTACACTGCGTGTTATAAGGTATTTTTTGTTGATTTTTTTTGCCACTACCTTAATATAAATTTTTTTTGCGGCTGTATAATTTAACAGGGTTATAAAACTAGAAGAAAAATAACAAAGAAGAAGAAAAAGACGAAAAATTCCATATGAAAGTCATTTGAATGGTTGAATAAGTGAATAAGAGTGACTTGGGTGTATGTGTGTGTGTGTGTGTGTGTGTGTATGTTTATGAATATGCATGAGTAAAAGTCCAGGACAGGACATGGCACAATGACACTTAGATGGCTATCGTTGTAAAAGTGGACAGCCATACACAAGCAAACCAAAAAGTAGTTGAGTGGTAGTAGTAATCAACAGTAACAACAACAAACAACAACCGAAAGTACAGGTGATTTTATTGCATATTGTTTCTTGTTTCTCTTTTTTTCTTTTTTGGTTATTTTTGGTTTTTGTCATTTTGTGTATAGTTGCTGTTGTTGTTGTTGTTAACCCGTCAAAACAGTGGTCAAATGGTTAAACACATCTATAGTAAGCTTCCATTCTCTTCATCACTGTTTCTTTTATTTCTATTTTTTTTTTATTGTTGTACTTTTTTCCACTTTTTTATTTCTCTTCATTTTTGGTTATTGTTGAAGTTGTTTTAATATCTTGAGGTCGTAAACCAGGTACTTTATTAGATGGTCACAAGGCTGTGCAGAATAAGAAAAAACAATAATAACAACAACAGCAACATTTACAAAGAGGAAGTTCTTGTTGTTGATTAGGTTTATGGTAGAGCAGGACAGAGAGCTTATCTCTTATGACGTATGCATGTTTTTTGTTTTAATTTGGAAAAGTTTAAACTAAACTACAAATGAACATAAAATCACACTCAAAACGAATGGTCTGGAAAATTGGATATCAAAACCTCACACAGCACATAGGTGAACATTGAATGTGTATTAGAAAAAACTTGTAAAAGTAAAAAATAAACTCGATATGGGGGTTAGGACAACTGTTAATAATACTCTTCACATTATTATAAAAAATGTGTGCGTGGTTGTGGCAAATATTTGATATCTTCAAGTATTGCAGCCATATGTTCAAGACTGGTCAGCGGCATTATGTAATAATAATATTTTTACCATTTCTTAAAATATAATTTACATATTAAGCATAAATTTCCGTCACACGGAGGTGCCTTACAACGAGCGAAAAAAGACATTTTCAATTAGCTACAACAACATATAAAATTTGAATTTACAAAAATTATTCTTTTTTTCACATTTTTTATATGTAAATAATCAAATTATTAATCGTACGCTAAGAAACTTTTGTCAATTTTCAATCAAAATCAATCTTAATCAAGCAAGAAATCTAGAAAATTGTTAAAAAATAAAAATAAAAATAAAAAAGAATAAATTAAATTTAAATTTTTCCTAAAATATGTTTATAATAAAATTTTTATAACTCTTGCCGAATAAAATAAAATTTTAAAACATTATAACACTTGCTTTGAGCGGCTTTCTTTACATGTTTTCATTATTTTTTTTATATATGTATATATATTATTAATCATATGCTTCCTAAATTTTATTTTAAAAGTAAATAAAAAATAATTGAAATTAAAAAAACACCAACAACCAGTATTTTTATAAAGCTTTATTATACATAAAAAATAAAAAATAATTTGTAAAAAAAAACGTTCTTTACACAATGCATGGAAATATTAAAACTTAGTAATAAAAAAATATTGTACATAAAAATAAAAAAATAAAAAAAAAATTCAAAAACAATTTTATTCACTTATGAAAAAATGCCTTTTAGCTATAATAATAATAAAATACTTTATACACATAAATATAATATTATTAAATTTTCAAACAGGAAAAGGAAAAAGGAATGGAAGACAACGAAAATACTGTAAAATAAGAAATATTGTGATATTATATAAACAAATGATTTAATTTTTACTTGAATTTAATGTAATTGTTTCTTATTTCATATTAAAATGAAAAAAAAAAATGTATGGAACTAGACCTCAAACCATATATTTTCACTAAAGTTCTCACTTTCTTTTCCCTCCCTGAATACAAGATAATGGCAGAACTTGTAACTAAGTAAAGCTTACAGCACTTTCAAGATATTATCAAGTCCTTAATTTACTGATTCAGTATCACTTTCTACTTAAAACTAGATTTTGAAGAGTCTTCTCTTTATCAATACGATATCGAATCGATCACAAGTGGTGTAGAGTCAGCGTTGTTGTCTATACAAAGTCACATATCATATCCGTCTGTTCTTTTGTTATGTACTGGAGACACATTTTAAATTATGTGATGACATTTGATTTAAGACCCAAAGGGGTTTCAAAGCCTAGTCTTTTTGAGAATCTTTCAAATTTAATTTTTTAAATAGAATTTTTTTTTGAATATTTATACCCTCCACCACCTGTGACAAACGATAGAATTACATATGTGAAGATGTTTGTAACTCCTAAACCTTCTCTTTTCAAATCGTTTCAAATTCACTTTTTCATTTCAAATTCACTTTTTGAAACGATTTAACCAAGTCCGTCTGTATGTCCATATAAACTTGTATGTAAGGTACTGATCGCTCTCTTTGAGATATTTCGATGAAATTAGATACAAGGTCATATATTAGGTCGAAGAGGAATCCTAATGAACATAGAACGATTGGATTGATCTCCGTATAAGGTCCTCTTATAACGGAAGTCTTTATATAGCAAAAAAATGCAACTCTTAATATTTTTTGTCAAAAATTTGGAAAAGCATTAGCTTAATAATAGGCTGTAACAAATTTGGACCTGATGGGACTCTTTTTAGATCCTCTTCCCATGTAATGATATTTCACGAAGAGACTTATATGGCAATACCTCGAGTTTACTGACGCAACTAAACTAATTGCAGCATAATTTATGGAACTCAGTGGTGTAGGGTATTAAATGGTTGCATTTAATCGACCATCATATTTTCACTTGTTTTATATTAAACTGAAAAAGTGGTTTTTAATTTTTCAAATTCTGTATAAAATATTGAATAGAAAAACATTTGTATCAAATTGTATAAAAAAAAAGTATAATTATTGAATAAAATTCTAAACTAACCAAAGCTAAGCATGCTTCTACTTACCCTTGTTCAATTTATATGAATAATGAAACAACAAAAACATTCAACGAAATATTATTAAATAAATACTATGCCTAGTAAAATAAACTCATCTCTCTTGACCGGCAACTTTACTCAGATCTTCCTAAAATATTACTCTGCCAAGTAATTGTTTTTCTTTTTTCCTTTCTACAACTAATCTCAAAGCAAAACTAGTAATTAATTAATTAATGAATAAAAAGAATAAATAAAGAAAGTTTGTCTTGAAGAGACAATTTAATTATAAAAAAATTCAATGTTTTTTTTTATTGAACGATTTCATAAATTCAAGTCAGGGTGGCTTTTTGGATGCGTCTGAAATCAGCTGCTGAGGTAATCAC
Source organism: Ornithomya chloropus (assembly GCA_963971445.1). Taxonomy (NCBI): domain Eukaryota; kingdom Metazoa; phylum Arthropoda; class Insecta; order Diptera; family Hippoboscidae; genus Ornithomya; species Ornithomya chloropus. The sequence continues at coordinate 2,184,828 of OZ020532.1, forward strand.
AAGTCTTACGTCTGTGCGAGATCATTGAAGCTTATGCTGGAGTATGCTGAAGTGGTGTATATTTTCTTTTTTGTATTGTAATCATTACAAACATACAAACAATCTCAATTATTGTGTATATCACTATAAATGCCTCTCTACTGCTGTCTTAGCAAGTGTAAAATCTGTTAAGAATGAACAAAACTCATCATTATTATTGGAATAAGAGACTTTTGCATTAAACGAAACGAAGCAAAAAAGTTTAATTTGGCTTAGGCCACATGCTGAGTACACTCCATCACTATATATAAACAGTGGGAGTAGGATACACCTCATTACGCCTTCTTTAATCCTTATATCACTTATCAACTAATGTGACGAAGTCTGCGTTAGGTAAGTTTTGTTTTTGTAAATTGTGTGGTAATTTATTTTCCGACCATGCCCATTTTTGGTGCATCGACGGATGTCATAATTATAAATATTTATACTGTGTACTTTAATTCAATAGGTAAATTTTTGTGGTTGCAAGATATTATGGGCGTGGTTTTCAACCGATTTTGACCACTATTTAATCCGCCTACAATAAAAAACGGATCATAGCATAATTCCAGTTCATTATCTTATAATTTCTGACTGCGACTCATCAAAAACAGACGGACCGATGGACGGACATATCTAAATCGACTCAAATATTGATGCTGATCAAAAATATTATATATGCGTTGTATAGCTCCGACGCCAACTTGTGAGTTCTTCAAACGGAACAATAAACTTAGTATACCGTTATCATTAAGGTGGTGGATATAAAAACACCAACCCAGCAGCGGTACAAAGAAGAAACAACAAAAACAAAAATTAAAAACAACAACAACAACAACAACAATAACAATTTTTAAGTATAACAATTTGAAGATCAGAAGCTGAAGCTGTTTTAACAGTAGCTCCGACTACTACACACAATACTCGGCATCTGTTGCAGACCAAGAAAAAGAAAATTGCTCCAATTGCCATTATTTAAAGTATGATGATTTCTCTCTTGGTTGAAGGCAATATAACGCACATAAAAAAACACCATCCACCCAACTCAACGCAACTCAACCATAGGCCCACATTATTTGTTAAGGTCGTTTGTATTTTTTTATTCGTTTTTTTATGTTGACCATTTCGGGTGAAGCTGTTGATGCATATACTACAACTCTTGCACTGTGAAAAGTTGTTGCCGTAGTGGCGATGAATAAAACAAAAAAAAAAAAAAAACATTCGTTTTATTACTTGAGATGGTCTTGACTTGAGTGCCAGTGCTCTTGATCTTTTATGTTCTAAAGAGTAAATTGCAGCGCACACGGTAAAATAAAAACAACAACAACAACAACAAACGGCATGTATAGATACAGATGATGGCAGTTGATTGTCTTGATATGAAAAGCAATTGTTGCATGTAATTTAAACTACACGTCGGTTATTGGTTTGCACACAAACACACAAACACACGTAAACAATATATACGTATGTATATAAACATATAAATGCTGACGCTCACGCACATGTATACAACACGCGCGGGCGTTATTATAGGGACAATATAACCTGAGGTTACCCAACCAGCCAATCTGCGTGGCACTCACGTCCTTTAGCCATATGTTGTTATTGTTGTTATTATTATTGTTATTATTATTATTATTTATTTTTTATTTTCATTTTCATTTTTACTAGCTAGTGCTTGACTGGGCTCGCTGCCATTGAATGACCAGAACAACCCGTACAATAACTGTCGGACTTGACTACTGACATACAGACAAACAGACAGACAGACAGACAGACTGAATGAATGAATGGATGGGTGAGTGAGTGAACGATCTTTGCTAGTGAGTGATTGACTGACTGTTGGGATGCAAGTCATTTACTGCACGTTAATGATGATTGCAGCTAAATTATGAGGCAGCATAAAACAGCTACCAGTTGTCGACTACATTCATATTGAATGCTCTTCTGAAAACACCAACAAAAACAATTTTTATAAAATTACAAAAAAAGTAAATAAAAATTTACAATAATAATAAGGGGAAGTGCCCTAAAGAAATATCGCAATAGCGAGTTTTTTTATAATTTTGTAAAGTTTGGAAAATATTTGAATTAAATTGACGCCCCTTAAGAAGGAATATGTAATCTATGCAATAAATAAAATGAAATTAAAAAATTTGAAAAAATTTTAAATAGAACCGCTCAGGATTATTAAGTAATAAAATAGTTTCGTACAATTATCAACTAAATCAACTAAGTTATGAACCTTTCGAAAATGAAATATTTCAAAGTGGAGATCATTCTTCGACATGGAAAAGTGTAGCAGCTACCAACACCATGACTATGCAACCCCGCATACGTATCCTTTGAACAGGCTCTTAAAGAAAAAAGAAAAAAAACAACGAAAACAAACTCAAAGAAGAAGTGAATGAAAATAAAGAAGAAACTCATGTAAATAATTGCCCTTCTCAGGAAATTACACAAACAACAACATCAACAACTATATACGAACCAAGTCACTATACCACGCCTGCACATTTTGTGTAGGACTCGGAGATTGCGTATTTAAATAATTTTTTGTTAAACAACAACAACAACAACAATAACAACAAAGCTTTAAATGTAGCCTTAAGCTATGAAAAATGCGCAAAAACAAAAAAACAACACCATTGACGTGTAGGTTTTGCTCAGTGTACCATACAGATGAACAGCAGCTCAACTTTGTAACTTAACTCATCACACAGATGGGGAGAATCACGGTAAAAAAAAGGGATAAAGACCAAGCAATTTTCTTAAAAAGAAAAAAATTAAGCAAAATAAAGGTTTAAGAAGGAATGCTCCACAAAAACATGTAAACATTTCGGAAGTTTTCTAACTTATGCCATCGCCAACTGATATATATTTTATAAAGTTATAATTTATGAATAAACAATTGTTTTTACTATAACTAATAAGATAATATATTAAAATCAATTAAAAAGCGTATCAACCTAAAAAGGGTTGAACATAATGAAACTGAAGCCCATAAAAGGCCTACAACTGTCTCTATTAACGTTTAAATGAGAACCCGGCGTATTATTTAAAAAAAAATTCATTATTGGCTCTTTCTATAAAAATCTAGAGATATTTTATACCAAATTTCCGTCATTTATAATCATCTCAACTTTATTGATTTGTCTTGACAGACAAGTTCACGGTTTGTCGTTTGAATTGTTTGTCGAACCCAAAATTGACTTGTTTGGTTAACAACAACAACAACAACAAAAGAAGAAGAAGAAAAGGAAGAACAGCAGTCGCAATCATGACAATGACGAACAGTAAAAAGTATTTGTGCAGAACTAAAAATCGTGCTGAACATTTTGGCACTTATTAGCAACAGTTAACGTTTCCAAAGCGCAATATACTTGGTTTAGCTCATTAAAGTTTAATGCTTACTTAAAAATATGTATAATTTTTAATAAATAACTTCATTGATTTTAAAGGTTTGCAACTTCAGAAAATATTGAAACCCAAGTTATGCCTTCAAGTTGTATCGTAGATTTAACTCATCCTAGAAGCTGTTACAGGAGTCCAATTAAATTCAAATTTACTCTATTGAATTTATTTAGTTAATAACTATTTAATGGCATCAACTTTATTTGTATTTTTAATTTACCTATTTTTACCTTGCCTTTCGAAAAAAATGTTTATAAAAATAAAAATCTTTCGATTATAGTCAAAGCTGGTGCAACGGTGCCTTATCCTAATTGGGATGAATGTGTCAAGTTTCATTGAAAAATATCAAGAATCTTAGATTCTATATAACGATCTTTTCGTAGAGCACGAAGTAAAGTTTTTCATTATAAGACAAATTTTAAACTACTAAACTTTTCGTTATAAAAATCTTTCCATAGATTTGTAAGATGCAGTTAAGCTGCTGTTGTCTCAGTTTTTTATAAACCATAAATCGTTTTTACTATATTTTCGAGTCAAAAACTTTGTATTGTTTATGAAATAATCAACTGTAAAAACTGTAAAAAAAGTCGTGAATCTATTCTCTTTCAATGGAAGCACGATAATAACTGAGTCAGAATAAATGTCAAATAAGATTTTTGGTAAATTGTGGCCGTAACCGACCCCGCCCATTATTACATTATTTTATAAATCCTAATATTATAAATATATAGAACAAACATTGTTTTTAAGGCTATTTTGGTTATGACGATTGTGGGCGTGGCTCTTAAAAAATATTTTAAATAAAAAACTAGGAACTGTTTGGTTTGTGTAAAATTTCAGGCTCAATATTTCAAGTTGTTAGAGTGGCCATAAAAGCCAAACACGCAGACGGACGTGGCCACATTAATTCAGAATTTGATGATGGTTAATATTACGTAGGGTCTCTAAGCTTTTTTATTGTGAATGTTGCAAACGATATAACAAACAGCAAGACTTCTGGTAGGGTGTAGAAATCTCCATTATCCATAAGATAACGATTATTGTTGTTGCTTTGAAATATAGCAAACATGAAAAAAATCCACCTGCATGAATATTTCATACAATCGGAAAAACAAAGTGAGTAAAAAACAAAAAAACACAGAAGCTAATACAACAACTATAGAAGAATAGCAGAAAACAATAATAAAAATAATAATAATGCTAAATAGAAAACAAAAGCTAACCAGCAGCTAACAGCAACAACCAACACTAACAACAGATTGTTAGATGTTGGCTTCTTTTGTGTTGTTTTACGTTAAGCAAGCAAAGGCCGGCCACGTGTTGAGCATGCGCACCACACAACAACAATGGACAAGAAAAATTGAAAATGGAATTCACACACCAACACAATATAATAGCACCTCTAGGGTATGATTTTCTAAACATGCTCGTGGTACAATACATGGTTACATGAAGGTGCCATGCAGGGGTGCACTTACCTGTGTACCTGAGGTTTATGAGAAACTTTTAGAAGACGAAGAAGGTTTAATAAGCATGTTGTTGTTATTTCTATTTTTAATATCACTTTATTTCATTTGTGTACTTAAGTATTACTTAAGGTTATGTTTTTGTAACATTTTTGCCCTTTTTGTCCGTGTGTCCGCGTATCGGTGTGTGATAGAAACGCTCGTAAACGATCTTCAGTTGTGAGATATTCGTTTATGTTTGATATAAATCTATTTAAAATTGGCGAAATATATTAATAACCACGCCCATAATCGACAAAAATCCGTCCAACAGTCATAAAAATTGATTTATTAAAATGAAATTTGCTGCAGAAATTCATAATTCAATGTATCCATCGATTGGTGGGTCAGAGCGCACCAACTTCTTCGCAACAGATTCATTTGTAGATATGAAGGGTATTTTAGACAAATTTTGCTTTTTTTTCATTTTAAATAAATTTTATTTAAGGAGCTTAATATTATTACAAATATTGTTAAAAAAATAAACCAAAAAGATATGAAAAAGTTCCAGTTCATATATACAGATAATAAATTATAGATAAAACAGAATTTGGACACTAGCGAGAATCTCCCCAATGTTTTTCAGTGATTTTCACTTTGCCGTAACCACCGTGCAACTGTTGTTTGGCAAAAGCCAAATAATTGTCATGACGTACATGAGTAGAAGGCACCACTTTATGGACAACGGCACCAGTGTTACGATACTGTTGATGATGAGTGTGATACGATGTGGGCACATGATGAATTAAGGCAGCCGTACGATGATGTACTAAAGCAGCATTACCACCGTTATGCAATAGATCACCGTGATGCAATTCATCTGTGTGTAAATCGGCAGCGTGATGATGTTCATCAATGTGACGATTTTCGTGGACAACATGGTGATCGACGACGGGATTGGTGTAGTGTAAAAAGTGATGAGGTTCGTGATGAACTACTTTGGTGACATGATGCACAGGGTCCACCTGATGTATGGGATCATGATGCACCACACGGGCAGCATTGTTCACTTGCACGGTTGCCACATGATCAACATTGTGGCCGTGATGAATATCAACAGCAGCAGCATCTAAATGGCCAGCATTGTGATGATAAACGGGATGATGTTCGGTAACGTGATCACCGTCGATAACAATAGCTGAAGATTTTCCAAAATGTAACGCGCCACCAACACCACTCAAATGGTGTACATCGTTATGATGCACATCAGCATGGTGTACAAGTGCTTCATGAGAAAAACCTGAGGCATCAACGGAAGCCCACGTTATAAACAAAATACCGATGAACATCTGAAAGTCGAATTTTATATATTTATTGTCTTATTTACTATCCTTTTACGCCTACCTTCATTATTTTACGATTTTACACTTGAAGGCAACTTCTTCCGCTTTATTGAACACTAAGAGTTGAACTGATAATCGAACATAAGCGCCCGCTCAGTTTTATACTAAATTTGCAAAATAAACCAAATACAATAAATAGCATAATAAAACAGCTGATTACCCATTTGACACATAAACTACGGTTGGGGACTACCGCAACGAAAGGTGTTGTAATGAAACGAATGTCATTGAGAAGCCAACCTGTCATGCATACATAATTGTGAATGATATGTTGTCCAAATCAAAATTGTTGCTGTGTTTATGATTTTAATGACCTACCGCTACCGCTAACCCAACGGAAGAGAGACAGTAAAGTTACATGTAAAGACTGCCCGGTCATTAAAACTCATGAATATCATTCGGGTAATAAACCTACAAATAAATTTGGTGAATCCTACACCAAGCAGTATGGAATAATAATGCAATCACGTAATGTTGGGCTACCGGAGATGTAAGGCATGCAATTATGTGGAGTTCCCCATAAAACTTCAAGGTGACCCATTTCTACACAGCGACGTATAACAAACCAATACAAAAATAATGGTATTGGAGAGATTTTCATCTGCAGCTTGACACAAAACACGTAAAATTATTTCTGATAATGATTTTTGGCATAACGCACAAAAATCAAACGGTATAGAAACCTATTTTTTTCGTAAAATTAAACAATTTTAAATTCATTCATCATTTATTTATGAAATAAAGCAATTGTGGCACTAATAAATAATAAAATAAAAATAAAAAATAAAAAAATAATTAAAAAAATAAAATAAAATAAAAAATAGAATAAAAAAAATGAAAAAAAAAAAATAAATAAAATAAAATGAAATAAATAAAATTGAAATAAAAATACAGAAAATTTTATGCAAATAACAAAGTATATATATTCTTGATCAGCATCAAAATCTGAGTCGATCTAGCTATAGTAATCTCTTTGTCTAAACCTAACTTTGCAAAAAATTTGCACCCGTATGTAGGTGTTTATTTAAACTGGAAGAAATCGGTCGAATGCTACGCCCACACAATCAGTAAAAATCTCTCAATATCATAAATATAAAGTTAAGAATAGACTGAACTTGGTGAAATTTGATAAGTTCAATGTACACCATTGGAAAGCGTAGTCAGTTGCCTGCCACGCCCATTTGTTATTTTGTAAGATAATGAAGGTATTCAAGACTTGACCTACTCCAAATTTAGTGTTTAGTTACTTGTTTTTATTCATATACAATACATTCGATAACAGTGTGATTAATTGGTTTTTTAGCAAAATGAAAACTTACTTAAAACACTTTACTATAAAATTTTACAAACCTAACTCAAGTTGATTAAAATTTTAGAAGAAAAATCTTGAGCGAAATACCCCAAAAGGTAATAAATCCATTCACACCAAAAAAAGCTTTCGGTTAATAAAGTTATTTGTCATACTGATAAATATTACGTTGTCTGTGGTCAGAAAGATGTGTAGGCTGCATCACGAGATATTAGAAAAAACAAAAAACAAAAAACACAACACACGATTTCCATTTCAATTACAACATGTACACTGTAATGTTTATAAGTGTTGTATGTGTAGATAATGGTGCACACATAAGCGACCGACTCTGTCGCTTATACATACTCATGCAATAATTATCATTCAATTGAAAATGTTGGTAACGTAAATGAATTTTCAAAGCACGTATTATTGAGTGTATGGGACAAGTATGCATATTGTGTTGTTTCGTACTCGATGTAAAAACAAATAAACATTTTATTTGGGCAAAGTAAAATATTGAATATCCACTACCTTCTACGTATAAACTTTAAATGGTAGTTCTGTTATCACTGAGCGTGTGGAGCAGTACTTTAGTGAAATTTAAAGTCAAGTTCTTTGCAGCCTTACATTTAGAAGGACAGACGTATGGACAGAACCACAGCGATTTACTTCTTCTAGTGATCAACTGAACCATTTGTTGCAAACATTTTGATAAAGTGAATATATCCTTAATATTTATGCTAATGGGTTAAATGCTGTCTCTTAGCAGCATTTATTTACGCTTATTGTGTGGACGGACTGACTGACTAACTGACTGACTAGCTGAGTAATTTAAACCAACTAAGTGTTGAGTGAGTTACTAAAACTAATGGCAAAAATGTTACATACAATATAATCATCGTCTCATTAATATTAGCGTATATTAATAACAACAACAACAACAACAAAAACAACTTGATAATTGACTCAATGTCCGTCCCTCCATTCATCTATCTATTCGATTATGTAATTACCCGAAACGAAACGAAACGATACGACACGTCATTACTTTTATGTTTCATGATCATGGCACCACACATTTTTGTTTATTTGTTTTGTTTATCAAGGAGTTTACATACATACTAGATGTATATAACGCCCTGTATTTGGGTGTTAGCCTTTGTATGGGTATAATATTATTATAAAGTGTGTAAGTATGGTGTCATTACCTAATAAATGGTTAGAGTTGTGTTGTACTTAATTTTTATTGCATAATATTCGTTTTTTTTTTTGTATTATTTATAAATATATTTCAAGGACGATTAAATGAAGTCGTGTGGGTCATGCGATTGTGATAACAATAATAAAAATATTATAATTTTTTTCAATTTTTTTCTTATTTTATTTTCCCATTTGATTTGGTGTTGTAGCAGTAGGTGTGTTTGTTAAGCAAGTGCAAGTATCATGAACATGTCTGTCCTTCGCATTAATTACACTTGTTGGTGCAATTTGTCGTCAGGCGAATATTGTATTTAACTTAGTGGAGTGTGTACAATAAAAATGGGTTTCCATAAAGCTATAAAACACTACTTAGTGAAGAGAGGAGGGAGATGTTATTTTCTAATTTGAGATGATTTTTATATATTTTATATACATATAAAAATGTAAAAGTAATATTTTTCCGTACAATTATTTTTAGCTCATACCCAGCACCTTGGATAATTTCAATTTCAATTACAAAAGAAAAACCATTATTTCGTTCATTACCTTGAATAATTCACATAAGTTGCGTTTCTTAATAAAAAAAAAAAATATCCTCATCTTCTTCTTCTTCTTTTTCTTAATTTCCTAGATGCTATAAAACTTTTGCATAAGCATCAGCCATACATACTATATAGTAAATAAGAGTAAGTAGAAAATTGAAAAGAAAAAAAAAATCGTATAATTCTCATTTTACGGCTAATCTGTGAATTTAATGGAGAGTGAAACTTCATTATTAACACATGCTGTTATATGATCATTATTCGGTAGCAGTAATAGGCACAGATTGTGCCACTTGTTGCGTATTATTACAAACAACAACAACAGCAACAACAGCAACAGTTGATGCATTACACAAGTGTTGTACAATTGCACAAAATTATAGCGTTTATAACAAGAGAAACAGCAACAATTGCATGGCATGCATTTATATATGTATATACATATGTATCTATGTATCTGTGTATCTCGCGTATATAATACAAAACTTATTTTTAATCACCTTTTATTATAAACCAACGAAGTCACAGTTGAAGCAAAACAAAAGCCCGGGAAAATAAAAAAATGAAAATAATTTACTCAGATATGATTTTATGTACTATTCACATATATAACACCCTACACATTTGTTTATCATATAAATGCACTAACAATAATTTATGGGAAAATTAAATTCGGCTTAAACCGAATCTTAAACATCCTTCACCTCCTCCACACAACGTGGCAGATACCTAGTTAAGTATTGAAAATGAAGTATTTTGTAAAAGACACGCCCACAATTAAATAAAAGTTAAGGAGTCAGTATTGTACGCACCATCTTTGTCAAATAATTTTTGACCGGCAATGCTGCTGATGACATTGTATGAGGAGTTTTAGTGCATCTGAGAACAACCAACATTTCTGCTAAGTTTGAAGTTTTTCTAAAATTTTGTAGAGTGAACGCAAACTTAAGGATGAACATACTGATGACTCCATCTTTGGATAAATATATATTTGCCCATGAGTCTGTACAATAGTTATAGATCTTCAATATTTACTTGTGAGTTGTGTGTGTAGGTCCATATGCACATTCGTCCAAGTGTGTATCCCTACAAGAAGCGCCTTATTAATCAATTACTCCGTACAGTCTACACAAACACTCCCTTAACCACAACTTGGGCACAACACAACTATAAGAAAACGTTAATAAAATGGGAAAAAGGCAACCTGCCTCTACAACACATAAGTCACGATTATGTTGCATGTGTGCTGTACATATCGCGATAGCATTATTACGCATTAATGCGTAATCGAACGGCACTTGCTGGTAGGAAAGCAACACCAAAAGAAAAGGCAGAAAAAATAGTAGCACTTGCAGCAACGCATGTGCACGCGTATGGTGTGTTGCGCAGGTGTTTTGCAATCATTTACCAGCATTAAAGTTCCGTTTATATCACCTCTGCCACACTGATCATTTGCCTTGGTGCAGCCGATACGTTACCATTAAACGCGTATTCAAATACAAGACAATCTTATTATTTGCAGATGCTCACTGATGTTGTTTTGTAGAAGTTATTGTTTCATATTTACGTATATGTGGTGCGTATGTGATGGGAAATTATTTCGCATAATTATCGCATTAAAATAGAACTTTGTGAACACCATTGCTTCTGCAGAGGGACGGATGGACGGACACCAGACGGCTGTCTTCTAAAAAAGTTCATTTCATACATTGTATGTAAGCAAATATGTGTGCGTGAGTGTGCATTTGTTTGACTATTTTATAGGAAAGGCCTTCAACAACAACAACAACAATATAACAGCAATAACAATCATAATAATAATCATTAAAAATATGGCCACCAAAGGCAGAAAGTGGGAAGAACGTCAAGCGAAAGAAATTGAAGGGAGCTGCGTGAAATGTCGAAAGATATGAAGTCATATAAAATAGAAGACATACAATATTTTGTTCCTGCCAATAGCTTCCGCATCTTTATCCTGCAAATCTTTTTTTAGTGAGCGTGAGTATGGTTAGGTGGTCATTAGTGTTACAAACACCTTGCCCGTATATAAGCGAAGAATAAAGTGCTTATAGAGTAGATTTAACAATTTTCCTGTTCATTTTACAATGATCACCTTAACACACTCACACACACTTATAGTTTATCACAGTGCTTGTAATATTAAAGGCAATTGGGACAGCAATAAGCCAGTCAACCAGCCGGCCAGCCATCCAGCCAGCAAGCTTGCTGGCAACCGTTAGTATGATGATACCTCGTTTGGTTTAATGCTTGGTGATGGTGATTGTGATGGTAATGCTGGTGGTGGTGGTGGTATATTATGAATTACATTATTGGTATTAAAGCATAACCGTCATTATCATTATCGTCTTTATTATTCACACACAATATGTCCATATTTTGCTGAAGTGAAGTTTCACATTTTTACGCTTTTTCCCCTTTTATCCCCACACATAACCCCCTGCTTAATACTATGATTTTATAAACCTTATAGCCAAAAGAAATCAAGCGTGTGTGAATTAATTCGTAGAGCTTTTGTAAGCAGCAAAAAAAAGAATCAACAGAAACGAAGAATAAGTAAAAAAACTACAATTAGAAGAATCTTAAATACCCTCTTTTTCCATATATAAAAAAATGGGCGTGTTACGTATCCTATTACGTCCACAGTAGTTTTTGTTCTACAAATCAACCAACACGACGAATTCTGCGTAGAATTTTCATAAATTATAAGCACCTACCTTAGTTGGGACTGACAGACACATGTTGTAGTCAATTGAATATGAAATCATTTAAGCGTATGTTATAATAAACACAGTATACCATAAATATTTACTTTTTTCTTCTTATTACTTTATACGTTATTCCTCTCTGTTGATTGAGTTCATCGAAAAGTTAATCGGAAATCGCCTAGCTGGAGTAGTCCACGTGTAAGTAGTGAAAACGGTGCATATTACAGCCATACACTCTGACTGGCTACTTGTTATATTTCAACAAGGCGCAACATTTCATCATGATTGCTGCTGGTATTGTTGTTACATTATCTTATTTCATTTGTACATTTCTCTTAACAATCTTACAAATACCTTACAAAGGAAGAACCAAAGAAAAGGAAAACTCGTATATGTTCGTTAAACTTCAAGAGAAGCTTCTGTGTGTGTATTAAAAAAGGAAAAAACTACCCAGTCAGTAGTTTGGGTTCGATTTTTACACATTAGCGTTATAAATTGTTGTAATCTGATATAATTTTGTATAACAACACCAACACCAATATCAACCCACCAACCATCCAACCAGCCAACCAACCAACAGCTGAACAGTAAGTTACAGCCATTCTTGTAAATGCTTTAATAATCGTTTTGGGTGTACAAGTGTGTAGGTAGGTAGATAGCCACTGGGGCAATAAATGCAGTTAAAAGTTTTTAATATGGTACTGTTGCTGCTGTTGCTGCTGTTGTTGTGGTTATTGGAATCGATTTAAGATATTTTTCGCCTTTAAAATATCATCATAAGCACTATGCAAGTACCCAAGTAATCGATTTAATTTAATCCACTTTTGTGGCATTCAATAATACTGCGAGTAGTACAGAGTGGGGAGGAAAAGAGAAAATTCTGTTAACTGTAAAAACAAAAACTATAAAATCTAAATAGTTTAGTTATAGAAAGTAATGCAGGTCAAGGTGAAATATACAATGCAACCATTTAAGGGTATTCGGTTAAGTGGAGAAGTCAAGTATTGATAAAAAAAAGGCAGTGAAACGACAGTACATGTGTAACTTGGCTCCTTAATGCAATAGTTGCGATGGGAATTGAAAAGAACTCATCTGAAAATGGAAAAAGAGAGAATTAGTAAATAGTCAAATAAATATTTCAGCAGAGTTCAAGTAGACTGAAACGAAATTGGAAGCGAAAATTATTCAAAAAAAAAAAAACTCAAATTAAATTGGAAAGTTTTTAAACAAAACTCAAATAAAATTAAAAAAAAACTCAACTCGATATGAAAATAACTCAAAGTTTTCCGAACAGATATTAATAAGACTTCAATAAAAATAGGAACAACAACAACAAAAATTCATTAGACTTCCAATAAAAGTCTAAGATTCTCACAGAAAGTACTCAAATGGAAAGAACTCAATTATATATAGACATAACTGAAAAGTTTTAAAAGATTTAAAAAGTATATAGAAATAACTCAAATAGAATTGAAAAGTAATCAAGTCAAAAGAATTGGAAAAGGCTCCTCGATAAATATAAACTAAAGTAATATGGAAAGCACTCAAATGGAAAAAAAACTCATATGAAATTTGATAAAACTCAAGTGGGACTGAAAAAATTTGCAAATTTCAACATAATTCAACTCCATTTGAACTTTTTCCAAATTCCAATTGAGTTCTTCTCCAATTTCCAATTATAAAGCAATAATATTTCCTTTGTTACAACACAATAACAATTATTGTTATTAGTGTATAAAATTTATAATAAAAGAAACCGCCTTTCATTCTATAAAACTCCAATAATTGTTAAATTGAAATCTTAAGAATACTGAACAACACAACCGAGTAAAGAACAATAACAAAGCAAGTAAAGTATGAGTGCATCCAGAGAGAAGTTTTGTTAAATTCTTTATAGAATTATGAAAAAAAAGAAATAAAATGAAAAATAAAAACACCTGCACCTCTTTATATATTATATTTTATTATAGTATAAACTCACTCTTTCTACATCCTTCACCATACACATACACACACACAAATATGAACAATGAGGATGTGTTACACATACTTATTATTATGTGATGCTAAAAAAAAAAAATATTGTTGGTTCGGTGTATATAAAAAAAAAGAATAAATGATTGATAAAGCAAGCAATGAATGAGGAAAGATTCTAAAAAGTACTCATTAAAGAATGGAAAAAAAACAAGAAAGAAAAGAATAATTCACATCATCGAAATTGTTGTAGAGCTTGCTGTCGCTTAATAATTTCACTTTAAAGCGCCGCTACATACTTCTAAGACACGCAACATAAGCATCAATGATGCTTAAAAGTCACTTAAACAAGCACAAAAACAACAAATGTTGCCAATGGAGATAATAGCTGTTCATACATAGCAATGTCTGTTTAAATAGTTTAAATGGAATAACAAAAACAATACAAAAAAAAGAAACGAAAAGAAAAAATTTACTAAACGTTTGACTTAAACGTCCATCTTCACCACTAAGCATTTTTAGTAGAAAAGATAATTAGGTAACTGTGATAATTATGTGTTTGTGTGCGTTCAATTATTACAATATATCTCCATAGCTATTTAATTATACCCTCCACATAATATTGCGAGTATAACAAGTTTGCTATTCCGGCTGCAACACCGAAAAGAAAGCATCAGAGACTCCACAAAGTATATATATTTTTATTCAGCAATAAATTCTAAGTTGATCCCGACATGTCTGTCCATGTTGTTGAAACTCTCTCACTTTTACATAAGACAAAAATCTATTCTCTTAAGTGACGATTAATGGGTTTCGTTGGATAACAGACACGCCCACATTGTGTAAAAATTCTCCGTATTCTGCGTAAAACTTCACTTGAAAGTTGATACGTAATACGTGTAGTATTAACGGGCATAATTACGCCCAATATTTATATGAAGATGTGTAGGGTATTCAATATTTCTTTCAAATCACCAAACTGAAGAGCCACGCCCATATTTGACAAATACTAAACAATAGCAAAATTTTTACATGTGAAGTTTATAAAAATTAGTTTAATTTGGACAAAAACGCTATTATTGTATTATAGCGGGATGAACTTTTGCAACTTTCTACATAAAGATTTTTAAACAGTATTTTAACGCTTACACTCTAAGAAAATAATTAACCCTTAAAAAGCACAAATATTATCAATTGAACGCTTTACCACAACGCATCATATAATCATTTCAATACAAATGAATGCTCATCCTACATATTGATAAATTTCTGCAATTATACCATTTCAACCACTTTGTCTACTGCCTCAAATAAAAGTTAAATCATTGTAAAAACCGGACTTGAATTAGAAAAAATGAATTAAAAAACACGCTTCTGCTGGCTACTGTTTATGTTTCTGTCAAATGATTTCAAAGTCATTATGTCAAGTCTTCTTATCACTTTTTCATCTTCTTCACTTCAATTACTTTTCTATAAATACACATTCATGTTATTATGTTATGTAATGAACGCATTTTCAATTCAAAGAAATAATAACACAAAAAAGAAACTAGTTTAGTTTCAGACTCATTCACAGTCGTAGGTAATTAATCCATTACATTGTTTGTGTTATGTATGAAAAGATCTTGCAAGACGCAACTCTCACATAAAGGACTTACACACGATTGAGCGACATTATCATTGGAGAGTGAATGAAGAATATAGAAATTATACATTAAAGCAAATTAATTAAGCCAATAATTGGTTGAATAAAAACAACACTTAACACACTGCTAAATGGAATAAATCAAAAACGTGTTGAGCAACTGGTTTTATTAGCAGCAGCAATTACCTGCATTCCCCCTTTCTTTTTTATAATTACAGTGAAAAAGGTTTTTAATGTGAACTGAATGTCCTTTAAAATTAATAAAACGATTAAAAGGATAACAATTCTTGATGTAAGATTATAAGATAAAGATGGCACGCAAGTATATTAAGTAGAAATTTATTGGTAATTAACACTTTGAAGGGTATCTTCAGTGGCCCTTCACCCATTTCGATCAATTTAAGTAAAAACATGTTTTCAAATCTCCTGCCCCTACCATCTTAAGTAAAAATCTTTATTTGACTTAGCGCAAATCTGTGGGATACTTATATATATACTTGCCGCGCCCACCGTTTGCATGTAGACGTCAGGGGTATTTAAGATTGGGCTTAAGCCAAATTCACTTTTCTCACTCGTTATTAATTATAATTCTCAAGAACAAGAACAACTTACAAATTCTTTTTTCATTTTTTGGCATAACTATACTTAACACTCTTTCTATTCGCTAGTTATAATCTGTTTTATTGTGCGCCAAGCCTTTAAATGAAAAGAATGAAAAATTACATGAAATTCTTTTCCATAATCTTGGTATTTGTTCTTCATCTACTCTTGGCTATAAAGTCATTATATAATATCTTTAGAAATTGGTTTATCACGTTAAACTTTTGCCTTTTTTCTTCATTTGCAATATAATCTTTTCAACACGATCAATGTTTAGTGCGAGTGCAAGAAAACAATGTTCATTCTATGCATCATAGGCAAGAATTTCCACATTGCTACTGTTTCAGCTTCTTGAACAACATTTGCAACAATAGCTGAATATGCGCTTAATGTGGTTGATAAAAGAATTGCGGGCAAATTGCCGCTAGAGATATGACGTGATAGGATATTGATTATCGTAAATGTGGTGGTAATATAGCTTAGAGAGAATCATCACTTTTCATTGTACAATGCTGCCGTAACTGGCAAATCTTTATTAGTTGATGTGTGGCTGTTAATAATTTAATGCAAAATAAAAGTTTTTCATAAAAGCTAATACGGTGGCTTTGTGAAATTATTTCAATATATTTTTTTTTTTTTGTTATGGCAAAGAAGATTTTGTACTTATCTTAACTAAATAAAAACTTAAAAAAAATCCTTTTGTGGTTTTTTTTAAATTTATTTAATTACTCCGTTCCACCTACAATGCAATAAATGTCAGAATGCACACAAAATTATGAAGAAAGATAAGATACTCGTAAAAACCAAAAACTCCCTTAATCTACTTCGAATCTCTATACTATTAAGCGCACTGTAATCAATTTAGAAGATTCATGTGATTTTCCTTCGAAAAGTTATAAAATTCTTTTATGAGACTATTTTTATGCCATTCTCACAGATTACTTATAATTATGAGAAAAGTCCCAGTAAAATATGTATATAAAGATATAAAAATTTGAAAATTTTCATATGTCCTCATAAGGCTTTACATTATATGTCCTAAAATTATAACGATCGATCACGTCTATCATGAAACATTAAAATTTAAGTTTAACAATTTTGGTGTGTTTGGTTTTTTTTATAAAAAAAAAGCCAAAAAATGAATATAAGAATGCTAACTAAAAGCTGCTTACAATGCAACATCCATTATTCAATAATTTAATAAGGATGTGAATACAAAATATAGGTTAATCCAAAATTACAGCTGAATCCTAAAAATCTTCTTCAAGTTGTATTTAGACACTAAAAATGTGTGCATGAATATCTTAAAATAACCTTCGATAGGCTCAGAAATAAACATTTGGACTCATGGACGGACAATATTATATTGAATCAAATTATGATGCTGATCTAGTATATACTCGTATATACTTGGTATAGTGCAAATACATTAAGAAACTTATCATACCCATCATTTCATGTAGAGGACAAAGAATATCATAAATTTCTTCCATCATCATAACAAGCTCTTCATTATTAACCCACATATACATACATACGTTTTAATAAATAATGTTTGCTTTATAAAACTTTCACTACTACTCCTGATTGCCTGGTGATTGTTGTTTATGTTTTTGTTTTTATTTTTGTTGTTGCTGTTATTTACATATCAAGAACGTTTTTCCAATTGTGGCGCGCAACGCTTTTATTTAACTAAAGATGCGGTTCACTTGATGATAGTCACGCACTGTGCACTGTGCGGAGGATAACAATATTACATCTATTAACAGCAACACAACCACAATCAGCAACAACAACAAAAAAGACATTGGAATGCTATTAATGCCATAATAACGAGTAAATGAGAGTGCGAGAATTAACACGCTACTAACATATTGACGAGTATTTATTAAAAAGTGGGCGGTTAAGCAAACGTTTGAAGCGTTCCTTAGTACCGCGAACCCAATCAACACACCACATCTGCCAGCCAACACCATTTTATATAGTTAATGTGGCAATATTGAGCAGCAGCAGCAGCAACAACCCGATGAATACAAATGAGCAGCACAAGTGTGATATGGCGCATATTTAACATGCAATGAACGGTGATATCGTTTTTTCTTCTTTTTCTTTATTTTGTGGTCTCGCGCACTTTGGCCTGAAACCCTTGAACATTTATTTCGGTAGAGACGTGCGCGACTCTTAAGCCAACAATCTCTCCACGACATTAATTATTTTTTAATATTTCCATATACGCGTAAATCACTTGTTTGTATTTGTGGTGTCTGCGACCAACGATATCATTTCGGTCACGTTATTTATGAAGGTTGCTAAGATATTATATAAATAAATAAACAAAGAAATGAATACAAAAATAGGGTCCGTCATATATGCACGCATAATATTCCATTGGATGCATTTTTTTATGTAACGATGATGATAGCGGTACATGGCAGATATATAAAAAGGACTAGAGAACAAATATATTATCACCACTAAGCCAAGGAAGGCAGAAGCGCAGTAGGAAGAGAATTCTTAATGGTTCATGTAAATATATGGAACAGAGTCTTTAATATTTTAGAAGAGTTTATCTCGAATTTTAAAAAACTAAAAAAAAATATGTTTATTTGACGAATCGACCCTCGTTTTAAAGTTTCGATAATGACCAGAATACCAAGAAAAGGAACTAAATTAAATCTTCAGCTCAATGTACAAACAAAGGGCGTGGCATGTACCTAATTACGCTTTCTATATCATCAACTAACAAGTCGTACTCTACGCTAAATAAGTTTTCTTTTTTAATTGCTGGCTGTATGTCATGGACTACGCCCATTATAGAGCACATTAATGGAAAGGCTCAATATAAACATGTGATACAAATTTCATTTTCAGAGGCCAACTTTTATGGCGTATACATAGATATTTGTTGATTGTGGGCGTGCCTGCCAACCGATTTTGTTCAATTTAAATATAAACTAAAAAGTAGAAAAGTTTGTCAAAAATTTCACCTCAATGTCTCAATTTTCGAACATGAAAGTGTTACTATCGAACGGGGATGCACGGACGGATATGTATGGATCGACTTTTCTATATCTTTTTAAGATCTCTGAAGACTTCTCCTAGCTGTTATAAACGTCTTATGTGGAGGGTGGAATAAGAATATGATTCCAATTCAATATTTACCGCATTGCTTGTTCTTAATTCAACCAATTGATTGGTCGACCAATCAAATAGTTTAATGAAAGGAATATTCGCCTGATTAATGTTGACCTCACCTGTTTCTTGGACAATTGCACGTTATTGTTATCATTGTCGCTGGTTAATATTGGTGTGGTGTGGCAACCCACTGGTATCGTTATGTTAACACATCACACACATAAGATGTTGCATAAATAATGCATGAGCTGAACGCTGTTTGGCATTTAAAAAAAAAAGGAAAAACAAAAATTAACATAAGTAACAACAAAACTGCAAAAACCGTAAGACTGTAATTTGACGAGAAGAACAAGAATTTATTTGTGAGTCTACAAGCTGTTGAGTGTGTTTCTTGTGTATAATGCCAGAGTTTATCAATTGAACATTAATAAAACTGTACTGCAGCTACAAAGGGTAGTCTGTCTCGCTCTTCCACTTTATGGTGTTTTTACTTGAACAACATACTTCAGCTGTCTGTCGGGTTGGTATGCAAGACATTGTTCGGTGTGTTATAAATTTAATGAAATGGTATCGAATGCAACAATAACAACAACATCATCCGTAACAATCATATATGCCAGCTAACCATCCATTCATTCATCCATCCATCCATGTATTCATTTATTCATCCATCTATCGTGCTTTCTTCCATCTGGATACACCTGACCAAGTTTTTACATCGCATACGTATGCACACACACTCATAAGTAAGCAATTCGTCCACCTTCAATGCACTTCCTATATTTTGTACTTGATGCTTATTTCTAGGCTTCTGTTGTTCTACTTTCTGCATAAAACGAGTGGTATACTAAGTTTATTGCAGCGTTTGCAACATAAATATTTTATACACGGATTATTATTAAAATTTGTATGAAATTGTTAAAGTGCCACGCCCACAAAATCACAAAAAAAAAATATTTCACTCTCTCTCTCTCGCCTTTTCCCTCTCTCACATTAATTAATCAATAAAATAGGGCGCAATTGTCTACATTGCCACTCCCACTGGGTGCGTGTATATCTACAAGGTATCCAAATATCGTTTTAGCCAATTATCGATTTTCACTTGTTTGTTTCATTTGAATCTTTCTTCAATCAACCTGTTATTGTTATTGTTGTTGTTGCTATTGTTTCTGTTGTTAAAAAACCAATTGTAACATTTGCCACAATGTTTTTTGGTCATGTCTTGCATTTGTTATAAATGAGTGTACAGACATGAAAGGGTGTGTGTGTGTGTTTGTATGTGCGTCCGTTTTAGCGTTCTTACTTTTGTTGTTATTGTTGGTTTGATTAACTTGAACGGACAAAAATTATGTTCTTTAACTATAACTTACCATAAGGTGTTGTTGTTATTTTGTCTTTCATTCATTCATGAAAAAACCAAAACATGCAAACATACATATGTACCATATACACCATACGTTGACCACTGCATACAAAAATGCCACAAATACGTCATGTTGTACCAATTGTATCAATTGTGTACTTGATGATTTGAAATCATCTGAACTGAACTGGACTGAATTGAGTTGGGTTGAGTTGAGTTGAGTTGAGTTGAGTTGAACATAACCGGCAGCAACAGCAGCAATAGATACAACTAAGCAACAGCAGCAGCATAACAAAGACACGGCATTTTGTTTTCGATGGGATTTCATTTCATTCAATAAAGAATTAACCCATATACACATACGAACACATATATATCGGTGATGCAAAATATTTATAATGCAGTGAGACATTCTTACAAGCACGTACGTACGCTTTCCGTTCCATTTTAAAAGCCATCATTAACATTAACAAACAGCAGCAGGAGCAATACCAACAGCAGCAACAACAACAACAATAACAACAATAAGGGAATGTTCATTGTATTTGTCCCTTTATTTGCATTTCTATATTTATTCATACACAGGGCTGAACGAATGTCCGTTTGAGCGTTTCAGTCGGTCGGGGCAGCAAGTGATGTTTAAGCTTTTGATTTTGGGGCGTTTTGCCCGGCAGCGCCTTCAAACACAATTCCGTTTGACATGTACACACTAACATATATAAATGAGTGGCTGAGGCTTCTTTCGTTTTACTTCTGTCCGCAAATTTACAGCAAAAACATGTGAATTCGGTTTTATCAACATATGGAATAAAACCACTGCACTGGCTGTTGCTTTGATTGTTATTGTTGTTGTATAACTTACACTATATTTTATGGATTGATCGATGATTGTGTGTTTAAGTTGATGTTGTTGTTGTTGTTTGGTATACTGTCAATTCCGTTTGTGGTTAAACATTAACTGAAAGTAAGAATTTCTTTCTTTCTTTCTTTTTTGTTTGTTTGTTTGCTTTTGGTTTTGTTTTTGTTTTTGTTTTTATTTGTTAACCGGCATTTTAACGAAGGCCTATAAATATCTGGATATTCCGCATAATTCGTTATATGTTTATATTGTATGCGTGCGCGTGTGCGTTGATATGCGTATGTGTATCTGTGTGTGTATAGCGGTCGTATTCGTTTTTTCCTCTTTCTGTTCATGTTTTTACATTATTTCTCCCCCCTCTTCGTTTATCTTCAAATAATTTAATGTAATTTAAATGACATTATATACGTACCGGGCCTGTGTTTGCAGCACATTCATGCACGCATATATTAAAGATTTTATATGTGTGTGCGTATGAATATAAGTATAAACATTAAGTGCGTGTCTGCTGTACTTTGGTATGCACACCTGTCCTTCTATATGTCTGTGGGAGTACAAACATGAATTTTGCATGAGAGCTAGAAATGTTCCAGTGGAGAGCCACACCAACAATTCAACATGCACACGCACACGCACACATTTCATGTATACATATATGCAGAGACAGACAACACCCGGATCATACGCTGATGCTGATGCTGTTTCTTTTATTGTTGTTGTTGTTGTTATTGTTGTTGTTATTGTTGATGCTGTCTGCCTGCGGTAAGTTATCGTTTCGTATTTTTGTTGTCATTATTCTTTGGTGATTTGTTTTTTTGTTGTTGTTATTGTTTGTTGTTTGTTTTTGTTTTGTTTCGAGTATTATTTGTTATTGTTGTTGCACATGCAACCACATATGTAGTATGCAGTATATTGCCGCCGATAGCTTCAATCCCATCACATCGGATGAGATCATTATTTTTGACGGCATTTATTTAGTTTTTTTCATTTTTTGTTTGTTTGTTGGATTTCTGCTTCTTGTTCTTCTTTTTGATTAAATATTCGTTTGGCTTCATTTTGTACTTCTTTTTATTGGTCAACATTCTTTTCACATCGTTTGATAAATTTTTTTGATGAATTTTCTTTTTTTTTTTTGAATTTCTCATATTGTTAGATATTGAGATTTTTTTAGAATGTTTGTTGCGAATAAATATGTTTTAAGGGGGAAATCATTATCATTTTATTTAATTTTTTCTGTAATTAATTTTTAATTTTTTTAATTTATTTTTTTTATATTTTTTTCGTACAATTCTAAAAATTTATCTTTCTATAGAAAGTTTTTAGCAAATTGAAATCGGATCACTTCTAACCAGGCTATAAATAAATGCATTTCCTTCATAAAATATTCATAATAGAAATGTTAATTGAAAAAGATGTTGTTTTCTAAATCAACACTGTGTATACAGCGCGCCATTCAATTCGATTTGATATTTATCTGCTTTCCGATCTTAATAAAGCGTAGCCTCTCAATATTTTTTATTTGGTAATAAAAAAAACAAGTTAACAGCATTAAAGGCAAAACCGCCCGCCTTAGCTACCAAGCTGGGTATAAAATTGATTGCGTGTGTTGTTGCTGTTGTTGTCGCATGCTGCACGATATTTAACACCATTGATATGTTGTCACATTTTATGCGATTCTATGATTCGTTTATTATGAACAGCAACACAATTTATTCTTCAATACAACCGCACAAAGAGTCAACGAAATAGACAAATCGGTACAACACCCATGCTGCTCACATTATTATTAAACACGATTGCAATTTTTATTTATTAATTTTTTGTTTTCTTTAATTTATTGCCACAAGACAAACTGTCACATATTAAACAGATCTTTTGACAATTTTTTAACATAATAAAATGCAAATATGGAATTTTTTAAACAATATTTCAAAATGATTAATTTTTTTTACATTTTTTTCAAACTGTGGGCTTAATAATGTGGTTACGTTTTTATATCCTCCACATAAGATGGCGAGATAAGGGGTATTAAGTTGAGATTGGGTACATAATGCGTTTATAATTACTTCATCCACCAAGGTGCCAAAAACGGACGTGGTGGGATAACAAACACGCCCATAATCGACAAATATATATATATCTGCTACAAAAATTGATCTATGAACTTGATATTTGGTATGCATATCCAAAAATGGGCGTATTCGGATAACAGGCACGCATACAATTTACGAAAAACCAAAAACTTTCATAATATTCGTCTTGCAAGTTGACACGTTTTATATACACTATTAGAAGGCGTAATCATATACCTACCACGCCCTCCCTTTCCATGTACATGTGGACATGTGGAGTGTGATGCTAATAAAGAATCTATAAACTTTGTCTTCATTTATGTATTGCAACGGAGCAGCAAACCCATCACTAATTTGGAGGGTTTAAAAGTATGCGAAGAAGGTTTTAGTAGAAGATTAGATGCCGCGATTTCAATTTAGTATATCTATTCATCTGTGCGAACATTTCAACTTAGTACTGCTATAAAGTTTATTCGTGAAATTCTTTATTTGTTCATCTTTTATTATAAATGCCAGTGTTAACCTATAAACGCCTGCCACTTAAAAACTTGTCCGAAATTATGTGTAAAACAAGGCCTCTGCCTAATAAATGTCATTTCTTGTCATAAATTCTTTTCAGTGGTATTACCACGATAAGAGGGGGGGTGACAACCTCCGTCGCTTAAGCCAAATATAGTGTTTTTTCCTGTTTTTAAAACCATTGCATAGACTCTACGAAAAAGAATTATGTCGATAACACAAATTAAATTGTCATATTTGGACATACACTGAAACCAATATATTATTGCATGGGGAAGTGTATGCATTACCCGTTGGATGAGTGCGATTTTCTTTTATTTTAGTTCAAGTAAAACGACATTGTCCAATATCTGTAAACGCTTGTTATAATGCACTTTGCTTCGGGCTACAAGCTACGTAAACAAAAGGAAAATGTAATAAATTTTGAGAATTGTCAATAGTCTTATAACGTCTAAATGCTGGGCATCCTGTGCTGGTGTAGTGTAATAGAGTGAAAACTGCGCACAATTTTAATAGTCTGTTTTAAACACCCACGTTAATAAACTTGAACAAGTATTAAGTGAATGTTTGTTGGGAAAAGAGAATTTACAAATGTTTGCTTTAGATGGACACAGAATGCTACCATTTTTTGTAGTTATTCTAGATGCTAAAAAGGTTTGTGACATATTTTTTAACTTAAATCTCATTATGCGTCCGTATGTCCGTCCATAGGAAAGTAAAGCTAGCAAGTACAATATTTATCAAATCTCTACAAAAACTTTATACGCATTCTCTCCAACCTGAAAAAGAAGTTAAAGAAACATTTTAGAGTATTACTAATATTCGTTTTTAACTACGTACCTATTTTATCTCCCTGTTCATTTTTATCCACGTACTTGTTGCTGTGTTATCCGTTAAACGTGTAATAAACGGGCACAATATTGTACGAATTGGTACCTGCTGGGTTCTAGTAAAATTACAAACACACACACACACAAAGTACAAATACATATACATTTATATGAAATAAATTTAACTGTAGCCTAACAACATGTTTATGATGGCAACAACAAAATAGTTTATGTGCGTTATATTATATGTTGGTGGTCATGCTTTTCGGAGGCTAGTTACAATTATATTGTATTGGTGAGATCTGCAGCAAAATAAAAGCTAGCAAAAAAACTATAGAATTGTAACAATTTTCAAAATGATTGTTATTATAAGACCTTGAGGCTTGATAAGGATAGAGATAGAGAGAGATATGAATGACTTATTTAAATGTTTCGTTAAATCGTAGCAATCACTTAGTGAAAAAGAAAAGAAGCTATCTCACCAAAACAATCTCATTGTTTATTGATTTGTGTGTCTATACAAGTTTTTGTTCACAAGAAAAAAAGTAAAATAATGTTCAACACTCTTCTAGGTTAAAATATCTTGAAATGATAGCAAATTAATTTCCCTCACAATGCTCATTATACAATCACATTATCTGTCTCTACAGAACCATTTTATATCTGTTGAACATCTGTCTATTATATAGCATGGACTAGTTGCATGCTATGTCTTGTATGTGTATGTGTGGGGCCATTGAAATGATCGGCTGCTTAAACATTTTTCATACAATTCATATGATTGTAATTATAATCCATTTACATGACATTTAACGCCTTGAGGTCATGTCATATTAAATTGTACATACATGCAACATACACACCTAGTAGAAATGTTAAACGTATGATGCTGAATATTTGTATTTGTTCAGCTTGGTTTGAATTTATATTGCATTGCAAATGTTTACTACGCGTGCCATGCCAATCGTTGATTCGTTGAATGGCTGAAGTGAGTGCCAATTTGAAAGCAGTTTGTTAGTGGACTTTATTATAATATGCTGTCGGCATTATAATGGTGGCGGCTCCATATACAATACATGCGTGCATTTCATGTTTATTTATGCGTATGGTGGCTTTTAATAACATGTGTGATGGTACATTATGGTGTTAGCAGAAGCTCTCTGAAAACATTCAAATTAATATTTATTTTTCGTATTTAAAATATTAACCATCACATAAAATAAAGTGTGCAGTACATATATTGAGGATAGCGAGGTAAGCAAAAGTATTTATCACCCCACATCCATGCCTAACTTTGTGCGATTGATGTTCGGGATAAGCCTATGATAAGGATTATTTATATCTGTTAAGAATGTTGTTGCTTTTCCAGGCCTCTCTACCAATTGAAAGAGTTTAAAAAAAAATGTTCGTCAGGCAAGCACTAAATAGCTAAATCGATGTGTTAGAAAAATTAACTTGGAGCACTTTCAAAGTCATGAAATAAACACGTCCACCCTAAAAGACATATCAGAGCACTGCTCAGAATATAATTAAGGTAGAACTAAAGTTTAGTTTTTTTATTGAAATCAAGTAAATAACTTGGATGTATAATAAACATAAAAATGTTAGCAAAATACCAGGCGCCCAGCATACCCCAGCAAGCAAATCTTGATTTTAGGAATTTTTTCAAAGTCGTATAACTTTTTAACGGCTGCACGGATTTTGTTCAAACTTTTTGTGGAAGCTTGTAAATTAATTCAGCTTTCAAACGAAGTACATTATGTGGGCGTGGCACCACCCATTTAGTAAATAAACGAGAAATGTGATTTAAAAAGCCATTTTCTAAGAACATTGGCAGTGCCACGCCCATTAAAATTATTTCCCCACAAAGCTACAGAAATTTCCAGACGTCTATAAAAATTTGACCAAAATCGCAGCAGTAGTTTTCTAGTTTTAAGCCAAGAAAGTTCACCTTCATTTTTGTGGTCATAATTTTGAAAATCATGCAAGTATGAACATGTTAGCAAAATACCAGGCGCCCAGCATACCCAGCAAGCAAATTTTGATTTTAGGGATTTTTTTAAAGTCGTATAACTTTTTAACGGCTGTACGGATTTTGTTCAAACTTTTTGTGAAAGCTTGTAAATTAATTCAGCTTTCAAACGAAGTATATTATGTGGGCGTGGCGCCACCCGTTTAGTAAATAAACGAGAAATATGATTTAAAAAGCCATTTTCTAAGAAAATTGGCAGTGCCACGCCCATTTAAATTATTTCCCCACAAAGCTACAGAAATTTCCAAATGTTTGCAAAAAATTTGACCAAAATCGCAGCAGTAGTTTTCTAGTTATAAGCCAAGAAAGTTCACCTTCATTTTTGTGGTCATAATTTTGAAAATCGTGCAAGTATGAACATGTTAGCAAAATACCAGGCGCCCAGCATACCCAGCAAGCAAATTTTGATTTTAGGAATTTTTTTAAAGTCGTATAACTTTTTAACGGCTGCACGGATTTTGTTCAAACTTTTTGTGAAAGCTTGTAAATTAATTCAGCTTTCAAACGAAGTATATAATGTGGGCGTGGCACCACCCATTTAGTTAATAAACGAGAAATATGATTAAAAAGTCATTTTCTAAGGTAATGGGCAGTGCCACGCCCATTAAAATTATTTCTCCACAAAGATACAGAAATTTCCAAACGTCTATAAAAATTTGACCAAAATCGCAGCAGTAGTTTTCTAGTTATAAGCCAAGAAAGTTCACCTTCATTTTTGTGGTCATAATTTTGAAAATCATGCAAGTATGAACATGTTAGCAAAATACCAGGCGCCCAGCATACCCAGCAAGCAAATTTTGATTTTAGGGATTTTTTTAAAGTCGTATAACTTTTTAACGGCTGTACGGATTTTGTTCAAACTTTTTGTGAAAGCTTGTAAATTAATTCAGCTTTCAAACGAAGTATATTATGTGGGCGTGGCGCCACCCATTTAGTTAATAAAGGAGAAATATGATTAAAAAAGCATTTTCTAAGAAAATGGGCAGTGCCACGCCCATTAAAATTATTTCCCCGCAAAGCTAGAGAAATTTCCAAACGTTTGCAAAAATTTTGACCAAAATCGCAGCAGTAGTTTTCTAGTTATAAGCCAAGCAAGTTCGCCTTCATTTTTGTGGTCATAATTTTGAAAATCATGCAAGTATGAACATGTTAGCAAAATACCAGGCGCCCAGCATGCCTCAGCAAGCAAACCTTGATTTTAGGAATTTTTTAAAGTCGTATAACTTTTTAACGGCTGCACGGATTTTGTTCAAACTTTTTGTGAAAGCTTGCAAATTAATTCAGCTTTCAAACGAAGTACATTATGTAGGCGTGTCACCACCCATTAAGTAAATAAGCGAGAAATATGATTAACGAAGTCATTTTCTAAAAAAAAAGGACAGTGCATATATTTAATATACGAGTATATATTATAATTTTTGTCTGTACGTCCAGTAACTCAAAAGTAAGGATTACAGTGAAAATATACAACATATCTCTGGAAAACATTTATACAAACGATGTAAACATCAAATACCAACAAAAGGTTATATTTTTATCTTGGATTGGATCGTTTATAATATGTTTTGTCTCTACGTCCGTCAAATGAAAAATATACAACTTAAACATAAAATGCAGATTCGTTGGCGTGTCACATTCGAAATGGAAAATTTATTATAATTGGATATGATTTAGTTGAAATTTTACTATAATTTAAAATAAAATATTCCTGCATTTTATTTTCATTTCAATTTGATAAAAATCTTTAAAAGGATTTTTTTTGTCCAAGTTTTTTTTTTAATCATTCTTATTGTGAAATAACATTGAGCCATAAAACAGCATCAAATGACATGTAAAATACCAAAAACATATTCACATACGCACGCATCTATACGCATTATACACGCAGACCATTCTTTCACTTTATTCTGACAATTGTACAGGCAAACGATGATGTTCAATTTAAAATTTATGGTCATTTTATGGCTAAAGAGTTCAACAACGGAACGGAAAGAGAGAGAGAGACGGAATAACAAGAGCAAAGTATCAGCAAACATGATAATGATAATGAAAAAGCACCAGAAAACTAATAAAAAAAAGACGAAATCAACAAATATCCCAAAAGAAACCAAAAAAGAAAAAATAGAAATGTAAAAACGCAACATACGCTAAATATGAAGTAAAGAGTAAAGCGAGGGGTTTTTAAAAATGCATCCAAACAAACTGTTCATCCAAGCAAAAGAGTAAAAGTTTAAAAAATAGAAGGAGAACTGCAACAACAACAACAACAACAACAACAGCAATGCCAATATGCATCATACGATTTAGTGAAAGAAACAAATTAATTAAAGAAACCAACAGATCTGCTAACTTAAGCTATTCATTCAATAAATCAAATAATCCACTAAAGGAGAGTTGTTGGTACCATCCAGACGCATACACACTATACACACCCGTATATTACTAGGGTATTAATGAAACAACAACAACAACAACAACTACCACTACATCCACGGATATCTTCTGTTGCTGTGAAGCGTATGCAATATGAGGCGACAGTCACACAACCCAAAGTGACATTGTGGCGGTTTTATTGCTGTTTTTATTGTTTCTTTTTTTCGTTGCTTTGTCAATAAAGTTAACTCACAGCCTGCATGCATATGTCTTACTGAGTGCTGTTGAATGCTACGAACCAGAACGCTGTGTACGTGTGTGTGTATGAAAACTGGATGAAAAGGATATACCGCCTTAGCGCTTGTACCGTAGTATTGTTAAAGCTTTTCACCTTGTACGCCTGCAAAACTGAAACGACAACCACTCCATGTTGAGTGCAAGTGCATTTTCCTTCTTTTTCCTTTTTTTTTCATGTTTTGTTTTTTGTGTTTTTTGTTATCTTTAACATTTTGTACGAATGGATTGGAATCGACAATAATAATGAATGAATGTATGGATTAAGAATTTAATAAGCGTACAGTATTACCCCGATATATGGAAACAGTTAAAGTAAAATTTTTGAAATTTAAAATTCTTTAGAAAAAAACATAGTTCTTAGTCGGCTTTATTTGAGTTATAAAGCCACTCCTCCATGTGTGAATAGGCGGCATTTATTTACATTTTCTTGTGACGCATGCTAGAAGGATTAAAATAGTCACAGAAGCTCTTATAAGGATCAAGTTTAAAACATTGAATCAATGGCTATTAAATGGCACTAAAGTTTCATTTAGTTAACAATTATGTTCTAGTGATCTCCTACATATGCGAGTGACTGTATTTAAATAAATAGCTCAGACTGGATGCCTTAGTTTAATGTTTGCTTCATCTGTTAATATATGCTCAGTTCAAAAACCAAGATTCGTAGAGCTAACGAACAAGCCATAGGCAAGACGAATGATGTTTCTTGTTAAGTTTTCATCGTTTCCACATATTTTTTTTATTCTTTCTTCTTCCTCAATTATAATCAACAGTATCCCTCTCTCTTCCTCGCTCTCACTCACTATCGGATATAATTTTCGTGTATATTTGCTAAACAATATTTGATAGAATTTATCATCACAGTGATGGTTTATCTTAAACAAGTGTCATTAACATGATTATTCAGGTGACATGATAAATGCTTATAAAGCAGCGTCCTCTACATACAACAAACCACGAAGATGTCTTCCTTATGCGATGATATTTTTTTATTTTTTTATTATGTTGCTGTTGTTGTTATTGTTGTTGTTATTATTATTATTGTTATTGTTTTTACAAGCACATTTCCGGTGCTTTATTTAGTTTTTCATTACAAACAGTTATTTATTACCGTCTCGATTCCAGTTTTCAAGGTATTGACGCAGTATTAAATTTCCGGACACTAGGTAAATATATCATATAATATGTAACATATAAATATGTATTGAATGCTTGACCCATAATCTGTGCCTGTACTACGTAAAGTGAGAAAAAATAAACGAGAAATTGGCTAAAACGAAATCTTAAATACCTTACGTGTTTATATAGAAATAGGGGGCGTGGCAAGTGCCTAATTATATATGAATATTTTATGTATTCATTACAAAATCGGATTCTTTACCAAGTAATGTTTTTTTTGTGTCCATATTTAGTCCCGCCCAGAACAGCTGCGTGTAGGGATAGATGGGTTTATTTTTAATATATTAATAAAACAACTGAACTAGCCTAGACTTAAGCTTGAATACCCTCCATTAAAAAAACAAAAAGTGGGCGTGGCAAGTATCAAATTTCATTTTCCAATGGTGAATATGCCCACCATAAAACGGGATGACATACTTAGTATGCGCTCTATGTTTAGTGGAGATAATAATAAGGCTCCGTAGCTACACCAGTCTCTACAATGATTCATGTTTAATGGTATTAGTTGAATCCCACACTTTTTTTTTACATATAAAATATATTCTCTGCCTTTGCTTACATCATAGTCACAGTTAATTACTTTGCATCAATGCACTTGACTTTGTTAACGCAACAGACACACACACGTAGATAAGCGCATATATTCTGTGAATAAAAGTGCAACAAAACAAAAAACAAAAACAAAAAATATGTTGACGAAAAATCACAAGAGAAGACCACAAAACCGCATCCGTTGTTGCAAGTACAGCATGCTTAACCCGCCTTCCTACCTGACAGCAGCCATCCACTCAGCTAACAATCCAATCATTTAGGTAAGCAACCTGCTGATCACAGGGGAAATTATTATACAACACATGAATAGCTGCTGACCATCATCACCAACACCAATGACAGTATATTCACATACATACACAAACACACACACACACTTAGTCGTTACTGCAGCTTCAATGGTGATTATTTTCTGTTAAGTAATCTTGTGCATGCGGAAAAACGATTTCCGTTAGTTTAACTGAAATATTTGTATGTGTGTGTGTGTGTGCGTGTGCGTTTATGCAAGTATTTCTTTTTTCCCATATTGCGGGTGTTTAAATAACACCGCGTGTGTGTGTGTGTGTGTACATGGATACTTTTAAACTAACTTCCATTCCAAGTTTACAGCCCGTAAAAGTTAATGGTGGCTGCCGCATAATCTCAATGGTCGCATAGTAATGGCAATTTGTTTATTGCCGTCTATTTTTATTTGTGTGCAGATGTGTGTACGCGTGTATAAAAGAAAGTTTAACTTGTATACGCATCCTGTGGGTAATTAAAAATTCATTCATTCTCATAGTTTTTGCTTTTATTGTTTTTGTTGTTGTTGCTGTTGCTGTTACTGTTACTGTTGGTTGTCATCATTGTTGGTGATTGTTTAATTTATATGAACATTCAACGATCTGATCGTCTGAGATTTTACAATTTACCTTATATCTAATTATGCAACAAAAAAGTATTTGTTCGCTACAAGATTAGATTAAACGAATGAATAATGATTTCGGAAATGTTAGCGTGTTGTATTAATTGTTTTGTTAAACCCTACCCTTAAATTCCTAAATACTACACTCACCTATAATTATACCGGATTTCTGTAAAGAATTTATTGAATCGATTTAAGAATGTCCGTCTGTCCTTCCATAAAATTCTTATAACCAATCTACACATCGTAAGGTTTAATATTTTGTTGATGAAATTCATCGTAGGAACACTTTTTTTTCAAAATGATTCTACTCAACTAATTAAACAAAAGTGTATGACAATGTATGATATGGTGGGGTAGGGTATTGGTTTTAAATAATTTCACTTGTTTTTAGTAAAAACCATTATTGTAAAATGTCGCTTTGTGCCAAGCATTTAGTGAAAGACAACAACAACAACATTTGCTTATAAGCAGTTACTATATTATCCAAACAAGCAATCATTTAAACTAAATGATGTAATCCTAACGAATCACACCAACACAAGCAGCCTGGTTAACTGCTAGCGACCATGTCCACTAACTAAATAGGTTTGAACCTACGACAACATTCAGTTTAGCGTAATGTCTCGGTATGCGACATAACTGACTTTATGGCATTTTAATGGTCCACAGAATTTTATTTATGCCAGAGTTGATGTTGCGTTGTAAGCTCTGCAGAAAGAAGAAAAAAAAAACTTCAACTCATTTGAATCTATATCATACGCACGCACACATAAAAGACTTACATACCGATTGGCTGATCATCAAAGCTGCCTGCTTGCCTGCCTGCCTGGGTTGCCCGCCTATATGTTAGGTATTCTTAGTGTACAGATGTGGTTATAAAAATGCATTTCATCGATTATTGGTCAATAATGATTATTATCATGATTATTCTTATTAAGTGGTTCACTAACAAAAGATTTGTACAACGTCACAACGAGTGGCTACCGTTAAAGTTTATTACATAAAAGCAAGGCATGCATGTACCTGCAGGTCTCAGAGGTGGAAGGCTTTCTTTTTTTGTATTAGCAGAAAGCTTAAACTCTAAACTACAACATTGTATGTTCCACCATGTATTGTTGTATGTTGTAATTTGGTTTATTAAGCATTTATAACAGCGTCATTGTATTTGAGCTTACTTCATGTTTCTCCGTCTCTCTCTCTCTCTCTCTCTCTCTCTCTCACTGTCCCTGTGTATCTGCGCCGTATAAATGTTCTTTGCGTAGCTTTATCGTATAAATATGCTTTCTTTTTATTATAGGTTGCCGCATTAAATTGTTGATAATTTTTCAAAATTTCTTTATTACCAGCGAACACAATAAAAGCGGGGAATAAAAACATAATGGCATTAAGCAAATCAGCCGCATTTTGGTAGTAAATGTAAAATTGATTTAAAAATACCAACAACAAGTACGTACAACATACTTGTAAACAATTTATATTAGAGAATTCCTAAAAGTTAAACGAACAAAGACATCTACGGCGACTTGAACCTGAATAAAACGATGAAGTTCGATAAGTTTATGCCTTTTAGCGCAAAAATCCAAGACTAACTACACATTTCATATCTTAAAAAAAGCAAGTAAAAATGTTATAGTCAAGCCCGATCATTTGATACCCTATACCACCACTTGGCTCCACAAATTATACTACAATTAGTGAAGTTGTGTCATGGTATTGCCATAGAAGTCTCTTCGTGAAATATATATATTATATATTCGTCCATTTTCAATAGGGCGTGGTTAAATCGATTCAGATTTTTATTCTTCATCGATCGGTATACTCGAAGGTGACTGTGGCATAATAGCGTTTAGGAGCCACAAGGAGTGCAAATGTATGTATGGACTTACTTAAGTCGCTGCAGTATTCAATTGTTACTTAATTATTAAAATTAAAAATTTCATTATTTTTATAAAAATTTCATTTAAAAAATTATTTTCATTGTTTGATATAATTTTGGAATCATTTACAAGTCAATGCCTAAATTTATGAACTATTGAAATTATAGTCATAATAATACCAGATATGAAGAAAAATATAGCAACAACTATTATAAAAATATCACGTACTAAGGCAATATAGGCGGGACCGTAGCCGCGCGAATATCTCAAACATATATCCAATAATGCCGGAAAAAAGAAACCCAAAATAGTAACCGATAGACAACCATTGAAAGATGCGATTATATCAAAAAATGGTACCAATATAGCTACAATAACTGTACAGGGAATGAAAAACAATTTTTATAACTGAAAAAAAATTTAAATAACATTCAATACGTACCGGTTACTACAACGACGCCAGCGCGAAGCAACATTTCATATAACAAATGTTTTTCTGGGGGACACTTTAATTTTAAATTTTGAGTCCATAATATTAGTATAACCGGGTACAATTGCAATGGATATGAGAAGAATATGGCAATGGCATAAACTATCTTGGTTATATGGGAGACTCTACAAATTGAAAACATTTAAAAATTTAGTTCTACCTGACTATCAGTAAATGCGAGCTCGTATGGAGAAAGGTACCATTTAAACCATTTCCAATAGGGTTGGTTTTCGGTCTTTGGTTTAAGACACGTCGCAATACAAAAGTTCATCAAAATATTATATAAATTATAGCTTGAACACAAGTTTACGGACAGACAGACAGACAGACACAGTTAAATTGACTCTTTATCAATTGATATAATAAGAGATGGGAATTTCAAAACTTGGCACAAACTTAATATACCTTTCACCAGGTATAGTGGTGGTACCCTCTACAGTGTAAATTAAATAACAACTCCCACAACTCACACTTCATTGAAGGGTATATTTAAGAGGATATTTTCTCTCGTAGCCGCACCATAATGCCAATAGCCCAATAAACTAAAAGCGATAAAGATTATGTAAGTGATTAACATGCCGATATTAAAAACACCATAATAGGCCATAAATTGTTCCCGCTTCTTCATTTCACCCTCGATGGCCATAACCTCAAAAAAATCATTTAAAATCATATGAAATTATTTCGAAATATAACGATTTTACAACAATTTACCACACCCGGTGATGCATTACAGAGCAGAACCAAACCAACATACAGGGGTATACAAGCGGGGCACTGGGCTAATCTCAGGTCTCTAAATGGACCCAAACGTGTATTCAAAATATAATACACAACAGCACTCAAACCTTTTAGGTAAAAACGATGCGTGAAAAGTCTAAGTAAAAAGGGACAGAGTAAATAGAACATACCCGTAAAGATACAGAAGGTTGCTATGAAGCTAAAAGGTGTTACTGCCTTCAAGTTATTTATTAAGTATACCATAATTACTAAAGGGGTGATCAGTGCCATATATAATCTCACATCAGCTATCATGTAGTAATAACCCACTACATCTCGGAGACTATTAGCTATAACCACTATATATGCGGGTCCAACTCCAAAATGAAACAATGCTATGAACACTTGCACCATAATTCTGAAAATTAAAAACAAAACCGAAGGAATATATTACTATGTATTTGGATTGTAACAAAAACTAACTAACGCAGCTACGTTATTCATTTTTTGAAGCCAGGGCGGGCCTTCCTTCAGACCCTCCCGCATCGCTTCCGTATAATCAAGATAATCAACTTCTCTGAGGCGGCAAAGATCGCGTATTGAAGCAAGCTAGGATAACATTGTTTAGAGAACTTTCTCTACGTGCTCACAGTAACCCCCTTACCAATATTCTTTCGCTATAAACTATTAGAAATATAATGAAAGACGATATGAAAGTAGCCAACACCCAACCCAATTGAGCGAATCCGTATGGTGCCCCTAGAAGGCCAGCTCCCAATATGCATTTTATCATATTAATTAGAGCTTCCGCATAACTAGAAAATATGAGATGAACATGTTAGTAGAATGGATCTTTTTACACATATTTTTTCCGTTTTTCAGTTGGTTACTTTAGTTTTTTTTTTTCTTTTCGTTGAATTTGCTGTTCACTTGCTTCATCCATTTTAGGAGTTTTCAAAAAGAATAAATTTTTAAATTAGAATTATATTTATACTGAAAAATGTTCATGTCAGGCCTTCTGCCCTCATGTCACTTTATGACTATTTTTGACTATTTACAAGGTTGCCCAGTTTCTTGTTTTTAATAGAGAGCGATTTTTTTTATAACTTGTAGATGGCACCAGTATAGTGTGAGATAATGTAGTGCCGTAGTAGTAGTATCTAGAGACGATGGGGTCTGAAGGTGGAGGAAGATGATCCAAAGTTTATGATATCAACAAAAAGCGAATCACGGCTTCCTGAATTTCTTGTTTGTTGTGGAGGTTGATCACATAGTAGCCGAGTTGACCAAGGCTTTGTTTTTTGTAAATTCTACACGCTATGGGTTCCAATCTACCTGAGAAGGATAGTGAAAAAGTTCTTTCAGCTGGTATTCGAATTTGTACGTCACATTGGACCCTTCATTACAATTAAAGTAGAAAAAAGAGAAAACTTTTTAAAAGAGAATTCATTTAACCGTTAAAAGGTCTAATATTATTACCTTGGAGATCTTATGGAGAGGTTACACATTAAATCAAAAGGAATTTATTTAACACCACATAAAAATAAAAAGTGAAAGAAAATTTCATTTCACTTCGCATTTGAACAAAAGTATAAACCTTTCAACAATAATCAAATGGTTGTAACCAATAGACTTTCTATTCGATTACCTAAATGTTGTAACACTGTGTGTTACCCCAGTTTATCTTAAAGTTAAATCAAACAGATCAAAAAGTTACAACACAAGCAGAAGCAGTATTAGCCTCAACCCCGAAACAACTACAACAGGTATTGTAAAAGTAGAGAGCATCGTGTTCGACTATAAAACAAATTAAGATTTGCGAGACATTCACACTTAATGTTTTTTTACAGCCAATTCGACGTCGCTTCCACCTTCTACAAGTAATTTGAACGTTTACAATTTTACACCACAATTAAATCAAGTTCATCGACAGCTAGGTAGATAGACAGACAGGCAGGCAGGTAGTCAGATAAACTGTTAACCCGAATCATTGCGAGAGTGTGCTATGATGAAGCAATTGATAGCAAAAAATGGGAAAGACTGCTGGCTATGCTTTGATAGAATTGCTATTTTACCTTAAAAAGAAAAGTAAAATAAGTTTGTGTTTAATTGGAAGTTGATCATAATAGTTAAGACAAGTTATGATTTGTGTTGTTGGCTACCAAAAAAAAAAAAAAAAAAACCTTGCTGCTGATATTTAATACATTATTATCTATTTTTAGTTATAAGTAGTATAATATATTTTTGGTATATTATATAAGTAAAAAAATGCAGTTATAAAGTAGGTTACATAGAGCAAAAGCTACCTAATTATATGAGGTTGCAAGCGTTGTACATAATTTTCCTTAAAAAGCATTCGAATGCTTTTAAAAAGAAAGGAAGTACATGCGCCATTATACGCTACTATGTTTTATTGATGAAGTTTAATAGCAAATAAAGAGAAAAAAAAACCTGTGCCATCATAGGCTACTTTTCCATATTGATGATATTTGATAGCAGAGAAACTCCTTATTAAGAAGTCTTAAAAAAATGGTATTACACCAAGATTTGTTATTGACTTTGTTTGGGAGTATGGTAAACATGCAAGGGGCAGGAAAAAAATTAAAGCATCATTCCTTTTATTTAGCAACTCCTTACTTTAAAAGTTAATGCACACTTGATTAAATCAAAATTGTTATGCGCCTGTACGTCTGTCTGTCTCTCTGTCTGTTTATTGTGGTTGTAATGACATTTAGTATTGTGTTTTGTTAATGCTTTGTCTTTTTTCGGCGCAACTCATCAAATGAAATCTATCAACAAGCATGACAAGATTTTTGTTATAAAAATAAATCCTTCATGTAGATGCAACACCAAAAGTGGCAGCAGTGCAATGACGCTGGCATGTATAAAAAACAATTCTCTGCCCATTCTAACCTGTCTGTCTGATCGATGCTGATCACATTTATCTAAGAATATGTCTATATTGATGTTGTTG
This sequence comes from Ornithomya chloropus, assembly GCA_963971445.1. NCBI lineage: Eukaryota > Metazoa > Arthropoda > Insecta > Diptera > Hippoboscidae > Ornithomya > Ornithomya chloropus. The sequence goes on from OZ020532.1 coordinate 2,223,271, forward strand.
CCGTAGACTCCACCATCAAACATAACCTGGCGCGTTTTAGAGTTAAGTGCGTGCGTGTGAGTGAGTGAGTGAGTGAGTGAGTGTATAGTGTATCAAGTCAATTGTAGAAGGGGCCAACCAAAACACCCATTCAGCAAATAACATAAAATCAATAAACACACATACATGCATACACACACATTTGTATATGTATGCATACATGCCACAGCGATGAATAACATGAATCAAATGACATGCAAAATAGCGCAAAGTGCTTCATAGGCGCACTGTATCATGGGTGGGGGAGAGAGAAAGAGAAATCACTGTTTTATTGTGCCTAATGCATCTAGAATGGGATTGCGTGGCGTTCCAGAAAAATAAAAATAAAAACTCATACAGTGTACAAAAAAAAAGTCTTGTGCAGATATTGACTCAATATTGAGATACTGCGTTTCTCTACAACGCATAGCCAGCAAACTTTAAATAAACTTATACATTACACCACACAACACCACACCACACCACACTATACAATAACGATCGATTAAGAGGCGGATGATCAGCAGGCGGACAGACAGACAGACAGAGGAGTTTTGTGTGCTGATCGGTATACTGCGTTAAAAACAAATCACGCCTTGTATGGTTGCAATGTGATTGCCAACGAGAATATATAAAAAACATATGTGCGCTGGTGTCACAGTCACATGATGTTTGTGTGTGTGTGTACGCTAGCACAACTTTACTGCTGCCTGATGCTGATGCTGCTGCTGATGCTGCCAGATCACAATCGTAACTTGAGTAGGCATATTATTCTTAATTAAAAGTAAATGCTGCCTGCGTTATGCAGCATTAAAAGAGTTGTCGATCGATAGCAATCGCCCATCGTCATCACCATCTAGCAATGGGACAATACAACAACAATAACAACCATAAAGTAAAAAAAACACAAGCAAATCATCTGGCTTGCATGCAACATGCAGGAAGTTTACCAAAGAAAGAAAAAAAGAAAAGAAAAGAAAGGGCTCCTCAGAGAGAGGTAGTGGGAGGGAGGTGGGGAACCTTTGAAATTGTCGTATGATTAACTTGTAGGCAAAAACCAGCAAACAACAACAATAACAACTATAGCCGCATTTACTTTAACTTTATAATAAAAACATTTACATACATACAAACACATATGCGTGCATGTGTCCACGCACAAAACACGCATTGATTTGCATTTTACAAAAACAATTTAATATTTAAGATTTCAAGGTTATTGTGAAATTTCAATAATCCTAAGGTCTTAAAGCATAAGAAGCTTCAATTGCTTCCATTAAGAGAGTATGACCGGACCGAAATTGTGGGCGTAAACTGTTTTTGTTTTTGCTTAAAAGTTTATATCTCAAATACGATTCCTTGGGTTTCCAAATTCAACAACTACAACAACAACAAATTCTTGGATCTATAAAGAGGTTGCACAAGTTTTATAGCTACTCTGATTGCAGTATGAAGTGCATTAAATCGGTTAACAGCCACACCCCTAAGCGGTAAAAACCTATCTATTAGTTAGAAAAATTGACTTAGAAGGTTAAAATTTTTTAAATTAATGTAAAGTTAGTTCATTCATTAAGTAGATGAAATTGGGCGGGGTGGAATAACAGGCACGTCCACAATTTGCAAAATTTTCGACACAGAATCCGACCTGTCAGTTAATGCATAAATCATAAACGAAATGGGCCTTTATCAAGTACAGGCCACGCCCATTAACTATATGTGTAGGTTTCTAGGTTTCTAACTTATCATGATTGTCAGGAGTCTACATAAGATATATTCATTGAATGTTATTAATGTCTAAAATGTTTCTACTTAAAAGAGAGTTCAACTGGGGGTTTAATAATAAACTTCATTCTTTAGTTTCTCTTTTGCAACACATTCGTTCCTTAGATTTGATATGAAAACATTTGTAATATTTATTCTAAGAATTTATGAATTCGCATCGCATCTTATGGATAATCGACTCATCTGGTGACATTTTTTTATTCATGAAGAATATTTTCCATTAAAATATTTCTTCATACAGAAAACTATTTTTCACCATTTCTCGGTTGCTGTTGTTCTTCTCACACACATAATTTAATGAATTCGCATGTGTTGCGCGCTTGAATTAAATTCTCATCAACACAAATTTGATGGCTATCCAAGGAAAACCAAAACAACAACAGCAACAATAACAATAATAATCACTACCATTTATAAACAGCAATTGAAACGTTTAACTCACACATTATGGTAAAACTCCCGCATAGGAGTAGCATCAGTGCAGCAGACCAGACCAATGCTGAGATTTTTGAACCGTCTATGTAAACTTTTTTCTGTAGGTGTTTGTTTGGCCGTGTACAATTGTGTTGTAAATAATTCTCAGTGCAATGAATCTTAAACATGACGCGATATATATATATATTTTTTTCTTTTAAGCGACAATGTTGCGTTGCGGACGTACAGCAAGTTCAATCCACCCATAGGCAGACATACCGAAAAACAGACACGCATATGTAGCCCTTCAAATAAGCCTAAGAAAATTATATTGAAGAAGGAAAAAACACCCCAACACCAACACCAACACCAACACCAACAACATTAAAACCATATGCAAGAAACTTGTTGTATTGCCAGCCAACACATCAGATTGAAATTGAAGCATAACAATGTTGTCTCCTCCACTTTTTATAAAAGAGACAGACAGACATACAGACAGAACGACACACAAAAGCAATCTACACACACACACACACGCACATACCTTTAAAGATACATGTAATCTTTAGCAAGGTTGCTTATGTCAAAGACATATTTTTGTAGAAAAACAATAATAACAACAACAATGTGATAAATTTTATGTTGGCGCTGTTGTCGTTCACTGTAAGGCAATGTCTGCACCAAACGCGTATCGTACATCAATTTACCATAAAAATGTATGATATGTGGGCGCATACTGGGGGTGTGCGAAAATTACCAAGAGTGTATCCCAAGTTGAAAACTTCATAGTTGATGTAGTAGCACAACATATATATTGTATGGCAGTGCACACGCACATATGATACTTTTATTGTACACTACTACAAATGCAACCAGAAGCCAATGTCTGTACGTAGATCCATCTATTAATGTTATCATTAGCAAAAGTATTCATTATGTTTTAGAGAAAAACATTATGTTGCTAGTAAATGTTGAAGTAAATATCAACAACTATTTTGTCTTGTCTTGATGGGCGTAAAAACATAAAATGAAATGTAAGAACAGGAAAAAGCTACAGATTTCTTTTCGGTCAAAGAGGATCTTTACATTTATAATCCAATAGTGGGCGTGGCATAAACCTAATAATGCTCTCTTTTTGTTTACGTATAATGCCTGTCACGTAAAAAGTCCAATTAAGTGCCAAAGTAAGATTAGTACCTCTGACCCCGCCTCATTGTTTTGTTTTATATATAAACTTCATAGATTTTTCATTTTTTTCAATAATATTTTTTAAATTCGTAACAATTAAGGGGCGTGGCATATTTTAATTAGAAGCCTACATTCAGAAATTGGAAATGTTGATACAAAATTTTACTTCAATATGTAAATTTTTTTTTCATCAACATAGACGGACAGATGGACGAGATATATTTGTACATATATAGCCGCTAAAGCCTCTTTGTGTTAATTTAGTATATTTTTTTTACCATTTAAATGTGTAGGCTATAGCAACAACAACAACCACAAATTTTCTTTAAAATTAGACAGATTTTTTTTTGGTTTTTTTTGTTTAATGAACATTTCTTAACATTGAACTTAAAGTAAGTTGTCAGACACAGCAAGAAAAAAGTAAACGACTAAACAAACAGCAACAACAACCATATGTACACTATTGGCTAATGATGTGCAAATAGAAGTTCCTAATAAACAGCAGACTTTTTAATCACATCGACAAATACAAAAATAAACTGATTGACAGGATCACACGAGTCACACACAAAACACTTTACGTAAAGACTATGTGTGTGTATATATATATATATATACATATATGTATTTAATTATAATTAATTTCAAGTCATTAAAAAAGTAAAAGACTGAGAATAAGAATAATGTCCGTACGTCCACGCATAAGTTTTGAATTCATATAGAGGAAGATTTCAATTCTTTTCCAACACTTTATGATATTTAACAAGTAGAAATGTTAATGTATATATACGTGATACAATTGCCTCACTTACAATTATAATTTTATACAACATAGAAGAAGTTGTAAATGCTTTGCATAATATTCCAGTACCTGATCTCGCAAGCTAAACAATCAAAGTATCATATACATGACGCATGATGAAATTTTATGTAAAAAAATTTGAACATGTTACTCACATCTTATCTTAAAACCACACTCAACTGTACGCTTACAAGGCAAAATCTCATCTAAGATCGAATCATCAATGGCTTTAAATGTTTCTTTGCAGGATAGTGTGGGTTGGTATGCAACACCATGTAAATGAAAGAGAATATCGCAAAAATTGAATAAAATGAATAAATAATAGGGAGGAGTAGTATAACTGGATGTGTCTTTAGGCGCTAAATATATGAATGCATTAACTCAAGTTAAGTTAATAAACCGTCCAAATGCTTATATTTTATTAAACATAAAAAAAAGCTACTAAAGTGTTAGAATTCATTATAAATTTGCACACTTCCACAAGTAATCAGTCTACTAAGTGCATGATAACAAGCATGGATAAGCCATATATGGTTATATGTCCATACGTCCGTCTTGTTAAAGAATATAACTATTAAACTAAAAAACTTTATATATTGTCAGTCTGTCCAAGTTTGTATATATATATTATTTGATATTTTCCTTACATTACTTGTATATAAAGGATATTTATTGATCATGTATATCAAAGTCGTTTTCAACTGATTGTATTGCAGAAAAAAACATTTCCATTTGATTGTGTTGTGTGTGTGTGTGTGTGTGTGTTTGAGTACGAGTATGTTTATCCGCATTTGAAATTGATTTCTGGCCAATTAGTGTTAGTAAATGGTGGTAGCAACGGTGGTAGTAGCAAAATATGTAAATGGCCAATTACACTTTTGGCCAACAGCGCACATTACCACCATCGATTTCTATTATTTAGCGCACGTGTCTGTGTGGTTTGAAAAGTTAGGGTTTGGTTTGGTTATGGTTTTGTGCATTTGTTATTATTGTTGTATTTTTCCACATCCATCTATCTATCTAGCTATCGATTTGTCTGTCTGTCGGTCTATCCAACCATAAATCCATTGATTTAAACAGCTATTCATGCATCTACAAACATATCTTGCACATCTAGCCATTCATCCATTCATATATTCCATCCATTCATATACTTATATATATAAAGATATATGCGTGTGTGTAAGAGAGGTGTGCCAATTTTATAATTTAGAAAAATCAATTTTATTATCATCATTATTGTTAACCTTTGACTGTGAAATGATTGGTTATTTAAAATGGAGCAGACTACTGAACTGTATTGAACAGTTTATAAAGCTGCTTAATTTTATCATGTAATATTAATAATAATAAAAATATATCAGCAACAACAACAACAACAATAACAATAATAAACCACAATATACAATACTTTTGTATTCTCATTATTCACTTATAATATATGCATATAAGCTTTATATGTACTTGTACTACACATATCTAGTATAAGTATGTGCTTAAAAGAATTGGTAAATTTTTATACTCTCTACTGGGTGGCATGTATTTATGATTGTTACCGTTTTTTACCACTTCTTTTACACATCATTACTAAAGTCTACTGCTGTCTAAAAAAGGTTTTCTTTGTACATGGTGGGCGTGTCAGCTATATAAAAATTTTATCACCTTTTACCGTTACTACAGTACTTTTTTTTACACTTCATTATAAAACCTTAAACTCTCTGATCGAGTCTTAAACATTTTCTTTACTCTTTGTAGAATCCCTGAACTTAATTCCCCGATTCATGTGAAGGGTATAAGAAAAATATAGATCTCACTCCGTGACAATGTTTTCTCAAGTGAAAGCATTGCCGTGACCAGGATTCGAACCTGGGTTACTACGGCCACAACGTAGGGTCCTAACCACTAGACGATCACGGCTATGTGAAATCTTATGTTTGACTGCAAAATTCGTTAATCCAATTCGCACACATTATTATTTGAAATTTATTTGCACAAACAGTTGAACTCAAAACTGGTTTTCTTCTTTATTTCATTTTCTTTCGAATTTTGGCAATTAATTAAAAATTATATTTAACTTAAACAAAATCTAAGATTCATATACCGCGGGTGACTTTTCGACTTTTCGACTTTTAAAAATTCAATATAAATAAAACATTTTAACAAAATATGGACAGACAAACACCCATGACTGCAGAAACATTTCCTGTTATCCTTTTGAAACAAAATAATTCATTTCAGGCGGGGATACATTTAATGCAATGCCCTTCATGAAGGAGTAAACTGATCACAACTTGTTCTTGTTAAATAACACAAAATATTCCTTAAATTATGTTATCCATTAGAATAAACATTTTTACGCATATATTTAAGTTGTTGTTGTTTTCGTTTAAATAGAGATAGATGAGCAAATAATTAGAATGAACATGTCACCGGAAGTGTGTTTAATTTACATGCGTACGGTGTGTTGATATAATTTAAAATGAAAGCATTACAACAACAACAATTAATGCTATTAAAAAAATAAAAGGCATTACAAAAACAAACAGTACAACCAGATCTGGTTAGACTTTCAAAATGTGGTTGTTGGAACAACAAAAAACGTTTAATTGTTAAAAAAAGGAAAAAAAATATGCAGAGAATATAAAAATTATTCGCAATTGACACGCAAACCTTAAGCGTATCTATTGACGCATACACACGCACCCTTACAAGTTTACGCATGTAATTATAATGGCAACAAGAACAACAACAAAGCATACAGATGTTATCGATTCTGCCGCATAAAATGCTTTTTTAAACGCTAGCACAAAACATAAAAGCAAACACAATACAAAACAAACTCCGCAAGTAACCCACAACAGCATCACCACCAACAATAACATTTCGGATGAAGGTAATAATGAAAAAAATATGTATACTGTTTATGTGTTGGTGCTTAAACATATTAGGTATATATGTGTATGTGAATATGTGAAAAGTGTGTTTGTGTGTATTCCTTTGGAGCTTAAACTCAACAAATTGTATTGTTGTTATTGTTACATTACTTAACTAACTTGAAAGTTACGGTTATTATACCCGCCATCATATGCGCAGATAAGGGCGTTTATATCCCTTTGTCAAAACGTTTGCAACGTCCAAAAGGAGGCATCGGACATCCCACAAAATATATTTATTCTAAATAACTAGTCGATCTAGTCGATCTAGACACGTCTGTCTGTTCTGTAGAAATCACTCTTCTGATCAAAAAAATTAAAATATTGAAGAAGACTTGGTAGCTTTCGGGCAAGCGACACGCCTACAATGCAACAAAAATTGACAAAGTAACAATTTTTTCTTGTTAATCAAATTTTCCTCCTCACTTTAATGGTACAGAGACATATTCGTATGTATACTCTTCAGGAAGCTTTGGTGCTTGGATGGTGAGTACAAAAGATTTGACCAAATATAGTTTTTTTTTACTTGTTGTTATTGTGTTGTTGTTGTTGGTTTCTAGTTGTTGATTATTTTTATTATTAATATTATTGTTATTGTTGCTAATTGAGATACTTTTGAGTTTCGCATAATGAGTTAAAAAATCTATGTCTGTCGATCCGTCTATTCATCTACTAGGTGTTCTGCTTGCAATCATTGACAAAACTATTTGAATTTTTGCAGAATTGTTAATTAGTTTGGTTTTAAATTAGTACAAATGACACGCCCACAGGTTTTCGTGTTTTTTCCTTTCAAGTTTGAATAACTTATCGTTAACAAGCATTTAGTTATCAAATGCTTCAATTAAAAAAAACCCACACAGATTAAAAAAACATAAATGCAATTTTATTGCCAATTTTTTATGTAGGTATTTAATATATATTTTCCAAACTATTATATATTTCATAGAAATGAAAATTATTGTTATTACACCTGTTAACGTTGATTTATCACATTGTAAAAAAATATATTAGTGTGTGTGTGTGCGTGCGTGTCTGTAATGTATGTACAAGTATATCTGGTGTTAATATGATTTATTATATATTTTATTCATAATTCATAATCTATTCAATGTGGTGCCAATCCATAATTTTCAACTTTTTAATTGAAGTTTAAACTTTTTTTTTTTTATTATTCTCATCACCCCAAAGGTTGCTTAATTTATTGAAACATTTTATTATGTACATTTGTCTTATGCATGTGACACGCCTTAACATCCCTCCAACCCATTTTATATTCCTTAATGATGTAGGATATTATCCAATTAGAGTGATCGATACAACTATAACGATTTGTTTTAATTAAATATTCTGGAAACATTTATATTAAAAATGCGCTTAATTTGTGAATAATTGCGAATGAATCTAATATTCATTAGATGAATAGATAAGAAAAACATACAAAAATTGGAACAAAAATTAACGTTACAAGTTAGGGCGGCGTCTTTTAGTCTCGTGCTAGAAATCTAAATGACAAAAGATTTAAGCAACAAACTTGTTTTATTAATTAATATAAAATTGTTTATTCAAATCGTTTATGTTGTTGTTGTGGTCGTTAACAACACGTTATTTTTATACCCTACACATAAAATGTGATCCTAAGTTTTTTATTCTGTTTGCAGCAACTAGAAAATGTGACAGTGATAAGGACCGTTAACGGCCACATCCCCAGTTGGCAAAAATCGATATATATAAAAGAAGTTTCTTTATTCAAAGAAGTTTCTTTAATCAATTTAACCATATCCGTCCGTCTGTCCATGAAATTATTTGGGTAAACTACAGATCGCATTTTTGCGATATTACGGTGAAATTCAGTACAAGAACATGTACTAGCTCAAAGAAACCTATTGAAAATGAACCGGATTGAACCATTTGAAAAACGCCTCCCTATGGGGAAAGGTCCTATTATAAAGGAACATTTTAATGGCGAAAATTTATATTTTTAATTAAAGGGAAGTCAACTTAAGCTGCGTTATTGAGAATAAGAATTCAGCTGTTTGAAAAAGTAATCGAGAATTTGTCTACAAGATAAGGCTTCGTTTAAAATCTTCTCAACAAAATCATATCATAATTAAACCGCCAATTTCTTGGTGTTTTGTTTGATTTCATTTTAATGAATGGTGTTTAAACTTTGACCACACTGACACTCTTGTCGTTATTTAAAGTGTTTTTTGATTTACTCGAAAGCTTCTCGTTTTATTATGCTAATCATTCTCATTTATAGACAATAAAGATATTTTGTTTAAATATAATAAACTGAATTATCTCAGTATATGTAGTTGTTGTACATATATTATATTTTATTTCGCCCGCACATTTCAATAATTATAATGATTTAACAAAAACTCGAAATGTGTTTAAAGCTTAAACAAACTCTGAATAGAAATTTGCATAAAACTATTTTGGCTCAAGCTGCCATATTTATAGCTGTAATAAAATCACACATTTAATGTTTATTTCGTTTAAATTTGACATGTATATTATAATAGAAAAGAGTGGATATATAAGTTAATGAAATTATTTTGAAATTCTTGCTTTTTTCCTATTATTCAGTATCATTATTATAAAAATCCAACTAATCAAGTAGATTTGATTAGTATCTGTTTCGTATGATTATTGTTTAAATTATGGTTTCAATCGAATTTTTGCTTTAATTTTTTATGATAATACGAACAATTTTTTACAAAAAAACGTTAAAAAAATGAAAAAATATACAAAAAATATTTCACGAAATGATTTATACTCGTTTTAATTCTATTTAAAATCTTTCAAATGTCAATGTTTTTTAAAAAATGGACTCCGGACTACCAAACAAGTGTTTTATCTATAAACTATGTTAAATTGAAATTAAATATTCAATCAATTTAATAGAACAACTAAAACACAAATTAAAAGTATAAATGTCGTTCCAGGAATGGGGTTTTAAACACGAATACATAATTTTTTTATATAATTTTTTTTTTGTATTTAACATTTTATTTAGTTCAGTATTTTTATGCGTTGGTGTTTTCTGTTATTTTTTTAAAATTTCTTTGAAATAATTTCGTAAACCTTGTAACCTCCGCAGTTCAGTTGAGTTGACTGGGCGAGAAGAGTTCATAATAAATGTTTAAAATAAGTTGTGGGAACATAATTTAGCTCATATAAAAGACATAAAAAACAACAAGAACGACAACAAAAAACATAAAAACAAATTTGTTTTTGTTTTCGTTATTTTTTAAAGAGTAACTAAGAGCCACTTAATAATAAAAAAACAAAACACACACACACACACAAACTATTCTACAGAAAAGATTTATCAATGAGTTGAATGTGTATGTATGTATGTGTTGCATACTTTAAAAAGCATTTTTACTGTGAGTTCGAGGAAATGAAAAGCGGTAGGTAAACGTATAGCCAGCCATACACTGTTGTTCAGTATACACACACACTCACTCACATTTGATATCTGTTTGTTCACTATTTATAGGTATTTCATAACTACTTAAATATGTTAATGTTTGACATTAACGATTATGAGGTTGTATAACAACACACATACACACAATACAATATATCTACACTTTCATCATATAATATATGGTTTCATGTAACCTGGCTGCACTCATGCTTACCACCTTAACCGTTTGACTTTTCACTTCATTTGTGCGGTATATGAGGTTTGAATATTTTAAAGAATTTTACAAGTAGACTAAACATACTGTCGACCTCTTCTTTTCTTTTAGTTTCTTGCTAAAAATTCTAAATAAAATATTTCAAAGTAAATCTCTCGACATCGCAACATTAGTTTCTTTCTTGCATTGTAGCTGTCCCTCAAATTGTGCGCCAACCACATAATCAGCAAATAACTGTCAATCGAAGTGAAGTGGCGTTTAGATTTAAGCTTTAACTCTTTTTTTGTTGTGTTTAATCATCAAACAAAAGTATAAAACACGAAATGGTGGTGTATGTCCATTATCTTCATAGTTTATCCAGGATTAACAATTTTTTTTTTTTGATACATCTCTTCTAATGAATTCTTTCAAATGAATTCTTTCAAAAGAGAATCTTTTGTACTTATCGTGATATTAAAATATTTCACAAGCCTGGAGTTAGTGAAAAGTGTTGGAAGAAAGTAAGTAAATAAGTCAATAATGTGAATTACTAAAAATGTGATGAGGTAGCCCAAGTGACTGCACAGTAAACTATAAAGCGACATTAGTTAAGTTTATGATTTTAATCCTTCTATCAAGTTAATTTGTGTCATTCCATCAATACTTTAAGTATTTGAGTTTCATTTCAGTTATTTTTATACCAGAAAGTCTTATGGATACAAAAAAATAATCAATATTTCTCCAAAAGTGTTAATTATACTTTTAGAATATTCAAACTTACTTTCAAGTAGTTGATTATACTTCAAAAGCAGTCTTATAAACTTGAAAATATAACAATTTTATTTTAAATGTACTCACTATACTTCAAATCAAATTTACTTCAAAAGTAATCAATTATACTTCCAGTTCAACTGAGACTTTCTTCTAAAAGTTACCAACCTCAGACAAATGTTGGTATAATTTGATTTCATTAACAATTATATTACAAATTATTATGAAGCACTTATTATTAGATCAATTAAATGTATAAATGAAAGCAATAACAACAAACAGGAAGAACAACAGTAATACAAAACTATTAATCAATATGATTATAATGTCGCAAATGTAGTGGCAAAATGCTTGCTCAGGAAACCCGCACTTGTATTTATATACATATTATATATTGTATGTATCATGTTTAAGAATGTTTCTGGTCCAGTGTTGAACCAACTGTATGAAACTGGAATACTTTGACCATATGTAAGAACATAATACCTTACTATTCCTCTTATCTTGTCTTGTCTTGTCTTTGTTCAGTACAGGTGGAGTCGTATAGATCGAATAGACAATTGTTGGACATATGTCGGACAGAACGGAGATGTCTGACAATAAAACATAACATAGAATAGAATTATAATAAAAAAAGAATTAAAAAAAGTAAAAAACTTTCTGCACATGCGTGTATTACTCATACTTTATATTTGCTTTGATTGCTGTTTGTTGTTATTGCGATGAGGCGTCACTAATACGAAAAATTCACACAATCCATCATGTCGACTATGAATGAAATGAATGAGAGTTGATGTTAAAGCTTCTGGTTATACTTTTACGTTTACGTTTATTATTTGACAGACAGTTACATAAACATTGAATCCAATTTACCACAATGTAGCAGTTAAAACGATTATTGAGAAGAGGGCGAACCTAATGTCTTCTGTGTTAAGATGAGCAGCATCTTGTGACATAATATCATTTATAGAGAATATCTTCAAGTGATCTATTTCAAATAATTTTTTTAATTTTTTTTTTCGTGTAAAATAGAATCAGGGGTGGCGATCAGATTTAAAGTGATATAATTGTTTAACAACAGTTCGAAAGATCTTTGTATAGAGAAACTTCCAACTATTGCTATCCTTATTTATCATACCATGTACTGTTATTATTATCGTATTATTATGATAATGTAAAGATAAGGAAAAAATATTTATTTTTTTTGTTTGGTTCTAAAAAATTTTATTAGAAAAGTCGTAGCATTAACGGACATGTTCATAAACAGTTGGCGTCACCTTTTATTGATGCTGCAATCATTGTTATCTTTGTGTTTAGTTTATATGGATGTATTGTAGCAGTTCTTCACTATTTATCTTGGATTTGAAACGATTTAATCTACTCACTACATAACAGAATGGAAAAGCTTCGGATGTATTGTCAGTCAGTCCGTCAGTCAGTTAGGGAGATAGAATGCTGTCACAATCTTTCACTTTTTCTCTCCTTCTCTCTCTTTCTCTCTCTTTCTCTCTCTTTCAAACTCCCTTTATTATATATGGTTACTCCAATATAAATGGGCGGTAATTTAAGTCACTATATAAGGTAAAAATGATACTTTACCGCCGCCATCATCATCATCATTATGTTGGCGCTCATCAAATTGACAATTATTAACTGCTGTCCAAATGATGTGTTTGAACGTGCACACACACACACACATACAATTGCAACCATCAAGATGTATAACTCTGATAACAAAAGTGTATGCTATGGATTGATATTCATCTTCTTCATCTCATTTCAACTCTTATTAGATTATAGATCATGACTTTTTGTGTCACTTCTTTTTTATATATACTTTGATATAAGTCAATTACAGGTTATTTTCTTACCTCAAAGACTGTAACATAGAGGTTGTAAAAGCTTTTTAATTGACCTTTAAGACTTTCAAGTGAGAAAGTAAAAATTATTAATAAAAAAAACATTAATTAATTAAAAGCTCTAATTATCTAAACCAAAGTAATTTATTTTTATTTATTCCAATAATTTAAATAAAATATTGCTACCCGGGTAGGGAGTTTTCTAATAATATTTATTTAATCAATGAATAATGCGGGATGTTGTATCAAAGAGTTAGAGTTAGAGTTGTTGCACAGATTTCATTCAAAACAACAGAAACAAACACTTTAACACTTTATTGTGTATTTTATTATTATTTAATCATTTAAAAACGATATTGAAGAACAAATGACAAACAATAAAACAACACCAGTGACAGCAATTAAGAGAAATGAATAGATTCCAAAACAATAATCGTAACAACAAAAACACCAGCATTAAAACGGCACAATAACAACAACAAAATATGCACGCACCCAACATTAAAAACAGCTACAATATAACAGCACAGATACGAAAGACAGACAGACGGACAATTGAAAGAATAGCAATCACTCGATTGAAAGTGGAAGAGAAAGATAGAAGTTCAGGGTTGAATCTCAAATAGAAGAAAAAACTATAAAGTAATGCAACAATAATAACATACAATCAACTAATAACCAAGCCATCCATGGGTGTAGCCTTAAATCAAGATGCGGGTGTTCGCACCACTCATTTGTTTTTAATAATCACCTAATTCCAAATTAAAAACCAAATTTGGAAACTTTATTATAGTAATTAGCTCAGCATTTAAATTAAGAAAAATCACTGAACTATCACAAATACGTTTTTCCTACAATTGTACATAAATACTTAATAATAAAAACCAAGATAAAAAAAACTCCACCACAACATATAAATGAGAAAAGAAAGAATCAACCAGACAGTAAAACAAAACAAAAAATCTTTGGTGATTTTCTCATGAATTCCATTTACATTGGTAATTACGAGAATAATAATAAAAAATAAAAATGAAAAAAACTATATACAAACTGTAGTGCTACCGTTTACAAAGTGGTTGTGGCTGCAACAGCGAGGCGCAACAAAAAAGGAAGAAACAAAACAAAAAATCAAAGATGCATAGAAGAGAATAAGAAACTTTAGCCTTGAGAATGCTGCGCGCGCCATCAATGAAAGCAAAACAACACCCATACGGGACAAGAAATGCAATTAAAGTCATTTGTCGTCATTTGAGGTCGGTCGGTGGGTCGGCCGGTCTGCAACCTTAAAGGCATTCGGTGTTGGTGTTGTGTTAACTCGCCAACAGCATTTATAATGTTCCAATTGCTCTATACCAGCCCCACTAAGCAGCAAGAAAGACAGGATGTTGTTGCAAAAACTGTTGTTGCAAAGAATTCGAAAAGCAAAAAAACTGAAATTGGTATTTAACTCCTTCAGTGATTTCCGTTTTATATGCACAATTAATGGAAAAGAAAAATACCCAGCAATTCTCATACTAGCAATAATTTCACATAGTAATTTTTTAATGTCACGCTAAATAGATGAAAGCAAAAACACTTGAGACCCAGAGTGATGCTTATAAAATGCATCACAATTAAAATGTATGCAAATATGTTGTTTGCATGAGGTATGCTTGGAATGTTAAGCTGCCTCACTCCCTTTGGAAAGACCAACGGCAAGAAAATTAATCAAGAATAGGTTCTAGAGAAAAATTTAAGTGAATATAAAAGACCCTCCACCTTACTGATGAGAATATACCAAGTTGTTCTTCTGCTGTTCTCCAGAAGGAGGCGTCAGAGAACCTGCAAAGTATATATCAGCAAACCTGAGTCGATTTAGACATGTATGTTCGTATGTCCGTATGTCCGAGTGTCTGTCAAAAATTTGAGATATTGAGATCGGTTAAGATCCACGCCCACAATGAACAAAATATATATCTGCCACAATTATTGAGCTATTAAGTTGAATATTTTTGTTGATTGTTGACGTGTCTGTTATCCGGCTATGCCTATTTTCAACACATCGATAACTATATCTCAAATCTAAATAATTCTCATAGGCATGCTACAAGAATAACAGCAACAACATTTTTATGGGTTTTTTTGTTTAACGCCCACACTTTCCTCTAGGTTTTGCCTCTCTTCTAAACACATTCACATTCAGCAGATGGATTTTTGTTTATTATTAGCAGTCTGTCACATAAATGTCAACTTAATAACTCATAAATCTTAAAATAAATAACACACAGACAATAAATTTGTGGTTACTTACCTTATTGTTGCTGTTGTTGTTGTTGTTGTTGTTTTGGCTATAGCTTTTTCATGTATTGTTGTTGTTTGTTCGTCATTTGTTCATTTTATGAAGCGTTGACAAATTGCACATTTAACTTAATTTCATAGATAAATACCTGCAACAATAATAATAATAACAACAACAACAATAACAACAACGACAACATATATGATATTCTTCATTTACTACTACATACAATCATTGTTGTTGGTATATATATATATATATATATATATGTGTGTGTGTGTGTTATATCAACAAATTATTTACATAGTGTTGTTGTCACACACGCCAGTTTACTCCTACTCTTCCACACTCATTGTGCATGTGTGTCTTTCACGCTAGGCCGTACAGTTTATGACTGTAATATTTTGCACAAACAGACGATGACTTTATGTTTTTTTTTTAGCGGCACACAGCATACAGTTTATTGCACTGCATTACATGTCTGCAGTCTAGTGCACACACACCCACCCATACACCACAAAGATACAATTGACATTGTAAATAAATACAACAACAAATAGCACAACACCCACAATTGGTATAAAAATCACAAAATATGCAACAAGCACAAATAGTAAATAAACGCATCTATAAATACAAACATACATGCAAACATATAAAGAGCTGTACACTCATAGCAGCCAAAAGGCCAGACAGTGTGTGTAGAGTTGTGCTTAGTTGTCTGTAAATTTGCATAATTTGTGCCAAAGTCAAAGTCAAATCAACACTATTAGTCTTCTAGTCCCACAGCAGCCGTCATCATAGAGTGCGTTTAGAGAGAAGTTAAACATGCAAGCATTCTAATCTAACATAAACGCGGGCGGACTCTCTGACAAAGACAAAAATAAAACGGAGTCAAACAAATCGTGTCTGGGGTGAAGTGTTGAATATTTTGGCATCAATTGCCACCAACACTAACACCACCACCTTCACTCTCTTCTAGCTAGACTTGCAAACATCTTGTTTTAAATATTTTCATGCAAGTGATTCTACCAAGTTCGTAAACATTGTTTTCAGCGCAGTGTTGTATAACAGAATAGCAACAATAACAACATTAACATATTTCTTTTCATCTTTACTCAACACACACACACACCCACCCTTAAGTAATTTTATTACTTAAACAAATTTATTTGGAAAAAGGTGTTGGAGTCATAATCGTGTAGCATTCTTTTTAAGTTCTTTGGAATACATTTTATGGTTGTGCTTGTGGGCTGTTAATGCTTAAACCCTACATAAATATTTAGCTAAACATCTACTTTGATTTGTTGTGCATTTTATAAAAATTGTGGGTGCTGACGGATAAATGCTCTTCCTTTTTATACCTTCCACATAAGGTGGGGGGTACACTAAATTTAATATTTCATTTGGAACATTCACATCGAATATCCTACCTAATGCATATATTTTTGATTTGTATCAAAATCAAAGTCGATCTAGCCCGAGGGGTTGTAATTTTTTTGTTTGTTATTGTTGTTGTTGTTATTAGAAGTATAATCTTTAATTTGCTTAATAATTAATTGGGCTAAATTTGCACCCGATCAGACCATTTTTAAAACTCCTTTCCATGAAACGCTTTGGCCCTCACATCAGCATCATATAAAAGTTTATAATAATTCTTCTCTTCTCACTCAATCGCTATTTAAAATATTTTATATAATAAACGCATTTTCGGTAATTTGCTCAGCATTGTCGTATTGTCTGCATTGTGCAGATGATTCATCTTCAATTATCTATGTATCATAAGGTTGCCAGTTTTGCTATTTTTGCTTTTCGTTCGCGCATATAAATGTTTTCAGTTATTATGAAACACCATAAATAATGGCAGCAGCAGCAACAACAACAACAAGATTGCAATGTAATGCTTGTGGCAGTTTTACAAATGTTCTCTTAGCCTCACATGCTCACTTGGATATATATCGCAAGCAAACAATAGATTTTTTTCAATTTAGTTGTTATTATATTATTACCACTACGTTGTTGTTGTTACTGTTGTTGTTTCGTTGCAAGTGCTAGTGTGTAAATTATAATTCCATTAGTAAATGATTTCTTTTGGCGGCTTTTATATTAACAACAATGAAACACAAAACAAAACAAAAAGTCATGAAATAGAAAACAAATGTAATGTAAGAAAAACGAAAACTACCACCAACAACAATAACAAAAGTGATACAATAATATCACTCTTGAACAATACATTCAAGTAGAATACAATGGCATCAGTTTTATGTTGTAATCATACCAGACTTCTAGGAAAAAAGTGTGTATTCCATCTCAGAATAGAAGAACGAATGGAATGCTTAAGGATGCCAACAATAAAAAAGTCATTTAAGAACGCTAAGCACTAGTAAAGCTTTCAATAGGTACGAATACAACCAACCAACCAACCAACTAAATATTGTTGTACGAGTATGTATAACAGAAAGGAATAAAATCCAATAAATCACATCAAGTGCCAAATAATCTTGTGCTGTATACGATTCTTACACATTCTTAAGTGATTTTCATAGCAAATCTATTGACAAGTGATTGTAATGATTGCCTCCCCCCACCAACCAACTAAACGAAATGCTAACAAATTGAAATTTTGGGAGATTTTAAAAAGTGACTTAAAAAGTAAATCCTCGGCTTACCTGCTTCAACTTGTTCATAACTTTTTACTTTATTGTAGTTTCGCTAGTCTTTCCTTGTTTATTTTCTTATCCTAAATATATAATATTTTGCGTAGGCTTAAAAATGTTGATGCTTGTGAGGTATTGAATATCATCTTTACATAGATAAATTCGTTTTGTTGTTTCCTCTTAACCCAGGACAAGTTTTCTTTAATATTCTTCTAGATGATTACCTTCCGATATTGCGTCGAGTAGAAAATGTACATAAAGCTACCCGTGATACTACTGAAAAGTTTTGGTTTTCAATTTCACTGATTATCTTGACAGTCTTACAAAAGCCTCCCTGCCTCACTTTCTCTCTCTCTCTCTCTTTCCCTCTTTTCCTATATTTGATATAAGCAAGGACGGGAGGGAAATTACAATTATGTTTCTAAGCCGTATAATAGGTGCTGAATAAGTAACAAGTAAGAAAACTAAATTTAGCTTAGGTCGAGTCTTAAATACTCTCCACAGTTTTGTATAAAATGGGGGCGTGGTTAAAATCTAATTACGCCCCTTAATAATGTACGTAATACGTATCAATGCCTACGCTGGATTCTGCACTAAAAAGAGTTTTTTTTTAAATTGTGGGCGTGTCTTTTATTTGTTTTCGCCTCTAAATCGTTAATGAAGTATTTCTGCAAATTGTAGGCGTGCTTTTTTAACTATCATTATATACGGTCACTAATCTTTTCATTATCATTCACAACAAATCGTTTGTTTTTCGGTTTTTCTTTATTTTTTTCTTACCAATCATCAAACCATTCCTAAATCAAAATTTCCTTTGCATTCATTTATTGCCTTTGTTTGGGAGAGATAAGCGCAAATGAAATAATTTAAAATTTTTGGTGGAGAAGACTGTATAGCGATTATCGTTTTAAGATTGCACCAAACTAACGAGCTCTCTCTCGATACTGGGGCACAATGCACCCATTGCTGTAATTGGACACATAATATAAGTTTATTGTATGTTATATATCATTATTTACTCTATACACACCATCTCATACATTGTTAGCAATCCTTTGGCATTCGGTGGAGTAGAGAGCAACTTTTTTTTTAACTACTGGGAATATGTTGCACTGCAAACGAATTGAATTTAAAGAAATTTTTTATAAATTGTTAGTTGTTTTTTTGGGTGAAAAATTCACCACAAATTGTTATTGTTTTTGTTTGTGTTTTTGTAGTTCCATTCGGCATATTTGTTGCAAATGTTTCATACCGTTCACGATGTTATATTTAATGATTAGAGTTTTCAGTTCAATCGCACAATTTCAAATATTTTATCGTGGAGGTGTTAAGTCTTTGTTGAAAAAACAAACGCACATTTTATTTTTGACTCTTCAAAGTTGCCGCCTTGTACGTTGGTGGAGAAAAGACTTAACTTCGCCTTACTCAGAACATAACGAACGTTCTTTATAAGGTATTGTTCCAGCGTAGGTTTTCACAAGTGTAGATTTCGCGACAAATAAGTTTTTCTATATATTATGAGCGTGTAATTTACAAAATATAAAATAATAGAAAATAATGCTTATCATTACTTAATTATTTATGTTTAATAGAAGGTTTTTAGCGTGGCTTGATATCAATGTTTGTTCTAAGTTTGCAACACCTAGAAGGAGGCGTCAGAGACCCTACAAATAATATATATATATATATTTTTTAAAGCTTAATTAATTAGATATTTTTCAGTTGTGGGCATGGTCCAAAATCAATGTAACCCTGCTTGCCCAATCTATAGATGTTTGAACAAACTTTTCACGGGCTCGCGACTGTACGTTGCTACGTCTATGTACTATTTAATGATTTAACCAGGCACATGCCACGCCCTCATTTTACTTATACATATGGAAGGTATATTGAGTACACTAAAGCAAATGTAATAATTTTTTTTCTTATTTTTTATAAAAATGTCCTAAAAAATTAGGTCTTATATGGGAGGTCGTAAAAAAAGTACTCCTCCAATATATTTTAAATAAACCTCTCCTTGAATCCAAGGTAAGATGTTGTTGTTATTGTGCTTAAATTTTATTATTTATTAATATTATTGTATTTAAAAACAATGACTACAAGTTGAACCTAAGTTTACATGGACATACGGACATTTCATTTGGATTAGTGAAAACACAAAGCAATACAAAGTTACACAATAAAGAATGACATTAATAATTCTCTGGAGAGTGGAGAATTATGAAATTATTAAATCATTTTTTTGTTTTTTACACTCCACAGTAACTGCAAGAAAAGCACTGCTTAGCTGAAAAGTTAATTCTCGTCACGGTTGTAATAATTAACATTTTCTTTTATAAACAGTTTTTTTGTTTTCTTTTTATTTTCTTCTCTCTTTTCATTTGTGAAATTCTGTGAAATTGACTTTAAATCCTAAATCACTTTACTACACACTTAACATACCCAACAGTTTGAAACATAAAACGCTTTAGTTTTGTTTTTGTTTTTGTATTTTTATACCATATATACCCACCACTTATTTCATGCTCACACATCTATCTCTCTATTACGCTTTATACGCTTATACGTATATTTTATTGTATGTTTTCAAGCGTTTATAATCAGTTTTACTAATTCAGTAGAAATGTAATGACGCTGAAGCTGATGCTAAAGCTGATGGTGGTGCTGGTGCTGGTGCTGGTACGGTTGCTGCTGATGGCGATGATGGTGTTAAATTACATGAAGCAACAAGTGTTTGCGTAAATTTGTCGAGTGTGTAAATGCGTGCTTGTTTATGCGTGTGTGTGTGTGTGTGTGTGTGTTGAACAAAAATCTTAATCAGTTCTCTTTTTTTCGTACTATTTCATGTTGATTCCTTAACATCTCAAGTTCGCTTTTGTATTTCCGGCTAATTTTCCACTTGGACTTAAAAGCAACATATTATAAACTTTTAAAGGTATGCACTTATACACACACACATACACACACGCATATGTGTGTGCATTGGTATAAGTAAATACCATTTCACAGCACCTAAGGCTGGAACATTATGGTAGCATTGTGCAGTTGCAGTTTAGCCATCTCGCCTGTCTTTCTGTTTGTCTGTCTGTCCGTCTATGAGTTGTTACTGAATTGACCTGAACATTATCAACACCACCACCATTAATACTACTACTACTACTACTACCACCACCACCACTTGGGTTGGGTACTGATAGCTGTAAGCTATCTGGTCTATCTTTATGGTCATCTTCACTTCAACTAAATTTCAACACAGTCAGAATCAAGAGTAAAAGAATTTTAACACTTGTGCAAAGATAATTTTCAACAACAATAGCAACAAACATTATTCTTTTTTTTTATTGTATATACTTTGTATGCATTTGGAGTGTGTACAAACAGGTATATTTATATATACATATAAATGTATGTGTGTATGTGTGTAAATAAATTCTTTTATTTACACCTGTGATTTCATAGATTTTTTGTTTTTTTTGTTTCGGTCTCAACTGTTTGATGTGGTGGTTGGTTACTGGTGAAATATTTGTGTGTGAAAACTTTTGCTCTTAATCTAAAAAAGATCATGATTTACAAATCAATCATCACCCGTGTACAAAGAGGTGGCACAATTGTGGCACAAAAACAATAATAAAACAATGAATCGCGAGGTAAGCTTTAAAGAATGTTTAAAGAAACATTAAAAAAATGAGTTAAAAAACTAAATTTAGTTTAAGCCAAGTTTTATATACTCTCCACATGTACTTACAAACAGTGGGAGTGGCAGGTACGCCCAAAAATTACGTTGACATTTTACCTTTAATAAAAATTAAATTTTTAGTTTGATTTAAAATTTTTTCAGTTAAAAAAATATTTTTAAAGTTGTTGTCTTTTCTTTTTAAATCCCTGAAACTTATTGTATGAAAAAAATCTTTAGAATTGTCGCACACTAACCTGTTCTTAATACAAACTCTGCGAGTAAGGTTTTCCTTAAAAAAAAATCCTCTTCCATTCTTTTTTCTTTACATTACAATAATTAAGTTTTTTAAAAAATCGAAAAAAACCATCATAAATGCTTTCAACATTGAGTGACGTATAGCACTCAGGGTACACATATTATTAAAACAACCATTACATCTGGAATAACATAAATCAAATATAATTGCACCGACGCCACCACAAGGAAGTTGGCATGAAAGTCCAAAAGAAAAATTATATACAAATATACGAAAATTTTTAGAAATGCAACATTTTCAAAGACGAAGCGTTATTAGGAAAACATGTGAAAAAATTACAGAAAAAGTCTATTTCAACATATCGACGAGGGCGGGTTTAAAATTAATTTTTAAGCAAAAATTTTCATATTTCAGGAAATAACTTTTGTAAATATCTTTAATCGCTAATTAAAGTTTTGGGAAAACTTTACCTTAAAATCTCACACACTTTATACAAAATCTTTACAATTCATCCTCGTATATATGTTTGGAGAAATGTGCTCGTTTGTACAACGAAATACTATAAATTCTTTTAAAACTTGTATATAGTGGCAGAAAAGTTTGTAATATACAAATCGCGTACATACAGCACTCATAAATATAAATTTCTGTATATAGTGTAAAAAAAAAATTGGGAAAATTCGTTTTTTCTTACAACTTTACATTTGAATTATAATCTAATGACAGGCAACAAAAAGCGTAATGTTTTTACTTACAATATAATTTTGATAAAGATTCCTGTTCCTCACACCAGACTAACGTAACGATATAAAGATTTATGTGTGCTTATGGCTAGGTGACATTTACAACAACTGCAAAAAAGTTATCTAGTTTAATGAAATGACACTTAAAAGTTGTGGTAAGAAGGCCCACACGAATACTGCACATGGCCTAGAATTAAGCAGCAGACAAAAAGTATATCGTTCAAGACAAGTGCACATATTTTACACGCCATATAACAAACACTACACTATTAATTCAAATGATATTTCAACTTGTCTTACAATTTATTTTAAAGCATAAACGGGCTAAAAAAGTATAAAAAAATTATAAAATAGACAATTGCCACGCCTAAAATGCACCAAAATACGTTTTTATGGCAGGGACAGATTCTTGTTGATTATGAGCGTGACACTATTCTATTCTATTGAAATAAGTCTTGACCGATGAACTTCGTATGTTGATATTTACAAAAATATACCATTTATTCAAAATTTCAACCCAATACCTTAAAGTTTACAACCATAAGGATTTATGTAATGAACGGAACACATGGAAGGACATATATAAGATCGATTAAGATGTTGATGCTCATGAAGAAAATATATACTTTACGGAGTGTCTAAAGTCATCTTATATGAAATTTCATTCCATTGATTTATATGGACAGCCGGACAAACACTTTTGGATAATCTTATCTTTAATTCAAAACTAATGGTGAGATGACAGATTTTTCTCAACTGTTATTATAAACTCTTGAAACTTTTCCAACTACCCTCGTATATGAACATTATTTACGATTGATTTACAATCCAGTAGAATTGTTGGAACAATCTTCGCAGTGGTTATAAACAATTTCTATTAATATATGTATGAGGAGGTAATGTCAAATGAAGCATCAAATAAAATTTCCACAACGCCATAAATTTTGAATAAATATTCTTTAGAAATCCTTACATCTACACTACCCACAACTCACAATTATTTCCTTTTGGTTTTTATTATAATACAAGTTAAATGGTCATCCATACCCATACACACACACACCCACTTATACATAGAGAAAAATTTATTCAATAAAATAAAAAATACGCTTTGTTTTATAAACACTTTTGCAAACAATTCGCAATAAATTTTTCATGAACCTGTCAGCAGCTGCAACATGGTGTTGTTGGTCTTAAGAGAGAGAAGATGCAAGATGCATAAGACAGAATGAAGCACGCATTAACGAAATTCAAAACATCGGACATTCAATGCCATCAATGGTCAATGGGGGGATCAATGGTAATGGATAATGTGTACGGTACATATATACAGACACACTTGCACTCAAAACAAATAAACTTTTTGAAGGGCAGGTTGGTTAAATGGGAAATTGCAAATATCACTTTTTTTAGTTTTTCTTTACTTCATATTTCCCCCCTCCCTCTCTCTCTCTCTCTCTCTCTCTATCTGTCTCTGCTAGATCATGTAACAAAGGTGCAAGTGCGCACACGTTACACATCACCTACACCAACACCATAGCACTCGATACGTATGTAGGTAGAAGGAAAAAAATTATACTTTTAGAAATGTCTGACAAACATCTAAAGCATTGCAATCGTATTGTATTGATCGAGCTTGAGTTTTAGCGTGCTAAACAACACACATATTTTCACGTCCACGTATTGAAAGGAAGCGAAGAGAAAACGAAAGAAAAAAACTAAACTAAAGACATTTGAAACAGTACATGAAAGCAACCGCCACCGCCGCCACCTTCAATTTTTATTAAATCGCCGCTCTTTTGTGTTAAGTTTTGTGGATGGTCCTTGGAGAAGTAGAAAAACTATTGAATATTTTTCAAAACTAAAAAAAAAAAAAGAAAATGAAAATAAAACAAA
Organism: Ornithomya chloropus; assembly: GCA_963971445.1. Lineage (NCBI taxonomy): Eukaryota > Metazoa > Arthropoda > Insecta > Diptera > Hippoboscidae > Ornithomya > Ornithomya chloropus. Next base: position 2,248,179 of record OZ020532.1, read on the forward strand.
ACGATAGTAAAAAATAAGTGAAAATATTACAGGCGGTTCTTCCTGGCTATTGAATGCGCTATTCAGATATATTTTCAATACAAAAATTTGCAAACTGGATAGAATAGGATAGGAGTAATACATGGACGGACGCACAGACATTTATTAAAGAGAGGTCTAGTATTTACAGTTTCAAAAAATACAATATATGGGCGTGGCATATACCAGATAACAAATGTATTGGAGGTATTAAGTGGAATTTTCCCCAAGTAAGTTTTTTTTAGTACCTTGATGTATGCCCTAATTATACATCTGTATATCAAACTTTAACTTTATAGGTCTATAGCTTACTTTTAGTGGCAGATAGACATGTTTCTGTTGATCGTCATCAATTTTTGTGGCTAATAGATAGATTTTCGTTAATTAAGGGCGTGGCACTTTATCAAATTTACCCATTTTCAAAAGTAGCTCAAAAATGTTGGTACAAAATATCAGAAATTTATCTCAAAATTTACATAAGTAAAAGTTTTAAGACGGACACACGGACCTCTGATGCTTTCTTTGAAATATTGCGAACGGAATGACAAACTTAATATATCATTTATCTTAGGACACAAAAAATACTGATTATATGAATATCGAACACAAATGAACTGTGTGTTCGATATTCAGTTTACTGGGATTAGTTGTGAATGCAATGTGAGTTCATATGATTCGGTTGCGAGTTCATTCAATTCAATTTTGAATTGAAATTGTTGCATTGTTGTAAGAGCAGTGACTATAAGTCTTCATACCTAACAGACACACATACCGCACATGAACCCACGAAGTGCATGCATACTTATATAGCGTACTGCTTATAATACCATACGTTGGCATGCATTTGATGGACACGCAGGCGTAACTGAAAATCCACAAAAGCTTTTTCTTTTTTTTTCTTTTATAACCGTTGAAAAACTTTAATATCTACTTTACTACTCATACGTAGCTCTGCTAAGTAAGCTAAGTTGGTAGGTGGAGAGGTAGTGTAAGGAGGGAGGATAAGTAGCAAGAGATTTGCAATGCTATGGTGCAGCGGTAGCTGTGGCTAGACCAGGCCATGCCATGTTCGGTTCAGACTGTTTTTTTTTTCAATTTTTCTTGCTTGTTGTTGTTCCTCTTGTGCACCATAAACACCACTATTACTCGGTGTGTGCATTATAAGCGGCACTGTACTGTCAGGCGGGCGTTACTCAAGTCAAGTGGGGTCATTGAGCGCGCACTATTGTATTCCCTCTATGCAGTATGCACCTAAAGAGGCAGCCGCCTAATACACCGAGTACACGATGATAAGTGATAGGCTCAAGGTATGAAATACGATTGCTATGAATGGTTTATGTTTAAAGATTTAACTGCTAGTCGATCATTTTCACTTCACTTTACTACGGTGGGTGTTGGCCTATACACCAACTGACTTCTGTTTGTGTAAATCTATTTAAATTTTATCGATCGTCTGTGAAACTAAATCAAGCGCTGATAAATGGGATCGTAGATAATACATTTGAAGCATAAAGCATTTTTGCTTTTACTTTACTACCTGCAGTGCTTAGAATCTTTGTGGCAATTTTCTTTTTATCATATTTTACTTTAAGTATAAGGTGGGGATAATAGTTTTGTGTATTTTTGCAATGAATGTCTTTCCGTTGTGGTCGAGAATTTGCATTTATAGGTTTTGCATAAGATGGGCAAAATACTAAGTTTGTTATTGTGTGTGCTACACCTAGAAGGAGGTGTCTGCAAACCTACGTGGTGTCTATCTTGATCAGCACAAACATATGTCTGTCTATACGTCCGTGTATCTGAATTAATTTAGAAATTTAAAAAATTGTCTTTTTTTTTAAACAGGTGGCCATTTAAATAGGATAAAATTTGTCAAATGCCACGCCTATAATCGATTAAAATTGTTCTTGGCATCATAAAAATGGACCTATGATACATAAATTATGTATACATTTTTTTAATTACTCCTAAATGATGTTGTGCCCAAAATGGGCGTGGTTAAATAATAAATACCCCCAAAATTTAAAGAAAACCTGACAAAATTATGACTTTCAATATAATATATAATACATAGACAAATTTTGTTTTAGAAATTAAGCAAAATCAGTGAAGTGCCACGCCTACAATCAACAATAATCTATCCATCTGCCGCAAAATTAATGCTATGAAGTTGACATTTCGTAAGCATACTTCTTTCAGTGATGTGTCGAAAATGTACTAAAAATGGGCATGGTTAGATAACAAACACGCCCACAATTTGCAAAAAATTAAGGCACAGGATCCAACTTTTACGTTGACATCTAGTTTTATATACCATTAGAGGGCTAAATCAGGTATCTGCCATGCCCACTATTTGTACATGAAAGTAGAAGTTATTTATAAATTTGTTTAAACTAAATTCAGTTGTTGTTGTTTTTTCAATTTTTAATTTATTCATTGTCTACACACGTGTGCACAATAATTTTGTGCGTCTGGTCGTTTCGATATAAATGCATCCCAAAAAAATTAATTTATCCAATTACTGTGACAAACTTGCCAAACGTTTTACGGGCACATGTGTGTGCATGACATCTTCTCTCCTCCTTCTCTACGCCACGATTTAATGAGTGCATGTCTGGGCAATAGTGACAAACATGATATCATATGTAATGTTAAGGAGTTGCCCGAGACATGTGTAATGATGTCTGATGGTGTTGGTGTTGGTGTTGGTTGGCGGCGCTGGTGTAATTTTCTAAATATTTCGCTTTTTTTTTGTTATTAATCTAAAAAAACACTTTAAATCATTTTTCAACATTTGCCATATTTACACATACACACTCATTCATATAAATTAGAGTAAAAATGAAAAATAAAATAAAAACCATAACGAATGCAAACAAAACTTACGGAGACTTGAGAAGTACTAATTAGAGAACAAGGCACGACTAGCAGCCGAAAAATGTTGTAATGATTATTTACAGCACGTTGTTTCAAATTTTTGCGATTGTTTTATATAAATATGTTGTTGTTGTTGTTGTTGTTGTTTTTATTGTTATTGTTATTTGCCTGACGTAATATTCTATTATATGTTTTACATTCACAGCATACAAATGTGTAAAACACATACATGACTCTTTGTATCTGAATATGTGTGTGTTTGTGTGTGTATAACACTCACATTCATACCAACATTTTCATTTTATTTTACAGTTTGTTATGTGACACGTTACTCAAATGTTTTATTAAAAACAATTTTTATTATTATTGTTGTTTTTGTATTCTAAAGAAGTACAAAATCTACGGGTACGCGAGCACAAGTTGTCAAAAGGTGTTTTGTTTTGTTTTTGTTTGTTTGTTTTTTCAAAAATTTTTTAGTGTTGTTTCTAGCCCCCTCCACCGCTTAGACGACACTTTTTAAAAACGTGTGTCTGTTATTGTTAAGGCGAACAAAACAGAACAACAACAACAACAATAAAAACAAACAAACACAAAGTCAGGAACAGTGCATACCAACAACGACAAATATGTACAATTTCTAGGATAAGTTTGCAACAGCTGCATTTTAGGTGGCATCGAACATTGTCATCATTTTGTTGTAAATGTTGTTGGCTTGTTTCTTTTTTATGTTTTTGTGTAAATTCATTTGTTTAGTTGTCGCTCATAAGCAGCCGAAAGATTTTTAATTAAATTTGTTTTTATCCAGCCACACCTTTCCGCATCGTTTTGTTTTTATTGTAATAATAATTTTTTTACTTTCCTATTAGAAATTGTACACATATAGAGAACAGACATAACTGTTGTCCAAAGAATTAAATTGAATGTATAGAGTAAAAAAAATATTAAAAAATGTTAATATGAAAATTGTATATAAAAAATAATATATATATACTTAAATTAAAAATTTTTTAAAACAATTTTTGATAAAATTAAAAAAATATATAAAAATATAAAAATTAAAAATTAATAAAAATCATTGAAAAATAATAAATAAACAAAAGTTTTTTTGTAAATTGTGGGGGCGCCTGCTATGAGACGTCGCCTATTCTTTGTTACGTCGATTGAAGTGTATCAAATTTCAACTATGTAACATAGTTAAATGTTGTGATTGATGTAAAGATTTTTGGGTCTTGTGGGCGTGGTTCGATTTTAAATAGCTATCTACGTGCAAAAACAGTAAGTCTCTATACAATATTTCAGCAAAATATCTCTTTGCAGCGATATGTTGAACATATGGAGTGACAGACAAACATGGCTGGTTGTACTTAAAAAAAAGTCAATGCTCTGTTCAATTATTATTCCAAGGCTTTACTCCAGCAAAAGAAGATAATGTAGTTTATTGACTAAATTACTGCTACCTTCATCACCTTTACTGAATTTTTCTTAAAAAGACGCCCAAGTATGCAAATAATTGACTAATACATATTATTATTATATTTATGATAAACATAGTTAGCAGTACCATATAAATAAATTATAATCTTAATTATGTACGTACGATTACCCTTTGAACTATGCCACAGGTTGGGCAAATTTATTCCTAATTGATGGTTCATATCATAAATTCTGAAAGAATTATTCAAGCGTATAATCGATTCGGGCATGTGTGTGTGTTTAGGTTAATGATTGCATGTGTATGTGCAAAAGTGCTAGTTACACTAAGCCAGCGTGTGTGTGTGTTGGGGGCTATTAATTTATGACATGCACGCATTTATTCAAACTTAACAACATTTTGCCATATGCGGTGTAAAAGACGATGAAGAAAAATTACCAGAGAGCTTGCAGAAAACACTTTATTAAAGAGTATCAAAATGAGAGTTTAGCTGGGGGAAAAAGGGGTGGAAAATGAGAGACAGAGAGAGAAAGAGAGAGAGAGAGAGAGGGAGAAATCAACAAAATTAACAAGCGAACAGTTAACGCAAAAACCTAATTTGTCATGCGGCGGTCATGAACATGAAATATGTGCCTTTGGTCAGACATCAACGGTTAGTTTTGTTATTGTAGTTAGTTTTTTTCCATCGTATGGTATACATCTCATGGAAGAAGGCATGCAAGGTTTTTTATTGGACTTGCAATTACTGCGTAGAAGGAGATAACAAGGATCTTACAAAAAATTAATCATACTAAAAGTAGAAGCAATCTATGTCGGCAAAGAAGATTAAAAAATGTGTCCTTCTTATCATCTTGAGTTGAACTGAGTCCATTGTGAATTGAAAGTTTTCTTTCGTTAAGGCGGTCAGGTTGATTTTTATATCATTTCAAAAATGAAATGACCCCGCCCACATTTTCTGTTCTTTGCACATTTCATTAGACTCCTTTAAAAATTATAAAATCTCTCACGCCCCCATAAACCCCCTGAATGGGAATAAGTTTCAACTAGCACATCTTTTGGTGGGCGTGATGGGTACCACAGATTAGGCTTAAGCCAACTTTTGTACTTTTTCATTATAAAATGTTGTTTGTTGTTGTTATTGTTGGTGTTCCTTTTCTTTTTATTTTCTCTTCTTCTTCTTCTTCTTCTTGTTATTATTATTATCGCTATTGTTTTACTTGTTGTTGTTGTGGCAGTACTTAAAAAAAGTTGTGCTAAATTAGCTGAGTGACTACTTAACTGAGACTGAAACTGACTGATTAACTAACCAGCTGAATGCTTAACTGACCATTGCTGGATTTTTTCTCTTTTTCCTTTTTTTTTTTTTTTACTATATAACCACTTACTGAGCGTAAGCTTTCTGTACAAGGCAGAGTCTAAAAGTCTTTTCACTTAAAACATCTTGTCTCCGTCACATAATTTGGATTCACATGTGGCAGTATAATGACGACAATGATGATGATGATGATGAGGATGATGAGTTGTTGTCATGATAGTTGTCCACTATACACAACAACAACAGCATCTAATATGTTTAACAGCAAGTGCTGCTATCAACTTAACTGGGCAACCACGGTCTAGTAAAAGTTGGGTCATCACACACTCACGGCTATGATCACATGCATAAATAGTAACATTTATCGAATATACGTTTATTAGCAATTGAACTGGTTACGCATGCGCGTAATGCTATAGGCTATAATAACAAACTAAATGCTACTTTGGCCAACTTTATGTATTAGCTTGTGTGTGAGTGTGTGTGTCCTTTTTTGAAAAAATTATACATTTAAACTCCCAAGACAAAAGTTATATAGTGTTGCCCATGGAGTAGCAAGTTAAATGCTGTTGACTGACTGAGTAGCTGGCCACAACCCGCATTTAATAATAATAGCTGCTCATGCATCTATCATATGCTATGCGAAATTATATCCTTCATCATCTCTCTGCCTTTTGCCTTTGCCACACCAACACCAGCACCAACAACAAGGTGTTCTCTGTTATGTACGGAATTGGAATAGTATGTAAATATATGCGAGGTTTTCATTTCAGAGTGAAGCATAACGCATGTGCCTGTCACATGGAATACAAATGTTGAGCGTATGTACGTTTTTGTAACGATTTCCAGTTATTGTTGTTGTTGTTTTGTTATGTATTTTTGTAACGTTATTTTTATGACTTTGGCTACGTAGCAATTTATTGCCTCGTTGCCTACCACCTGCGCACCTACTGCGTTTTTATATTTTTTTATTTTTTCTTTATTTTTTGCAGTTATAACCGCTACACACGCACCAGTCATACAAGATATCATCACCATCAACCACTACTACCACTACACACAAACATATATCTATGTATTTATATGCAACTACTGTTTGTACAGGTTGGCTGGATGCTGCTGCTGCTGTTTTGATAGCCTCTACCTTAGTGAGCCTCATACCCTCATACTGGGTTTGCTTTACCATTTGCAACAAGCAGAGGCGAGAGTAAGAGATCCTACAAGTGTACAAAGAGAAACATCGATCTTCACATATCCGTCCGGGTGGCCGCTCATGATCATAAAATTTCAGATATTTAGCTAAAATTTTGACCAGACACTAGAGGTACTTGTACGTACATAGGTTTCTATTTATATTGGATAAAAATTTTCAACTACCACGCCCACAATGGACAAAAAACCTTCTTCTTCGAGCCACAACGACTTTCTTTTCCTTTTCCTTTTCTCTATGGACAAAAATGGACGTGATCGTATAGCAAGCACGCCCACAATTTCCAAAAAAAAAACTTTGTTTTTTTGCAGAATCCATTGTGGTAGCTGCTACGTATTATATATTCTACTAAAAGAGTACCTGCCACGCCCACATTTTATGTATATAAGTGAAAGGTATTTTAGATTTGGTCCTAGCCTAAATTTTTCATTTGTTGCTTTTATTATAGTTGTTGGTATTGTTGCAATTGTTAATTTTACTGCCATTTGGTTTTATTTCGATTGCTGTTGTTGCTGTCGCTACTGCTGCTGCTGCTGTTGCTGCTGTTGGTGTTGAATGATTGGCGTACTCGTAATTTTACTTGGCTTTTTTCTAAGTTGTTTAACTGTCTCTTATGTGTTAGCTGTTAGCTCATTGCTTATTCCAACAAACGGATTACAAGCTCATGCAACTATGCTGCGTATATGTCCGGTGGCTGTCCGGACTGGCTGCCTGCCTTGCTGGCTTGCTGGCTGCCCTGACTTGGTTGATTGAGTGAATGCTTAGCGTACGAGTATGATGATGAATAATAGGCTTCTTAGATATCCTGTCCTTGTTTGCTTTTCTCAGTATCAGTTGGGTTTGTTTAGAAACAAATTCAAATTTTCTTTTTGGTTAAACGTGTGGGACATGTTAATTAATATTTGTTGTATAAAGCGGTTTAGCATCACATAACTGACACTGCACCCAGGTTCAATAATTGATTAATATACACGTATATATAGTACTCTATCTCTGTCTCTCTCTTTTTTTTCAATAATGTTGAGCAGAGATTTAAATCTTTAGATTTTAAATTTCAAAATTTCAAAACTTTGATGAAATTTATCCATAAATGTTCATCAAGTGAGATTTCAATGCATTTAATCAGTACAGTTATCACTGATTTCATATCTTTTTCACATATATTGTTGCATTGTTTTAGGTGTATCTGTTGTTACAATAAATCAACGAGCCGGACCACCTGCGGATTGCATTTTAATTCACATTCATTTCTTTAAATCTGTTATTGTAACAAAATACATTACATAACAGCTCTACCACCACCACCACCACGTGATATCTCGTGATACAAGTTATGTTAAACAATCTAATTAGCAAATGTCAATAGATTTCTTATAGCATAGGAGTTGAGTATTTTTTGTTTCATAAGAAGGTTGCTTGGCTGGCAGTGCTAACCATACGTACAATTTACAAGTGTTAAGTAATTGTTTAAAGTATACATTTACACCAATTTCTAACGAGCTTAAAGAATATATTTGTGTGTGTGTGTGCGATCTTAGCAATGTCAACAAACAATAAATTATTAACTAAATAAACGGATTGAACATTATCTAAATCTATGATTCAGATTACACTCAATTGGCACGACGTCACATTCACGTATGGTACGAAAAAAACTCACAATATAACACAACACACACACACACACTAACACATGGTGACTCAATAAGAATGCTTTTGTTTTATACAACAATTTATTATTAACAAAAAACAAAAAACATTAAATACAATTACTATTGATTTACAAGGTAAACACCAGCCGTTCTGTTACACTGTCACCCTGGTTAGACATTCATTCGATTCATTCTCCATTCAGTTGACAATTATTTCAATTTTTATTGAAAAAAATGTCCACCAAGGTCATTAATTAAGCGTTCATTAACAATTCTATTAATGAACTTAAAAATTTAAATAAATCGAAGACACAATCAATCAAATTGATACTTCCTAGTATTACAATACGATCCAAAAGTTGTTTACCAATTTTAAATCGAGTTCTTAAATTATGTGATCCGTTATAACTACAAGGTAATACGAGAATTAACCTTTCAGTAGCTGAGTGGGCTAAGTCTTTAAATTAATAAACTGTGCCCGCTGTAGGACACGGGTTCAAATCCAGCTGAGGAAGGAAAAACTCTCCACATTCTATGATCTCTGGGGATGAATAATAATCTGAGTATACTGATCTTATGTGGAGGGCCTAAAAAAGGACCATTAACCTTGCTGATGTTACATTTATTATTTATTCTAAAATTTCCAGTCGATATATTCTATTTTGATTCAACTCTTCCATAACCGAAGGACCATCAATATATTTCAGATAAAGATAAATTGAGATCTTCAAATGTTTACTAATTTTCTTTATGATCAGCATTAACTTCTTACCTACACTCGCTCGCCTTGGTTCATTGATCTCGCTCTCTATCCTCTGAAGACTGAACTCCCCACGCACAACCAATACTTTTTTGTTTGGTTTTTTGTGTGTGTGCCTTTATTTATGATTGCGGTTGTGAGGGGGAATGTTACTTTTTTATCTCTTTTTTCTTTTCCTTTAATACAACAATAATAGCACTTGTTGCTGCAAAAAGCACGACAGAAAAAACGGCCAGCTTTTAACCCAGCAGTCAGCTACAGCGACATTAGCAAGACAAGACAAACAAGATGAACCGATGTTCGTTCGCGTCTGCTAATTTTTTTTTACTTTTTATTTTTTGTATATATATGTGTATGTATATGTGTGCAGGCAAGTACAAGTTTACGCAATGGCACGCAGTGCAGAAAAAAATTGAGCCAAAGCTAAAGCTTAGACGCAGCGTACGTCTGGTGTCGAGAAAGGTGCGCGTGTGTATAAGTGCTAGGATAACAGCAGGTGCTTCTTTCCCATACCTACACCACAACGCAACTAGTTGACTGATCACTAACTAGTTGGCTGGCTGGTTAGGTTTGGTTTGGGTTTGGGTTTGGTTTGGTTGGGTTTTGGGGTCTGTTGATTGTGTGCGTGATAAATTATGTCACTAATGCAAAGTGCTCTGCTTTAAACAACCGATATTTATTTCACATGCGAAATCTTCTTTCTTTCGCTTCGATTTCTATGTATATGTTGTGCTTCAAATTCAACGTACGTACGTACGTACGTACTGGTGTGCTTTGCTAGGAGTGATGGTGAACTCATGATTGCTGCATCATTAGCTGCTGAGTAGGCGTAGATATTAGCAGTACAAGCTGCTCAGGGGACATCACTACTTTGTCACCGTATACACCGTTCAGTACCACACCGTTGAGTGTACACCTTTTGCTGCGCCGGTTTGTTAGATACCTCAGGCCAATGCATCTGGTTTACTGGTTATTGGTTTCTCCAAGTCTGACTTGTCATTTTAATATGCAGCTGTATGCAGCAGCGTGCGTAAGGGGAGGTAAAAATCTATCTGTTCGTCACTGTGTTGTTGTTGTTTTTTTCCGTTTTGATAAAGTGGCATCGTTACATGGTCTATGACTTGTTACTAATTACTTGACTTTGTGTGCTTAAGTTTTCCTCCACATTCATTTCTCAGCCTTTAGCATAAACATTGCATTTTTATTTGCTTTATAACTCACACACACACACATTCATTGAAGCACACAAAGTTATTCATGGCAAAGGTGTGCACTGGCCAGGCACATTTTAGAGACCATTTGCTTAATCTTTTATGCCTTTTAGTTTTTACTGTCATCGTCCAGGAACTTCCTTTTATTTTTACTTTTTTTCCAATATAAAAACACCCATACATACAGAACATAATTGTGTGGTAAATAACTATGTAAATACGTGGGAAATATAAAATAATTTACAATTTATTGAAAAAGAAAAAAATGTCACCGCTCTGTACTCTTTCACCGTTACATGGCTTCATAGAAAGTTTAGTGAGAAGTCAGGCTTATTAATTGTGGGCATGGTCTTACTCTTAACTTTTATCTTTTATTAACTAAACAAATAAATATTTGTTACTTTCCATCTTTACTTAACGGCCTGTTTAAATGAGTGCCTGTGTTCCACTCTTCTTAGTTATGTAGAAAAATAGTTGAAGAATTTTTATTTAAAAAGCAAATTCTGCAGAAGCTGTTTTGTTTCGTGTACACATTGTATAGAAAATTGTCAAGAATTTTCATGTGACATATTTATTTATAATATTAATTACTCAGCAAACAGCTGCAATGGAAATATTCGAACAAACATTAAAGCATTGTTTCTGTCATTTGTGACAACATATAATGACCTTGAATGTAATATTTAACTGTTACTAAAAACAAATAAATGAAATTTAATTCGATGTAGGTCAAATCTTGAACACCCTTGATACACATGAAGGGCGTGGCGTATAACTGATTAAACTTTATAATATTGTATATTTAATATATCATCTAAGAAGACGGATTTTGTCACAAAAAAACTTTTTTTTTATTCATTTTAAGCATGTCTGTTATTCAACCACGCCTCCTTTTTAACATTTTGATGTAAAAGCTCAATATTAATATATGTGTGTGGATAGAAACTGAACTTAAATTTTTGTGGTTGATAGATAGATATTTGTCACATATAGGCGTGGCATATACCTGATTACGCCCTCTAACAGGGTATATTTTATGTAACACCTAAGAAGACGCATTTTGTACCAAAAAAACTTCTTTTTATAAATTGTAAGCGTTTTCTTACGACCACGCCCATTTTTAACAAATCGATGAATGTACTAAATGTAAATAAACAAAATTTCAACTTTATAGCTTTTAAATTAAAGCCAATACATCAATTTTTTAGTGATTGTGGGCGTGGCACTTGATCCATTTCACCCAATTTCCAAACTCCAATGCTAACAAACACAGGAACATGTTTAGATCGACACAAATATTGATAGAAGCGAACGGAATGGCAAACTTAATATACCCTCACCTCGTGCAGAGGGTATAAAAATATATAAAATTTATTTCATTTATTAAAAAATGCATCCTTTTGATATAAGCAGGCTTGCATTTCCAAAGTATAAATACATTGTTTATGTGTTCAACAATCCAAAATATTATAAATTGCTCACGATTAAAGTGGCACTAATCAACTAGTAGCTGTGTACAAAATTACCTAATATATCGTCACCGTGGAAGTTATGATTATGTGAATACAATGTGTACACTTTCTTTCTCCCTCTCTATCACTATTATCATTAATTATATATTTAGCTTAATAGCTTAGTCATGGAAATATGATGTGGGATACTATTAAGCGACAACATTAACTATAAAGTAATGTTAAAACGCCCATGGTGCAAATGCTTCGCAAACATTATCATTATCATCATCAGCATCATAAGGCGAACGGAACGGAACGGAAAAACGCGTTGGATTATAAAATCGCCACATTCAATATCACCAACACACCCATATATCTACACACACATACACACACATATACTTACACATATTCAGTTTTAGATATAATATATATACCTGTACTATTGGTATGACTAAAAATTGTTGCTATTGCTACTTGGATCAAATCTCTATACTGGCAATATAGTGCCACCCAAAGGAGGACGAGGTGGTACAAAATAAATACATTGCGATTATTAAAAATTTGACGATATTGGCAGCAGTAGTCATAGAACACTTCAACACATATATGCAGAGTGAAAATTGTTTAACCGTTAATGTATAAAAAATTTTAAATTTCTTTATTTAAAAAAAAGAAACCAAAGATAGTATAAGACATACAATACACAACTAACAGGATGATGATGATCTGTGTGATATTAACTAGGTAAGCAGATCTACAGCTTGGACCACAGTAGTATAATATAAGAAAAACAACAATAAGAACAATAATAACAATAATTTAACAAGATGGCTAAATAGTTGAATGCAGCAGCAACAACAACAAGTAAATTATTGGTGTTGTTGTTGTTGAATTGTTCGTTTTTGTTCTTCAAATGTGTTGTTGCTATTGTTATTGTAGATCTTAACTTTTATTCTCAATCAGTTATCATCTCTATATTTATGTGTCTGTACGTCTGTCTATGTTGCTGCATTCACCTGACCAACCTCAGTCAGTATCCAGAATATATTGTTTAATGATTTCTATCCCATTTATAACCACAAGTTAAAGAGGCTGCTGGGTGACTACACACACACATACACACACACACACACGCAACCAAATACACATAAACATGTCCAACTCCTTCATTTATTGCTTGTATACGTTTTGCTACACTGGCATTTTTATTATGTCTGAGAATATATTTCAGTCACATCACCGTCATCATCATTTTCCAACCAATGCGTCTGATGTGATATGATGTCGCATAAAATTTATACTAAACTAACATTTTAGTTTTATTTTGAACGAATTGATCTTTTAAATATTGAAAAACGATGTCATCAAAAAAGTGAAATCATATCATTGTGTCGTGTATGTAAGTGTGTATGTGTATGAGTACGAGTATGATGAAAAATTATTATCATAAGACGGATACATAAACAAATATGTTAAATTTGACAGTTTGGCATTGTGGCGTTGTTAAGAGAAATTAGAAAGCGTTTGATGGAAAAAATTAATTGAAAATTTCATTTGTGGCCCATTTAGCGATGATTTCAAATACTATAACAAATCACTTAACACCATTTGTATAGTTATTTAAACATAAATTATACGAATATTTGTAATAATTAATGCAACAGCTTTCGTATGTGAACGTGTTTAGCAAATTAGGTTAACTGCCACACCCTTAATCAACGAAAATCTATCTCTAAGCTTTAAAACATGATCTATGAAAATGAAATCCAATCGAATCAGAATCAAAATCTGAATCATTTTAACCATGTCCGTCTGTCTGTCTATGAAAATTTATGTGTAAGCTACAGGTCGCGTTTCGCTGAAATTTCTTTGCTTTAAATTGTTCACACGAATCAATCGATACCTTATCAATTACTTATAATAACATAATTAAACCAAAAGATCATTATAATGTCACTTGGTTAACGTTATAGTTAATATTGAACTGTATTAAAATTACTACCAATAGCTGATGATATCAATCGCTATACAGATAATTTATTAAATTATTACTTTTCTCACACTACTCATAAGTTAAATGAAAGAAAAAATCACTTGTTTTACGATAATATTGTGATTAAATATTAATGACAACCTAAATGGCCGTCAATCAATCAGGATATCTAATGATAATTAGCTAACAAGTTGAATGTGATATTTTTTTATTGAAATCGGAGCAATCAAATTATATATAAGTACTTGCACTGTACTGTAATGAAGGGAAGAGCTCTTTAAAATAAATGATTTTGTCAACTATCATCTCATTATTGTTTTAAACAGTATCTTCCTGTTTGGCATGTAATATGATTTATAAGTATGTCGATAGAAAAGTAATAAAAACGTTATTATATTATAAATAGCTTTTATGACAAATGCCAGTACTTGTTGACAGTATTAACATATCTTTAGATTTAACAATTTATTTAAATACTAAACAGTGAACTTGGCCAAATCTGGCTTTTCTTTGAACACATTAACAGCTCATTGGCACTTTGGCAGGGAGTCTTCTTTAAACATTCATTTATTGTTTCCTTAACATTTATATTTCATGCTCATTCATTCGAAGCACTTCTTACACTCCCCAATAAAGTGATATTTGGCACACAATCGTCAATGATTTAATAAAATGGTTTTAAGGCGAACACATCAAGCATTATATCTTGCATAGATTTAAAAATTTATTAGCATATATTCTCCACTTTGATAACTTTTACAATACTTAAAAAGTTAATCAAGAAATGATCAAAATTGTGTGTAAAAATTACCTACTTTCCGGCCTCCTTCATTTAACTGTCTTTGCCAAAACTTTTAATAAACTAAACCTATTGAAACAGAGTGTAGAGTTGTTAAGTCACAGTTAATAAAGTGGCGCCATAAAAAGGAAAAATTCAACAGTAAGAACAGCAACAATAATAACATCATTAAAAGGACAAAATGACCGATAAAACTGTAAATTTATTTTAACGCCACAATTGAGGGAGAAAAGAATAATTTTATACACTCAACATTACAGTTTTATACTATTTATTATAAATCAGCTATATATATATATATATAAACTATTGAACTATGTCTGTCTGTCCATCAAAACTAGGTAATCTCTGAACATAATACTTATCATTTCCCACGTTGGATTCTGTACAAATAAGTTTTCATTTCTTTTTCTTTTTTTTTTGATAATTTAGGGCGTGTCTGTTATTCAATTCCACCCCTTTTTGGCATATTTATAAATGAACTAATTATAAATTTCATTTTTTTTTTTTAAATTTTTAGCGGATAGATTTTCATCTATAGTAGGCGTGGCCTATATTGTCCAATATAAATAGAAACCCATATAAACAAAATGTCACCAAAATATTTCATAATTTATGACCGTAAAAGTATTAACAACAGACAAATACACCAAACGAACATGTTTCAATCGACTCAGATTTTTATCAATGATCCTTCTTTTGGATATAACAAACTTACTAGACTCCCTTCTTATATATGAAATACAATAAACAAAACAAAAAAGAAATAAATACAAATAAAATAAAATCACCAGCCAATCTAAATACTGTTGATAGCTTAACAATGCTCGAACGCAAGTGTTTCGTAAATTATTATATTTTCATTTTGTTTTAAATCTTGTTGTTTTTGTTTTGTTATTTTTAAATGGAAGCTTACATATTATGATATCATATTACACCAGACAACATATTGTTTTGTACACATACCCCGCCGCCTATTATACGGAGATTATATTCTTTGGTGAGTTGCTGGCCGCCACTTCAGATGCCAGAAACCATTTTAAACTGTACACCTTTTACAAATTTATGTTTTGTCTATATTTACCTCGACTTTTCTTGTTCTTCTTCTTCTTCCTCTTCTTCCTCTTCTTCTTGCAGCAACAGCAATCAATGTAGTATAATTTAAAATGTTGTTGGTGGTTGTTGTTATTGTTTGTAGAGTTGTTAAAATGTTGTCGTTGTTTTTGAAATGTTGTTGTTGTTGTTATTGTTGCAGATGCCACTCCAGCAGCAATAGCAGCAGCAGCAACTAACCATCCCCCACTTTTTTTTAAGAATTATTGTTATTATGTTGAAGCAACATACAGATAAAAATCACAGTTGCTGTTGTGTTAAGTTTGGTTGTCCCGGCCACTACCTACCTACCTATCTACCTACCTACCAGCTACAGTCCGCCAATGATAAACTGCTCATTTACACACACTTAAAACTGAAAAGATACATTGCCTACAATATTGTGCCCACACACATACACACACACGCACTCGGACGGCCATAAGCTGGTAAATGCGTTTATATCCTCCGTATATCTATATCCAAAATACCAGTATTTTTTTCCTTTTTTTATTATTATTGTAAATCTGTTCTTCATGTCCGTCCATCTGTCTGGTTGCATACCTTGGCCACTTCTTTAGTTGTGTTGTCGCCGTCATTGACTCTGGCTGGACATAAAAATCCCAAAAATAATTATAATTGCTCCCACGACTTATTTTTCTTTCTTTTTATTATTGTTTTGTTTACGGGCCAGAGGAGAAAGAGATCAACAGCAACAACAATAACAAGAATATTTGTATATAATGAGAATGTGTGACAAGATTTGATTGTCGGCGGCGGCGGTTGCCGGGCTAGTTGTATAGCCGGCAGTGGTACGCGTTGTATTTATTTTAAACATTCATCCATTCATTCTGCAGCATATCAACACATATATTTTAATGAGTTGATATGTGTCCGGGATGACTGCTTACGTTGCTGCTTACTATACAGTTATATGCACATACATACATATGCGTTTATGTGCGTGTGCGCCTTTTGGATAAACTGTATGTGAAAGCATATTAATTTCAGGATTTTATTTATTTGCACCTTCCGCACAGACTCAACACAACTACTACCACCAGTACCACCACCTATACAATCTTGTTACACTCTGTACGTTCATGTTTTATGCCCACACATACAAACAAATATTTGATTAATTGCCGACATTTAATTATGTACAATACGTTGACGATGCTGTAACTTTTGTCTGTTGTCAACTTCATATCTTAACTCATTTATCGCCATAAAAATTATGACGATCATGACTGTATTCATTGTGTTTTTATATGCCAACAACAATTTTCTTTTTTCAGTTGGTCTTGTTGTTGTTGCTGTTGTTGTTATGAGGGACACCAAACAAGCAAACGTGCGGGGGTATTACTACTCTTATCTGATGATGTTCCTTTTAATAAACCATAAAATAAAGGAATTTTTTAAAATATGACCACTTTGGGAATAAACAGCAACGACAGCGGCAGCAGCAGCAGCCTTCTTAACTAGCAGCTTTTATAACCGGCGTGTATGTGGGAGATACCTACGCATCGTCATAACCATAAATTGGTAAAATTTATTGGAATTGTTTGGTAGCAGACTATGCAGCAACTATAGAAAAAAGAACTAAGTTTGAGCGAAAAACACACGGCACTGCTTAATTAGCTTTTGATTTTTTTCTTTGTTTTTTTTGTTTTTTTTTCAAGTTTCTGTTTTTAATTGAGAGGAAATGTAAAGATGTTCTTAAGCAGAAAACATTAGCGATAATTTAGATAACAGATGAAAATAATATGGTTAGGAGGACTTTTTAATACCCTCGGAGTAATATAAGTTCTATAGCAGTGGTCGGCAAACTGCTACTTTCATGAATTTTTTTTAGGCTTCAAAGAAAATGGGCTCACAATGGGCTCAAAAATATACTTTTTAATAATTATTGTTACTTAAAACAAAAAGATAAATAAAATGCTGACCCAGCCACTCGTACAATTAACCATAAATCTCATACAACGCCATTGGCAAAGCTAGAAAGTTGATATAGTTGAAGTTTATAAATGTCCTGTATATTAGTGTACAAAAAATGGGCGTGGACTAAATAAAATTATTTAATTTGAAATTTATTGAAATATACAGCAAACCTTTAATCAGCCAAAATCCTTGAACAGCTTATATAAAAATGTTCACAGAAAAGGAGAAAAACGTCTCATGTCTCTCATAACATAAAATATTTATTCTATAAAAGCTAGATTTTAACATTTCAATATAAATCAATTTTTGTCTTGAATGTAAAACGTTTGTAAAAGGAGTAATAAAGCATAAAGTGAAATGGACTGAAGGACAGAGAGAGAGAAAGACCGAGTAAAGCCAAAACACTTTAATGCATACTAAGCAGTACAGCATACATGAAATGAAACATATGCCGGCTTCAGCTAATATAACTGATGTAACAGTAAGCGTATGTACATATGTATGTATCTCACATTTATAGAAATATATATGTATTGGATTGCTAATGGTGTAGAGAGCCGTATATTGTAAGAAAGCAAAAATCTCAAAGACAACGTCAAGAATTCTTTGCATTGTGAGTTTAACAATTTCATTGGTGAAATGTTCTCTTGGAACCCAACCAAAAGGAAAGACAGCAGTAGTCAGTAAAAGTGTATGCGTTGTGGTGTAATTTTTTATGCAGCACATATGCCAAAACAAATTGAAAGGATAATTCGCCCGCAAACACCCTCTAGGGATGACATGCCAGTAACGCCTAACGGTTTCTCTTCCCCCTGTATTCCACGTTTAGCATTTTGTATTCCGTTTATAGATTTCATTTTTATTTTATTTCTTTTCTTTGCATCGTTTTATTTAAAATTTATAAGGAATGGAGGAAAAATTCTCTAAATAAGCATAACAGGGAGTTGATCGGGATTTCATTTCATTTCAGTTGAGTTCAGTTCATGTAAGACACTAAAGCACGTTTCATATGAAGTTTTAAAAGATTTTCCATTTTGCATACACCATACGCAGCATAAGTGTCACATATAGACAGAGAGACAGACAGACAGACAGACACGCAAAAACGAAACAAAAGTAACAAATAATAAAGTTAAAGTGTTTTTGTGTTTTATTGTAACAAAAAAAAACCAAAAACACATCCTTTAAGATTTATGAACCTCTAAGTTGAACGATGGTAAAAAAAGGCCCATCGCATGTGTTCGTGCGTGTGTGTTTAAACGTATGAAGACAAATTATAGCTTGAAACAGAAATTCAGGAGGAAAACTACAATTTGGTCACACAATCAAAATTTTCATCCTCACAAATCGTCACTTACTAACACACATGCACACATATATATAAGAGGAATAGGCACAGACGTTTTGGGGTCTGGCATTTTCAATTTCGCATATGCTACAAATTCATGGCTATTGTTTTGTTTTGTTTTGTTTCACTTGTGTGTACGTGTGTTTGTGCGTTCTAAGAATATTGTGTTAATACCACACGTTTGGTGATATAAATTGTATTTCGTACTCACATTGTCCGTTGTATTCTTCTTCATCTTCTCTTACATAAAGCAGGCCAGGCAGGCAAGCCAGTCAGGACTGTAGAGTTCTTTACTTGTTATAACTTGACATTGTTACGTATGCAGTACATTTATTCGTTCATTCATTCATTAGTTCACAAAAGAAAACATATGACATGGCAAGCGCCTAGCGCCCCAGCAAGCAACAAGAACAAGAACAACAACATCAACGTACATGTAGGACATACGGACATATACGTATTTGTGTGGCGGCTCTATTTTTCTCTTTTTGTTATTATTGTTGTTGTTATTTTACGGTAGTATATTGTTTCACATATTTGTGTCGTGCCTTTCCTTAGCTTTTAGCCAGTGTCAGCATCTTTCCAATGTGTCGTGGCTCCCTTCACATTCTATTCAAGAGTATACAATATTTGTCATTTCATTGGCAACACTTGAAAAATTATTTCAGAATTATATTCACCCAAGTCTGTCCGTTTGACATTGGGAAGCTTACACACCTTTATACCTTCTGTGCATATTAGTAGTTATAGTTACACTTGAATATTTATATTAATTTGCCAAAAATGGGCGGGATCATATAACATACGCCCATATTTTAATAAGAGGTTATGTGCGTTATACTACATTTTAATATGATATGCAACT
This sequence comes from Ornithomya chloropus, assembly GCA_963971445.1. NCBI lineage: Eukaryota > Metazoa > Arthropoda > Insecta > Diptera > Hippoboscidae > Ornithomya > Ornithomya chloropus. The sequence goes on from OZ020532.1 coordinate 2,268,149, forward strand.
TATTTTCTAAAACTCATTAAAAGTGGGCGTAATTTTATTTATTATATAAAATGGATGTTTTTTTAAGAGGTTTGTTTTTTCAATAGAAATTACTCAATTCTCTGGCAGTTGTTTTGACAGTTCAAAGTAACGTTTCAACTCAGTATTGTTTGGCAAAACATCATGAATAGGTTAACCTAAGGTTAAACTTAGGTTAACCTATTTAAATCGTATAAATTTATTTATATTTAGGTATACATGAGGAGGGCAAGTAGTAAATCTGACCTAAGACTAAATAAAGTGTTTATGTTAATTTTTGATTATATAAAAATGGGCGGTTTAGATGCGCCCACAACTTACAAAAAACTTTTCTTCAGATTCAGAGTGCGATCTATAAATTTATAATTAATTAATGTTATGTAAATGTATATATATGCCACGCCCTATAATATTTTATAAAGTAGGGTGTTTACTATTGAACTAAAATAAATTTAAATCTTTTCATTTGTTTTTTTTTTAAATTTTGTTGCCTTTCCCCCTACCTCCCTCATAGTCTACCGTATTTTTTTGGGTAAATTCTAGAGAGTACAACAAATAAAACTTACTTAAGGTTATACGATTACGTACTATATGTGTTGTATGTATTTTTGTACATATATACAGCCAGAAATTATGACCTTGCAACAACAAATAATCCACCATAAAGTATAATGTTGAGGCACCTACAAATATTTTTCGGCAACATTTGCCAAATATTACACACAACCACGCACAAAATTGTATAAATGTGTTGTACACACACACACATATATACCATTTATATACGTATATAGAATTAAGTCAGACTTGTGAAATTTATTTCATTCACACATACATGCACGTATATGTGTATGCAACCTTGTTGAGGCAGTTTACAGCTACTGCTACTGCAATCCAACCAACACCATCAGCACATCTTACGGCAGACAGTTCATGTAACAACTCAACGTATGAAGAACATAATTCTTTATTTACAATTGTTTCCCTCCTCTCTACCTTATGTCTTCTATTAATTCGGTCTAGTTGACAAGAGAAGTAACCGTTTAATAGCGCATACAAATTAAATAAAGATTTTATTTTTATTATGGTTTCCGTCATATTTGATAGCTTTTGGTATTCTACTGGTCAAGCCCTTTTATTTGATACCCATATTGAATAGGTTGTGAAGAAATTGAAAATCCCCAATTTTGAACTTCAGGATAGTATCATGTATTGCCCTGGATACCAAAAATATGAAAAACTTTCAAAAAGAATCGAGTTAAGGAAAATCTTTTTAGCAAAGTTTTAGTTTTTCTTGTTTCTTCTGAGGTATGCATCCCTTCCTCGGTGAAGATATATTGTTACTGTGAAAGAAACAAATTGTTTATATGTTATATGTTCTTGTTGCTGTTGCTGTTTTTGTTACTGTTGTTACTATTATTATTATTATCGCGGTATATAAATTGCAAGTAAATGTTGGCAAGTGCAAAAGGTCTAAGGTACATATTATATGGAGCATGGATACGCCAAGAACTAAATATTCATAGCAGTTATTTCTTTTCCTAGTTGTTTGTTTTATTTTCATTTCATTTCATTTTTTCTTTTTTTATTCAGGCCGCTTACTGTTGCTGGTGCTTTCTTTTCTCTCAGACTTCCGTTTACCATAATAAATTTGCTAACCACGTAGTGACGTGCTGCAGTGCAGCATATTTTCTCTCTCTATAGTTCATACTGTCCTACTACGCTTGTGCCCATGTGCCAGTGGTGCGCATTTTTTGTTTTTGTTTTGTTTGTCCTCATCTTCTTATTCTTCTTCATATTCACTGACTTTTTGGTCAACTAATATACGTAGATAAACTGGTGTGTGTGTGTGTGTATTAAACTACTTTCACATGGTCCACCATCGCCGCCACCAATATGCGGTTTTTATAAAATAAAGCAGCAAAAAATTACCACAGAGTCCTTGTTAGAAGCGCACAAAAAAAAAAAAAAAAACCAAAGTCAACAATTCAAATATTCACTTGAAATGGTTTTCGGTTTTTGTGTTGGGTTTGGGTTTGGGTTTGGGTTTGGGTTTCTTTCTCGCTTTCATGGCAGAAGTGATTTTTTGTGTGTGTGCTTAGTTTAGTTACTTTTCTTACTTCTTTTTTAGACCACACAAATGAGTTTAGCTTTAGCGAAAATATCCTTACACACACACACACGCACACGTTCATTTACTTTTGCACGTAAGGATAATGCAGTATGTGAAGATATAATGACAGAATCAAAGACTCGGCTGTTGTTTTCTTTTGTTGTTGTTATTTTATTATTATTATTATTATTACTATTGGTGTTGTTGTTGTTCAGGATAAAATTTGTTGTTATTATTGGTGTTGTTGTTGTTGTTATTATTTCAAACCACTTACGTCCTCCCCAAATGGCATATTGCGCTTAACACTAACAATATTTGACATCTCTTAGCGATCTCCAACAGCCAAGTACAAAACAATATTCTTTGAAAGGGAAGAAACTCCTTCCTTTAAAATCCTCCACTCGACAGTATTTCTTTAAAAAAAAAGCATTCTTTTACAAAAACATTCTGTTATAAAATATTCACGAATATTACGCGACTTTACAAAAGTGTGACAAGTGACGACCTTTTCGTTAGGTTACTAAACATGGCGCACTTGTTAAAAAAACACAAAAAAACTAAAAATGAAAATCCTTTCTTTTCTATGGCTCTTGTTCTATTTTGTAGAGCTTGTCAAAGCAACTGCTTCCTTCCTTGCTGGTGTTATTTGTTTCTTTTTGGTCAAATAAAAGTTGTTGAACGTGTCAAGTGAATTATTAAGTTTTATGTGATGTGTTTTAAAGATGTTTGGGTTATTGTTTTGTCCTGTTTTTCATTCCTTTTTTTTCGGTTTTTTCCTTATTTCATGTTCGAGTTAATAAACAGCGATAAGTGTGGTTTTTTGTTTTATACTTTTTTGGAATGTAATGGATTTTGTTGTTGCGCTGTAAAAAAATTGTAGGTGAGAATATATTATGCCCAAAGTTATCTTTAAATGGCTGGGAAGAACAAGCATAATAACGTTAAAGAAATGTTGTTAAAACTTTGTTGCTCATAAGAGGTAGAGAGTGATTAAAATTAAATCTTAAGTTTAATAAAAGCCGCCAAAGTCAGTGCTTCTCAACCTATCAACCTAAAAGGGCATCTAGTACTATATTACTTAATAAACTTACAAGCACGCCCATAATTTTTTAAATGATTTCTGAATGTGGGCGTGGTCTTTATATAAAACTGATTTTCATCATTGAGGGGAAAATTTAACAAAATTTATTTGCTGCTTAGTTGAAAGAAAACGCTAAATTATGTCACAAGCCACGCCCTCTTTTTATGTAAAATATTCCGGATTTTGTTTGTTTCTTTCTTCCTTTCTTTTTTCCTTTCCAATTGTATAAATTCATCGTGTGATGTGTAGATAAAAATTTACTATTTCAACAAACACAACAACAACAACAAAAACAACAACAACAACCTTGTCTAATATTTAATTGGCTAAACAACAACATTAATTAGAGCGGCTAATATATAATAACAATAACATTAACAACAACAACAACATTTACTGTGTAAAGAATTACAAATGCTAACAACAAATTTTTATGAATTATAATAACTGCAACACTAATTACGTATATACAAAGTATGCTGCTGTTTGTTTGTTTGTTTGTTTGTAGATCATCATTGTTTGTTATTATTTTGCCATATAATCAATATCATAAGTGTTTTGTTTAATATAATGTTGAAATAGTAATTTTCTTTCCTACACACACACACACATACATATATTCATCTTGTGCTTCCTCTTCTACTTCTTCTTCTTCTTTTTTCATATTTATGCTATCATAAGCAGAAATGGAAAACACCAACACCACTCATTTTTAAAAGTTGAATGTGTGACCACCAGCAAGCTGCTGTTGCTACTACTTGATGTTGTTGCTGTTGTTGCTGTTGTTTCTGTTGTTTTCTTATTATAAACATACACGTCAACATTGCAGTGCGTAACACTGTATTAACAGTGGGACTAATACATGTTGTCACGTCCTCGCCGACAACATTTCAGGCGACGGCGGTGGAAACGTAATTCTGGCAAATATCAGCACGGCACACTGTTGGCTGTTCCTTAGCACACAAGTACAAGATTATAAGTACAAGTGCTCACATTATATCTACCTGTATACTTAGGCAGCAATTAAATTTGTCTGTATTGAGTTTGCTTCAGCCGGTAAAGCACTACCAAACGAAACAAATCTGGTTGTGTTGCTGTCTGTGTAGTTTGTTGCCTTGTTTGGTGGCACAACTTTTTTCCTTTATTTATTTATTTTCATGTAATTTGGAAAGAAAAAAATTGTATTTAACGAAAAATGAATTTAATTGCTTCACATATCATAAAAGTGTATTTATGTTAACACGTCTGTACGTCCGTCTCGGTTAATATGTAAAAACATGTCTGCTTGTAGTCCGCATATCAATAAATCATATGTAATAATTGTATAAATGAGTCATAAAGTACTTACAAACACTTTTAAGCATGCCTGCCAATTACAAAATTTACCACACAGCATACATTTATACGCTTGTGCTTTCTTATATAAGAATGAACGTGGTGGGAGATGCAAATGAATGTTTTAAACAAATTAGTTTTGGCAATCGATTGTGACATTGATTAAGTTAATCCATGTTAAGGCAATTATTAGCTGATGTGATTATGATGTTTTTTGTTTTTTGTTTTTTGGTATAAATGCACGCCATCATACAAAACAACGTGTTAATTATGCCATTTGCTAGCAAAGTGTGTGGGATTATGTGTAATCAAATATTTAGAAAAAAAAGTAAAAACTATATATCGACAAATCATAAATACCCTCCACATGTACTTATAAAAAGAGAGCGTCTCCTCTAGCAGTGTATAGGTTACGTATCAACTTGAAAGTCGAGTTTTACGATGATTAAGATTTTTTTTGTAAATTGTGGCCGCATTTATTATCGGACCACGCCCATTTTTGATACTTCGTTGGATGGAGTAATTATACATACATTAAAGCTCAATTTTTGTGGCAGTTGTGGCTCTTGACCTATTTTGTCCAACTTAAAAAGCATGCAGAAATGTTAGATAGTTGTTTAAAAGATTCTGATTTAAAAATACAATGAAATTAAATATTAGATGATATAAAACCATATGAAGAATATAAAAATATAAGACAGGATTGTGATGACTTATCATTATGATGAATATTTCATTTCTGATTAATTGAAGTTTGAATTTTATTAAAATATACAGCCACCCCTCGTAGAAACGGTAGCCGAACCAATGTTTCTAAGATTACAAAATGATTAATTTGAATCCAAAGTGATGAAACTGAGCATTGGTTGATATAATCTGACATGGGTTCGCACGTACATTGCAAAACCAACTGCATCACTTAAACTTTGCATGACATTCGAAAGGATAATGTGAAATTGCTAATAATACAAACAATTCGTGTTTGTTGTCAGGTTTTTTGTGTGCATTCGTGTAGATACAATATATGTGCGAAATCTTTGTCAAACACTTTTTGTGAAACTAAACACCATAACTAAAGTATTATCTTCACGTTGCTCTCTGTGTCCATCATGCACTTTTGCCAGCTACACTAAAATTCTGCCCTGTTACCCTCTATTGTTTAAGTACTGTACCGTACTGTATTTTCTTTTTGCGGTTAACCACCCAATAACCAATATACTCACACACGGTCCGCTTTACGAGCAACTCATCGAGTGTAGATGCATTCAGGCAGTAGTGTGCTGTACTCAGTCCTCTTGTGTTTGCATAATATTGTATTGAATTCTTTAAATGTGAAATTCTCTCGGTATGTGCGTGCATGTGCGTTATATTGCATATAGTATATATGTAGTATAGGAAAGTGTATCATGCCTGAAGTATATATTGGGTTGAGTGTTGTGTGTCCAGAAACATTATCGGATTGTGTTATTCAAGCTGTAAACTTGTAACACTTCACAGCAGGGTAATAGACACTATCAGTGATGGGTATTGCGGTTGCTGCAATGTTTTACTATATGCACAATACAAATACGTAGGCACGTAAGGGTGTTGGTGTAGGTTAGTGTGCGCTTGGATGAATATTTAAAAGAATTAGATCAGAGACCTGCAAAAAAAAATGAGGAATCGCGTGCAATAGTAACCGCCGCCCACTATTTTGCGTTCAAAGTGTACAACAATGACCACAACCGTACAAATCGTTTACAGCAACTACAAAAACAACAACAACAATTATAACAACGACAGCAGCAACAACAACCACAACAACAACAACAACAAAAGCAACATCAATAATAATAATAACAATAGCAACAACAACAACAGCAACAACATCAACAACTGGTGTAACTAATGTAACAACGGATGAAGCAACACCAACATCAATAATAACAACAAAATATATCCTCTCAACATATATGAAAATAAGGAACATGGACAACAGCAACAACAAATAGCAACAATAACAACAACAATATGGAACATAAAACTTTACACATACCTGCCGCCTACCTTAATCGTTTTTCTACGCAAAGACGACAAAAGTCAAAAACCTCCAATAAATTTGCATTTGTTTTGTTTTGTGGCAAATCTTTAATACCCTACACACGTAAGTTTATATATATGTAAATATAAACTGTAAGGATGCCTGGCAGGCGTAGCTTTTTTTAATGGTCAGTAAAGTAAGTGTAATTTGTAATATGTTTCGATTGTGGGCGTGGCACTAGATCTGACTAATTCATTTATTCATTCTGACTCTAGATAGACGTTTTTAAAATATTTAAGTAAATGTACTTATAACCAAGTAAAGACTAGCAAACTAATCACACCTTTCACGCCCTTAAACCATTTAAAAGCCTCTCTTATACAATATATGTAATTGTTGTAAAATTAAAGTTTAAATATTTGGTTCCAGTCCAAATTTTTGTTATGGTTTTGTATGTGTTCGTTGTGCGTGGTGATGATGCTGAAACTTTAGTTGAAAGTAAAAGAAATACACACAGCCATGTTCATATGTATATCTGTTTGCATATGTATACTGTGAAGCGTGGTTATGCGTTATATTACAGAAGAAAACCCATAAATATTTCTATAGAGAGTGAGATCCACGCACTGCGGAAAATCGATCGCTTTTAATGACACCTTATCAAAGGAAACCAATCTTTTGACCATACATATATATATTTGTATGTGTTGTTGTTGATGTTGTTGTTATTTAATGATACTATTGTATACTACTGTTGCAATCGCGTTGGTTGAATGGTGTGCGAATGGAGTACACATTTAAATTGAAAGACATAACGATTCATGTGTGGTTTCTGCCTTAAACAGAAAATTCCTTAAATCATATTAAATTACAATGCATGTCCTTTACATGCATGCATACATATGTACTTGTACTTGTACTTGCACACATATAATAAAACTGAAATGGCTGAAATTTTTTTAATATAAATAAAAAACGTTTCCTTTACGCTTTCCACAATTGCTTCTTCTTTTTTTTTTTGTATTTTTCACCCTCCATAAATTTTGTACAGGCGCCATAGGTCCAATTTAGTGTTGAGTTAGTTGAGTGCCCACTAAATAAAACATTTTTTTCCTCTTTCTTTCATTCGATTGTGTTGTCTATACGTTTGTAAATGCAGTTACATAATGTTATGTATGTGTCAGGGTAGGAATGTGCGTGTGTTTATGTATTTTGGACCGCATTAGTAAAGTAAATGAGCAAACATTTACCAGCGAGTCCTGCTGCCCCAACAAGAAAGACAATAAAAAAACCGAGTATCCTTAAAAAAGTCATGATTTGTTCTCGTTTGTGTTTTTTTTTAGTTTTTATAGTCTCCGCATTTGTTACAATTATTTTATTCGTTGCAAGTTTTTTAAAAAAACTCATGTTTTTTCGTTTTTTGATTTTTTTTCTATTTTTTGCCGTGTTAACGAAATTCGCTTAATGTTGCCAAAATATTTGTAATTGTCTCTGGTCGTGCGGGCAGTTCTTTTCTACTGTCCCTCCTCACTCTTAATGTGTTTTTGTTTTTATTATCACGACAGCAAGTTCATGAATTTCAATGCATAAAAATGTACTATGCTTGTTATCCTTGAATAATTTTTATGCTCCCATTATTTTAATTTATGGACGTTTTTATTTAATTTAATTTAATTTTATTTTATTTTTTATTTTTATTTTTTTTTTTTTAATATTTTTCTTTATGAGATTTAAAAGTTTACATTAAATCTGTATTAAAATGTCTCCAAATTGATTCTCCTAACGCTTCAGTTACATTGCAATCATGATGAAACTTGTCTAGCAACAGATAAGCTAAATAACTATAGTTACACAACATCCCGACATACCATATATGCTCTATAATGCAATACAAAATTTAACTAATAAAGATCCTTTATCTTCTATTCATAGCAAGCTTGTTATATAACAGCATCATGGATTATTTTGCAGTGAAAGTCCGTTTACTTTCTTATATGCTTTTAATACATAACTATGCAGCTACTTATCCTTAAAATTAATACAATAACAACAACAATAACAACAACAATAAAACACATATTATGTGAAAGGATTGAAGGAGAGAAGACATTGAAAAACTAAACCATAAAAACAGTTTCAGTTTCTTAACGATTTCAAAATCGCCAATAAAAATAAATAAAGACGACGCCAACTATTGGATACCCTTCGCATTTACATATAAGTGGCATAATGTGGCACATGTAGGAGTGGCATAATTACAAAAAGACTTTCTTTATTTCAAATATTGTACTTTACCATAAAAATCTAAATCTGAACTAAGAAAAGTTGTTGTGTAAATTATGGGCGTGTCTGTGAAATTTTCAATACATTATTGAGTGAATAAAAGGGTGAATATAAATTTAAAAAAAATCAATTTTTCAACCCTATTCTATGATTAAGAATACATACATTTTGTAAAATCTCTGAGGCCTCTGAGTGTTGCAAAAGGAATAGCACACTTAAGTGCCACCAATTTTAGGTGGAGGGTATAACAACTCAAGTGATACATTTTTGATTTGGTGGCACCCAAGCAAAGCAAACAAACTAACAAAGAAGAACAATTCAATTAAATAATAATTTTATGAATTAGCAAGAAAAAAAAAAAAAAAGAAAAGAAAGCAAATCAACGTGAAAGCAAAAAAGCGTAAAACTGCTTAACACTTATGCTTCAAAGATTTTCTCTCAAGATGCCGAAATTATTCATTTAAACACTTAAGCAACAAAAACTTTTCTATAAGAATGTAAGACCCAAACTAAACACACACACATACACACACATGCACACTTATGCACTGAGCATTAGTGTGCATTTGATTATCGTAATTCATTTTCAATCTTGCAAGAGTATTGGTGTTGGAGTTGAGAGGGGTGTGCGCGTTGCCTTTGCTTGTAACTCTAAGGCCACAATCTTGTGTAAAACAGTTGTAGAATTGGTTTGCAATAAGAAATGCGAGTCGTCGAGGAAGCCAAATATAACAGAACTAAGAAAAAAGTAAAAACAAAAAATCATGGAGAGTACGGCATTAAGAAAATAAAAGCAATTTTAGTTACTTTTGTTTTGTTTTTGTTTTCGTATGTTGTTAGTGAGAATATGCCAAGAATAAAATGCCAAAAAAAAAATATAAAATAAAAACAAATACCAACATAACGCGACGCCAAACGTCATGTTATCCAATATGAATTGTATTGTAAAGAAAAAAACTGTGTGTGCGTGTGTGTGTGTGTATTTGTGGCCATACTCATAGTAACACCAGCCAGTCAACCAGACTTAGCGTAGGCCAGACCTTGAAATGTAATGGCAACAGCCATAACATGGATGGGTGTACCTGTTCGTGTGTGTGTGAACAAGTTCCAATAAAACGTAATATACGCAGTAGTCGTCAATATTTGCGGTAGCAACAAAACGATCGATTCTCCATATACAGCTATACGGTGCTTACAAATATAAATGTTCAATCTACGGACCGACTGACAGACGCACAACATAAGTGTCTTTGTATTTAAAGTTGCTAAAGTTTGTTGGTGTGTGTATGCACAAGGACAAGCGCCACATTAAGTAGTTGTATTAAAAACAAAAGCGTAAGAATGGTGGTACGCACGGACAAACGCACGCATACATACATTCTCTTACCCAAGCATGATTTCTTTTTTTATTTTTATTTTAAATTGTGTTTGGTATCGATTGTGATAGTAGTGCTTTTGTTACGTCTTCTCAACAATTTGTTTTTTGTTGTTGTTACTATTGTTGTTGGATATGAATCAAATATATTGTCTTTTAAAACCGTAGAGTTATATACAAGTAAGATGTCCCTTCTCTTGATTACCAACAAATTTCCAATAATTTTTTCTTTTCTTCAATTCTTTTTATATACTCTACATATAAGGGAAGGTATAATACGTTTGTCATACCATTTGCAATACTCAAAGACGTTATAAACTAAAGTATTTGAAACTCGGATTTGTTCTACACAAAACCGTCCGTATGTCCATTTATTGGGGAAACGCTCATCATCGTTAGTTTTAATGTAGATGAAGTTGAAATTTTAATTAATTCTAGAGTTTCTATAGTTTTCATTTTTAAAGTTAGGCAAAATTCTTCTTCTTCATCTTTTTAGGTTTCATTTGCAATTTTATTTAAGATGTCTAAAGAACGTTAGAATGGTACAGTGGGAAAGTGAGGTCAAAATATTGATAGTTCTTAAAAAATTATTCAAATTTATTTAAAACGATTTAGAAATTTATTGTATTGAGACACGCCTACAATGGACAAAAATATATCTTCAATTAAAATAAAGCAACGATGTGGAAATTTTTTATTTATATTATAAAAAAACATAAATGTTTATATAACAAAAACGCCCACAGTTTACAAAAATCCTTATTTGGTGCAGTACTCGAGAATGTTACTACATAAGAGACCAATTGTACTAATGCCACGCCTACAATTCACATATAAATGTGTATGTAATTTAATCTGGTTTACGGCAAATGGTCGCTTCTTTCTTTCAAGTTCCTCGCCCACCGTTAATGTGAACTTTTCGATTTCTTATACGGAAGTATAAAATTCTGCAATTGTTTAAACGTTTAAGTGAAATGTTGAAATAGTGATTGTATAAATGTCAAAATCAACAACAACAACTACAACAACAATTGAAAATGTTAACTATTCCAGCGCATAATTAAATAAATCACCAAAACTGACAATAAATCGTTCGCACAATTATGACAGTTCAGTTATACAACAACAACAACAACAGCATGCAATGAAGTCTACATATTACAAAAAGAAAGTACATTAATATAAAAGACTGTAAAGACAACAACAATAGCAACAACTATTCATATACTAAACAATAAGTACAAAGCAGACCACAGACCAGGGACATCATTTTCGTATGATTTTTTTTTTGTTGTACAGGTGTACACACCTAACAGTGTGCATATACCAATCGCGGTGCAACAGTTCACCACGATATATGTATTTTGTTATTGTTGTTGTTGTTGTTGTTGTTTGGGCACGTATAAAAACCTTTTTATACTCTATGTGCCCGATTACTTCGGGCAGCATGTCGGTTGGAACATTTAGTGCAACGTCCAGTCGGTTATGAATGCCAGCCAAATAAATCACCGCACAAATGATGAAATTATTATTTATATACACCTTGTGTGCTCCAGTTATATGCTGTACACATACATACACACATACACATTTATATTGTATATATATGTATTTTTGTTTTTATATAAATTTTCTACCTGTGATTGCAACAATACACTATTCACGGCTTAAGTGAAATCAACAACAACAACAACAGCGACGTTTGCCAGACAATCGGAATGGCCAGAAAGCCGTGTTGAGTGTGCATCGATATTGGTAAAGGTAAGCAGAGCGGCAGAGTTGGGTGAGTTAGTGTTTTACAATATATAAAATGTGCAACCAGTAGCTCCAAACCTAACATTGAATGGATGCGAAATGAATGTGTGCAGCAAACTGGCAGCAATAACAATTGTAACGAATAAAATAATTTTTTCAGCGCCAGAAGCGCTAAAGTTTTGCACTATACGCGATGTATTATGTTGTTGCTGGTATTATTGTTGATGTTATTGTTATATATGAAATTTTTGGTGGTTTTGTTTTTTATATGTTGTTGTTGTTGTTGTTGTTGCATATTGAGTGAATAAGTTTTGCAAAATATTATAACCACAGGTATGTGTGAACACACACACACACACACACAGTTTCATACAATTCACTTTTGGCCACAACATCAACCAACAGCTACACTTGTTGCACACGTCATCATAAACACTTCAATTTTTACACAATCAAAAACTGTACTGTTGTATGTGTCCATATGTTTATATATAAACAATATTTGTATAAAACAAATGTCCTCCCACCTGCCACTGTCCACCCTTCAGCTTCATTTCTATCCCAACACAAAATTGTCTTTAATTTAAGTCATTGGTTCAGATAAAGTCAACAAACAAACGACAAACATTCGTTGCAATGAAAATCTTTCTTAAGTGTATATCATATGTATGTATGTACGAGTATGTATGTATGTATCCACATACCTACTCACATACATTTCTATTCACATCCGTATAATACCGAATCTTTTCGTTTGTTTTGTTTAGCATCACTAAACGGCACCTTATTGTACGGCAGTGATTCCTTTAGATTTTTCGAAAATTTAATAAATTATAAGTATTTATGTGCTGTCTCGGTAGTGACAGTACGACAGACATACAGAGTGATAAAAATTAGCATAAAATTCATGTTGCTTTAGCTCGTACTTTATCTCACTCCCTCGGTGTGTCTTCCTTCTATATATACATTGTATATATCATGGAATATTTTTCTTCCTTTTCCTCAGCTGAATGCGCTTATTGAACTGTACAAATATATATAAAATGTTGGCTGGCAGATATTAAGTCATAAACTTTCTTTGTGTGTTCCTGCTGCTACCACTTTGTTCAATCGTTTTCGTTCGTTTGTGTGTGTGAGTGTGTGGGTATGTGTGTTTGTTTGTCACTGCATATACATACAATAAAATATTTTTATCGTTTTTGTTTTTGTTTTTGTTCTCTTCTTATAAAAATTGTCTCTAAACTTGTGTCCCATTGAATGGAAAATTGTCTATGGTCATGGCTTATGATTAATGGTTTTATTTTATGTAAAGTATTTTGTTTATATTTACTTGTATATGTATATGGAGATATTTAAATGTAATTCAGCATAAATTTTAAATCGTTTTTTGGGTTTTGCTTGAAACTTTTCACCTTTTTTATACGCTCCCCATAAAAGATAAGCTATACAAGGTTAGTTGTTCCATTTGCAATAGTTAGAGGAAGGCTTCAAAGACCCTACAAAGAATATATATTTTTGATAAACATTAATTTATTCAAATACGTTCATACGTCGGTACGTCCGTCTATTGTTAAACCACTCACGATAAATTTTCAGATATTGAAATGAAATTTTTCGTTGCTGGTTACTTTACACAGCTTTATTTCATTTATTCATTATTATTATTCATTTATAAGGGTATAAAAATTAATCGATTAATCATTTATACGCGAAATAAATGAGTTCCCCTCTTAATCATTTTAAAAGTTGCAAACATTCACAACAACTTAATATGCCCTTAATAACGACAAACGGTACAGGTTGTGGGTATAAGATTGTCACAGAAAAATTATCCAAACAACACCATAACGATAAAGTTCGGCACAGATCAAGCAAATGTTAAATACTTCATTAAAAGCCCACTTAACAATTTTACAAAATCTTTAATCAGATTGAACACGCCAGCACTGTGACTCGAAGTGTAAGAAAACGAATTTCAAGTGCAGTATAAAAGGCATTCTTTGAACAAATATATTCTTATTAATTGATAGAATATTCGATTGAACTAAAAGTCCGTCTCATTTCTGTTAATTTTATTACATCAAAAAATTTACCGATTTTGGAAATTTTCAATTATTTTTGAAATAATTGATTTTTTATGTTAAAGAAAAGTTTTATAAAAGGAATCTTAAAGTATTAATGAAAATGAAATGTAATCTTGTGGTGGTTGGAAGTGGTAAAAAACAGTCACTTGGGCATGTCATGCACCATTGGCTGGAGAAGGTAGCATGCTACCAATTTTGGTAGTCGCTTAGCACATGCGGAGAATTTTTTTTAGCCAAATACAGATTTTTACAAGGCGATTACAACAACCAAACAAACAGACAAACAAACAAACGTAACTGCAACTTCTAATGCGATAATAATATCGCAAAATATGTGCGTGCGTTGGACGGGGTAATGTTGGGTCGTGCGCACTCTTACACTTATAATGACCATGGACTAAGTCTAAGCCATGCAAAGCATGCTAAAACCGTATTGTGTGTGTGTGTGTGTGTAATAAAGAGGTGACGGCGTGTGAAAACAATTTTTTTTCGTACTTAGAAAATAACAACAATTGCTATACAATCCAACACAAAACTTAATGATAATAAAGTAGCAACTATTGCTTCATTGTCGGGCCTTGCATTAGAATTCAAAACCGTTCTTATTGATGAAAAAAACTGAAAGAAATACAAATAAAAACCAACCTAAAAAGTAAATTTGGCTTAGACCGAATCTTAAAAACCCTCCACATCTATACACATACAAATTGTGGGCGTGGCAAGTAATTTATTACGCTTCCTAATACTGTAAGTATTACATAGCCGCCTACAAGTGGAACTTTATGCCAAGTATGATTTTTTGTACATTTACAGAGTGTCAGACCATGCCCATTTTTGGCCATCCATCAATGGATGGATGGGATAATTGTAAATTTTTTTAAATACTAAATTTCAACTTTCTAGCTCAATTTTTGGGATAGATAAATAGATTTTTGTCAATAGTGGGCGTGGCTTTTGATCGATTTCTCCCCATTTAAATAATGATCTGCATGCCGAAACTAAAAGTGTGCCTAATTTCAATTCAATATCTCAAAATATAATACCATGAGCATGCCAACAACATAAGGACACCCGGACATACAAATAGTAGAGTATCTGACGTCTCCCTTTGGGCGTTGCAAATGAAATGGCAAACTTAGTATACCCTTCATGTTATGTGGAGGGTATAAAAACCATTAATTAATTTTGTATGCACAAGGAACGTGTACCTGGATAGAAGAAGAAACGTGTGCTGTAAGCGAGCAACAGCAGCACCAGCAACAACATTAACGCCTTTAACTGCAATTGATTGGTGCAACGACTCACACTTGATTTGTCAGATGCAATGTGGAAACATATTGAAGCGTGTTCAATTGCACCAACAGCACTCAGTTCGTATATAAGTACTGCAGTTAAGCGGTTAATTATGTTCATTTGATTTTTATTTCATTTTATTTCCAAATATTTTTTATTTTTTTTTTAACAAAGCTTCTCAAACTACTGCAACTGCTGTATCACCCACTCTTCCTCCCGTTTAGCCATTAGCAGCATTTAAAGATTTATTCGATTAGAGTTATAAGCTCAAGTAAAAGCCGAACGGTTGCTAGAACAAGCGCTTCTTTACAGATTCTGTTACTTTTAGGCATTGGTGTTGTGGTCAACTGGTCGGTTTGCTGTTCGTTCGTTGCTGTCTTATCATTGGTGGCAAATCTAAATTCAGTTCTAATGTTGTGGCCGGTATCTTAGATGTTTAAAGGAGACTTTTTAAGCATCATCTATAAAGCTTTGATAACATGGCGAGGGTATGAAACGTGGAAGAAGTAACTGTGTTGTTGGCTGGTTTATAGCAAGTTTTTGTGTTTGTTGTTGTTGTTGTTGTTGTTGTATTTATTAAATTGTATGCATATAAATTAATGAAGTGCTGAAATGTGCAACGTCACACAGCGAGATTAACAACTCAACTTTAATCCACTCCACTTTACTAAAAGCGATGCGTGCTGCGTGTGGGAATTCTGTACACAATTGTGCAGCATTTTGGTTACGGATTTCATTTCGTACTACCCCATAAACCGTTTTCCACTCCATTACTTTTCCTGCTTTCCCCTTAAACTGTCTGGTTCGATTGCAAATGCTGTTCTTCTTCTTCTTTTTCCGTGTACGACTCCTCTTATCTGATACTAAATCAATATTAGCTTATTATGGTTATTAAGGCCAGCAATAAGGTTAATAACAAATGCATTATATCAAATAATATGATTGCAGCGTTTAATTGGTTACAGATGAGGCAGCAGCGGTGCAGTGGAGAGCAGGTAGAGAGATTGGCTTTGAAATGCTTTTCGATGGGACTTTAATTTCTTTACACATTAGATTGAAATGACATTTCGTAGATAAGGTTTTTTTGTTTCCTCGATCTTATCTAATCGTTTATAAAATTGCGTGTCACTGTACGACAGTGTTTGAGCAAAAATAATTTGCTTTTATAATTGTTTAGTTTTTAATTTTTTAAAGTAATCGGCAGACAATGGATTTTTTCATTCTACCACGAAATTCGTTGAAACAAATGTTAATGGATAAGATTAGAGAATAATTAGAATTCAAATAAAACAAAATCAACAACAACAACACAAATAATAATGACGAATTAATTAAGTAATTAAACATTGGTATCATAAGATATGTTAATAGGGACAGTTGGCGATAGCAGCGCAATATAAAAGAAAAGTTTATTAAAAACAAAACAATAAATACTTGAACAATAAGTATAATAAGACAGACAAGTGCTTGCATTAGGTACAAACATATAAACTGGCACACAAGACAACAGGTAATAAACGACCTTAAATGTAAAAGAACATAAATAACACCAAAGAGATTGTGTTTGTAGGCAACAAGCAAAGAACCCGGCAAGAACCAGAATTAGGGAACAACAAGGGAATGCCAACCAGTACCGTGGCAGAAATACCCAGCTATTGTAGATTCTCAAAAGACCTGTAGCTTGGCAGTTCATGCAAATTCATGTTTATTCGTATGTGTGTATATATGCTTGTTCAGCACACTAACTGGACTAAACAAAATAATGCAATACCTGCTCACTTGTCATATAAGAGTGTTTAACAAAAAAAAAAGCTTAGAAAACATTTTAGTTTTGTCCGTCTGTCCATGCAAATTTGTTCCTAAGGTACAAGTCACATTCTTTCAAATATTTCGATGAAATTTTCTACAAGGATAAGTATTGGCGCACGCTATTGCTACAACGAAATTAATTGTAGCATAATTTGTGGACCGACTAAGTTTTCCCTTTGTCGATTATTTTGAAAACGTGATTTGTTGTTATTGATTATAAGGCTACAAGCACCGGCTTCGGTATCCAACATTTTACCTAAAAATTTAAAAAATAAAATCCGTTTCAAAATCATCATAGAAATGGCAATGAATTTACAGAATTTCGCAACAGTAAAACTATTTGCAAAAGTGGAACGAGTGGAATTTAAACATTTTGAATGTTTAATTTATAACAGTTTCGATTCACTTTAAACATCTAATTGTGATAATAATAAACAATTGTTTTACTTTTAAATAAAAAACAAAAGCATTTATTTAAATATTACCTCCTCTGTGCTAAAATAATAGTAACAAGTGGAAATTATTAGTAAATAAAGTTGTCTAGCAAAAAAATTATAATTTCAAGACTTTTTGCTTTGGAATATTTTTCAATGTAAAGTTGCGGTTTTTAAGAACATTTCACGCAAAGTTCAAAGTTCATTTCAACTGAATTTTGTATAATTAAGATGACAAAATTCGAGTTTTTAAACAAAACACAATGCATAAAAGAAAAAACCATACAATTTTAAATCCTGATACCTTTTATCCTTATACATAAATATTTTTATGAGTTCAATAATATTTGCAAGTTTTATGTTCTAGCAAACACACTATTGTTGGCTATACCTTGTGGTTACAAATATTTTATTATTTGTTATCCAAATTTATGAATTGCTAACATCTCACACAACTACTATATACAAATTTATTTGGGATAAATTGCCATCACCAATTTATCAATTTGGAAATATTCAACAACCCTGTGTTTATTGTATTTGTGCTATTTAGCCACAGCATAACATATTTTTTCTTCAATATCAGTAAACGGAAAATTTCGGAAAAACTACTGAAAATTTTTACAAATTGTTGAAAAAACTGGTGTCTAACCAGCTTAGTGGTGGTAAAATATTTCGAATAAATATTTGCAAACGAAATTTGTTCGTGAAAACGTGGTCGGTCTCGCGTATAATTATGCAAAAGAAAAAAATGTGTGCTTTTTTTGGTTGACAAAGTGACACCACAGGCCAACCCCATAATCTCAACCAAACGACAAACAAAGAGAAAGAATTAAATCCCAAACGAATAAACAGAATAAAAAGAAATATTTGAATTATAAACCAAGCGAAACATCACACGTAACAATAACACTCAATAATTTATATTGAGTATGCAAAATGTCTGCGATATTAATATGAAAGCCGCTGTCTAGTGAGCAAACGGCCCACTTAGCCATAACAGCCAGCCAACCAGCCAGCAAAAAAGCGTGTTTCCCTGTTCCTCCCCGCAAAACTTCACTTCAGTAGCAGTGTTGAACTAATTTGCTGATTAGTGTGCATGTATGTATGTATATATGTATGTTTCTTTGTCTATATGCAAGTGAATGAAAATGCTTCATACAGTCTAGCTCGCATATCTTGAACGAAAATAAAAACGCAACTGAGCCAAACCAACCAAAAGAAAGAAAAGACGACAACAACAACAACAACGTTCGTTATCTGCAAATATCAACAACACAACAATAAAAAAGAAAATACTACAGCCACCACCTTATATACAACAAAAATTGATCATTGCATCACTTTCTTCTCATACAACAACAAAAATCAAGTGACTACCCACCTCCGCCACAACAACAACAACAAAAACAAAATGCTTAAATTTCAAAGTTAATTTCCATTGGAGCAACTACAACAGCAACAACCATTTTATTTCATATTTTGATTTCACTTTGTCGTCCTCGTTAATCGCCTCTTCTCAGTTTTAAACCGCATTACAATCCATACGATTTCGTTTGATTGTAATTTTTTTTTCGGTTTTGCTTGATACGAAATAAAGTATCGCACAAATATATACATAATTTATATATATATATATCAGAGTCAAACGTTATCCTTTTCGGTTTGTTTGCACTGCATACCTCGCCAACAGTCATCATCAACAACAACAACAGTTGTTAGTTGTGATCCAAGACTACTTTACGCTATTTGGGAGGATATTTAAGAATCTTCAGAAAACAAGGTAATTAACTCAAAATCACAATAATTATGCATTTTTGTATTATTTAAGTATTTTATAGGTTTTTTATTAATGAAATAAATTTCCTTACGTATAAGTATTTGGAAGTAATCTCCTGTTGAACTAAAAAGTGATTAAATTAAACATTTCGAAAGCATACTAAATTTGTTATCCGGTTTGCAAATCAAAGACGCTGCAAAGCTATAGCATTCATTCATTCATTCATTCTCTCAACCTCAATGTCTGGGTATCTGCGTGTTGTTTTTCTACGCTTTCCCAACTCTACACTTTACTTTGAGAAAAAATATGCAAAGCACAGCACTTATAAGACTACAACTATAAAAAACAAATAATAATACAATAAATAAACTGTAGTTGTGTTTGCTCACGTGACTGTATAGGGTTTTATGTAGCAAAATGTAAATAAACAACATTTATTATGAGTGAAATATTTACTCCGCCTTAACAATTGAACAATTTGTTTACGTCTTCTTCATATTTCACCGTTACTTGTTTACTATTCTCATTATCTACCTTATTCATCACATCAATGATTCCCTTTAAATAAAAAAGATGTCGCGCGCAAATCAATACACATTTTTTTCAATAAGAAATTATATAATTTATCGATTTGTTTTAGATTAGTTACACGTTAAACATTAAATAATTTCATCATTTATTCGAAAACGTTCAATACTAATGTTAAGCATCTCTGTGTTATCTGAATTTATTACCAAATGATAGCATTGTTTACCACCTCTTATCTCGCTATTTAGAAAATATTTAAAATTTGATTTAATTTCGTAAAAAAAACTGAAAAATCTACGATTTTTTCTTTCCGCTGATATCACAAAACAGATGGTGAAAGAGAAGCCTAATTCTACACGTATTTATGATAAGGACGGTTTTCGACGACGTGCCGCTTGTATTTGTGTGCGTTCTGATGCCGAAGCTGAGGTAATACGATTATTATTATTTAAAACACATGCACGCACACACTTTAACGAAATTCTGTTTTCATTTAGGTTCTATTGGTAACCTCATCTAGGCGTCCGGAATTATGGATTGTACCCGGTGGGGGGGTAGAGCCAGAAGAAGAACCTTCTGTAACAGCTGTGCGCGAGGTATTGGAGGAGGCCGGCGTGTTGGGTAAACTGGGTCGTTGCTTGGGTGTATTTGAGGTATACAGTACATATAATAATGAGAGAAATTGAAATATTTGACATTATGTGCATTTCCTTTGTTG
Organism: Ornithomya chloropus; assembly: GCA_963971445.1. NCBI lineage: Eukaryota > Metazoa > Arthropoda > Insecta > Diptera > Hippoboscidae > Ornithomya > Ornithomya chloropus. The sequence continues at coordinate 2,288,775 of OZ020532.1, forward strand.
TGCAGAATCGTGATCATATGCATCGCACTGAGGTGTTTGTAATGACCGTAACCAAAGAGCTGGAAGAATGGGAGGATTCACGTAGCATTGGCCGTAAACGGCAGTGGTTCTCCATAGAGGATGCCTTAACGCAGCTGGCTTTGCATAAACCAACGCAACGACATTATCTTATGCAACTGCGACACTCCAAGAACAATTCAAATGTCAACACGAACGCCACAAATAACTCGCCAACAACTGCTGCCCCAACCACGGCATAAAGTTATGAAATTACTTTTCTACCATAAAAAACAAAGTGGAATCTTTTTATTTTTATTTTATTTTTGTTTTGATACAATATTCATTTCAAACCTATGTTTACTTAGGACTTAATCAATCACTTGAAGTTTACTGTTTTTTTTGTACACATTTATTATTTACAGTACACTAGTCGTAGCAGTTACCACACATAACTCTGTGACGCTCAAGTCCCTTCAAAAACGATATTATGATAAAATATGTATTTTTGACTACTCATTATTTACTGTTTTAACATTAGAACGGTTTCGCTTTTTTTTTTTTTTAATTTTTTACATAAGAGGATAAGTTTAGTAAAGTGTGCTTGTATGTTTTTTAATATATATACACTATATTGCCGTTAAGCTTTCTAAGTAGTTTCTTAAATCCTTTACAAAAATACAATACACTACAAGAAGAAGAAGAAGTAACGATAAATGTTAAGCTTATACAACAGAGAAAACTGTTTCTACCATAAGATTAAACCAAGAAAAGATAAATTGATCTAAAAAAAACAAAAAATTGAAAATAAATGCCGCCTTTTTGCTTCAAGGCTACAAGAATGTTTTGGCAAATTTTTTTTTAATAATGTTTATGTAAAAACTTAAAACCAGTGAAGCAGAGGGAACCGAACCAATACTCTCTAGGGTATTAAGATATAATTTTTTTAATAAAATTAGAAAATACGACCATTAAACCACATCAGCACACTTGCCGAATGAAATTTTTAAAATCATCACTACTGCAAGAACTCTTACGCCAGCTAAACCCAACTAAATTTTGATATCTATAAAAAAAAGTACTTTCGCAGTCATACTAACGTAGTAAAAGCATGGCAGATAATAATATCTATTTAAGGGTTGCTTATAAAAGTCTTTTTTTGACAATTATCTTGCTGACAATATTATCGCTTTTGTTTCAATGTTAACTTTACTGTTAAAATATGTCGCAATGAAGCTGAAAATAATTTCTGAATAAATTGAAATCTTTTTTACTTAATAATTTAACTTTCATTTACTTTCATTTATTTATTAATCGTATAAATTCTTGTTCTTACTTTTTCAAATTGATTTGGAATCATTTTTATTACATACATATATAGATTCTTTAAATGATATATATTCATATATATAATGATCTTGATCAAGTTGATAATTTCATTTAGAAAAAACTGAAAATAACAACAACAACAATAATGCTAATGAAGCACAAAAATATATTCATATTTTAAGCATACATTTTGCATTTAGCGTATATATCATAAATAATCAAGAAAAAAAAAAAGAGTTAATGGTAAAAAGAAGAAGAAAAGAAAAAGTATGAATTAATAAGAAAACTTGGTAATGATATAAAGAGAGGGATAGAATAAATAAAAACTATCTAAAAAAGCTAGACGCTACTTTTGTCTTAATAACCTCTTTAGGGGCGTTTTTCTTTTCTTCTATCAAGAGTACGCCACTTATTGATGTCTTCATAGTATCTTCCTTCCACTACTTATATATGAAAACTTATATTTTGCGTTATTACAAGTTGTTGTATTAAAAATGGGCGGTATTGCACTAGAGTGTCTAGAACACTAGTGCTATTTAGAAACATCTCATATAGAGTAAAATTCGTAAATTTCATTTTGAGAGACCATTACTAGGTTCTAGATGTGCGGGGCTTTGCTTTAAACCAAATTTAATTATATTTTCAATACATTGTGGCCATTAAATTGAGTTGATTGACAAGAGTCCAAGATAGTCATTTTAAAAGTTCATAAAAGAGGCTTGAAATCTTATACACAGTGTCAGGCATGTTATGCTGCCTTGATTAACAAGTTTTTTGGCGCAAGTTGCAAACAAACTTCTTAATAAAATTAACACGAACGCTATATATTGCTTCTGTGAATTAATTGTGTGCATTCCGAGAATTGTTTGATTAGATTATCAATTATAAATAAAATATTTATGATTAATTGTAAAGTACAAAAAATGCATTCCCTAGTACCAAAAAATTGCAACCGTGCAGTAATCAGAGTTGTTCTCTTCTATTCTGTACTCATTTAAATTCTTTAAGACTCTTTTTTAAACTTTTTTAAAGCGTTTCTTATCGAAAATTCGTTAAAAAATTTATACTTTTATTAAAATGCATGCAATTCAAGTGCTGTCGTGACGATTACTACTAATTTTTTGTAAACGCTTCATTTCATTGTACAAACGTAAAGTTAGTTCGGTGTTTGGAGCAAATGGCTTTTCGACAATGTGATACATAATATTTTTGGAGGGATTTATACAATTTTCCACCAATTGCAGTAAGTTTTTTGGCGTTTTTGCGGATGCCAATAGACCTGGGAACAAACCACCGCCTTTAAGTATGTGATTGCAAAATATTTGCATATTATTATTCTGCTGTACACCAGAGCATATATGTAAACGAATATCGCATTTACCCCTGCAGGCATGCCAATTACAATCATTGTCTACTTTGCAGTGCTGGCCGGCGGATAAAAGGCGATCCAATTGGCTTTCCACTAAAACATATTCAGCACTCTGGTATTTAATTCTTGAAGAAAAACATTGGAAATGATAAAAATGAAAGAAATTGTAAATTGGTGTAAAGGAGAACCTTTTGTCGGCTGTTAAACCAAATAAATTCAACTTCATTTTGCACATTTTTAATGGATCCGGTCGTACCTCATCCAAACGAAATATGTACTCCATTATATTTAAAGCGAACTTTAAACGTTTCTGCCAATTCAAAGATCTGTAAGTGCATCTTATTTAATTTGTTTTAAAATGAATGAATATTTTTGAAAACTCACAAATATTGCCACAAACTTTGGTCTGTGGGTAAGATGTTTAAATTTTCGGTAGCATAATAGGGACCGCAAGAGCCTAAAATGCTAGGGAATAGATTCTCCTCATCAAACAATTTGCTCATCATATAATTATTGTCTTTGAATAAACGCCAAAAATTAAACATTTGTTGGGGATTATTTTTGTCAATCTCCTGATTCACCAGAGCTCGTATCTGTTGGTAAAGTTAGTAAAGAGAGATTATATAAAAAGATAGAACAACCATGATGAAAGTGAACATTTCATTGTTACCATATTATAATCCAGGGTAACATTGTAATTTAAAGTTATATGCATTTTAACGATATTATGGAAATTTTCAATTTTCGGATATATTTGGAGGCCCTCACTGTTGGTCCAACTTAAATCATCCTTGATGTGACGGGATAGCTGTTAAAATGTTTATGAATTGTGGGCAGTAACAACGTTTTGCTTTATTACTTACTTTTATGGCATAAACATCGCCATTCTTTTCCGCTGTAAATACCGTTGTGGTCATTTCATTTTGTGGACATTTAAAGTCTCTGAAGGTGTCCTCATTAGTGCACAATTCCTCACACAACGACCCACTGTATTCAACACTTTTATATTTCTTGCACTACAACATTACAACATATTAACAAAGCACAATTCTATGTCCTTTCTTCCGTTTTCGTTTTCGTTTTCCTTTTCGTTTTTTGTATGCTTACCAGATATGTTAAGCTATTTTGTGCCATGATTTTATAACAAAATTCGAGATTCACATATGAATAGCCGAAAACCAATACTGCAGCCAAAATAGTTAGTACCGCAGTACGTTGGAAGACTATACGAAATTTGCGACGAAATGCTGTCAACATTTTTATCGAAATTAATTTACAACTATTTATATATATAAAGGAACGCAGACTTTAAGTTATATTGGAGTTAGACATATTTTTATTGAAAGATATTTTTTATAGCCTGCACCACCTGTGGCAAAGGGTATATTAAGTTTGTGCGGATGTTTGTAACTTCTAAACGGCACATGCCTCACCCTATTTCAGTTGTATCGATCGATTCAGAATCAAAATCTGAATCGATTTAACCACATATGTCAATTGTCAATCTGTCGTCCTGTCCTCCTATCTGTCCATCTAAATTTGTGCACAAGGTCGCATTTTTTGAGATATATCGATGAAGGTACAAGGACATGTATTGGCCCAAAGAAGAACCCTATTGAAAATAGATCAGTATGAACCATTTTTAGAACGCCTCTCCATATGAGGTCCTATTATTTTTTGAATTATTTCGATGCAATTTTGTACAAGGATGTGTATTGGCCCAAAAAGGAACTCTTTTGACAATGGATAGGATCGGACCATTTTTAGTACCTGTTCCCATATAAGATGCTGTTATAATGGAGGTCTTTATCAAGTGGTGTAGGGTATTTGATGGTCGGGTTTGACCGAATATAATATTTTCACTCGTTATTTTGTTTACTCATGAGAGAGAGAACGTTGTAGAATTGTTTTCCCTCGCAAAATCTGGCAACGCAACACATCACAATATCTGGTAACACTACCACATCACCACGCCATCACCGGAAACGATATCCCGGAAAGATTTTCCGGAATGGACTTTCAGAAAAAAAGGGTGCGATCGTGGCGAACAGAACAACCGCTCAGATTGATACAAAAAAAAAGCTAAAGCAAAATTCCTTAGAAATTAAAAATTAAATGAAATATTAACAAAACAAGGTCAGTCGGGGTGAGCTTTACCGTGTATTATCTAATATAGCCACAAGTATTGCCGTATTCTCGTGCTTGTGCCGAATCGTTTATGGAACAGGTTAACAATAAAAAATATATGCTCAAACGCAATAAAAGATAAAGTGTCGCGGTGCATAAGAAAACAACTGTTCATTACAAAATATTGATTCTATGATATAAACGCTAAGCAGGTACCAGACACTAAATGTAGAGCTTTACAAATATACTGATATATACGACATTAGGCGGGTTCAAGTTATAGAAGATAGCAAAACACTGTACCACAAATAAAATTATATATAATATATAAACAACCATAGAAAAATCCTTTATTGAGAAAATAAAACCATATCTATAAAATCTTGCTATCAGAGAAAACCAAAGAAAGGAAAACCTGCTCCACCCTTGTATAATATATCCAAATGAAATCAATTCGAACGATACACTTAGTTCACCTCATGATAGGAAATTTTATATTAACAACTGAAGTGTTATCAACGTCCACTATCTGTGCATGTGTATGCGTTTAATTGTATTTATTCAATTGATTAATATTATCGCTAACATTGTTTTTGATATAAACAAAAGAAAAAAGAAAAAAGCGATTGGTGCTGAACGATTTCGGACGGTTGTAAGTACCTGGGGGTACCGGCGGTTTAACCTTAGCAAAAAAAACAAGCTTCCTTACACATACTAACAGAAGAGACACTGTAATAATGAGAGAATACGTTTTTATTCGGAGTTTGCGCATTCTATTTATACCATCAGAAAGGGATTCAAATTTAGTAAATAACTGAGGTGTAGGGTATAAAGAAAAAACAGAAATTAGGTCAAACACTTAGTGTCACATGTTTACTAAATAGCGGTTTTTTGCTTGATTGTTGAATGTATGAAAATGGCGCTGCTGTAAAGACAAACAAAATGGCGGCGTAAAATGGTTTTAACTTAAATGCAGTTGAACTGTTGTTCATTTAATTAATTATATTTAAAGGGCGTTGCCTATATTTTAACTTTGTTAAAAATTCCATGAAATTTTGCCAAAAATATGAACAAAGTAGTTTTAATGTCAAGATGTTCTCAACTACCGTACGTCCCCTGTCTTTATAGCTTTTTAAAAGAAGAAACAAGAATTCTTTTTGTTGTAATATATTTTTTATTTCTCATGAAATTTTAACTTTCTTTTTTGTTTGTTTTTGTTTTTTTTTTTTTTTTGTTTGTTCATTTTAAATAATTACTTTATTTTTTGCTATATTTATGGTGTTTTTTTTTTTTTTTGTTATTGTTACTCATAATATTAATTTATGCTAATTGTTAAACTTTTACTTAAATTTAAAAAGTTGTTGTTCATCATAATTGTGGTTGCATTGCAAAATTAAATTATTTTTGTTGTCTATTTATATTTATAATTATGTTATATATGCCTCATATATACATATATGTATATGTATGTAGGTAGGTGTTAAGTTTGAGCATTTATTGTATATGAAATTTTTTTTTTATATATTATGCGTAATTAATTTTTTAAGTAACTTAAGTAATTTTACCTTTTTTTTTATTATAATTACATTTTATTTGGATGAGGAGTAGTACTGTTATGTGGTGTTTAGAATGTATGGGAATATATTTTTGAATTTTTTTTTTTCGCATTTTGAAACGTTATCGTGTGTATATATGTGTAGGTTTACGATATAAATTTATATTTTGAAATTGTTGAGTATTGTTGTTGTTGTTGTTGTTGTTTATGCTTTATATTATTTTATAGTGATTCAATTATTTATTTGGTTTAATGTATTTTTTTTTTTTTTTTTTTGAGAATATTGATTTGGTTTGATTTTGTTGAAAATCTTGTAAAATATTGATTTCTTGATTTTTCCAATTTTTTTTTTATACATATTTACATACGTGTATTATTTAATGTTAAATATTGTTGATATTTTGTTTAATAAAAAAATCAAAAATATATAAAATAAAATGCAGCTACACCCTAAACGAATGGCATTGCTTTGAAAAGGTGCAGCACTGAATGTGATGGCCCGTTGGTTAAAGACTATCAATCTTTAATTGGCAGCTCGTTCATGTTTTATCAAAGTTATTCCTTTGCAAAGACTATCCACGTAAAGAACACCTGATTGCAAATTCTATGCTCTTCAAACTCGGATGGGGATTGTGATCAATGATAGAAGAGTTGCAATTCTTTGCGGGATGGATTCGTACAGTATCGAAATAGTTTGTTCGTCACATTTTTTTTGTCTGGCCACAATACTTTTTATTCTATTTGTTAAAACTTTTTAATTATGGTTAATGTTTCGCGGATAATAATATTAAAAAATTAAAATGAATGGAGTGAATAGCGTTCGTTTTTAAAGTTATTTGTCACAAAAATTTTATAATTAGATTTATTTAGTTTTAATTATTTTCCTTTTCCTATTTATAAAACTATTTTAGAATTTTTCATTTATCGCCTTTTAATTTTTTTTAATTTTTTTTTTATAATCATATAATTTTTTTTTACATTTTATTACAATGCAATGCTTTGATGGGGTCAAGGGTTGTTTATGAAATAAAAAAAAATAATCTTTTTAATTTTTTTAAATAATTTATTTATTTTTATTTATACCACCAACAAAAGTTTTAGCTAGTTTTGGCTTAGATTGATATGCGCCTGAGTCACTTAATTCAATTTCTCTCAATCTGAGTTTAAATTTTTATAAAAATCGAATAAATATAGAAAATAAATAACTAAAAACAAACCAAAAAAACTTTTAAGTAATAATTCTTTTTGATATTAGAAAATATTTTAATTTCTAATTAAGCTATAAAAATATAGAAAAAAAAAAAACACATTAAAGCTTCTCAGGTGTTTATCAACTAAAACTCACAACCAGTCATTATTATTATATAATAAATTAGATTAGTAAGTCGTTTAAAGTTTTTTTTATTTATTTACTCATTTTCTGTTTTATATATATATATGTTAACATTTGTTTTTTATCTTAGAATTATATTTTTTAAACTTATTTAAATAAAAAAACATGAAAAGAAGTAAAAATTAATGTGATTTTTAAAAAGAACTAGTTAATTTCTTTTTTGTATACAATTTTTGATTATAAGTTAAAAAAATTAATAAAAATGATATTACCATTAGATATAATAATTAATTAATTAAATAAATAAATAATCATAACAATATTTTTTTTAAATAATAGAATAATAAAATAATAAATAAAATAAAATAAAAATATAAATTTATATCTTTACAACCTACTCTTTATACATATATACAAAATGTCACCTTTTTTCATGTAAAAAATGAATTTAAACAATTATTTTTTAGGGTTTTTGTTGTTGTTGTTGTTGTTGTTGTTGTTGTTTTTGATTTGCATAATCTAATCATATTAAAAACCATTTTGGCAGTGCATAGAAATATTAAGTTATAACAACATGTTTTTTTCTTTCTTTCTCTCTCTTCTTTTCTTTTTCTAAGTACCCAATTAATTGATTTGAAATGAAAATGAAATAAAAGGACAGTGTGCAATGACATATGTTAAATATTAAATGAATAACAATAATTCGATACGTATGGAAGACAGGGGTGTGGCTTTTATTATTTTTTGTTCTCATTATAATATAATTAGAGATAAATAAAATAAATAAATGACTAAAAATGACTAGAAAGGAATGTGAAATATATTATTTATTATATTTGTTAATAAAAACCAAAAATCATAAATAGAACGTTTTTCAATTATATTGCTTTCCTATGGAATAAACTTTTTGGAGGAGCCTTTCCCATTGCGGTCAGGGTGAACAATATTCCAATTTTATATTCACTCTACATATATCTAGGTCTCTATAGTAATTTTTCATATTTTTTTTTTTTTTTTTTGTTATAAGAAACACAGTGCATCAAATTGAGTTAAAAACAGAATGTTTTCGGGTCCTAGTCCGAATTTTCTGTTGACAGATAAACGGCAAATATTACAAAAGTTTCAAATTTTAATTCCCTATGTCCATATCATTAAAACCTTAAACCGTAATGAAGGACAAATTTTATAGAGGACATCCTCTATGCACACTATTTCTTTAAAAAAAAAGAACAAATTCAGGATCGACAAAATAATGGACATAAAGATAGATGAGTCTAAACGTAAATGATTATCAGTTATAATAAATATTTTTTCGAGAGATATTTTCAAGTATGAATGAATAACATTTCGGTTTTGGTGCGTGAGTAAATAGAGGTGGAGAGAAATCAAGAGAACACTATTAATTAATTATATAATGATTCCGTTATAAATCACTTGGTTGGCAGTTATGTTTATTAAAATGAATCATTAAAAAATGAAACAAGTAAATTGTGTGTTTGCTTTTTCGCCATATTCTTATTCATATATTTACAATTAATATAATTATTTCGTTTTTACAATTTATTTTCTATTATTAGCTAAAACATGAAATTTTATTTTTTTTTTTCATTTCATCTGAATTTGAGTTTTTTTTATTTCAAGTTTATTACTTAACTAAATCGATTCTTAATTATTTTAGTTTAGAATTAGGAAAGGCGTGCCATTTCCTTTTATATTTTTTTTTTTTTTTATGAGTCGCTAAGTGATGTGCTGTGACTTTTATTTATACTTAATTATTTATATGTGTGTTTATACAGTCGTTGTTTTTTAATCTTTAAAAAATAATAATTTTATAATAACACGATGTTCCTTCTATGAAATCCATTTGGTTTTTCTATACATTTCTTTTTTTTTTATATCCTCCACATAAGATGGGAGGTGTACTCCATTTGCAACATCGTCACACCGAGACCCTACAAAGTATATATATTCTTAATCAGAATCTAAAATTGAGTCGATCTAGACATGTGAGTCCTTGTGTCCGTTTGTTGTTGATCTAAATTTTAAGATATTGAGCTGAAATTACACTTTTAGTTTTTGTACGCAAATCGCAATTTAATATAGGCAAATTTAGTGAAGGGCCACGCCTACAATTAACCAAAGTCTATTTATCTGTCACAATCATTGACCTATGAACTTGAAATTTTGTATGCATATCTATAGTTATCCCATACATCGATTTGCCAAAAATGTGCGTATTCAGATAACGCATACAATTTTTGTATGTATATGTGGAGGGTATTTAAAATTTGGCTCAAGCCAATTTAGTTTTCATACTTGTTTCTTTATTTTCGTAATACCATCCAACGCACCAGCTTTTTTTCTTACTTTCTGTTTAGGAGCTTATATCATAGACGCTCAGTCATGCATATCTGGTGAACAATTTTTGTTTGTTATTGTGGTTGTGTAGTTTTAAGGACTTGTACTATTTTATTTAAAAAAAAACGTTTAATGCGTTATTGGTTGGCAGTGTGTTGAAATTTTTTCCCGTTACTTTTTAATAATGCTTTTAGAACAATGTTGTTTTGTTGTTGTTGTATTGTTTTATTTTTTTCTTTTTTTCAATAAAATGCTCGTTATTCATAGTATTAATTCTAATCCTTATAAATATTGATTAAAATAATTTTATGCATTTTTACCATTTACAAACACTTCTACTCATTCATTCTTGATTTACTTACTTACATATTTAAAGTGCGGTCATGAATTAAGAAAAAAAAATTAACTACTCTTGGGCAAGAACTTACAATCATGAAATTGACATTAAATATAAAAAAAATATAATTAATGCTGTTCCATACTTTTGCTTTGCTTTTTCACCACCATGTATTTACGCCCAAAATAAGATGAATCTGGCCAAGACCGAGGGAGAGAGAGAGAGTGGGAAAAAATACAGGAAAACAAATATTTATTTATTGAGACTTTCCATAGTTCGAAAAATAGTAACAATTAAACAAATATAAAAGGGGTAAAGAAAGGGAGAGATAGAGAGTGACAAAGAGAAAGAAACAAATACTGGGAACTTGAATTGAAGTGCTTAAGATTATTTTTTGCGTAAGAAATCAGTGTATTTGCGTGCTCTCTTGCGTACTTTCCTAAAAGCGTTGCTCAGTTTAAAGCTTTCGGAATTATATGACTGATGGTGGTGATGATGATGATGATAGTGATGACGGTGGCCATGATAGGACGATGTTGCTGTCTGCTCCTGACCATTTATATCAAAAGTGGTGTGCAGCTGTTGTTGTTGTTGTCGAGCAGTTGTCGGATAATCATAGTGAACATGAGATGAACACAAGCTTGCAACAGGATTCACTGTTGTTGAATAAGTACTGGAGTTTCCTGGTGAGTTAGGGGAACGTGGTGTTCGTGGTGTTGATGAATAGTGACAGCTTCCATGACGTGACAGCAAATTGTGATTGGAGGAAGCATCGAACGATTCAAATGATGCCCGATTCGGTTCGGGCGATTGTAATGAAGATGAATGCTGACTGGAGGAGGTATTGCCTCCGATTTGCGTCGTATTGCCGAACTCTTTGGGCAATTCATCTATTCCCAATGGCTTTTCAAAAATAGATGTTGCCGACATATTGGTGTAATCATAGGCTGGATAAGTGAATGGTATATAGGCGCTTTCTGTCAGGTGTTGAGACTGCTCTGTTGTTCGACCCGTATTAATAAATTTCACTTCATTTGCATTACGCTCCACACACGAACTGAACACAATATTTATATTGTTTGTACTCGATGACAAATTAATGTTCGTTGGTGACAGCGGTGTGCCACTACTGCACGATGAAGCTGCGCAAATATCACCAATGCAGGTCTCCGTAATACCGTTATTCTGATTGAGATTTGTTTCCTTGCTGGAGTTTCGCCTGTAACGACTATCATAGCTGCGCATACTTTCGGCCCCTTCTACCGAGGACAACGTATTCGTCGTCGTCTGATTATTGTTAGCGAAATTGTTTTTGTATTGGAATTCAAGAGCATTGCTGGGTTGAAATGGATACGTTTTTGCATTATTCAGTATATTGCCCGATTTCTGGGTACCTTTTGACAAATATTGGTGTATGTCTTCGCTGGTGATTTGCAAATCTTGATCCAAGTAGGTGTTGCATTGTATGTAATTGCTGCAACAGTTGTTGTAGGGCTCCCCCTCTTGGTGAAATTGAACCGTTGTAGACTCCTCGCAAGGTTTAGGACTAATGTTGCAGCATTTACGTGAAGTTGAAGGAGTTTCCTCGCCTCTACACCGAGTTTTTGATGTTCTATGACTTCGTGTACTGGTCACAGTTGCAGTTTTGTCCCGGTATTCTGCCACAGTCTCAGCAAAGCTTTCTTTTATCTCCTTGTTTTGGTAACCATTCGATATGGCGGGAACGGTTGTGCTCACAGGTTTACCTTTTAAACTATCTGTTGGTGATTTAGCGTCCGCTAGAAAACTCCAGCGTATTGGAGAAGGAGAACAAGCATAATCTGGCAATTCATCCACATTATCTTTAGACGTTGTTCGTTCTGCGGCACATCTTCCTTCAGCTCTATCGAATACGGAACTTAAAGAACCCATGTTGCTTCTAGGCCTGGAGGCACTCAATGCACCCCCCAACGATGCGTAACTCGATTGGCGTTTGTTGTACTTTTTCTGACGCAATGTCACCATAGCTGATTTAATGGAATTATTACGACTCAATGATGATCGAGATCCATACAAACTGGTAGAATCTGTCTGGTAACAATAATCCGATGACGTGCAACATGACGACGGTCTACGTGTAGTCGTGCCATACAAATCTTCAGCAAAATATTGTGCCAACTCTGTGCGTGAGCTGCAACATCCGCTTACTTTCGAGGCCACCATTTCATTTTGTCGATTTCGATTATTGACACACTGCGGATCATTACAGTGCATGTTGATAGATGTATTGGAAACATCTATACTTGAGCGATGACGTTGCATGCATTTGTCATCATGAACACTTGTATTGGAGCAGTTGTGATCGTGGGACAATAGTTGGTCTGCTGGCGGAGAGTGTTGCAGAGAGTTGTGAGGACGCCTACGGCGATGCTGATGCGTGTGATGTTGGTGCGAGTGCCTGTGAGACGTTGTACTACGTACGGAAGCACGATGTGGTAAATTTCGTGTTAGTGGATCAACTATTACAGTAGTGGCGGTATGCTGATGGGAATTGTGCATATGTTGGTGTGTGTGACCGAAATGTGGGGAGGTGTGGCGACTGTGTGGAGAGTTGTGCCGACTATGGGGTGAAGTACGACGACTATGAGGAGATGTGTGACGACTATGAGGTGATGTATGACGACTATGAGGTGAAACGTGACGACTGTGAGGTGAGACATGCCGACTATGAGGCGAGTTATGTCGGCTATGCGGTGATGTATGTCTACTAGGATGTGGACTGTGACTATGGCTGTGCCTGTGTTGCACTTGCTGGTGGTGCTGTTCAGCAACAATGTGTTGTTGCTGTTGTTGTTGTTGGAATGGCAGTGAATATTCAGCGGTGCAGTGTACACTCGGTTGTTCATCATGATTAAGCGTTTGTTGCCGGTTCTGTTGCTGTTGTTGTTGCTGCTGCTGCTGTGGTATTTGCTGGTGCTGGTGCTGATGATGGTGCCGGTGCTGATGCTGGTGCAATGGATTATCATCACATACAATATCTTTTTCAAAGCTACAATGCATGTGATGGTGGTGTTGTTCTCTAGGTTGCAGTGGTTGTTGTTGTTGTTGTTCTTTTGTTTCTGAATCCTGTTTAACATTTTCATGTTGCTGTTGCTTTGATTCAACGCTCATTAAATTTTGTGTGGTTACAGTTTCAGGAGGTGGTCCGTTCCTCAGTCAAGGCCCGCTGTTCTGGTAAGCATGTGCTGGCTGACGAAGGTGACGGGGCACAGAGGCAGCGTTCAGGCCCTGGAGTGTATTTCGGCCTCCTCCTGAACAAGCCTCTAATGCAGCTACAGATGAAACGACATTTTAGCACACAATTAGTTTCCTCTAAAAACCATTTTCTCTCTACTCAATCGAACTAATTTGTTACAATAAGCGTGTAAAGGGGGGCGGATTATATTTATGTATGTTCTGTAAGCACTACTTGAGCATATTTATTCTTTTATACTTTATATTTTCTACAAATTATAAACATGGACAGAATTTCACAAGCACAAGCTAAATATTTTCTTAACCATGCGGCTAGCTAGTTGATGAGAAGCTATGATCTGAACTTAAATATAAAAAAAGTGAACAATTGAATAAAAGTGGAAAATAATTTATCAAAAAAAAAAAAAAAAGAACGAAACATTTGGCGTAACAGTGTAACGGTGGAATTATTGGTTCATTATATTTCTGATATTCTTTATAAAGTGCTGGGTGATGTACGTGTGGCAAGCTTATAACTTATAAAAAAGACAATTAAGTGAATTCAACTTGAAATCATTGCAAATATTTGTTTTTATTTCTTAACGTATAAATGTTTCATTCCGCGTTAGCGGAAAGGGTGGAGAGTTTGTACATTCCCTTTAAAAACCTTATAATTTATAATTATGTGATTATTATTTATACAGTATTATTAGTAACAGGTGCAGGTGAGTACAATGAGTTTAAAAACAACAGCAACAGAATGTGATGCAGTCAAGTGTCATTAGTTTAAATTTCATAAAATTCTCATTTGGTTTACCGGTGCCTCTGCTTAAGTTTTTAGACACAAAGCGAACAATTTGGGTAATTGAGAGAACATCATATAAAAAATCAAACAACATAACAAATTAGGTACACAGCGAGGGAGAGACACAGAGAGTGAGAGAGTAAGTGTGAGTATTTTGGGGTGACATGGTGAGAGATAGAGAGAGAAAAGAGAACACAATTACAAATTGCTGGTGCGCTCTATAGACGTTGCGTTATGTGATACCTGAAGCAATAGTTGTTGTGGTCGTCGTATTATTCATTCGTCCGTGCGCTGAATGGCGACGAAAATGATCTCGATTGTATATGTAATCATAGTAACATTTGCGTATAGGAACTGGTGTATGAATATTTGTACCGTAGTTGGTATAACAAGTTGAGCTGCCAGCTAAACTTGCTGTTGGACCCAATAGATTGGTGCTATCACTTAATGGATATGGACCCAGGCCTTCAGCCGTTAATATATGGAATACCAAGTTGTGTAAAATATCTTAGTTACAATTTTTTTTTTTTTTTTGAAGAGTTTTTGTTATACAATGAAAATGATTTTAAGTTTCTTATTTTTATATTCTCACAATGGCGTTCATTTTGTATTTATAAATGTTGTAAATTTTTTCGCACATGAGTTTTATGTTAGAAAGATTTTTAAATTTGTATTGTTTAATTTTGTTATTAAGAATTGTGTATTTTGAATAAAATGAAAAAATAAAAGTCGTTGACGATTTGTTGGAAATAGAAAGCTACTTGAAACTTTTTTTTTTTCTTTACATAACACTAAAAATTAAAACATTCAAAAAACAATACACAGACACATTAATTAGAGATATATGTTTATAATATATTTATTGTAATACCCTATAAAGGGATCTACTTTTACATATGAAGGACCTTTAGAAACAAAACTGATAAAAAACAGACTTGGGCCTAAACTAAAAATCATGGCTATGGTTTGACCCCAGCCCGAAGGTCATTGGTTTGAAGTTATATTTATCATTATAGATTTAATAGGTTTATGTAAAGGAAGTACTTTTTAGTATGGACCAAATCTGGCACATACCAAATATAGCTAAGGCTGTGTCTAAACATCCAGCTCATCTTTACTACTTTTACAAATTATGAATGTCTGCACACTAATTTCTAAATATCCCAATTTTTGTAACCCCCAAGTCCAAGTTCTAAGTCCCCTTTGGAAATATCCACACGGACGTACGGACAATTTTTGCTAATTTGATACAAATTTTGATTCTTATCAAGAATTCATGTACCTTCCTTCTGGAATGGCAACTTTAGTGTATCTCCTACTGAATACAACGTGATGGGTATAACAACTCATAAAAAAAATTAAAAATCTGAGATACACGAATTAAACATTTTTTACCCATTATTATCCTATAATATAATGCACTATAACAACAAAACATTATATAAAATATGATAAATATGTAGGTATAATAGTATGAATACAAATGCAACAACAATATACAAAACACTAAATTTTTAATATGAATATGAATGAAAATGAATTAAAAATAAATAAAAATTGATGAAGAAGTCATGTTTTATTTCTCTATATAATATAAGTGGGATTAAATGTGTAAAATAAAATGAAAATATAATTTCTATATCATGATATATAATATATATTGTCCTAAAAATACTCCCAAAGAAGGTCGATGAAAAAAACTGAATTCGAATATGTCCGAATTTCATATAAGCTGCACTTTAGCATACAACCCAAATTTTTTTTCTTAACTTATCGATTAAGAAATTAAGCCCTACCACTATTGTACTGGCTCCAGATGAACATACAGCACTCATCTTTCTAACTTTTCTAATATAAAAACTTTCTGAAATCTTCATCAAACTATTGCAATCGGTATAATATTCCTTTTTTTTAACAATTTATTTCATTTAGTCGGATAATTTTTAGGTAAAATGAAATAATTTATAAATAAAACTAAAAAAAAGAACATAAAAAAGTTATGGAAGTGTGAAAATGTGGAAATGTTTAAAAAAAATTCTTACGTGAGTCATGTTTCTCCTCAGATACCATCAGGGCGGCACGTTCGATGCCAGAATTCATACTTTGTGGCTCCAAACTATTTGCGTAGTTTAGCATACTCCTGAAATTCGTATACTCTACGATTATGTTTTCAAGTGTTTACGTAGAAAATTGGGTATTTTCTTTCCTTTCTTCCCTACTTTCTTTAGAACATTTACCCACCACCGGTTTATACATCATGAAAGATCATCAAGAAGAAATGAACTCAGACCATATTAGATTCATATTGAAGATAAGTACCATTCAAAAATTCATTTCAAAAAAACGTCATAAAAATAGAGGGTGGTGGGTTCTTTCGATTTGGTTTAAGCCAAATGAAACCTTTACTGAAAATTCAAAGAAAATATAAATAAATTATAGTTAAGAAAAATGAAACTTAAACTTAAGATTAATCAAAATTTAACTTAGCTTGACTCATGGGTAAATAAATGAAAAACTGAAGTAGCTTGCTTATTCATATAAGCTTCTTTTGTATTTTGCATTACACCCGAGAAGAGGGGAGATTATTACCCCAGAGGATTATTATACGTAGTTCTTTCAAGACTTTATTGAGATTTTACTTTCCTAACGACTATATTTTGCCAGATATTTCTTGAACGATAGAGCGCAATAGTACGACCTTAGACCATACTAGTGGAATACAAAATTAAATTAAAATCCGTTACGTACTTTGTGAGATAAACCGCTACTTTAAATTCCCTTGTTAGTTCGTGAAATTAGTGAAACATAACTTTCCATAGAAACTAAAGTCAGAAAAGTTAAGTTCTAAGAATTTTGTGTTGTGAAATCGGTCTGAAAATATAGTAAAGTTCTTTGTGATATTTACGATGATATCTTCCCCGAATCTGAGAAAATTTTCCAACTACCAATAGAAATTTTCAAGGACATGCGATGAATTGAAACTTTTTATTAAAAATTTAATGTTTTAAAATTCTTAAAGTTTGTTGGGATGCATATTTACCAATACTTGTTGATCTTTACAATTCGATTCTTAAAATAAAAATTAGAAAAAATAAATTAAAAATTACTAATTTAATTTAAAAAAAAAAACAACTTAACAAATTTCACCTTGGAAGTTATTTTTATTAATATTTTTCTGTTTCTTCAAATATATTTTTCATTATTATCTCACTTTTATTATATATTTAATAATTTTTTTTTTATAGAAAAGTGTATAAATGTATATAAGAGTTTATAAAAAAAAAAATATAATAAATTGTTATAAAAAATAAATATTTAAACAAATAGAGAGCGAGGGAATGTACAGTAGAGAGAGAATGTAATTAATTATTGTGCTTAAGTGTAAAAGCATTGGAATGTTTGGGTCTGTCCGTTTCAGAGAGGGGTGATGATATTTCAAATTCTTCGGTAGCTGGACTAACATTCTTCACACTGTTAACGCTAAATAACAAAAAGGAAAAATATACAAAAATAAATCAAAAAATAATAATAAATAATAATAATAACCATTTATAGAAAGATGATATAGAGCTAATAAATATGGTAAAAGGCATGAAGAACAAACGCTGATGAATGAATGATTGAATGAATGGATGATTTTCATTACTTTGTACAATAAAAAGTTGTTTTCTTTCTATTTATTCGAAAATGATTTAAATAGCAAAAATATGTTTCAAACTTGTATATATTGAAAAAGAGAAAGAATTCGTTTTCCTTCTTTCGTTTCTTTATGTAAAAATGATTTTCATAAATGGATAAAGTCACTGCATTCAAAGCATTCAAAAACAATAGATTCTTAGATTTAACAAACTTTAGCAACTTTTTTTATATTTTGTTTTCTTTTTTAAACATTTACAAACAAATACGCATATGTAGGAGTAGTTATTTATTGGGAATATATGTAAATGAAATGAAATTCACACTACTTGAGTTATTACAAACGAGTAAAATAATCTACATTTGATTGTCATCCAAATATACGGTTAAGAATAAGAAAGAAGGTGTTTTTGGTAAAGAGTTCTTAACAAAATCTTTGTTCCGTTTGAGAAGAGAGGGTTTTTTTTCTATAAATCGGAATATTTTGGTTGTGTTTACTTGGATTTTGTTTTTATTTGATTGTTTAGTTTTGTTTTGTTTGCTTCTTTGTTTTGTTCATCATGCAACTTACCCGTACAGTCTACTATCTCGAAATGTCCTTCTGTGTTTTTTTATTTTGGGTTTGTTGTTATTGTATTATTATTATTTTTTTGGCAATTTTTAAATTAAAGAAAACTTTGTTTATATTAAGAGTTAAAGAAGAGTTAAGTTAAGTATAATAGGAGATAAATGCTGGAAAAGTTTTCTCAAAAATTAAAATAAAAAAAGTTCGGTTTTCAAAAAACTTTTCCTTAAATTAAAATATTTTTTTTCTTTTTCAACTAAAAAAATTTATTTTTCAAGTTCTGTTACACAAAAGATTATGGTGTGAAGATTTTTTAGAATTTCTTTAAAGATTATAATGTTGTTGTCTAATTTGGCACAGGAGAAGTGGTCTTAAAATGGATCAATACAGTCCATTTTCAATAATAATCGTCCTTAGCCCAAATGAATGTCCTTGTGTTGTATTGACTACAAAAAGACGGACCCAGGGTTTAACATATACTAGTAGAATACAAAATAGGGGGCTGATGCAACATAGAATTGTCTTTGAACCAAATCAAAACTTTCACTTTAATATAATCTTTTGTGCAATATCTTGATTTTATACACTTTTGTAAAAAAAACTTCCAAGTTGTTTTCATAAAAAAAAAGAAAAGAAAACCAAAAAAAAATCATCGAAAAGAGTTTACAAAATTGGACAAATCTTCTCTAATCAATTACAACCTTACTCAATTAATATTTCTGGAAATTTCAATTGAACTTATGTAAAGGATAGGTTATAGATAGAGTTTTAGAGAAATGGGAAAAAGGTGGAATATTAAGACGGTATATACCTTCCATTGTTGTGGCGGAACAACGCTAATATCTCTTCAAACGTTTTATTCTTGGTCTCAGGAACCTTTTTATATGTGAATATCCAAAATATGGCTAAAAGTACGCTAAACGGTAGGAATGTGTAATTCTCCAGAGCAGTCTGAAAAGATGAAGGAAAGAAAGTCTCACAAATGTTTATATGTTTTATATTATAAATGTTTAAAGACACTTGAATAGAATTACCTTCATACTGGGGAAACCAATGCCCACCACAAAGTTAGCCATCCAATTTACTAGAACGGCGATAGCCATGGCACTGGGTCGGGGACCTTGTGAAAACAATTCGGCTGTTATCATCCAGGGTATGGAGCCGGGACCCACGGCAAAGAACACAACAAAGCCGAGTGTTGACACCACCGACAAGTAGGACATCCAATCGATCATTTCCTGTACATAACCAAAAAACTCCTATACAAAACGTGAAGTTACCACATTCTCGATATATTTGTAGGCTTTTCTTTTATTTGTTCGATATCTTTTCGTTTCTTTTTTAATCTTCAAGTTTTCTTTTAAACGGTATTCACAAATCAATAAAAAAAATTATATTAAATTTATAGAAACGATTGAAATGATATTTTTTTGAATAAATTAAGACCAAAACAAATGAAATTTAATAACACGCAATTATAATAATAATATAATGTTTTTTATAGAGGGTTTTAAAAAGTTTAATTGATTTTTCCTTTTCTAAGCGTAACTTTTATGCATGAGTTGAGTGGTTTTCCTTTTCTTTGCTATTTCCATATAGTTTTATTATAAAATGTTTTTTCCTAATCGCCTAATTTTTATATATATATTGTAGACTACAGTAGTTCTCGATCTGTCGAGAGTTTTCATTTACTGTTCTTCAAGTTGTTGTTCGGCCGCTTTCCAGCTTTTAATTGTTAATAGATTTTATTAAAAAATACTTTATAGCTCAAAAGAAAACGAGATTTGTTTTTAAAAAGTTAATGATAAACAAAATGGAGGCGTGGCTTGGTGAGAACTTTCACAAGTGTTAAAAAGTGAAAACTATTTTACAAGTTGTTGCCATTTCTATGACAATTCTTTAACAAATTTTAATTATTAATTTTTAATTTTCTTTTTTTTTTGTACACGAAAAAACTTTTTATGAAAGTTTAACAAATTTTTGTGCATTTTTTAAACAGTGTATATTAATTTGTTCACATGAAATGTTTGTGTTTGCTTTTCTTAGTTAATTTAAAAAAAATTATAATAGAAAATATTTTCTACAAAAACTCAAGAAACAACGACAACATATAAATAAAAATAAATGAAGCTTCTGGAATTAACGGTGTATACTGAATTGTGTACGCAGAGAGAGAGGACGAAAGCCTGCCAAATCGAGAATTTATTTTGTTAGAGGGATGGGGAATCGTTGAATAAATGAGTTTCAATTGTTGTTCAATAAAATTTCTGGTTAATAAAACATTTATAAAATAATACAGCAAGCTTTCAACCGGCAGTAAAAGTATAAATCGTTATGCTATGTCACACTGTTGACGTGAGCTGCGTATCATATATTTAGAATTAATGCAGAATAATTTTAGAAATCGATTTCATGGATACCTTTACGTTTGCTGTGCGTCCCCTGAAATTGTGCTCAAAGTTGTGGTCATAGTTTTGAGGATATTTGGATGTAAATTAATTCAAATATATGCACTATTGAAAATGGTTTAAATTGAATCATTTTTAGGACCCCCCACTGTATAAGACCCTTATATGAAATAAGCTTTTATATAAGGAAAATTCGCAATTTTTAATATATTTTGACAAATCTTGGTGAAGATTAGTTAGGTGGCTTAATATTTGACTGTACAAAATTTGTATCCTATTGATCTATTTTTAGAAGTCCTTTTTATAAAGTGCTTTTTTTTGAATTAACTTGTAATCATACTAAACTAATGAGAGCATTATTTGTGGAACTAAGTGGTTTAGGATTATTTCATTTGTGTCTCGCCCGATGGCTTGAATGTTTGCTGTGAAAAAAGTTTTTTTTTGGTCCAAATGTTTTTTATTTTTTCTTCATAACTCATTTATTCAAACACTTAACCTAAGTATTGATAAATATTTGTATGAAAATGCAAGTTAACTATAAGTCATGCAACAAGCAAACATTTTCTAATAACTAAAAAAAAATATCGTTTAACAAAATCGAACTTTCTCAAAAAAGTCGGAAAATTTATTATTTAACGGTTAAGTGATACTTTTAAAAGAGATCATTAATCATAAATGATTTTTCTTTTATGTTTATCTAAATTATTTGTTTTGTATAAAGTTTTTTTGGAAAAAAATTGATTAAAACTAAGATATTAATTAAGAATTTGAGATTCTTTTTGTAACTATACACAGCAAATACGATTTGTCTTTCAAGTGCGAGAGTTATGACTTGGCTTGAGGAATTATTTATGAGGATGAAGAGTCTTTCTTTGCGTGAGAATGTTGAAGCGTATGTATATTTTGTGCAATTTTCTCGCGACTTTAGAAAGCGGGAATATGAACTGTTCAGGGAATCACCAAAAATGTTTTATTTGCAAAAGACTTGTTATGATTAAAGTGCTTTTATTATGTTAAATATTGACAAAAGTCAAGGTAGCGGCCTTATTTTATTAAAAATGAAAATAAATAAATAAGATAATATATCAAAGTGCAAAATTTTGTTTAGACATGCTTTAGATGAAACAAAATACATTTGATTGATATTATCCCTAACACATATATTTGGGGTAGTACTAAATATCAAATTCGAATCGATCAAGTCATGTCGGTCTGTCCGTCTGTATTACTATCTGTTGTAAACAATTTTCCACTCACAAAAATAGAGATCTAGATTTCAAACTTTGTCTAATTATTGGTAGATCCTACAGGCAGGTTAATAATGAAAACGAGCAAAATCGGTCGTGGGACATGCTTACAATTAAACAAAAACTAAAGAAGAGACAGTTTCTTATGGACTTCTCTAGACTTTTTTTCATATCACTCGAAAATTGCAACAAATCAAAGGTTTCTTTAGAAGATTTTACAATGCCTCTTTAGTAATGAGAAGGATCGTTCAGGCGTTCGTAGAAAATATTTAACAAAAGCGAAATGATTTTTTTTTGCATTAGAGCTTCGACTATTTTTAGAACATCGATTAATGGGATAATTATCAATAAATGTACCAACGTAAATGTAGGGTGACTCAGATATTGATGCTAAAGAAGAATCCCTGACGCTTTCTTGTCACAAATTTAATATTCCCCCAAGAATAAGGTACAGTATGATAAAGAATATAAGTTATAATAAAAGTAAAGAGTATGAACTCATATATTCTAGTTAAAAAATGTTCTTTTTTTTTTATAAAAATCACTGCATAAGTTTTATAAATATAGGGAGCAGATATCTTATGGGATTAATATATATTCAAAATTCAATTCAACACAACACAACTTCATGCATAAAATATTCGTAATAAATATAATCTATTAAAACAATAGATCCATAAAAATTTATTGCTTAAAGATATCTTTTTAAACATCATTTAAAAAGATACGTATATTTAACACCAAGATGGATATAATTTGTACTTAGCCTTCTTTTTGTAAATTTTTGATATATCAAGCATGTGATACTTGCCTTAATCAAAAATGAAATTGTTATAAATATTGAGAATATAAACATGCCACCTAAACCGTATAAATGGAGTGTACGACGACCAGTACGATCCATAAGAGGTATTGAGACTAAAGTCATAACAACCTAGAAAAATATATAAAAAATATAAAATTTTTCTTCTAACTTGAACTAGAATGTTAGTTATACCATAATAGCGCCGATGCCAATGGTGGCGAATTTGGCGCTTTCATCTGAGAGTCCTGAACTCACAAACAGTGACGTCGAATAATAAAAGACCGCATTGATACCACTAAACTGTTGACTCAATTGCATAACAATGCTGATAATTAAAGGCGGTCTTAGTGTTGGAGAGCATATTAACTCCATAGTTGATATATGGCTTTCGGATTGTTGAGCTCTCTCCTCAGCACGCATTTCTTCTATATCCTCTTCCACCGTACTAGAGGCACGTAAACGTCTTAAAGCTTTTAGAAGATTCAAAAAATTTTAGAATTTTATTTGAAAAGTGAACAGAAAGAAAGCAATTTTCGATACCTTTTCTAGCTTCTTCTTCCCATTGTTTGGTAATAAGTAAATAACGTGGCGACTCCGGACACACGGGCAGTAATATTAATTGTAATATAGCGGGGCAAATAGCCAAGCCCAAAAGTATGGGCCAGCCTTCATTAGTGCCTAAAATTTGTTCAATACCCAATACCTGGGATAACAGTAAACCTACAGTCACAGCCAATTGGTTCACAGTACCTAGGCCGCCTCGCAAATTCAGAGGTGCAATTTCCGATATATACATTGGCACTAATGATGTATTTAGACCTTAACAACACATTATATAGAACTTTAATTTATTGATCTATAAGACAAGGGACTTAAATTTCTTACCGCAATTAACACCAATTATGAAACGGCCCAGGAATAACATTTCATAGGAATGACTAACTTTTGTAAAACCCATTAAACAGGCTCCCGATATACCCAACACATTGTTTAACAATAAACCACCCTTTCTGTTTAACAAAAATTTAAAGATTTATAAAAAATTATTAATTATTCATTGAAATGAATCAAGCATACCTTCCGAAACGATTGGCCATCCAACCGCCACTGAAACCGCCCAACATGCCACCAATAGCAAATATCGATACTGCCACCGAGTATAATTGTTGTATAAAATCTTCACTAATATCTTCGCCATAACGATCTTTATAAACATCTTTCATAAAATTTTCGATATTCTTTTCTGGGGCATTTATCACTCCGGTATTGTAGCCGAATTGCAACATACCCAATACCGCCGAAAATATGGAGTATGTCAGAAAGAAGGTTAAACCCTGGGAGTTGCAATTAATTTTTTTTTTTGATAAAAAAACAAAAAATAAAAACAAGTTGAATATTTTTTGTTTAAGGTTTTTTATAAATAAATACTTTTCTTTGGGAATATAAAATGGGGGCGAGGAATGGTACATATATTAAAAAAAATAAAAAATCAAAAAGTAATTTTGTGGAGCCATTAATGGAAAGCGGAATATAACAGTGGTGAGGAATGCAACACCACAAAATATAAATTTTCTGAAAATTGGTTTTTGAAATGGTCGAATATGTCAAGTGATCTGATCTGGTTAAAAAAAAATAATTAGAATTATTAAAAATTTTATTTAAAAAAATATCCTTGTGATAATTAAACATATAAATATAATAATAATAATAAAAATATTGTTATAAATTATAATTATAAAAAATAATAATTATAAATAATATAATAATATTGTATAAATAATTAAATTTTTCTTAATCTTAAAATCAAATTAAATTTTTAAGTAATAGTGACAAAAAATTTTTTTGATAAACCCCCCAAAAACATTAAATAATACAAAAATACACAAGAAATAAATATTTTTATAAAAACATTGAAAACCTCGGGTTTATACTAATGATTAAGAGAGAGAGAGAGAGAGAAAGAGAGAGATTTTGATATAGAGACAGATAGAGAGAGAGAAATTGAAGTATAATGTATTTTGTAATTACACAACATGGCAAATAATTTAAGCTACAAACTTGTTCTAAAAGTCTTAGCTTCCTTCTATGGGTGTGCTCTTCTAATCTATCCACATATTCGCGCAACTCCTCGATCTCTTCTTTAACTTGTTGTACAGTGTCAAGTTCATGTTTTATCGCAACCATGTCGCGTTTTACCTTTAAAAAATGAATTATTAAAAATTATGAAAGTTTTTTTCCAATTTTCACTTACTTCAGACACTTCACTTTGGCAGCTTTCCACAGATTTCGTTAATTCTTGTAGTTGTGTACGTATTTCGCACAAGGCGACTGTTGTCTCCAAGTGTCGATCGCCTCTCTGAAGCTCATCCAATTTAGCTGATAAATTCATACTCATCACACTAACTTGCTTTTGCAAACTTTCGGAAAAAAGTGAGAACATTTTTTATTTATGGTTAATGAAGTTTTTTAAGAAAAAATATTTGTTTGTAATGCATGCTATAAGTTGGGTTCTATAAAAATATTGATGATGTTGAGGCATAATTGTTGTAATTAAAATCATCAAAAAAAAATTTATTGTTATTGTGTCCTCTTGTGAAAAGAACTGCAAACAGTAACTCAGGACAAGAAAAAACATGAAAGTTCAAAGAGTGACAAATGCATGGTACACCATATATCAACTAAGAGATTTATATATATGTAGGCAACTCTGAATTCTATAACATGGCTGAGTGAGTGACTTGGCTTTATGATGCTTTTAGGCAAAACACTGAAGTTATTTCATTCAGTTCCTTCTTGTTTTGTTTTCTTTTCATTCTTTTCATCTTACAAAGCCAACTCATGTATTGTACCTTGGAACATACAGCAACCTTTTGTATGTGGTACATAATGTGTGATAACCTATGATAAGATATTACAGTTGCATTCCTCTTGCAATGCATATGACTTGCATGACTTGCATATGCTGTACAAAGTCCTTTCTCATTCAAGTCCTTTACACGTACACATACACATACAGTCACTGTCACACAATGTTATCAGTTTGTGTCATAAATTTTTTTAAAATTCTATTTAATTTTAATATTTATGTACCTAAGAAGATTTCATTAAAAAAAAGTAAAGTAAGACTTGTGACCTCAAAGAAAATATGAAATTGTATCTTACACAACTCTGCTTCCCTTTGAGGCACTATACACAATACATAAAGAAACACGTCCCCCCCCCCTCCAAATGTTTCTAACAGGCAGCTGCAATACGTGCCCGCAACAAAGTGAATGATTTCTAATTCAATTGAATTGTACTGACGCTACCATTACACGATGTATTGAATCAATAGTTTGTCTAGCTTTTTTGATAAATAATTTAATAATTGATTATTTCAAAAGACCATTGTTACAGTTTTGGGTCCATATAAAAATGAAATAATGTGAAATCTTTCAGAGGTTTTAAATATACATTGAACTACATTTGAAAGTGTCACCTAGATGTTGCGGTTTCATT
Organism: Ornithomya chloropus; assembly: GCA_963971445.1. Lineage (NCBI taxonomy): Eukaryota > Metazoa > Arthropoda > Insecta > Diptera > Hippoboscidae > Ornithomya > Ornithomya chloropus. Next base: position 2,315,357 of record OZ020532.1, read on the forward strand.
AATTTGACACAATCTTAACCTTCGAAGGTAAACTTTGAAATTAGAAAATATTTATTTAAATTTTATTTTGTGTTATATAAGAAAACTTCTTCTTGTTGTGGTGGTAACCGCAAGTAACATGTAAAAACTAAAATATTGCGGTTATATCGAGGCAAAGGCCTAAATAGGTTGTAATCGGACATTAATGATTATGATGAGAATGTGCAGAGTTGTGTGGACAAAATGTATGTCCGTAAAAGCACGGACTTGTCTAGATTGACTTGATTTTTTTACATAGGATTTCCGAAAGATGTTGCAAACAGAAGGTTAAACTTATCTATTATGAGAAGGGTGTATAAAAATATCAAAAGTGACTCTTAAACTGTAACTACCAAGTATTTAGAAGCAACACTTCTACAACATTTGATTTCCATTATTTAGCTTCATATTTGTTTTTTATGTATAACACATTCCAAATAATAAATGAACTACAAAGAAAAAGTTATTATTGTTTATAGTATGTGATGCATTTGTATGTGTATTGTGTGTACAGAGGTAAAGTTTATATTATTATTATTTATCATTATAAAAACCAATTGGCATTGTATGACATTCACCAATATTATCACAAGAAAAAATATTAAACGAAAAAACTAAACAAAAAAAAAAACCACAACAACAAAAAATTCAACTCAGTGGAGAATTTATGTTTTATTGTGTTTATTATTAATTATTATAATTTAGTTCTTTTTTAGCTTTTTCATATATTTTTTTTAAATTAATCAAATAAAATAAATATTAATTTATAATGTTTTGTTTATTCTCGAAAATCTTATTACGTATTTTATATAATTTATTATATTTTTTGTGTGTAATTGAAATGAAATTATAAATCCATTATATTAATTATAACAGTGAACAAATGAACACACCAGCGTGTTACCTACATAATCTAATTGTGTATGGAATGGAAAAAAATTATTGTAATCATATCAAGAAGTGAAACCCGAGGCTAGCATGTGTTTGCCTTTGGGTGGACATGATTAAAAAACAATAAACAGTTATCAAGATATTTAAGGAAATAAAAATAAAATTTATCATAATAATAAATTGATTTTAATGAAATTGAAACAAATTATTAAAAAAACAAACTGTAAATTAAACTGTTTGTGGGCACAATTGTTTGCATTGAAATCCAGTCGGAATTAAATTTGAAATTGAATGACTGTTAAATGGTAAAAATGGTTTTTTATTTTATTTATTTTTTGCGGATTTTTTTATGGTGAAATGACATTTTATGCCAATTAATTTTTTTTATTGTTTTATTTTCATAATAAGAATGAATGCAAAAAGAGTTAACGTTTAAAAGCTTAAATGTGATTGAGATTGCTATTAAAAATGATGCTAAGTTGGCCAAATTGATTATTTAATGATGGCGTATGATGTTGTTCGAACATTTGACTAATGATGCACAATTTTTAAACTTTAATTTTTTTAAATACCTAAGTGATGTATTAAATTTTTTTAGGGTATGAACAAAATATTATGAACACCATACAATATAGTACATTTTGTTGACTGTTGGCAACACTGCTTCCTTCTAAATTATTTGACGCGTATGTATTGCACCTACCAAGTGTAGTTTATATTTCAGTGTATTATACGTTTTGTTCTGCGACGATCGGTAAAATTTTTGTCCTTTCAGACTTCGAAAGAAGGCAAATCGTTGGTGTTCGGTTAGCAGACAAAAACAGTACGTCGGTTCCACAAAGCTAACATTCATGGAAGGGCTGCGAAACCCTTTATGTCAGTAAATGTTCATATTATTTTGTTTATCCCCTGTACCTACTTAAACGATATAATATGCACATAAAATATACACATTTGTTAAAAATGTTCTCTTGATTTAACTATTTGGAATCTTCGCTTTAAAATGATATAACAGTTTTTTCTCTACCTCTAGTTTTAGCAAAGTTATAGCAACTTAAACTTTTGTCATTCTCCAAACTCCACTTATTATCGTTATGGAAGGATTGTTGTAAGAAGAAAGTCGACAATTCTTGATATTATTCGATGAAACTTGACAAATACATTTTAATTATTATAAAACTCAATTATACCAAGTTGAAATGCAAGCGGTAGATTTTTAAAAAAATTATGAATTTTTGTCAATGTTTTTAAAGTTTTTTTATAACAAAATTTTGATGCTATTTAGTATTCATGGACTAAAGAAAAGCAATGGCACATGTTGGAACTTGATTAGAGTACTGTGGTAACTTCTGATGCTGATTTATAATAAGCCTCTTATGTACTTGAATGAAACGCCACTTATTTCAACTCAATATAAACCACATACTTAAAATTGAACATCCAAGGTCTTTGATTCTGATAATGTAGTAATCAATCCCAATGTTGCATCAAAATTTCATAATATAACTAAATTTCTTTCGAACCAGACTCCTGCAGCACATTTTTGTTTCATAAACTTTTCACTTTAAATATGGATTTTATTTATATATTTAAAAAAAAGAAGCTGCAACAAAAAATGCTACTTAGAACAATATAATCAAAGACAATATAATGACACTTTTTAGAGATTTATAAACATTTATGACAATGCTGGTGCAAAATGTTGCTTGCATGTAAAGTGCATAAAAAGTGCAAATAGCATGATTATGAAAACGATGAAATGAGTGATGAAATTTACAGTGAAGATAAGAATGAATATGATTGTTAAGCTCATGGGAAATATGGTGCCTATGTATACATGTGAGCAGAGTAAATATATTCTATACATATGTTTTGTATATTGGAGTAAAGAATGTTAAAAAGTTGAAATTATTGAATTTTGTATGGTTTGTAATTGTGGTTAAAGGAAAATTTTCCAACTCATCTATTTTAAAACAAGTGCTTTGATTCGATTTATCATGTGTTTTATAAAAGTATAAATGTGGTTGTGGTAGAAAAACCCATCTACTTGTTTATGTATAGTAGTAGTAGTCAAAAGTCCAATTTAATTTTAAACAAATGCTTAAGTAATAGTCATAAAAGGAAAAAACATATATTTCCATAAGACTTTGCACAAATCTGAAATGTTCTGTTCTCTCTAATACACATTTTTTTAAAAAATCTTCCAACATATTTCATCTATAGTGACAACACATAGCTTATGACTCTCTACCCATCTTGAATATTTTGTGAGGAAGAGTATTATAGGCCGTCATATAAGATTAGACATAATGCCATTTAACTTTGGAACTCTACCCGCCAAGTTCTTTTATTCGACTTTCATTTTACATAGAGACAGAGAGACGCACGAATGTGATGAAAACAATTCAGAAAATCATACTGTGGTGATATTCTTTAATTATTAGTCAAGTAATCTGTCTTGCCATATTTTTAATGCACTTTTAATGTAGGAAAATAAATTTAATTTAAAAAAAAAAGCTAAAAAATATATACAGAAAATATGGAAAAATGTACAAAAAATCTTAAAAAACCATAAATTCTGAAATATTTGTTGTTGTAAGTTATTTAAAATGAATTTTTAAAACAATTTTTTTTATTCTATAGTTGATGTGAGTTGTACATGATAAATGACACAATAAATAGATACCTGGGAGGCATTGTTTCCATCATCATGATGATACGCTTTTAAAATTATTTTACTATTTCTTTTTTTATGTATATTTTTTAGTTTTATTTATATTTGTGTCTAAAATTCAAATGATTTTAGTAAATGTATTGCTGGCGATGAGCTGAGATTCATTGATTCTGTAAAATGATTGATTGATTGCTTGATGACCTAAAGTTGTGGTTATGTATGCGTTTTATTTATTTATTTTCAATTTATATATTTTTTTTCATACATGGATGTTTTTTATGTAATTTTAATAACATTTTTTTCTTTTTTTTTTTTTTGGTAATATTGGTGAATGTCGTGTTGTCTTAAGCTTTTGTTTAAAGAGTACTTAGAGCGTGAAAGCTTTTAATAGTTTTTGTGGTGATTTCTTGTTAAATAATTGACAATTGGTTTAATTCTTTTTTCATGTCATATTTTAATATTTGTTAAATTTTTTTTTGTTTGAATTATGGAACACTTTTAATAATTAATTGTTTAATCTGCATAAAAATGCCGAGTTGCGTGATTTAACTTTTTTCCTTTGTTTGAGTATTCAGTTCATCAAAAATATTTAGGATTTTTTTTTCTATTGTTGTTATTGTGGTTTTTGTTTTTGTCGGTGTGTTTTTTTTTATATAGATGGAGGGAATAATAACAAGAGAAACATTTATGAAATTATTTATGATATTTTTTGTTAATTTGTTTCTATTTTTTATAAAAAAAACATAAAAAAATAATACAGTTGACTAAGTTTTAATTGATATAATTTTTGTGTGTCTTATTTATATGTAAATATTAAGGGTACAAAAACGAAAAGTTGTAAATTTCTCAAAAAAGGTAAAAAAAAGTATTAAGTACACCCATCCCTCGTTTTACACGGTACTCGTTTTGCACGTTTTCGATCTTACACGGTTTTGTTAGGAACGTATCTCCCGTGTAAAGCGAGGGATGGGTGTATTAAATTATTGGCTAGTTTGAAAAGCGCTGAATTATTTTGTAAGTATCCAAAGTCAATTTTTCAAAACCAATGAAAGTTGAAAGTAATGAAAATAATATTCAAAGAGGAGAAGGGGTTTCTTTCCGCTTTTCCTTAAATTGTTGAAAGTAACAAATAAAATTTATAAAAAGAGAGAGTAAACAGACCTCTCGCTCATTGTCATCATAATTGATGTGAGGTAAGGGGACATTCTGTATATATAATAATTTTTTACCAGCCAATAACATAATATGTAGCATGATAGAAAAAAATAGATTATCAAAGAAATAAAATTTAGTGCTAGGGAATAGTAGGTGAAATTGTCTACATAGGGGCATAAATTGAAAATATTTCTTATATATATGTATGAATTATTTTAGAAATTACTAAAGAAAAATCGTTATGAAAGTATTCATCATGTCAATACATACTCAAGAAGCATTTGTCGCAATGTGGCTTCATCCTCGCCATGACATCTTAGTCTAGACTCATAATTGGCATTGCGTTCGTTGCGCTGGTCATTGTCAGAAGACGAGTGACGAGTACGACGTGGTACATAACTGAACGAGTGACGACTTAAGCGGTCAACCCCTGTTGTAGTGCTATTATTATATTGTTGACTGCCCGCACCACTGCAGGTATTGCAGATGTCTACATATTATCAAATGATTGGAACGAGATGAATAAGAACAAGAAATATACATTAAACTATAAACCTTTTAGGGTGGGCGGCGGAGGGTAAAGGAGTTTATGAAAAATTTACCTTCTAGTCTTACACGTACCGGGGGTGAGGTCAAGTTGAGTGTTGGATTTGCAGTTGCAGCATGGCCTCGACCACCAAACGCATAGTCATAGGAATCTTCATTCAAATTGAACACTAAGCATACACACACATACACACAAAAACGTTAGATTTCATTTCATATTTTTTTAAAATTTTCTTAAACTTCCATTTAAATCATAATCACAACTTAACTCAAATGGTGAAATAAATAATAATAAAAAAAATTATTATAAAAAATTGAAAAAATTTTATTTATATTATTTTTTGGGATACTCACTCTAAACAATTGTTTTGTAATTAAATTGTTTTGGCCACGCGCAAGTTGTTTTCGTTTTATTTGTTTTATACAAAACATTTTGTTTGTTTGTTTATTGTGTTTTGTTTGAGGTGTTTTTGTAGACGGGCGAGATAGTTACCATTACATTATATATACACCCACACATATACACACACAGTGTTTAGAAGAGAAAGAAACGTTAAAAAAATTTATTGTTTATTGTCGTTAGGGTTTTGTTGTCACCATGAATATAACAACAACAACAACTATTCATTGCATTAAAAAAACTAACAACTGTTAATTTTTGAAGCTCAATGCCATGAAATTGTTTTAATTTGCATTGGTCGCTTATAATAGAAAGAGAGAGAGAGAGAGGGAGGGAATACAGTTGCTAGCAAAAAACAACCATACGATCTTATAACAAAATACAAAAATAAACGTAAACATTCCGTTATGAGAGTTATATACAGAGAGAAAGAAAGACACAGACAGAAAGAGAGAGAGAGAGAGAGTGATTGAGGAAATAATATCACTGATCAGTCGTGCTTTGTTGCTGTTGATAATGAGCGATGGAGTGATACACTGAATCTTTATTTACAACAAATATTCACCGTTATGAATATACTGAGAAATGAGCGTAAACAATGCAAACAAATTTAAGAGAGTGCTGTATAAATTATATGACATGATATAACATTTGAGAAAACACTCTAAACAAAAACAAATTGTCCCCATTGTCACGTTCATGTTTAATTGAATGAGGGGACCTTCCAAATAAAGTTTACTTTCTTCTTAAACCCTAATATTGACCCAAATATAAATGAACTTTTATTTAAAGGTAAAACTTTAATAATTAATTAATGGAATTGTCTTTGTGTTGTGTTCATCAACCCATAACTAACATTACTAAATATTTATAAAGGAAGGGAAAGATATGTTGTGCAAATATTGATAACGACTTGCAGTGGAAGGAGAACATTTATGTACGAGTATGTATGAATGTGCGCCAATGGTAATATTCAATAATTGATTACTACAAAATTAAAACAAATATTTTTCTTGCTCTTGTGCAATTTTTCCAATTTACTAATTAGAAGAAAACTAAGAAATTATTACAAAAAAAAAAATAAATAACATATAGGACAGACATATGAAAACATTCTGGTTTTGTAGAGACAGAGAGAGAGAGAGAGATATGGAGGGAAAATAAGAGGTTGTTGAGAAATCAACAACCCGAACATAAATAGTTCTTGATTAAATGATATAACGGCAAAGAAGAAGCATACCTGGAAATACCGTTAGTGGTTGTAGCACTTGTGTGGAACGCAATGGTGGTAACAGCGGTGGCAGTTGCCCAATGGGATCTTGTCCGTTTGATATGGAAGACGATGCGGGCGGTGAGATCATCGATATATCACCACTAGTCGCCATTTCATTATTACGGCCAGCTTAATATTAAATTTATTTATATGTGTTTTTTTTTTATATTTTAATATAAAAAAACAATTTATATAAAAAAGAAATGAAATGAAATAAATTTATCGCATGATTAAAGAGACAATTTGTACAGAGAGGAAGAAAAGGAGAAAATAGAGTTTGTGTAATAATTTATTTCAACATTTAATGCATTTAATAATAATTTCATACCTAACCTTAGGGAGAGTAAATATAAACAATACATACATATACAATATAGCCCGGAAATCTAAACATTAGCATCTTACTTACTTAAGTTTACGCATGTCATACATAATACAATATAATCGTGTATATAACATGGTCGATAAACAAAGCCTCTCATGTCATTACAATAACAATACAAAGTAACAATTTTATATATATATATGTACATACATATACTCACTCATATATATTTTATGCAAAGACGAACATAAGCAGGTGATTGCAGGCAATCAATTAAAATGGTAAATAATTTCACACATACTTGAAAATGTGACAACAACAACCATTTAAGAAGAAAATGAAAATTAACAACAACAACAACTACAAATATTACAAATATTAATATTTTACTTTCGTATTTTTGTCGTATAAATCAGTTAATTTTGTGTTAATTGAATTATTGTTAATCATCAAAAATTAGAATCGCTCTTGATCTGTCCGTCTGTCCATTTGTTGTTAACACATTTTTCTAGTATTTGTATGAACATCTCTTTGAAATACGTAAAATCGATTGAGAGCCACGCCCACAATCGAAAAAACTATATATTGTACAAAAAAATTAAGTCGAAGTCAAAATATGAATAAAATCTTCCAGCGCTATGCCAAAAATGGGTGTCATCTCATTACAGACACGCCTACAATTTACAAAAACAATTTCTTGACCTAAAATTCTATTTATATGTTAACGGATTATATCTTAATATACAATTTGAGAGGGCGTAATCCGAAACATTCCACGCCCACTACGGAATAGGTGATGGACGGTATTCTCTACTTGTAAGTTAAGTTGTTTCAAGGTGTAATAATATACCTACCATGCCCACCACTTATATGTAAATATGAAGGGTAGTTATGACGTGATATCAATCAAATTTAGTTTTCTTACTCTTTTGTTTTAATTGAATTGTAATTGATTTAAACGGACACAGCTACGCATTTTAAAAATTTATATATATTTTATAAAAATATGTAAGATAAACTTGCTGACTTAATAAAATCAGTTCAGCACGTCATGCATGCCCGTTTGGTACACTATTAAACGGCAGCCAATATAATGATTTTTTGCTGACATCAGCACTGCATTATCATCATCATCATATAATATATACACACATACACACACACACCACACACTTACACATTTTTTATATATACAAATAATGTCTCGAGTAATGCTTTAGAGACTCTTTATCTGGAGGGAGCGGCAGAGTGTGGCTTACTGCACGTTATGAGTTAAGAGAGATGAATGGTTTTCATCAAGGATTCTGTTTTCTTTTTTTCTTCTTCTTTTTTTTTTTTTTTTAGTTATTGTTAATGGTTTACCGATTAAGTAAGCAAGTGTTAGCGCAAAACGTGTGGTTGCCTTGTGTTTGCCTTTGAATGCAGCTCAAACTCAAATTTGAACATAAATGTTTACACAAGAGTCAAAAGCGTCACCAATATATTAGCACCAGCATCCATGGTATTATAAAAGCAAATACACAACAACAACAACAACAACAACAACAACATTTTATATAAGTATTCGTATATATTATTAAAGAAGATTGTATAGAAGGGAAAAACGATGTGTAACGGAATGCTTTAGAAAGAGATGGATATCAAAAAATGTACACGGACACGTATGCACTTATTTAATGGATAAAAAGATCAAATTTCTTCCTTGTACAATTGAAGCACTCTGGCTTACACGAACACGAACGAATGTTCAAAACTTTATGCACATGGCAACACAGACACACACCCACACACATGTGGACAAAAATAAACGAGAGAATGATATGTGGAGGCGGCAATAAAAAAGTAAAGAACTTCTAAGCATTAGCAAAACATTCAGGCCAATGTTCGCGTTATACAAACAGAGGCCAGGAAACATGCACAAACAGAAATTCAACACTGAACTGGAGCAAAAGCAAAAGCTCACAAGCAATAAAGTTAAGCAAGGATAACAGCTAATATTTACATTACGTTTCTCTCTAAAGCACACACAACACACACACACGCTTATTCACATGAAGAGAAAGGCCTTTAAATCTATTTACAGACTTAGTTATGTATATCATGCAAGCATGAATTGAAGCTGAGGCTGGTGATGGCTTGTATTAACCAACAACACACAAAGGTTAAAGACCGTGACGCTTGATTTGCTTGTTTCAATATAATAACCGCTTTGTGTGATAATAACTAAGATGAAAACACACACTCATACCCATACTCACATATTTGTTTTGTGCTAACCTTTAACATTTGCGCTTCGTGACGAATATAAACAAGTAAGAAAAAAATATATTAGGTGTATACCAAATCTAGAAGACCTAAGCATTAACCTATGTCATGTGTCTACGGGCGGAAATTATGTTTCCCATGTTTAAGGCTGTGAAAGTGCGGGAGCAAAAACCAAAATTTGAGACAGACATACGGACGAAATTGGGTGAAAATTCGATGCTGAGAAAGAATATCTAAGCGTTTGGGGGTGTGGCTCATCCCATTTTGGTACTTTTAAACGTTTGCACCCCCATATCATTATGCTGGTAAGTATAACAATTTATCATTTGTACAATAGTTGTGATGGGGCACCCATGAGACATGAGTATGAGTAATTTTTTTTTATTTTTTGTTAACACACAAATGTTACGCATACTCATACTTCCGTAGGAGTGGTTGTAGTAGTAGCAACGACAATAATGATGGAAATGATGATGCGAATGGCACACACGAACACTCCAACATACATTTTATATATAACTTTTGTTTCTTGTTTTTTCTTTAATAATAATTTTGTGCAATTTTCTTTCTGTTCTTCTGTGTGGCTTTTAACATCGCAACAGAGCTATATGTGGTGATTTCCTGATATTTTATAAAAGAGATTTCCTGTAAAACCATTAACGAGAGTACTTGCTTTGCTTATAATAAACATAACAACACACACATACACATGTGGAGACTATTTTTTACAACGGTTGCGGCTTTTATATGTAATTTCTTTTTTTTATATTATTTCCGTTTTATTTATTTTGTATTTTGCTCTGCTCTGTGGGAGTGAGTGCATACCACCAAAGGTTTGTTCTCAAGTTTGGTAGTTACTGGAATAACTGAAGTAGGTAAAGACTTATTTTTAATATAAATTATTGTTGAATTTTGAAATCTAAGGCAGCTTAGCTGTAACTGTCCGGGTGTCTGTCTTTACTTTCAAACGCTAAGGGTGTTAATTTCAAGATTATTTAATAAATTTTCAGACTTAGATTTCAAATCAGTTATAAGTTGTAAAAGGTGTAGAAGTTATTTCGTATCCATACCCAAATATCCATCTTAAGATAATTTACACACCCAGTTGAATAGATAACAAAAGTATTCTTCGATAATAAATTTTAAAATTTAATTTTTATAAGAGAATAAATATAAATACTTACATACTTATATATATACAAATATATATATATATTACAATACATAATCAAACGTGATTACACCAACAACAATAAATGCATTAGAATTTTGGAAATTCTCTATAACCTCAAATTTTAAATTAGTTTTTCAAAAAAATGCTGTTTTAAGCTTGTTTCATAACCACTTGACATATTCCAAAAATAAAAGGAAAAAAAACCAATTATAGGAATTGTTCTTATATTGATCTACATACAAAATATATAAAATGGATAACTTACTCCATGTCCAAACCAACCGGCCATTGCGTTAACAAAACAAAACAATTATTATTCGAGTTATTTTATATAACACCGCCACCACCGCCTGCCTGTTGTTTGTTAATGTGATTGCCAACCGCCAGTAGTCTGTTTTTGATATCGTTCAATCGATGCGCGAGTGATTGTGTACGTGGAATGAAATGCAGATATATAATGTATTGTTTTTGTTGTATCAATTACCTGAAATGAAATGAATTTGAATGATTATCGCATACTATTAAATGTAGGTTGTTTCACTTACATTCACCCATTAATTAATCATTTGATGTAGTAAAGGCAGTTTTTGGGCATTAATTATAAAGATCTAATTTAATGATAAATCTATTTGATTATAAATAACCGGTTCTACGCTTTAATATTAAGCTGTCATTTTAGAATATTTGCTGATGTGTTTGAAATTGTTTGGAGCATTAAACTGAAAGAAGAAGAAAAGTTTTAAAGTTTATTCAATAAGTTTTCAGTACAATAATATTAATAATAATCAATTTCAAATTGTATTTTATTTATTTAACTATTTTTACTTTTTATTTTTTCCATTTTTTTATTTTTTTAATTATTAATTTTTAATTTTTATTATTTATTATTTATTCATATTTATATAATATGTTTTTATTTATTTTAGATTTTTTATTCAATTTTTTTATTTATTCATATCTTAATTTTTTCTATGCAATGAAGTGCTTTGAAAAAAAAAGAATAACTTTGAAAGAAAGCGTCTCACGTTGCAAGGAATTTAACTCCAGCCTAACTTATCTAAATTATAGTAAAGTAGAGCCTTGGCTACCAAATGATAATTTCTATATGTACGGTATTTATACCCAAGTGAACATATCTGTTAAAGCAAATGAAAATGAAAATGAGAACGATACTACGAACAAATTCCAGATCTGATTGGTTGGGCAATAACCACAACAACACTCACAATAACCACAAAATACCAATTTGTGTTATGATACCAATCTATATGCTAGCCCGGCCTGTCAAGTTGTTGACTGATGACTAACTGCAATGTAACATACTATATATTTATAGATAAGCATGAACATTCATGCATAATACACTATGTAACAGTTGCAAGTATGCATTAGTAAGCAATAGATGTTGTTATTGTTGCTTGCTAATGTTGAACAGCAATACGATTGTTTGTAATGGGCAGTAATGTATAATTCACCAAAAATGTGAAATCTCAATCTGTGAATGAATGGGAGAAAGTCAGAATTATAGGGTAACCTATAATGAAGCAACAACAGCAACAACAACAACAATGTGGAACAATTAAACAGATATAATAACAACAACAATTGCAGGCGCATGACCAGAACTTTGTGCTTTGCTACAAATAAGGCACTCACGATTATTAATCAATAGCGAGTCTGTAACATTTAGATTCCTACTAACTTAAGAAAATTAAGGAATTCAGAAGTTCTTCTATGCTTCTGCAATCTAAAGTGACATAAATTTGACAAAATGAAACGAAAATAATGATTATGTCCGTACATCCGTCCATTAAAAGAAATATTAAGAATTTATGTAAAATAAGGGCGTGTCATTCATTGTTATACAATTTTATTGTGTCAATAGATAAAGCAAGTAAAACTCTACTGCAATAATACCAATTTCTATGGAAAAAATAATTTTTGTCTGTACGTCCGAGTAAAGGCGAAAATCCCATAACAAATATAAAGAGGTAAAAGAGGCAAAAAAAAAAGACTATATTTGATATTTATATTGTTCACCCTACATCCTTGATATATGATATATAATCTGGGGGCATGGTATTTGGTTTCCTCGATTTTCCTTATATCGATAGATAAACTGAATAAATATATATTCACTAAATTTCATGATGAAAAATCCTCTTTCTATAAATATGGGCATGGCTGTTATTCGATTTTATCTACCTACTTAAACAAACCAAATTTTATTTCCTGTAAAATGGTTTTTAAAGTGTTCGATAATGTTATATAGCTTTTAAATTGATGTCAAAGTTTACGTCTTTATGCCTTCTATGCAAACGAGACTGCATGTTTTGCAAGCATGAATGGATTTTAAGATGAACAGCAACAACAACAATAATAACAACTAACAATTCATGCTAACAATGTTATTGCCACAAAATTTGAATTTACATGCGCAGCATTTACCATAAACAATGTACAAACTCTGCCCTGTTGAGTTCAGTTTACTTTTTAGTTTAAAGTCAACTTTACAGTGACAGTGCTTATGTGTATGTTTGTGTGCGTCTAATCTTATATCCACAATAAGCTGGATGCCACATGATATGTTGTAAAGAAAAAGCTCCAGCTGAACGCAGGATTAACATACAGAATGAGGACAGTCCATAAACACAGCATTATCACAGCAATACCAAAACAGATACTTTACACCTTTCCTACGCCTTTCTATACTTTACCCAATATTTATTCCTTCCTTTATATACTATCCGTTAATATGAGAAACCATGTGAATTATAGTTAACGTTATGGAATATATTGCGATGCTGGCCTTCTATTAAAAACCACATCACCGCCTTCCATCTTATACAATAATATTATGTTCGAAGGAAGATTTCGTTGTAGCCTGTATTTACATATTATAAGCATTAATATGCTATGGAAACTCAAAATCACACCCATGCACGTATTGATCCACAATTTACTATAAGAGCTGCATTCATTCCATCCTTGAATTTACATATTGTAGGATTTATAAAGGTGTACACAGAACAATACCAATAACGATTTTGTGCTGTATAATAAGGAGGTAAAACAATAATTACAACAACAATACAATTTCGTATTTGCATCTTGTTAGCGTATCTGGCTGTCTAAAGTTTATATTGTTCTACGGTGGGTGTGTGTTTACTTTGCCACTACTACTGGTTGAACCATTGTTATTATTAAACTAAGGATAGAAATTAATTGAAGAGAGAGAGAGAGAGAGAGGGAGAGAGAGAGAGAGTAGAGATGGAATGCAATTCAACACGAGAGAACACAAATTTAAATAAAACGTAATTTTTTTTCCGTTTTTTTCAGCCTTGTGTTGAACATCAATTAGAATTAAAAGAGTTTAATAACTAACATTGATATTGACAGAATAGATTAATGGTCAATTATTTTCTAGGAAAAGTTTTTAAGCAAAAGCTTTTTATACACCATCCACACAAGTATACTAAGTTTGTTATACCGTTTGTTTCTTAAATATCTTCCACCACCTATTCCATAGTAGGCATGGCACGTACCTGGATATAAAATATTCGGTAACAAACAAGTTAAGTTTTATGCAAAATAGAGTTTTTTGTAAATTTTTGGAGGTGTGTCTGTTATTCAAACACGCCCATTTTTTGTATATCGATTGAAGGCGTATTTATAAATGTAAAATTATTTAAATTTCAACTTCACAGCTTCATTTTCGTACTAGAAATGTAGGTTTTTTCTATTGTGGGCGGAGTTTTTGATCGATTTTACCTAAGAAAGAATGTTTGTACAACATTTCAACTTAATATCTCAAAATTTAGGACAATGATTGCTTCAGTAAAAGAAGGACATACGGACGGATATGTCTACATCGACTCAGATTTTGATGCGGACTCAGATTTTGAAGCAGATAAGAATATATATACGTTGTAGGATCTCTGAGGCCTTCGTTTAAATGTTACAAATGGACCAACAAACTTGATATGGCTTCCTTACTTGTGACCTAAACTTTTAAACCAAAAGTTTTAAATTCACAGTAATGCACCAAACAGAATACTACAATCCATACTGATTATTCTAGAAATAGTGTGAAAGGAAAGAACAATCAAACAAACTTGACTAACATGACTAATCAGCTTGAGAAAAATTTGGCTTTAGAAAAACGTTTCACAACGCACAACGCACACAAAAGCAATAAACAATTGCAACCCATTTTAAGCTGTTTTCCTCTATATTCTGTAACAACTTTAATCTGTATTTCCTGGCGTTCCTTTCAATTCTGTGACCTATATGATGAATAGCAAATAAAGATGATAAAAAAAAATGTTTTTTTCCCACCACCCACTGGATATAACTGAAGCCATAGCTGCTGTTCTTGTTTGATTTGTTTTATTTTTGTTATTTTTGCACAACTTTTTATACATCATAAGTGGACATTCATGGCTCACAAAAAAAAAATTTGAAAAATTCAAATTTTCTCCATCGGTCTCATAACATCAATACAGAACAGAGTGAGTTTCGTAAAAATGCAAAAACTGAACACTGGGTGGTAGTGATTTATATACACATACATGTATGAAAAAATTTAAGGAAAAACCAGAAATTTAAAGAAAAAAATTAAAATAAAAAAATTTTTATACAAAAGCTACAAGGAACAGAATTGTACACGAATACAACCCGTGAACATACGCCCGCCTTTGGTAAACGGAAAGTTGAAAAACCATAACGTGGTGTTCAACAAAAACACTCAAGTATTATAAGAACCATCACAACAACAACAACAACAACAGATTGAAATAAAAAAAAAATGAAAACCAAAACACCGCGCTCGATGCACAACAATATTTTTCCATGTATATCTATATAACTGCCACAAACTGTATGGTATGTAAAAATGCAAAATAGAAAGAGAGAAAGATAGTTTGGTTGTAAATGTTTGTGTTTGTAGGAAACTTTTTTTTTACTGTGGTTAGACTACCAATGACGAAGCTCTTCCCTGTAGAATAAGTGGCATTTTTTACTAATATTTTCCCTCTCTTTCTCTTTATATTGTCCTCCACTCTCCCTCCTCCACAATCCCATCAGGTTTAATCATATCCAAGGCAACACTAACTATTTTAGAATAAAAATTTGTGCTTTGAGATAGAAAATAAATGTAAATAAACAAACAAACAAACAAACAAACAAACTAGAGGAAAATAGAAATATTATGAAAAAATAAATAAATAAAATAAAATGATTCCACACTAAGCACAAATGAAATGAATTTCAGTCATAATCTGCTTAAGTGAAAAAACGAAACGAAAAAAAGAGAGAAATTCATTGAAAAATTTCAAATTTAAATTAAAAAAGTTTGAAAAAAGACACCAATCTAATTCCTAATCCTAAGTAGCACACCGCCAACGATAATTTATTTATCAAAATTTTCGCTTTTATAACGCACGTCTATAATTATTCCTTTATTTGGGTTTTTTCGACAGGTTTTTTTCATTACTCACTCTAATGATTAAAAAAACAAACAATAATTGAAAAAAATATCTAATAAAGCAAGAAAGCGTTTACATATCATTATATAATTATCTGATCAATTCTAGTTATGACCTTCACCGCAGCGACGAGGTTACACTAAGTTTGTCATGCCGTTTGCAACACCCAGAAGAAGGCTTCATAGACAAAGTAAATATATTTCTGATCAACATTAAAACTTGAGTCGATCTGAACATCGTCCGCGTATTTGTCTTTTGTTTGTACTCTCAAGATTGTAAAATTTCAAGTATAGAGATGAAATGTTTCATAATTTTACTTGGGTGTACACTGATAAGCTATTCTTTATCAAATTTTGGTCAAAAAATATTAAGAATTGTGAATTTTTATCATATAAAAATCTTTTTTAAATTAGGAAGTTTTAAAAGGAAGAGTTTTAATAATTGTTGAATTTAAACCAATTGCAATAGTTTTGGACTTTGGTTGAAGCCGCGCTTTTGTACTTTATTTCGAATATATCTTAAAAATCAAGGCCAAAAGCTTGCGATCAATAGATAGACA